>CM062807.1:899760344-900977011 GCA_031772625.1 Pinus tabuliformis
GAAAAATATCTCACCTTCTGTCCTCCCAAATCTTCATGGATGAAAAAGTGAAGATCCTGAAACCTTTTTATTTGAATTTGAAGTCTTGTGCAGAACTTATGATTATTACATGACTCTCAAAAACTCAAATTGTTTCCTTCAACATCGAAAGTATCTTCTTTAAAATAGTTCATGGGATTGGTCACTCATTCTATTAGAACATGGAATGACATGAAGAAAGTGTTTTTGGACAGGTATTTGGATTATTGCATGCCTATTAATCACAAAGACAAAGTGTTTAAAATGATGCAAAGAGAGGATGAAAATTTGGTGGATTTAATTGAAAGATTCAACTATAACTTAAAAAGAGCAAAAATGGATAACTTAGATTAAGATACTTTAAAATCTCTTTTATTAAAATCCATTAGAGATGAGTGGATAGACATCCTTAACATGATGGGGAAGGGAGATATCTGTCAACTCCCATTAAGTGACATTGGAGAATTATGTGTTCATCTCTCAAGAGGAAAGTTCAAAACTGGGAAAGGTCCAAGTGATCCTTCTCTTGTTAGAGTGAATAAATCTGCAACTGGATCAGTGAGTAGGGCAGAAATTGGAAACATGTTTGATGAATTTAAAACAAATTTTCTAGGGAGCCTTAGTGAACAGATACACACCCTTAAGTTACAAAACAAGAAGAAAGCTGAGTCTGATGCTTTAGCTATTTTTTGTCCCAAATGCAGAAATAAGAATGCTTAAGAGAATTCCCTTTTGATGCAAAAATCATAAAGACTTCTGTAATTTTTTCAGAAAACCATGAGACCAAAAGTTTTCCTTCAATTCCTAGTATTAAGGCCATTTTTCAAGAGGAAACAATTTCAAATACAACAGAATCTCTTTGCTTTTTCTCTAGAAGACCTTGGCAGGGGCAACAAAACCAGGGTTTAACAACCAAATGTATTTTCAGCCCCCACCAAATTAGAATTCTTGGGAGAAACCTTGGCCTCAATCTTAATCTCAATCTCAACCTTGGGCTCAAGGAATGAAAAATCCCTATGGAAGATTCTCTCAATACTATCAATATCCTCCATCATATCCAAACTATCCTCCCCAACAAATTCCTCAACAAAATCAACATCCTGAACTTCAAAACCAAAACCCTCAACTTTCACTGCCATTCCCATAGAGACCAAATCAGTTACCTGCCCAGCCATTACCAAACCCCAACAATAAAAATCCACAGAATACCTATATGGTGGAAGGACGACAATTTCCAACTTATATTATTACTCCTTTATATCTCAATGATGTCCAACTAAGATCTAGTAGGATATTAGAAAAGAAAAAGCCTTCTGTAGTTGTTCAAGAACAATAAAATTATGAGGCAGATTCTCTACACCCAAATAAAAGTTTTGAAGGAACATCTCTTCAAAACCAGAATACTAAAAATGAAAAACAAAAAGAATCAATAAACTCAACTCCTATCATAGAGCAACCACCAATATCCACTTCTACACCTCCTTTTCCTGAAAGATTACAAGTTGATAGAGGGGTAAAAAATCATATTATGTTGCCTAATTATGATTTTCTAGATGAATTGAAAGATGTTTGTGTCAAAATCTCTTTGTCACAAGCCATTAAGGAGATTCCAATTCTAGCTGAAACAATAAAATAATTGAGAATGAAGAAACTAGGAAAAAAAACAAAATAAGTAAAAAGAATTCAACTGGTAGGAAAAATAGCAGACATAATGATGGGAACAATTTCCATAAAAAAATATGTAGATCCAAGAAGTCCAGTTGTAAAAACACATATCAATGGGGTTGAAATTTTGAATACATTGATTGATTTAGGAGCAATAATAAACATCATTAGTAAACAAACCATGGACCAACGCAAGCTTCCTAATCTTCTTTATACACCTACATTACTGCAATTGGCAGATAGATTTGTAATCAAACCAGATGGCGTGTTAGAATATATTTCAGTGTCCTTAGACTCTTGGGAGTACCTTGTTGATTTTATGATCTTAACCCCAAAGAACAATCTAGGAGGACATCCACTTATATTAGGAAGACCTTGGCTGGCTATAGTTGATGCTTTCATTAGTTGTAGATCTGGTGATATGTATATCTCTAATGGTAACTCAACTAAGAAATTCACTCTATATCCTCCTGCAAGAACAAATTATCACAGAGATAGATGACAAAGAATGGATTGATGATGAAAATGATATTCAACCTCTCTTTTCTATTTCAACCATTAGTGAAGATAGTCAAATCTTAAATATAATGGAAGATTTTGAATCATGTCCAGAATATGAACATGATAAATTTCAAGAAAAATCCAATATTGAGTATTTGTCATCTAGGAATATGTATCTTTATTCTACAGAAGAATTTGGTAGCTCTACAATTGAAATCTTTCCAGGAAAAACATTGAACATAAACAATAACTGGGAAAAATTACAACAGGAAAAGCTAATCAAAACATTACAATAACATTCTTCTGCATATGCATGGGAATACACTGACATGAAAGGACTTATTCCTAAGACTTGTGTACATCACATCTACATTGAGGAAAATTGTAAACCTATAAGACAACCTCAAAGAAGGATGAATCCAAATCTTAGGGAAATTGGGAAAGAAGAGTTGCAAAAATTGCTGAATGTAAACTTCATTTACCCAATTTCAGACAGCCAATGGGTTTCTCCTCTACTGATTGCGCATAAAAAATATTGGTGAATGGAGGGTATGTATTGATTATCGAGAATTGAATAAATCTACCCTAAAATATCATTTTCCTTTGCCCTTTATAGATCAAGTATTAGATACATTAGAAGGTAAGAAATATTTCTCATTTTTGGTTGGTTTTAGTGGTTACAATCAGATTCAGGTAGCATATGAAGATCAAGATAAAACCACATTCACCTGTCCATGGGGAACTTATGCCTACCAAGTACTCCCTTTTGAATTGTGAAATGCACCTGCAACATTCCAAAGAGTAGTACTACAATTTTTTTCTAATCTAATACATCATTGTGTAGAGGTGTATATGGATGACTTTACAGTTTATGGGAATACATTTGAAGAAGCTTCGGAAAATTTGGAAAAAGTTCTTAAAATATGTAAGGAAGCAAACCTTTCACTAAGCCATGAAAAATGTTTTATGATGTTTACAGAAGGGATTATTTTAGGACATCACATTTTAGGAGATGGAATTAAGGTTGATAAATCTAAAGTTGAAGTCATCTCTAAACTATCAATTCCAAGTTGTCAAAAGGATGTTAGAAGTTTCCTAGGATTCACAGGATACTATAGAAGATTTATAGAAAATTTCACTAAACTAGCATCCCCACTCTTGGTATCCATTTTGGGGCTAGTATAAAACCAGGAAGGGTAATTCTAAAGGTTGAGAACTGTTCGTAGTGGAAGGCATGGGGCTAATTGTTAGATCAAAACCGGTAGGAGAAAAGTACATGGAAGGATACCCACAACTCAAAGAAATGTTTCAGAAAGTTGGATGGCTTAAATTCATCAAGAACTTTGATGCTTTTCATAAGGAGATTACAAAATCCTTTGCTCGATATTTTAATGGCACAAAGGTAGAAATTGGAGATATTAAGTTGCAGTCACCGAGTCATTCATAACTGAGGCTACGAAACTTCCAAGGCATCTTGAAAGATGGTTTAAGAACAACGAGTTCCACAATGAATCATGGAAAATAATACTCAAAAACCCAGGTATGGATGTCTCTATTTTTAGAAAAGGAATTCCCATTTCAGCTCTTAAAAGTAAGTGGAGGAACATTCTCTTGATATTACTGAGATTTATCACCTGTGAGGGGAGATTTTGTTGCATGTATGTCTACCATATCCGTTTATATATGAATTTCTTAGAAACTGGAGAAATCAATCTTCCTTTCTTCCTGATAAATAGTTTAAGAAGGATGACCTCAAATGTGAAAAAGAAAATAGAGTTCATAGATACAACCATGTATCATCATGGGATGATAAATGTATTGATTGAGTTTCATTTAAAAAGCATAGGAGACACCTAGGAGAATTTCCGTATTAGAAACCATTTCCAAGAAGCACGAGACTCACCTAAAGAAGAGAATGTTAAAAGAAGTAGAAGAAAGAAGACTAGTATAACTAATGAAAATAGACTTGAGTCTTCATTATAGAAAGATGATGAAAATTTAATCTCTTAACAACTGACAGAAGCTAGGAATAAAATCAAGGCAAGAAGGAAGATAAGAAAAGAGAAACAGGTCACGAATGAGGAGAATTTAAGTCCTCCACAAATTAGAAGAAGCTCTAGACTCCGAGGTTTGGTAAAGAAAACGTCATCAAAAGAGACACAGTTTATAAATTTAGACTAGGAAACCCTAGAAACATCTCCTATTAACATCTCTTCTGCACACAGTCCTCAAAATTCTCTTGTTCATCATTTTGAAGGTAGCCCAAGAAAAACATCTCTAGGCATAGGCCCAGTGCAGCAACAAATATATGATTATATAGAATCAATGGAGAAGAGAAGTGCCTCAATGAATCCAAAACCTTCTGTCAATCCACAAGAACCTCTAATTGATACTCTATGTCATGCGGGAAGAGTCAATTTTGCGGACAAAACCGACCTCCCTAGAAACTAAGGCGTTTCTAGTGACAAACAAAACAATCAAGCACTATCTTTCCCTAAATATGCATTTAAAATAAGAGCAACCAGGTGTTTAAGGCATACCTTTAGTCCAATGCTGTTTGTAGGGGCCAAGCCTCTTGGATCCAGATGAGCTCCTCTCCTTGAAGCCTGCATACACAAACAAGCAAATGATTACATAGCACCTGAATAACTCATATAATAAAACATATTCATCATAAAGACCAAGGAGTTTATGAAACAAATTATATATAACAACTTGTTGAGAAAAATGAACTTAATTGTATTAATTGGAAACAAAAGAAACCTTACAACTAGTGCCTTGGTGTTGTGCAGGTCCCTCCCAGGGTCCAGCAAGAGTTCCCCTCTACTTTGATCAGCTCACCCACTTCCAAATGAAGCTAAGAAAGGAATGTGATCTCTCCTCTCAAGCTCTATAAGGGAGTCATAATTTCAGCAGCATCTACCATTAGGAATGTTCATCTTTCAACCTCCCCTCCCTCTGGCCCAATGCCTGTATTTATAATGCTTTGGAGGAAGTTAAACAGGTCCACCATCAATGGGATAAGCCCCTCTTTCAAAGGGACAGCTCCCCTCTTCATGGGATAAGTTCCTCTTTCATAGGGATGCATGAACCATCTGGAGGCGCTCAATCCACGTCAAACCATCTTCTAGAATGCTCTAGAATCGACTGCAAGTAAGTTTTTTGAAGTAAAACTTGCGCCTTTTTACTTTTACAGGGGTACACACCCACCCCTTTACAGACAGAGCGTACAAGTACGCAGGTATTATGTACTTGAGGTGTGGGCATGCAGGTAAAAGTAAGAGAAAGTGCGTAACTAGAGTTATATTGACTTTTTAAAGGCTTTCTCTCTTTTTTGGAGTTTGACATGAGGAGCAGAGGTATAAGACTTGCCAAGGAGGACAGTATGGTTATTGATGGAGCCATACTGACTGCAAATAGTCATGGTGACAAATTTTAGTGTAACACTCTAAAAGAGGAAATTTATGAATTAGAGATATTGAACAGACATATCAAACAAGAGAATGAAACCTTGAAGGAACAAAATAAATTGGATAAGGCAATTCATGATAATACCATTCTGCATATAGGACTGTGGTATAAGAAAAATAGGAAATTGAAAAGAAGGAATAAAATTTTGAACATATCAGTTATTAACCTTAAGTACATGCTTCTTATGAGAAAACCCAGAATGACAGTCACTTCAGACATGAGAAAAAGATGGAAATTGGATGTACCAACAGAGGTGTCTAAGCAAATGCATTAAGGAGGAAGAACTCACATTTTTCGAAAATTGCATGAGGGCATGCAATGATTTTGTAGTGGGGGTTTGTTCAACCTCAAAATTACCCTCTCCTTGACATTTTTTTCTCACCTTTTTCTCTCACTTTTTCATAAGACTATCGACCCAACCAATGATAAATGCTAGGTTTTATCTTAGGGAAAGCATTAAAATATCACCATATTATATTTTCATGTTCTTGCTATTTGAATTGATTTCTACAAATTAGCTACAGAATGTAGCCTATTCTGAAGCTAACTGTGGATTTCGTAGCTACTCTCATGGTTTGGCAGGTTCCAGGTGTCAAATGAAGAATTGGGCCACATGGGCATTTCTAGAATCATCTCCACATGGATTTTATCCTATTCACTTGGTCCAGATCGGTGGAAAAGAAAACCTAAGGTCATGGTCAAATATGGAGTGAAGATACGTTATCTAGAAGCAGTAGGAATATCTATTTTCTCTTTTATAGCTAATCAAGAGTCTAACAATTCTATTGAAGATTTAATCTGAATTAACCACATATAGTTGATTAGAAGTTTAAATAGTCCTATTACAATTCGAATTAAGCCACCTGTAGCAAGTTTTTCTCATAAACGGTCATGTTAGATTTAATTTGAATTAGCCACCTATAGAAATTTTATCTCATAAACAATATGTTATTTTCCTATAAATATCGGTTGCATGGAACCAGGAAGTAGTTAGAAGTTAGAAGGAATTACGTTAAGTTCAGGCTTTTTGCTGATACTCTGTATTTAGACTTCATTTTGTTCATAATACAAACTTCGTGTTGTCAATGATGGTTTAAAGTGCATCTTTAACTAGCTAGCATTCCAGCCACATCAGTTGCAGAGGGCCCTTACACTGAAGGAGGTTTTTCATTTGTTGTTTTCAGTTTAATTTCTATTACTCTGTTTTCTAATTTAGAATGATATTTCATTTCAGTTTTTAAGTGTAAGGATAAAATCACAATTGTGCAGCCTTGTTCTTCTAAGATATTTCGTGGAAAAAATGACTTTTTTTTCAAACTAAATTAAGATTGAAGTAATAATAATACACAATTTCTTATCTTTCTTACTATTTTGTCATTCATTCTCTTAGAACAGAATTGTCAATTAACTGTGTTAATGGATGTTTTCAAAAGCCATTTCAAAATGATGATGATTCTAACTTAAATGGTTAAATATCTAATTCATACAATGATTGAATTTACTCAGTACATTGTTAGTTTTACATGATTTTACCCTTTTTTTTGCTTTCAGGTCCTTACTTAGTTGCATCACTGATATTCCAAAAAATCATTTCAAGGAGATTGATTTAATGATATTCCAAAATTCAATGGTTGAATTTTTAAATGAATGCAATTATTGAGTTACTTTCTGCATCAATTTACCTCTTGGTTTTAAGAATTAGATCCATGGATTAGGACTAATGGTAAGATAAGATAGATGCTCTATTTTCTTATTAGGTTCTAGCTAGCCAACAATTCTTGGTCCATTGTTAGGAAATTAGATTAACTTAGGAACATTTCCTTTCCTTTAAAATTCATTAGATCCACTTAAAGTTTCTCATAGTTTTAGGTTGTACATTCTTAAACATCAAAGAACAGAAACCCCCAAAAGCAAACATAAAATACAAAACAACGGAGTAAGAGAAAGGTTAACTAAGCACATATAGTGCACCACACTTCATCAGTTTACAAACCTCGGTTGATAATTTAAGCAAGCAATTTAGGACACTAAATTGACTAAACAAGAACATTCATATATATAAAAATGTTTTACATTATTGATAAAAAGTGCATGATACAGTTAAGAGGGAATCTTTCCAAATATATTAAAATGGTTCTACATTATTGATAAAAACTACATGATAAAGTTATGAGGAAATCTTTCCAAATATACTTAAAACTATACATAAGATAATGAAGATTAGATAATATTATCTTGATTCTTCATTAAGTGGTTTACAAGCCTGTAGTTTTAGAAACCCGTGGTAATTTCCCATGGTATTTTAAAATTAAAAGAAAAAAAAGGAATACAAAATCTCTTTATGTGAATGGTAAGTTATACTTTTTAGGTGGAGAACATTAACCGAGGTTTTAGAAACCCATGGTAATTGGCCATGGTATTTTAAAAGTAAAAGAAAAACAAAAGGAATAAAAAAATATCTTTATGTGAATGGTAAATTTTACATTTTACGTGGAGAACATTAAGCATGTGAAAAGTACATAACTGAACATATATTTTATATTATACCCCAAAGAGGTGAATAGTCACGTTTCACTAGGGTTGTAGTTTTTTAGAAAGGAAAAAAATATTATAAATAAATGATATACAAAGAGAAGTACTATATTATAAAGGGGGATTTAAAGAAAATTTCAAGTCATAAAATTATTGAAAATATATATAAGTACAAAGTGGATATTATTATAAAAGGTTACATAACGAGAAAATATCAGTTAATAATTTACATTAAAGTGAAGTTCAAATAAATTTTAAAGAGTTATATGAAATTTAAAAAATAAATACATAAGGACAATAAGATATTTTAAAGAAGCCAATTGGAACAATATTTAAATATTCTTCTTAAAGTACAAAAGGAAAAAAAAACGTAAGTAGAAATATATAAAAATAATACAAATGAGTTTTGAAATATTAAGGATAATAGGAAATTGGATTAGAAGAGTTCAAAAGAATTATAATATATATATATATATATATATATATATATATATATATATATATATATATATATATATATATATATATATATATATATATATATATATATATATATATATCTATATATATATATATATATATATATATATATATATTAAAAAGACACCTTTAAAGGAGCTTGAAGTACAAAGTCCAAAGCAACTTTAAATATATACCTAAAGCCATCTCGACCAAGCAAAATGGGATCAATCATTGAAAAAAATGATGGAGCTCAATTCTAAAATGATGAAAGAAGAAAGATTTTCCTATAATGGTATTTTAGTTACAAATCACAGAGTAATTACAATAAATTAAGTATCCAAGGAAGAGAAGTCAATGTCACCATCAGCCCAAGCAATGATAAAAATTATGTCAATATCAACTTGGAAAATCAATGATTAATTCCAGAGTTAACCATTGGTGTAAATAAATATATTTTTGACCAAATAGAGTATAAAACTAGTGATCTACAAGTGACAATAGGTCATTATAAGTACATATCTCAATTTCATGTTGTAAGGACGAATAAAAATATTGAAATCATACTTGGTCAACCATGGTTTAAGGAGTTGGGTAGATTCATGTTAAACATAGAGAAACAAGATTTGATGTTTCCTTATAAAGGGAAGATGGTCATGTCTCGAGACATAACAAGTAAATCAAAATCAATAAAATATTCATTAGAAGACCTTAAGGATATCTCAAACTTGATGTTTCAAGATAACAAAAAAAAACAATATAAAGGAAGAAAAAAGAGCTTGAAGAAGTCGTTTGCAGCAAAGACAAAAAAAATTGCCGCCTTAGAGTTCATTAAGAAAAACTAATCGAACGAGTCAAGAAAGCTAAAGCTTCAAAGAAGGAACTAAATGAGAATTTATTAGAACAAGAAGAAGAAAATTTACATTTAAAGAACCTTAACCAAACATTAGTAGAACAAATCAATTGTTTAAAAGGCTAGAAGCTTGAAGGGAAAAATAAAGAAATCATAATCAAAATCTACTAAAACATATTAAAAAACTGAAGGATGAAAAGAAATCATTGACAAATAGGTTAAAAGAACTTGTCGCAAAGGAATCATTAAAAAATCTAGATGTAACAATCCAAATTGAAGAGAAAAACATCAATACAACTAATCTCATAGTTCAGGAAAATACAAACCCTACTGAAGTAAAAATGCACTTAGAGGTTGTTTTTCAAACATAGGAGACACCAAATAAGGATTCAGTAGTTAAGTCAACAACAACAATGCTTGATGGAAATTAGGAAACTACCATAAAAACATTAAAGGAAGTTCAAACAAGAAAAATTCCTCATCTACATCTGAATCACAAGATTAAACACCTTAATCAATCTAAGAATCTATATCACACAGAATATAAACAAACTTATGTTCCGAAGAATATTGAAGTGAGCTCAATCTGGTCATATAATAACTATTCACCACACACATCTAAGGATCAGAAGATTCCTTAGAAGATTAATCTTAGATGGTCCAATCTGTTTTCAGTACGACAATTCTATCTCTTGCTCAGAACATTGTATCGTCTTGTATCTACAAAGATAAAGGTCAAAAACAAGAAGATATTTCGAACAACAAAAGAGATATGATCTTTCATCAATAAGCTTTGAGGACAAAGCTTTTCGAAGGAGAATTATGAACATTAATTATGTAAAAATAGATAATAAATAGATAATAAATAATAATCATAATAATATAAATAAATTAATAAATAATAAGTAAATTAACTAATGGTTAGTTAGTTAATAATGAAAAGGCATGTCATAGAGACATGCTATTCGTGAAAGGGTACTTACCTAGCTATATATACAAGGCCCTCATTCTCAATTGTAATCATCCTACATCAATTATTTATATAATATACAACTTACACTTACTATCCTAAGATGGATGTATTTTTATATGGAGTATTTTAAATATTTCCGATGCTTATATGACTTTTGGTCATTACAAAACCCCAACGGATTATGAACCCAAGAAAATAATATTAAACTGAAGGGACTAAGATTATAAACCTTAAGATAAATATTCTAAACATTAAAATAAACAGGATTTCCCATGATTGACCATGGTTGACCTTGATTGATGTTATAAACCCAAGATATTATTATTATAAAGCCAAGGGAATAATAAGCTTGAGAGATTGATGCTAAAGCCCCAAGGGATTATAAACCCATGGGAATTATTAAACACAAGGGACTAATATTATAAAACCAAGGTATATAAACCCTAAGAGTAATATTGTAAACACTAAAACAAACATTGTTGACCATGGTTGATTTTCATGTAGAGACAATCCTTGTCACAAAGTGACATTGAACCATGATTGACCATGCTTAACCATGGTTGATTTTCGTATCAGATTTTTTTTTCATAATGTGATGTTCGACCATGGCTAAGCATGAATAACCATGGTTAAGTATGAATCACCATGGATAAACATTATTGACTTTATAAAACATGGTTGACCATGCTGGAACAAGGTTGACCATGATTGACCATCGTTTACCATGATTATCATACTGAGACAATCTTTGTCATAATGCAACATTGGACCATGTTTGAGAAAATGATTGATTTTTATATTGAAATAATCTCTGTCACAATGTGAAATTGGCCAATGGTTGACCTTGATTAATTGTAGATTCTAAAGATTGTCCTACCATGACATCCCTTTTTTCCTAATACTCCTCTCTTTTCTTATATGTCTACCACCTAAATAAAGCCATATCCACTAGGTTTTGATGAAGGTATGCAATAATATGTCTTATTATTCATGTTTGACTTTATACCCTAATGTTTTGTTATAGAATGCAATTAGCTACTGAATCGGTCTATTTCCGCAGCTAATCCATATTTATGTAGCTGCCTCCATTGTTTGCTAGGTTCAGAAGCTCTAGGTTAGCAACGAAGGATGTGGATGGATAGGGAATGGTTTCCTCGTGGATTCCTTCCTATCCCCTTGAAATTATTCATTAAGAAAAGCATAGGAGATCACAGTCAAACTCCAAGTCAACTGCAGGATTGTCAATGAAACGAAATTCAAGTTCAATTGAAATCTTATCAATTTTCTTTCGAAATAGCAAATTAAAGATTTAGCAATATAGTTTAATTAAGATAAATATATTAGGCTTAAATTAGTCATGTTGTTATTCCAGAGACCTGTGATAAAACTTATGGATGCACTGTGATTTGGGTGCCCACTGGATGATGTAATTTTAAAACAGTGTGTGAATTTTGTTTGCTAGCAATAGAATTGGGTTTGTGTGTATTTGTTGCGTTGATTGAATATTGTGAACTGAAATCTGGAGGGCCCCTATGAACAATGATAGGTCTTAACCAATTTCAACTCGATATCTTTTAATTCCTTGAATGGTCTGTTTTGTGTGAAAATGCATCATAATGAATTCGTTAATGAATCATTATTTTCGTAAGTGCTTTCATATGCTTCATACCTAGCGTAGTCTATCATTTGAATTTCTTTATACCTGGTACTGCATGGTTACCTCATTTGCTTATTATCTAGCATAGTTCAAGCGTGTTTATTTCATAGTATGGATGTTTTTTGAAATATTTTGTTTGAATGAAAATTGAATAAGTAAAAGTGTGAGAGTTTTCTCCTAAACAATTGAGTTCAGACAATATTTCTTCACAATTGATAGAATAGATTTCTTTTTTCACTTAGTGAATTAGAAGCTACAACATAAATATTCAAGACCAAAAGTCTCAAAACAATATAATACAAGTAAGATCACTCTCATATCATCCATAAAATAATTAGATAGAGATTAACTTCCAAGAAATTAGCTAATAACTTTAAGGATTGTAACTCCAATATAATTAGCAAACACCACCTCCATATTAAGTTTAGATCCTAACAAATACATAACGACATATCGAATAACTTCTAGCACATATTGTGCACCTGTACTTCAACAATCTACGCACCCTAGTTGACAATTCAAAGACATTGAATTGGCAAAACATTTTGGCATCGTTGTTGGGGAAGTACCAATAGAAGCTATAAAAAAAATCGAAACATGATATGTGGAGGGATAGAGACTCTATAGGTAGATTTGTAGGGAGAGGAAGATGTTTAATTCCCATAAATCCACTCACTTCACCTAGACTTCGAGAATCAACACCACCTACTCAAACCCGAATTCATTTTAGAGGTCGACAAAGGCTTATTGAAATCTTAAGATCAAAGATCCAATCCAGAACCTCACCCACTTCTTCCACTAAAGTTGTAATTGAAGAAAATCCTACATCCCCAACTATAGGAGTAATATTTCTATCCTCCACCAGTGAGCAAATTTTGGGAGAAAAATTAGAAGTTCCTAGTGAAGGAGAGGATTTGGAAACTTATTCTGAGCAACCATTGATAGAGGAACCAGAAAGATTAGAAGAACACTATATTAGCTCTAAAGAATCTATCATGGCTGAAGAAGGGGAAGGAGAAGTACACAATGTCCATGGTGAAGAAGATAGGATTGGAGAAGGAGGAAGAGGAAGAGGTAGAGGTAGAGGAGGGGGTAGAGGCAGAGGAAATCAAGATCCTTCAGGATTCCATATTCTTGATGAAGATACAACCTTCACAATGAAAAATATATCACCCTTGATTCTTCCTAATTGCCATTGGAAAATAAGCAAATATTTGGAGACATTTCTCTTCGAATTTGAAGTATTATGCAGATCGTATGACTATCTGTATGATGCTCAAAAGTTAAAATTGTTCCCTGCCACATTAAAAGACTTAGCATTAAAATGGTTCATGAGTCTAGGAGTGCATTCTATAACAACATGGGGACAAATGAAAGAGGCTTTCTTAGGAAAATATAGAGATTATTGTATTCCTAATAACCTTAAATATGAAGTCTTCAAAATGACACAAAAAGAAGATGAAAATATTGAATACTTGGTGGAAAGGTTTGTTTATAATGTTAAAAGAGAAAAAATGGATAATTTGGATGAAGAAACCTTAAAGGCTCTCTTACTCAGAGCTATTAAAAATGAATGGATTGATCTCCTTAACCTAATTGGGAAAGGATATATTTCCAAACTACCATTTGCAAATATTTGTGATTTATGTGTACATATCTCAAGGGGTAAAGCACGAATTGGAAGGAGTCCTACAGACACTCTCTTCTCAAGAATTAACAAATCTATAGCTGGGACAGTCAGCAGGGTAGAAATAGGAAATTTGCTTGACACCTTCAAAATAGATATCTTAGGGAGCCTAAGTGAGCAGATAGACACCCTTAAAATACAAAATAAGCAAAATTCTAAAAATGCTGCATTATCTATCTTCTAGCCCAAATGTCGGAAGAAACATGATCTAAGGGAGTGTCCCTTAGACTCAAAAGCCATAGAAACCAATTTCATGTGCGCAGATAATCATGATACGAAGGGATGTCCATCCTTACTAGGTCTTAAGGCTGTATTCAATGATGAAGGTGTTGGAAATAATACTGAGAGGGGGGGTGAATCATATTATCAAGACAATTATTTTTCATTTCATAATCAAATTTTCATACGCTACTTCAGTTAGTGAAACTGGCGTATATACACAACTTCAGTTAAGTAACTCAAGTATAAGTTACATACTTATAATTTAATTTATTCTTCAGATGTTGATTATTAATCTGTGTGTCAAAACCATATAAACAGTAACCAGGAACAGTAAAATAGAACAGAAAATCACACAAAAGAACACAAGATATAAGGTGGAAACCCAATGTGGGTGAAAACCAACTGCTGTAATTCGTCTCTATCTTCTTTCAATTAGAAACTTCTTTTTACAATGTTTTTGTACTGGTGCAGTCTTATACCAGTACGCAGGCTTCTACCTGCATAAGGCTACAACCTTCTCTCTTTCTCCAGCTTCTCTTGGAAGGGAGCTACAACCCCCTTACCTCTTGTCCTAGCTGATGTACTAGTACGTAGGTGCTGACCTACAGAAGGCTACAACCTTCTCTTTTCTTCTAGGGACCACGTTTCATAAATTTTCAGACTGGATCCATAAATTACAATAATCAAAGATCAAATACATCTACATCAAGCAACCTCCTTTGCTTCAATCAAAACTGAATCAAACAATTACTTCTCTAAATGTTGTAACCAGAATACAATAACAGTAACCAAAAACCAATCCTGAACTCGGAACATTGCAACAATAAACAGAAGTAGCTAAAACATATTTCATGAGATGTATGCTACTTCAGTATGTAGAACCTACGTGCATACGCTTCTGTGTTAAGGCCAACCTACATATACGCTATTTTGAATTACCAAACCAGCGTGTATACGCGCCTTTGCTTCGTTGAACCTGCGTACAGATCTATAAAAGATAATCTTACCCATTTCAGTTATTCAAAGATTAGTAATACCCAGATCATCAAATTTTTAGATCAAGTCATTCGCCAAATATCAGAGATCAAATCACATAAAGATACTTCTCTTCAAGCCCTAAGATCTTGACCCATCAATAGAACTTATCCTTCTTCTTGCGCTCAGGTTCCTCCTTGATTTAGATCCAGCTATGCACCATAATCGTATGACCAGTATTCTAGATATTTCCCTTCATAAGATATTCAATTCTTGAGTGAATGCATTTTCCAAATGATCTCCTTCCCTTTGTATAGTCCAGGCCTTACTCAAACCATGGTCCAAAACCATAGAGAATCAATACCATGGACCAAATACCTGGTTTCAACACATCGGATAATATACCATGGTCCAAAACCATAGGTCCAAATGCCAAGGAATAAATACCATGGACCAAAAATGTACGTGCTTTTCCTTGCATGAAAGTGTGTGCATACATATACATGCCTTATGATTGTCGAACCCACGTGTATACGTGACTTGGTTAAGAGGAACCCGCGTATATCTCTTTTTCCTTCATTCTAAGAGCCTGAACTATGATTTGTCACTTGAGTGAGTTGCCATCAAGGACAACACCCATGTCATAATGCCAAACCTGTGTCATAATGCCAACAGAAGGAATCTCAAAACTAGTATACCCTCTCTACTTTATAGCCAAAAAACCATGGCAAAACCCCCAACCAAATCAATCACAAGGATTTAGACCACAACAATTTTCCCAATCTTCACAAAATAATTGGAATTCAGCCTAGCAACCTTGGGTTCTGCCACAGTCACAACCATGGAATCAAGGATGGAAAAATCCTTATGGAGCCTATGCTCATTATCAACAATACTCACCATCTTACCTTCCACCAAAATTATTACCCCCATCTAATAAAATTTGTCAAGCTAGTCAATTGCCACAAGTTCCAGTTCAAAATCAAAACCCACAACTTTCCCTACCATTTTGACAAAAATCAAATCAACCACCCACTCAACCTCTTCCGAATCCCAATAATAGAATACCACAACAACTAGTGTACAACATGGAGATTTAGAATCCTCAAACTTATGTAATAACTCCACTAGACCTAAACAATGTCCAATTGATCTATCCTCCCTGAACTCTTACGACTTCTGGCGCAGTAGGTTTGGAAGAGTATTACCAAGAATACCTCTTGTTGTCATTCAAGAAACAAGATCCAATCTTCAAAAACACAAAAATCAATCAGAAGAAGTGGAGAATTCTCTCCCTCAAAAAAATAAATAAACTATAATAGATATTCCTGTCATAGAAAAACCCTTGATATCAGTTAAACCACCTTTCCCAGAAAGGTTGAAAATCGATGAAGGAGTAGAAAAACAAATTGTCTTGCCTAATTACAATATGATGGATGAATTGAAAAACGTTTTTATCAAGATTCCTTTATTACAAGCCATAAAAGAAATACCAATCTTTGCAAAAACAATTAAGGAATTAAGTAACAAAGATAAGGAAGAAGAAGAAAAGATATAAAAAGAATTCAGTTAGTCTGAAAAATTGCAGACATTATGATGGGGAAGATGAAAATTCAAAAGTATTTAGATCCAGGAAGCCCCATTGTAAAAATTCACATCAATGGAACTGAAATACTAAACACATTAATTGATCTAGGAGTAGCCATAAATATAATGATTAAACAAATTATGGACACAATTAGGCTTCCTAACCTTCAGTACACACCAACCTTGTTACAATTAGTAGATAGGTCAATTATTAAACCAGATGGTGTGTTGGAAGATGTTTGTGTATCCTTAGATTCTTGGGAATACCTTGTTTATTTGATGGTCTTAACACCCAAGAATAATTTAGGAGGACATCCATTAATTCTATGAAGGCCTTGGTTGGCTACAACTGATGCTTTCATCGACTGTTGATTAGGCGATATGTTTATCTCAAATGGAAATTCCACAAAGAAATTGACATTATATCCCCCAACAAGAACAACAATAGATACAAGAACTGAAGAATGCATAGAAGATGAAGAAGATATACAACCTATTTTCGTTACTGAATAGGTAAAGGAGGAAGACCAACTTTTAAATTTACTAGAAAATAATGAATCTTCCTCACATTATGATCATAATTGAAATGAGTATCTCTCATCTAAACAAGTATCATTGCTCTCCATCGAAAAATTTGGGAATTGCTTGATAGAAATATTTCCAAGAAAAACCTTGAATGTCAATAAAAACCTGGAAGAAGTGCAAAGGAATCAATTGATAGAAATTTTACAAAAACATTCTTCTTCTTTTGCATGGGAATACACTAAGATGAAAGGGATTGATCCTAAAACTTGCATACATCATATCTACATTGAACAGAATGCAAGACCAGTTAGACAACCTCAGTGAAGAAGGAACCCAAACCTAAAATAAATTGTTAAGGAATAATTGAAAAAACTATTAAATGTAAATTTCATCTATCCAATATCTGATAGTTAGTGGGTTTCACCCCTAGTAATCATTCCTAAGAAGAATGGAAAATGGAGAGTATGCATCAATTACAGGGAATTAAACAAAGAAACATTAAAAGACCACTTTCCGTTACCTTTCATAGACTAGGTCTTCGACACTTTAGTAGGGAAAAAATATTTTTCCTTCTTGGACAGGTTCAGTGGATATAACTAGATTCGGGTAGCCCCTGAAGATCAAGATAAAACCACTTTTTTCCATGAGGAACTTCTTCTTACCGGGTACTTCCCTTTCGGTTATGTAATGCTCCAGCAGCATTCCAAAGAGAAGTCCTCGACATTTTCTCTGACATTATTCATGATTGTGTGGAAGTGTACATGGATGATATCATAGTCTATGGGGATTCTTTTAATGAAGCACTGGAAAATTTAGAAAAAGTCTTAATAAGATGTAAAGAAACAAATCTCTCATTAAGCCATGAAAAATGCTTCATGATGTTTAAGGAAGGGATTGTTTTAGGTCATCATATTTTAGGAGATGGAATCATAGTAGACTCATCTGAAGTTGAAGTCATTTCTAAGTTACCAATGCCAAGTTTTCAAAAGGATGTTAGAATTTTTCTTGGTTTTACTGGATAATATAGAAGATTTATAGAAAACTTCACAAAAATTGCATCCCCACTCTTTAAACTACCTACCAAAGACTATGAATTTAGTTGGGATTCCGAATAGCAAGCTGCCTTTGAAACTTTGAAAAAGAGAATTTTTGAAGCACCCATCTTAAAAGGACCTAACTGGAAATTTCCTTTCCATATCTCAACAGATCCTTCAAATTCTGCCTTAGGAGCTATATTAGGACAAAAAGAACTTACTCCTTATGCAATCTATTATACCAATAAAAATTTAACTCCTACAGAGTTAAATTATATTGTAACCAAAAAGGAGTTTTTAGTTGTAGTTCATGCCATTCACAAATTTAGACATTATATAATTGGCTATGAAACCTTTGCTCACATAGACCATTCTGCCATTAAATACTTAATGAATAAACCAGTCACCAGTGGAACAATAACTAGATGGCTCCTATTTTTACAAGAATTCAACATAACCATTCTAGATAGGCTGGGAAAACATAACAAAATTACCGATTTTATATCTAGAATAAAAAATGAAAATAATGATCAACCCGTAGAAGATAAATTTCCTGGTGAATATCTTTTTGCAGTATCTATTAAATCACCTTGGTATGTAGATATTGCTAACTATTTGGCCATCATAAAAATTCCATTTCATTTATCCCCTAGAGAAAAGAGAAGAATAGTCCACCATATCACATCCTATTCATGGATAAATGAAGAATTATACAAGACAAGACCAGATCTCATCATCAAAAGATGTGTTTGGGAGGAAAAAATACTGGAGATAATTAAAGCTTGTCACAATGAGCCATGTGGAGGACATTTTTCTAACAAGAGAACTGCTTACAAATTCTTGCTTTTAGGATATTATTGGCCTTCCATTTTCAGGGACACCAAGGAATATGTTAAAAGATGCGACAGTTGTCAGAGAATGGGAAACCTACTTTTTCAAATGAAATGCCACTGCAACCACAGGTACTTATCGAACCATTTGAAAAATGGGCACTGGATTTTGTTGGACCAATCAGCCCACCTCCAAAGCAAAAGAAGTACATTATGGTATGTACTGATTATGTCACTAAATGGGTCGAAGCTAAAGAAATTCCTTTTTCTACTGAAAATGTTTTAGTTTCATTTATTTTTTAGGATATTTTCTTACTTTGGTGTCCCAAGAGAAATTGTAACAGATCAAGGAACACATTTCACATCCAAACTAGTGCGGAAGCTTGTGGACCAATACAAGATAAAACATGAGAAGTCAAATCCATATCATCCACAAGCCAATGGACAAGTTGAATCCACAAATAAGGTGATTGATGCTTTCCTTACCAAGACCGTACATCTACACAGGAAAGACTGGATGGAAAAGCTTCCAGAAGCCTTATGGGCCTACAAAACTACATGGAGGAATACTACAGGGAATACTCCCTATGAACTTGATTATGGGAAGCAATTATTACTTCCGATATAGTTCTAGATCTAGAACTATAAGACAGTAGTCTAGTTAGATCTTGACTTGTAAGAAGCCTAGAAGAAAAGGATGACACAACTAAATGAGCTTGATGAAATCAGACAAGAGACCTTCCAGAGAACTAGCATAGTTCAACAACAGAGGTAAAGATGGCATGATAAATACATTAAAGAAAGGAAATCTCATCCAGGAGATTGGGCATTTCTCTCTGATTCAAAATTCAAAAATTTTCAAGGAAAATTCCAAACCCATTGGCTTGGACCTTATGAAGTTGAAAATGTCTTTGAAAATGGTGAAGTTAGAATCAAGACTGTTAATGAAGAGAAAAACCCTCTATTAGTAAATGGACATTGACTCAGGCTTCACCAAAAGCCATTAATAAATGAGGAATTTGTTAAAATGTTTCAGGATAATTCAGAACTAAAGATGGTCAAGAAAAATTCTTCCTCTTTGTTGGAAATAATACTGAGAGGGGGGGTGAATCAGTATTATCAAATTCTTTTCAATATATCTTCCTTATTTATACTTTGAATAATTCTTCAAATATTGATCATTTTTTTTTCCACAGAAAAAGACCAACCTTTTATTAATAAAAAGGGCTACATAAACTATGTAAGCGTAACGCCGAGACTGCAACCGCCAGCAATCGGGGCGAGTCTCAGCTACCAGAACAGCTCGCTGTCAAAGCAGCTCGTGTACAATGGCACACAAAGCGGCGAAGCGAGACAAACCTGCATTCAAAAAATGCAGGAAGAAGAAAAAGAGAGGGGAAGAGAAAGAGGAGAAAAGCGGAAACTGCAAGATCACGTTTTTCTCCCTTTCTTTTTTTCGACCTTACGCCATTCTCCCAGAGATGGCTCACAAGAGGCAAGGACAATCTGGCATTCGGCATGAGGAGTTCCTGAGTCCTTATCCGAATCTGATGTTTCTGAAGTATGTTGTCTTTTAATTCCTCCGCTGCCTGGGTCCACAACAATTCGATCAGCCGATGGACGGGGTGGATCCACGGGAACAGACGTGTCCACTGTTTGCACCTCAGGTTCCTGTGTAGGTTTATTGCTTTCTGATGGTACTGGTTCCTCTTCTTCTTCTGACTCATCCTCTTCTGGCTCAGGAGGAGGAAACTGCCAACCTTTCCTCTGCTTCCTGATCGGTTTCTTTTTACTGTTTGTTTTCTTAACCTCTGGGCAAGTATTTTGAAGGTGTCCTGTCATCCTGCAATTCCTGCATCTGAACGCTGTATTCTCGTAATCAAGAGATTGCAGCCAGTTTTTTTGCTTATAGATCAGCGTGATATTCTCTGGTAAACCTTTACTTAGATCTACTTCTACACAGATCCGAGCAAAGGTGAAGATTCTGTTTTCTTGCCTTTTCGTATCTGTTTTAATATACTGCCCAAGGCTGTTTCCGATGCTTTACAGAACCTGTTCGTTCCAAAAAGGAAGAGGCAAGTTGTGAAGCCTCACCCATACTGGTAGTTTGGAGACTAACATGGTGTTGGGGTCAAAATATGCAAACCATGGGGTGATATACAGCCCCGTGGAGCCCCAGAACCAAGGCCCCTCTCTGATTATTGTATCCCTTTCCTCCGCTGTTTGAAATTTAACAATAAAAAACCCCTTGGAACAGAGGTGTATTTCACATTCCAGAGACCATTGAGTAAAAATCCAGTGAAAGAGGTCCATGGGTTTTGGCCAGAAACAATTGAAGCACCATATTAGTGCCTGGGCTTCATATATCTTTGTCTGCTCCTCTGTTGTTGTACTGTTGATTTCCAGTGCTGGGATTTGTTCTTGAAGTTCTACTATGTAGGGTCTCGGTGTATTTCCAGCCTGTTCTGGAGGAGAGCCCGCCGCTTTTTTCCCTTGAAGGATGTTTCTGTAGGAGGGGCCTCTATTTGATTGCTGTTGACTGTTGGCCATATTCCTTTTGTCTCCCTCTGCAGAACTTGGGATGCTCTGAGCCGCACCTCCTCGCAGCAGCAAGTTGAGGGTAATGGTCATCTCTGGTTTTATGGCGTAGTCCTTTAAGAGCCGACAGTCCTGTAGAGAGCGGAGCCCATTGACCAGATATTGAATCGGTACAGGATACCCCATCATTTCCCATATTTTATGCTTGAGTTGCAGGATCGAAAAAGCATCGTTTACCCAGACAATATGAGGGTTACCCACAGGAGGTCTAATAAAAATTTGAAAGGGAGAAGAATACGGCTGGATTTGGTTCATACCTTTTGCTGGGGAAGGGAGCACTTCCTGCTTCTGCCAATCCCTCCTCTTTGCCTCTTCGTTCTTCTGTTTCTGCTTTTGGGTCTGCATGACAGTCTTGGGAGACCCTGTTCTTGCCGCCATTTTCATTTTCCTTATCAACAACAGCCTCTCTGAATCTCGACTCAGACAGCCGGGGTCTGCCGAAAGGAGAGAGTGGGAAAAACGGGCCAGCAGAAAGCATACGCTGCCCTTAGAGCAGCCATTGAGGGCCGAGAGCCATTTCACCATCCCTACGCCATTAAACTCCCATTGGGCGCCAAAACCCTTGGCCTCTCGACCGCCTGGAGGCCACATTCTCAAGAAAACATGGAAACGAGGCTGAGTTTCACCTGCAAGAGCATCCTGTATTGTGGGTTTCCCAAATCCCCAAAGACCCATCAGAGCCATGAGGGTTTCGGGCTCCGCATACCCTGTCAAGCCCTGAAAGACAAGCTGAGTTTCACCACTGCTAATAGAAACAGCCACTGAGAGCTCCTGCCATGTGAGCCACGCCGACACATTTCCAATATTCTTTGTCTCAGTCGATGCCTTCCACAGCGTTTGGCTGAGCGGACTCAGACCCCCAACGCCATGAGCGCCCCCTCTGTTCCTGCCACTTTCGATCTCCAAAACCCTCTGAGTATTCCTGCTAGCTGCCATTTTTTAATCGATCAACGTGTTCCTTCAAATATTGATCATTACTTTGTATGTCAGTATCATAAAATAATGAGTAGGAACAAGAAAAGCAAATAGTCACACAAAAGAACACCAGATATAAGGTGGAAACCCAATGTGGATGAAAACCACCTGCTGCAATATGTCTCTATCTTCTTTTAATAAGAAACTCCTTTTACAATGATTTTGTACTAGTGCAGTCCTTTACCAGTACGCAGGCTACAACCTGCAGAGAGCTACAACTCTCTCTCTCTCGTTTTCCAGTCTCTCCTGGAAGGGAGCTACAACCCCCTACTTCTTTTCTTTCAAGGACCACTTTTCATTAATTTTCAGACTGGATCCAAGAACATCAAAAACCCATCAACTACACTTGCATCATCAATCTCTGATTTCATCAATGCCAACCTGCATACAGATCTGCAAATATTTCCTTATAACTTTGCAATTGTTCCATACATCAGACATACCCAGATCATAACATGTGTACAATAAAACATGCATCAATAATTCAAACCCAAATTATTAGATTTATAGATCAAGTGTGTGCCACATATCACAGATCAAAATCATATAGAGATACCACTATTCCAGCCTTAAGATTTTGACCCATAAAAAGAACTTATCCTTCTCCTTACGCTCAGGTTCCTTCTTCATTTAGATCCAGATCTGCACCATAACTCAATCACCATATTCCAGATCTAGCACTTTATCAGATATTCAATAATTCAGAAGATACTTTGCCAAATGATCTCCTTCCTCTTTTATAGCTTTAGTCCTTTCTCAATACCACAGTCCAAAACCATAGCATCAAAAAAACTATTGGACTAATACCATGAATCAACCATGAAAGTGCGTGAGGTCAACACTTTTGGATGCAATACCATGGACCAAAACCATAGGATCAAAAACTGTCGGACTAATACCATGAACCAACCATGAAAGTGCATGAGATCAACACTTTTGGATGCAATACCACAGACCAAAACCATAGGATCAAAAACTGTCAGACTAATACCATGAACCAACCATGAAAGTGTGTGAACTTTTCTCTTGCATGAAAGTGCGTAAACTTTTCTCTACATGAAATAAACTTTTCTCTGCATAAAAGTGCGTGAACATTTTCTACATGAAATAAACTCTTCTCTGCATAAAAGTGCGTGAACTTTTCTCTACATGAAATAAACTTTTCTCTGCATAAAAGTGCGTGAACATTTCTCTACATGGAATAAAATTTTCTCTGCATAAAAGTGCGTGAACTTTTCTCTACATGGAATAAACTTTTCTCTGCATAAAAGTGCGTGAACTTTTCTCTACATGAAGGAAACTTTGTTGCACTATAATTTATCAAATAAATTTGCTACACTATAATTTATCATTTGTGTGATTTGCCATCAAGGACAACACTTGTCTCATAATGCCAACAATCTCCCCCTTTGGACTTGATGGCAACAATACCAAATCACTCTCCCCCTTTGACATCAAGGGCAAAGGGCGAACCAAGATATTCTCTTTCCTAGAAAGGCATTCCGCTATTCATACTCCCCCCGAGTACCTGTTGAAATCTCTAAATGAGCTCCCCCTGACTGTAGGAAAGATCTGCAAAAGATGTTCTTCAAGAAGAACCAAGACTTATACATCATGAAAGAGATAGAGACGTATTGCAGCAGTATTCAGACCAACATCCATGATCTCCTTCTGTACTTCCTCCATAATGCCAACAATGCATGATATGCTCCCCCTGAACCTGTGCCATTCGATCTTCGACCAATGTACGCATATACTTCAGATGAACCTCACGTACAACCAACAATCAGAAGAGATTCAACAACAAGATGATACATCAACAACCCCCAGCTTTTTCCTGAGGTATTCAAAGGTCTCCCTAGGCAATGGTTTGGTGAGTATATCAGCAACTTGTTCCTTAGAAGGAACATACTCCAACTTGACCTTTTGTTCAAGCACTTGTTCACGGAGAAAGTGATACTTGATTGGTATGTGCTTGGTTTTTGAGTGCATGACTAGGTTCTTTGAAATGCTGATTGCACTTGTATTATCACATAAGATGGAGATAGGTGGTGTACAAGTGATTTGAAAATCCTGCAGGGTCTGCATCATCCAAAGGAGTTGAGTGCAGCAAGATGCAGCAGCAACATATTCTGCTTCAGTTGTAGACAAGGCAATCGAACTCTGTTTCTTGCTGAACCAAGATACTAATCTGGAACCCATAAATAATGCACCACCACTTGTGCTCTTCCTGTCATCCACGCTTCCAGCCCAATCTGCATCAGTATAAGCATGAAGTGTGAGATCTGTATCTCTAGGATACCATAAGCCATAATTTTGAGTCCCTTGAAGATATTTGAAGATTCTCTTTACTGCCTGAAGATGAGTTTCCTTTGGATTTGCCTGAAATCTTCCAACTATTCCCACTGCATGCATGATGTCTGGTCGGGTACCTGTCAAATAAAGTAGACTTCCAATCATAGATCTGTAGGTTGGTTGATGTACTGCTGCTAATTCATCATTTGCACTGAGGCTACATCCTGTGAACATGGGTGTACATACTGGTTTTGCATCTTCCATGCCATATTTCTTCAAAATCTGCTTGAGATACTTGGTTTGAGACATGAAGATCTCTCCTTCCTTTTGTTGGATTTGCAGGCAAAGAAAATATGTCAATTCTCCAAGCAAGGACATTTCGAATTCTTTCTGCATCACCAAGGCAAAGCTTTGACTCATAGATTCTTCATTACTGCCAAAGATAATGTCATCTACATACACAACAAGTATTAGCAATTTACCATTTTCAATTTTTATATAAAGATTGCTATCTGCTGATCCTTTTGAAAAACTTGTTGATGAAGATATTTGTCCAAACGATAGTACCAAGCCATTGGAGCTTGTTTAAGACCATAGAGAGCCTTTTTCAGTCTGCATACAAGATTTGGATCATTTCCAAGAATGAACCCATATGGCTGCTCAATGTATACTTCTTCTAAGTCTCCATTCAGAAAGGCTGATTTCACGTCCATTTGAAATACTTTGAACTTTTGAAAGCTTGAGAGAGCAAGGAACATTCGGATGGCCTCAAGTCTTGCAATAGGAGCAAAATTTTCCTCAAAACCTATTCCTTCTTGCTGCACATACCCTTTACAAACAAGTCTTGCCTTGTTTCTAATTACTTCCCCATTTTCATTCAACTTATTTTTGAAGATTCATTTTGTCCCTATAACATTCTTATCCTTTGGTCTAGGAACCAACTCCCAAGTGTTGTTCTTTTCGATTTGCTCAAGTTCTTCATCCATTGCTTTGACCCAACATTCATCCTTGCATGCCTCTTTTACATTTTGTGGTTCAGTGGAGGAAAGTAATGCCAAATAGCATGAAGCTTCTGCAATTGTTCTTCTTGTTTGTACACCTGCTTCTTTCTGCCCCAAAATCTGAGATTCTGGATGATTCTTCTGAACGTACCGTGATGGAGTCTTCTCTTCTATTCTTATCTGTTCCTCTGGTGCTCCTTGAGGTTCTTCTTCTTCATCATTCTATCTTTGAGGGTAGTCTTCATCTTCCTCGATATTTTCATGATTTACTTGCCTAGGAATGTATCCCTTTTCATCAACCACTACATCAATGTTGTCAACAATTCTTCCAAGTCTTTTATTGTAGCACTTATATGCTTTGCTGTGTGGAGAATAACCAAGAAGAATGCCTTCATCTGCTCTAGGTTCAAGTTTGCCAAGTTGCTCATCAGTATTCTTAATATAGCATTTGCTCCCAAAGATTTTGAAGTGCTTTACCGAAGGAGTCTCACCATACCAGAGCTCATGAGGAGTTTGAGTGTTGTTCACTCGGACATTTGTTTTGTTGAGAATAACAACAGCAGCATATGCGGCTTCACCCCAGAAAGTTGCGGGAGTTCCAGACTCATCTAGCATAGCACGAGCCATTTGTTGAACTGTTCTATTCATCCTTTCCACCACTCCATTTTTCTGAGGAGTTCTAGCTATAGAGAATTCTCTTCTTATCCCATGTTCTTCACAGAAATCTAAAAATTCATTTGAGGTAAAATCCCCACCTCTATCAGACCTGAGGCACTTAATTTTGTAACCTGATTCATTTTCAACAAAGGCTTTGAAGGATTTGAATTTCTCGAATGCTTCGTCTTTGTGCTTCATAAGTCCTAACCAAACAAACCTGGAGAAATCGTCAATGAATAATATCAAGTATTCTTCTCCTCGAGGTGTCCTTTTCCTAAATGGACCACATACATCTGTATGGACTAGCTCAAGAGGCATGCTAGCTGATCCTTCCTTCTCTGGAAAGTTAGTTCTGGTTTGCTTTCCAAACTGACATGATTTGCATATGGTGTTGTCTGGAATTTTGATATCTGGAAGACCACGAATTGCCTGATATTTGCATGCTTTCCTTATTTGTGAAAATCTTAGATTCCCCAACCTCCGGTACCATAACCAGTGTTCATCATCCTTGCTCAAATAGCATTGTTGTTGTCCTTCTTCAAATATGTATAGATTATTTAGAGTTCTTCTACCTTTGATCATTGTTTCACCTGTATCAAGATCATGAACACAACATCCATTTGATCTAAATATCACCTCGGTTCCTTGATCACACATCTGGCTGACATTTAGAAGATTATGCTTCAATCCATCAACATACAAAACATTTCCAGCTTTGACCTTTTCTTTTAACTGAGCAGTGCCTTTTCCTTTTATAGCTGCAGGTGTATCATTTCCAAAAGAAACTTTCTTTCCCTTTTCTAAAGAAGAATATGAGTCAAGTTTTTCTTTATCACCTGTCATATGTTTCGAACATCCACTTTCAATGTACCATAGATTTTCTTGTCCTTCTGCATAAAATGCTATCCCACATCTTTCTGTTTGTGGTTCCTTTATTCTCCATGTTCTAGTGCTTGAGGCTTGTTCCTTTGTCTGCTGAAACCTGCTCCTGCATTCAGAATCTTCATGAACAAAGTTATTGCGAATAGAACATTCAACTTCATTTTCAAGAGCCGAAAAGTTGTTATAGGTCCTTTTTGTAATCCCGATCATACTTCTTTGTTTTTTAGCTTCTCTAGTCATGATTGTTTTATATGCAACACATTGAGTTGCTTTGTGACCGAAGTTATGGTAAGAGAAACATTGCCCATTGAAGAAACTTCTGCGATTATCAAATCTACCAGCCAAATGATTGTAATTTCTATTGTCATCCATTCTTGAAGCAAATTGAGAAGATTTTACCTGTGGCTGGTTGTAGCTTTTGTTCATCCTTAAGACAGATTGCCCTTGGTTTACCTGATAGTCTTTGTTCGTTCTTGATGTAATTCGTCCCTGCTTTACCTGGTGATCTCCATTGTGCTTTTGCTCATTCCTTCTTGCTCCATCAAGATAACTCTTTGAGGTGGATGCTTGAGATGTTTCTCCATTATACCCCATACCTGTCTTGTTTAGCAGAGAACGTTGTACATTGATGATCTCATCCAGAGTTTCAGATCCTTTGACAAACTTAAGATTAATAGCCTTTGTTTTCTCAATTTCTTTTCTAAGGTCAACAATTTCACCTTCTAACTTTTCAAGATATTTTTCTTTTTCATCAATTTGAAAATATAGAGTATCAATGATCATATTCTTTTCTTCTATACATGTCTTAAGTCTAGAAATCTCTTCATAAAAACTATCCACATCTATAGCATCCATGTAATCATCATCTTCAAATGCCATTAAAAGTTTATAGGCATTACCTCGTTCATCTTCATCACTATTTGATAGACCATCACTGTCTTCATGAGTGTAGTAGCTTTTCTTATTTGCATTCTGTTTCTTGTTCCATCTAGCAGGTTCCTTTCCTTTGTCAATCTTATCCTTATGAGGACATTTGGCAGCATAATGACCTACTCTTCCACAAGCAAAACATTTAAAAGGTAGCTTACCTCTGAACCTTCCAGTACCCCGTTGAAGATTTCTGACAAAATTTGATTCTTCTTCTTCTTCTGGCACGTGACTTGATTCATAGTAGTCTCCTTTGCCTGAAGCCTTAAAAGCAGCTTCTCTCCTGTCTGATGGACCTCCTTTTCTCATTTCATAAGCAGTTAGAATTCCGTGTAGCTGAGACATAGTAAGAGTTCGTAGATTTTCCTTTTCTTCTATTGCAGATACTTTAGATTCAAACTTGGGGGACAATGATCTTAGGACTTTTTCAACCACAACAACCTCTTTTATTTCTTCACCCAAGTTTTTCATACAATTAACAATCTCATCTACCCGAAGGAAATAGTTAGCCACACTTTCATCATTATACATTCTGAGATTCTCATACTGAATCCCGAGGGTTTGAAGTTTTGCACGTTTTACCTGTTCATCTCCTTCGTAGCTCAAAACAATCTTGTCCCATATTTCTTTTGCGGATTTATATTGCATAACCTTCATGAATTCAGATTGAGATAGACATCCTAGAAGAGTATTAACTGCCTTTGCATTTGTTTCATAGTTCTTCTTCTCAACTGAATCTGTAGGAGTAGCTGATGGAAAAGTATACCCTGTTTCTATAATGTCCCATACTTCTGTACCTAAAGATTGAAGATAGGCAGTAACTCTTACCTTCCAATATACGAAGTTTGTCCCATCAAAAATCGATGGCCTGATTGATGCTTCCCTCTCGTAGTTGCTCATGATGTTAGATCTTCCTTCAAGCGATCAAGCTTCTTCAGAAGGACCTGCTCTGATACCAATTGTTGGAAATAATACTGAGAGGGGGGGTGAATCAGTATTATCAAATTCTTTTCAATATATCTTCCTTATTTATACTTTGAATAATTCTTCAAATATTGATCATTACTTTGTATGTCAGTATCATAAAATAATGAGCAGGAATAAGAAAAGCAAATAGTCACACAAAAGAACACCAGATATAAGGTGGAAACCCAATGTGGGTGAAAACCACCTACTGCAATATGTCTCTATCTTCTTTTAATAAGAAACTCCTTTTACAATGATTTTGTACTACTGCAGTCCTTTACCAGTACGCAGGCTACAACCTGCAGAGAGCTACAACTCTCTCTCTCGTTTTCCAGTCTCTCTTGGAAGGGAGCTACAACCCCCTACTTCTTTTCTTTCAAAGACCACTTTTCATTAATTTTCAGACTGGATCCAAGAACATCAAAAACCCATCAACTACACTTGCATCATCAATCTCTGATTTCATCAAAGCCAACCTACATACAGATCTCCAAATATTTCCTTATAACTTTGCAGTTGTTCCATACATCAGACATACCCAAATCATAACATGTGTACAATAAAACATGCATCAATAATTCAGACCCAGATTATTAGATTTATAGATCAAGCGTGTGCCACATATCACAGATCAAAATCATATAGAGATACCACTATTCCAGCCTTAAGATTTTGACCCATCAAAAGAACTTATCCTTCTCCTTATGCTCAGGTTCCTTCTTCATTCAGATCCAGATCTGCACCATAACCCAATCACCATATTCCAGATCTAGCACTTTATCAGATATTCAATAATTCAGAAGATACTTTGCCAAATGATCTCCTTCCTATTTTATAGCTTTAGTCCTTTCTCAATACCACGGTCCAAAACCATAGGATCAAAAAAACTGTTGGACTAATACCATGAACCAACGATGAAAGTGCGTGAGATCAACACTTTTGGATGCAATACCATGGACCAAAACCATAGGATCAAAAACTGTCGGACTAATACCATGAACCAACCATGAAAGTGCGTGAGATCAACACTTTTGGATGCAATACCACGGACCAAAACCATAGGATAAAAAACTGTCGGACTAATACCATGAACCAACCATGAAAGTGTGTGAACTTTTCTCTTGCATGAAAGTGCGTAAACTTTTCTCTACATGAAATAAACTTTTCTCTGCATAAAAGTGCGTGAACATTTCTCTACATGAAATAAACTCTTCTCTGCATAAAAGTGCGTAAACTTTTCTCTACATGAAATAAACTTTTCTCTGCATAAAAGTGCGTGAACTTTTCTCTACATGGAATAAACTTTTCTCTGCATAAAAGTGCGTGAACTTTTCTCTACATAAAAGTGCGTGAAATTTTCTCTACATGAAGGAAACTTTGTTGCACTATAATTTATAAAATAAATTTGCTGCACTATAATTTAGCATTTGTGTGATTTGCCATCAAGGACAACACTTGTCTCATAATGCCAACACTCTTTTCCACCTTAGATTTTTTTAGTCAGTTTACTCTTAAAAAAAAACAAAAATAAATAAAAATCAAGAAAAAGAAAAAGAAAATATAATAAATAAATTTTATATATATATATATATATATATATAGATATATGCATATATATATACATATAATAATATGAAATAAAACGAGGTATAAACATGAAAACCAACATGCTGTTGGCAGATTTATACAGAAAAATTAGAGTGAAAACCAATTTCTATTGGAACTTCAGATTTTCCTTTAAAAAAAAAGACAATAATAATAAAATCCCTTTATTCTTCTTTCACAGCTACATAATCAGCGATTTTACATAGCTCGGACAGCTTTTCACAGTTTGGACAATTTTCCGCAGCTCGGACAACTTTCCATAAGTATGACAAGTTTCTGTAGCCTAATGAATTTGTGAACATACAAGAACACTTGGTGATTTGGATTAAAGGAAAAATGATAGAGAAAAGTACCTATAGGAGATCAAAGGACAACAAATAAGGTTAGCAAAAGAGATCGAAGGTATGTGCTACTTTAATTTAACAATAGGGAAGGTTATATTGTATATATGACTAAGAAGAAATAGTACTGCCAGACATTAAAATGAAATCATTATAACCTAATGGTGATGGCTGCCTAACAAAAATATCATATGCCACCACTTAAAAGTCATGTCACGTCCCCATTTCAAATCCACCAAAGTAATTACCAAATCATTACTTTAAATGCGTCTAATAGCTGGATTCATTCCTATAACCCTTATGATAATTCCCCTGTTCTTCCCTATTCTTACACTCCTTTGAACTTTCATAGCTACCCCATCTTTCTGCTACTTAGTAAACCCTACAAGCTCCATTTTCTTATCAAGGTAGCTAGTGTTCGAGGCAAAGCATCCTTCAGAATGGGGATAATTGTTCTAACTAAGCCAACAAGAAAGCAATTCTTGGAGGGGTGCCCATAGACTAAGGAGTTGTTGGAAAAGAAACAATGGTTGCGATTCATGAAAAATTGAATTGTTTTCACAGGGAAGTAACCAAGACATTTTCACACTCATTTGATGGGACTGAGGTCAAAATAGGAGACATTAAGCTCACCATAATAGAGTCCATGATCGATGAGGCTACTGAGCTACCAAGGAATGGGGAAAAATGGTTTAAGAATATAGGAATTGATGGTGAGGATTGGAAGGTCTTCCTAAAAGATCCGAACATGGACACTACTATCTACAAGAAACGTATTCCTAGCACTAGTACCAAGGATAAATGGAGAAACATATTACTTTTTCTTCAAAATTTTGTCACTTGTGAGGGCAGGTTTGGGCAAATGTATTTTTATCATGTTAGGATGATGATGCATTTCCTTGAAGATCACCAGATGAACCTTCCCTATTTCCTCTTAAATAGTCTAAAGAAAATGTATACAAACATTTAGAAGAAAATTCAGTGTATAGAAAACACCATGTATCATCATGGCCTGATAAAAATATTGGTCAAATTTCATCTCCAAAGTATAGGGGATAACTAGGAGAGTTTCCTAGTGAGGAACCACATTGAAGAAAAATCCCCAGAAAAAGAAAACAGCAGCAGGGCCCCCAGAGGAAGAAAGAGAACCATAGAAATCATAATGGAGTAGGCACCTCAGACTCAGACAGAAGTATTAGAATAAGAGCTACCTATAGTGAAGATTTTGCAGAGAATGAAGAAGGGAAACCTTAGAGGAAACAAAGCTAGTAAAAGTAAAGAAGAATTCTCACAAACTAAGCCCCCTCCTCAAGAAGAAATGTTAGAGATTAAAACAAGAAAAGTACAAGAAATACAAACCTCAAGATTGAGGAGGAGTACGAGGCTGAGCACAGTTCCATAGAAAATCTCAAAAATTACAGAGTACATTGACCTTGAGGGCAATGAGCCAACGGAGAACGAGCAAACAGAGAATGAACCAACATAGGGTGAATCAATTGGAAACCTTGAGAGTCCTCCAAAAGGGTCACCAAGAGTATCACCATGACCATACAATTCAGCTCTAAGAGTCATTGGAAGGAAAGAGACAACAACCAAAGAAAAAATTCAGAGTCCTAGAGAAGGGAGCAACCAGGTAAATGAATAATCAATCTCAAACATCTTAAAGTAGGAAATGTTTGAATTAGAAACATTGAATTGATATCTGAAGAATGAGAATCAAGCATTGAAGACACAAAGTAAGATCCAGATTGCAAAAAGTGACAATTGCATCCTTCATCTGAGCTTGTGGTATAAGAAAAACAAAAAGCTCAAGAAGGAAAACAAAATTATGCAAAGAGTGATTATCATCTTAAAATACAAAATTAGAGGTGATAAGCAGAAGGCACGGGTGACTAACAAGGAAGAAGTGTATGAGGACATACAAAATCTCCATGTTGGGGGAATCTAGAGTCTGAAGATTGTCCTACCATGACATCCTTTTTGCCTAATACTCCTCTTTTCCTATATATCTACCACCTGAAAAAAGCCATATCCACCAGGTTTTGATGTAGGTATGCAATAATATGTCTTCTTATTCATGTTTGACTTTATACCCTATTGTTTTGTTAAAGAATGCAATTATCTACTGAATCGGTCTGTTTCCACAGCTAATCTAGATTTATGTAGGTTCCTCCATTGTTTTCTAGGTTTAGAAGCTCCAGGTTAGTAGCGAAGGATGTGGATGGATTAGGAATGGTTTCCTCGTGGATTCCTTCCTATCCCCTTGAAACTGTTCGTTAAGATAAGCGTAGGAGATCATGGTCAAACTCTAAGTCAACTGCAGGATTGTCGCCAAAACAAAATCCGAGTTTAATCGAAATCTTATCAATTTTCTTCCAGAATAGCAAATTGAAGATTTAGCAATATAGTTTAGTTAAGATAAAGATATTAGGCTTAAATTACTCATCTTGCTATGTCAGAGACTTGTTATAAAACATATGGCCGCACTGTGATTTGGGTGCACGCCGGATGATGTAATTTTAAAATAGTGTGTGAATTTTGTTTGCCAGAAATAGAATGGGTTTGTGTGTATGCATTGCATTGATTGAAGATTGTGGGCCCCTATGAATAGTTACAGGTCTTAACCAATTGCAACTTGATTTCTTTTCATTCCTTGAATACTCTGTTTTGTGTGAAAATATAGCGTAATGAATTCATCAATGAATCGTTATTTTCTTAAGTACTTTCATCTGCTTCATACCTAGCACAGTCTGTCATTTGAATTTATTTATACCTGGTACTGCATGGTTACCTCATTTTCTTATTATCTAGCATAGTTCAAGCATGTTTATTTCATAGTATAGATGTTGTTTGAATGAAAATTGAATAAGTAAAAGTGTGAGAATTTTCTCCTAAACAATTGAGTTAAGACAATATTTCTTCACAATTGATAGAATAGATTTCTTTTTGCACTTAGTGAATTAGAAGTTTCATCATAAAGATTCAAGACCAAAAATCTCAAAACAATCTAATACAAGTAGGATCATTCTCATATCATCCATAAACTAATTAGATAGAGATTAGCTTCCAAGAAATTAACTAATAATTTTAATGATTGTAACTCCAATATAATTAGCAAACACCACCTCCATATTAATTTTAGATCCTAACAGATACATAACGACATATTGAATAACTTCTAGCACATATTTTGCACCTATACTTCAATAGTCTATGCACCCTGGTTGACAATTTATGATTGACAATTCAAAGACATTGAATTGGCCAAACATTAACCATGGTTGACCACAATTGACTTTATAAGACATGGTTGACCATCCTTGACCAAGGTTGATTTTCATATTAAGATAATCCTTGTCATAATGTGACGTTGGACCATGGTCGGCCATGATTGATTTTAAAATCGAGAGAATCTTTCTCACAATGTGACATTGGACCTTGGTTGACCATGATTGGCAATGGTTAATGATCGCTGATTTTCATATTGAGACAATATGTGTCAAAATGCGAAGTTGGACCAAGTTTGACCATGGTTGTCATAATGCGATGTTGGACCATGAGACATTCATTGACACAACGTGATGTTGGACCATGAGACAATCTTTGACACAATGTGACCATCGTTGACAATGTCTGGTTTTCATATTGAGATAATATTTGTTGAAATGTGACATTTGACCACGATTGACCACGGTTGACCATGGTTGGCTATGATTGGCCATGGTTAACCATGAACCCAAGGGAATAATAAAACCAAGGGATTAAAAGTAAAACCCCAAGGGATTATGAACCCAATAAAATAATACTAAACCCAAGGTATATAAACCCTAAGATAAATATTGTAAACACTAAAATAACATGGTTGACCATGGTTGGCTATGATTGGCCATTGTTAAAATTGGCAACCAGGGAAAAACTTCATGTGGGTCATCTTATTCATGGTTGATAATATTTTTATTAGATTCCTCTCGTCGAGAGGTGTAGGGTTGATATAAAGATCATCCAATTCTGATAAGTATTCATGGAGATATGAATTTATTTTGATTATGGAATTATTATCAAGCCGACCTACAACTCATGTAGGCTTAGAAGCCCAATAATCACATCTATTCAAACACCAACGTTGTGTATAAATATAAGAGGACTTTTCCTCATTTTCACTCACTCTTCTCATCACATCTCTCTCTCCCTACTACGAAAAAATGAGTCTCTTCTCTACTACGCAGAAATGGGTCTCTATCTCACACATGTGAAGCGAGAAGCTGTTGAACCTGAAGCTGCAACTGCAGAAGAAAAGATTGACCTGCATGGCCTAGAATATCTCCTATTTGGAACTACGCTATAGGTTCATCTTGATCTCCTCTGAAAGCTGCAAATTTTGGTGGTGGAATGAAGTCAATTCGATGAACGGTTTGCAAGATATCAACTGCCCTAGTTTGAAGCCAGAAACTGCTGAAACTGAAGCTGCAACTACAGAAGTAAAGATTGACTTGCGTGGCATAGAAGATCTCCTCATATGAACTGCATTCTAGGTTCATCTGAACCTCCTATGGAAGTCGCAACTTTTGGTGGTGGAATGAAGTCAATTCGACGGTCGGTTTGTGAGATATTGTCTGCCCTAGTTTGATAATGAAGCCGCTAACGCTGATGCTGCTGATCTAGGGTTTGCTACTGGTGATATGAATCAGATTTATTGTACTATTTCTCTCTGCTGAATTATTGAAGATAAAAGAAGATTTGATCAAAGGGTTTCCCCACACATTGTGGGGTTTTTCCCTGGCTAGCCACCACATCTTGTGTCTCTTGTCTTGGCTTGTTTTCTGTCGATCGTTTAATGTTCTATCTACACTTTACTTTATGTACATGTGATTGCTAATCTTTGGAATATAATAAGAAAAAGAAGTAAACTGTTATAAGCATAGAACATACCATAACTTAACATGGTATCAGAGCTGAGGTGAAGACAAAGCCTGAGCAAGAGCAAGAGCAATCATCGAAGAGAAGATTGGCAAGGCTATCCTAAAAGAACTATGGGGTCCTCAACACTCTTTCCTGCCGAAGACAAGCTCTGTGAGAAAGCTTATTATCACGGATGAAAGATGTCTATCAATCTAACCCTTGAGAATCAAGGAGTGTTGGATCATGTGAGAGGCAATATTGTTGAGCCTCCATCAAATGCATCCGCCGCTGCATGGAACAAATGGAAAACCGAAGAAGTCAAAATAGAAGATCATCTGGGACTCTATCGACGAGCACTTGGTGGCCTACTTCTCTGAACTGGACACCTCCAAGGAAATCTACGATAGACTGGGAAATGGCACTCACGAATCTTGGAGGATTACCATCGGAATGGTACGTGTTCAGGACTACTCTTCTAGACTATAATGTAATTATTGGTTTCGAGGAATTAATGGCTAGATGCATTCAAGAAGAAACAAGGGAAGAAGAGAAAAAAATGCCCATGCCTAAAGGTCCCCATGCTGCCTTTTCCTCTCATGCTAAGAAAAGAAATAATTCCAGGACTAAATCAAAAGGAAAGGCTGGACCTAAGGGTGGAAGAAAGGGATGATGTTACATATACGATAAAGCAGGTCACTATGCAAGGGAGTGCCTCGATAGAAAGGACTCACACAAGGATGATGATCAAAATCCCTCTGATGGAAAATCAAAGGAATGAAAAATTCAACAACAAAGGTAAGAGGAGAGCTGGGGATCGAGGAAGAGGAGAACCATTCAAGAAGGATAGAAAGTCTAGGATGTATTAAATGCACCTGACCTAAAAATGAACTTAGTGTCCATCTCGGAAATGGAAGACAAAGGCTACAAGGTAACCTTTAGCAATGGCAAGGTATGTATATGGAAAAATAATGTTAAAGATGCCTTTACTCTTGGGTTTAGTGTTATATCAGGTCGATGGAAGTCCGCTAGGTGTCATGTCTTGTGACACAACTCTTCAGTCCGAACTTTGGCATCGAAGGTTGGTAACAGGGATACCCGAATTCCAAGTAGAGAAAGAAGGTATATGTCCGGGATGTGCCGAAGGAAAGCTCAAAAGGGGACGTTCCCCTCAAGCCAAAGCAAGACCTCTGATATATTACAGTTGGTTCACTCAGGCATATCTGAGGCTGGCATTAAGAGGGAAACTACTACACCACATACTCCTGAGCAGAATGGTGTGGTAGGAAGGAATAACTGCACAATTGTGGAAGTTGTCCAGGCCATGCTACATGATCAAAGACTTCCGAAGTTTCTATGGGTTGAAACTACAAACACTGCCGTATAGCATTGGGTTCCAAGACTCCTGAAGAAAAGTTCACCGGTAAGAAACCTGATGTTTCTCATTTTAGAATTTTTGGAAGCCCTGTATATTTTCATGTGCTGAAAGAGAAAATAAATAAATTGGGTGCATCTGGAAAGAAGGGAATTTTCGTGGGCTATGGTGAAAATACTAAAGGCTATAGAATCTATGTAGTCAGTCAAAGGGAAGTCATAATTATTCATGATTTCACCTTTGACAAAGATGTGGCTCTCAGCAAGGTGAACAATCTTCCGACTTTGAGGAGCTCTCAAGAAGCCAACACCAGGGAACCGAAAGAAAAGGATGATGAATCAATGCCTGATGTAGAAGAACCCATGGATCCGATTGATCCTCCTCCACATGAGCCTTCCTCTTCTAGGAAGAGGCCTTCATGGCTTAGGGGGCTACTTGATGATGCTGAAGGACATGTTGCACCTCGATGAACCTTTCGTGAAAGTAAGAAACCTAATAGGTATCATCATTCTCAGACGCCGTCAAGCATCAAGTATGGAAGGATGCTATGACCGAAGAAAATGAGTCTATCATGAAGAATGATGTCTAGGAGGTAGTTCCCAAACCCCAGGACAAGACAGTTGTTACTTCCAAATGGATTTACAAGATAAAGCATGCAGTAGATGAAAGTACAGAAAAGTATATGGCTCATTTTGTTGCTCGTGGTTTCTCCCAAAAGGAAGGTATAGACTATGATGAGATATTTGCACCTGTTGCTAGATATACGACCATCCACTCAATCATAACCCTTGCCACTCCACAAGGATGGAACCTATATCAGATGGATGTCAAGACTGCATTCTTACATGGCTCGATCAAAGAAGAGGTCTATGTGGAGCAACCCAAAGGATTTGATATTTATGATTGAAAATCTCATGTATGCAGGTTGAAGAAGGCTCTCTATGGGCTGGAGCAAGCACCCTGAGCATGTTATGAGAGGATCGATAGCTACTTGATGAAGCTGGGATTCACTAGGAGTGAAGTTGATCCTAACCTTTACTTTAAGGTTGAAGATGACAAGCCTCTCATACTGGTGTTGTATGTGGATGGCATCTTTCTAATAGGTGCAAACCCTCTCATTCACAATTGTAAGAGGGAGTTGGCTTCTGAATTTGAAATTAAGGACCAAGGACTTGAAGTGTGGCAGAAGTCAAGGGAAATTTCCCTATCTCAAGGAAAATATGTGGTAAAGATATTGGAAAGATTCGGTATGATGGACTGCAAGCCTGTGACTACCTCGAGGATCTTAACTTTTAGAAGTTATATGGTACTGATGTCGAACCAGATTTGGGAAATGCCTCTGAGTTTCATAAACTCATTCGCATTGATGTTATTGGTGAACCTCCATTCGAACATATGTTTTGCAGTTAGCATTGAGAGCTCATATTTGGTTGAGAATCATTGGATTGATGCCAAGAGTCTTCTGAGATATCTTCATGGTACAATGGGTTAATATACACTATCGGAGATGTGAGACTACTTGGATATACTGATGCTGATTGGGCAGGCAGTGTGGTGGACCGTAAGAGCACTTTCAGGTGCTGTTTCACCTTGGGATCTGCTTCGATATCCTGGATGACCAGGAAGCAGAAGTTGATGGCTTTGAGCACTGCTGAAGCAGAATATATTGTTGCAAGCATGACCTCGTGTGAGGCAGTATGGTTGCGAAAGCTCTTCAGTGAGCTATTTGGATCTACATTGGATACCACTATGATTCTCTGTAACAACCAAAGGTGGGATTCAATTATTGAGGAACCTTGTGTTCGTCAATTGCTCCAACAAATAGACATCATCTAGGATATGGTAAGCTGATGAGCAAGGAGGCTCCATCACATTAAGATGATGTACAGGTCGATACACCTTGTCAAAAACCCGACGAAAGATCTAATCTGTGATTTTCGCAAACGACTTGGAGTCGACAAGAAACCCTTGTACAAGGGTCCTGCATGTTGCATACATTGAGCTCTGGGAGCTTTGAGGGCTTGCGGTTCTTACTGGAACAACATACAACCATAGGGTGACTCACCCTCCCCTGGTGGTGTGCACTAGAACAAGATGATTTGCTCTCTTGTGGGACAAGATGATTCACTCTCTTGTGGAACAGGATGATTCGCTCTCCTGTGTAGCAGGATGATTAGTTCTCTTGTGAGGCCTGGATTGATGTGTTCTCCATGGCAGCCTAGATTGATGTGTTCTCCATGGCGATTGTAGAAGGATTGATGTGTTCTCTTGTGAGGACAGGATTGATTAGTTCTCCTGTCGATGCATCCTACCCATGTAGTCCGGGACTCATGGGAAGTACCTCTCATCTGATCAATGAGCAGGGAAATGAAGTTAGGGACCAAAGTAGTATCGATGGATGCATTTATCTACCATACTCCCCATGCCTTTACCAACATGGGTCGACCAATGCGTCGTTGGCAGCTTTGGAAATATCACTTCACTTGATTAGGCCCATGCATTGTTATCTTAGGAGTAGGAGTAGTGTTTTCTTTTGAGTTATTTGCTTGCATGTAGATTTGCTTCTTTCTTTGTGTGTTTGCTTTCTTGTTTGCTTACTTGCTTTGCATTCACATTTGCTTCTACTTCTTTCTTTTCTTTTTGGTTTGTTTGCTTGTTATTTTCCATAGGTTAGTTTCTTATGGATCATGTGCGACTCTTCAAACAGGCTGGGTGAAGTAGAAGAGGAATTGTACAACTATCAACATTTGGTTATCTATTTTCTGCTCTCTTATGTAAGAACTTGTTGTCCTTAGTCCACGATACATCAATGGAAAATACATATTGTTCGAAGTGAACCTTGGTGAAAACATAGTGCTTACGCACTAACTAGTATCACCTACTCTAGTTAAAGTGAACCTTTGTGAAAAGACAATGTTTGTATGCTAACTAGTATCACCTACTCTAGTCGGCTATTTTTGGGTTAATCCTTGTCAGCTTAGTCAGGTAGAGTAAGGTGAAGGGGGAAAACTTAACAAGCATGTCAAAGGCATATATAAACTATTTTTATGAATGAACAATCTCTTCTACTCTCAATAAGTTGTGATCCCTCTTCTGCCTCTAAAATGAATAAGTGTTATGCACAGTTATGAAAATGAAAAATGAAAAAATGAAAAAGTGAAAAATTTCGAAAAACTTGCCGGGGTACTGACCAGGCTCGTTGGTAGTGGAGCAATGCTTGTGTTTCTGCATGACTCCGTTGGGGTACTGTCCAGGCATGCTGGCAACAGAGAAACACTAGAGATGAAACTAAAACTCCAACAACTATACTGCTTGTGCACCAATATACCCCTAATCTGCAATCACAAAAACAATGTTGGCTTCGATTGGAATGTGTGTCGATCAACTAAGAGCTTGGCGGATGTTACATCTTATAATCAAGCAAGTGTGGAAATCAAGATGAACAAAGAACTGAACAATACTTGTGAAGGTGTTAGACTTCCTTTCCACGAACAAGGTCCATTCAGAGAGCTAGAGTTCTACTAGTGTGTCGCCAAGTGTTGTAGCAGCTACAACCACCCTCCAAAATTATTCCTTAGCTTCGTTTTGGAGCCTCCCTAACGACCATCCTTAGTGGCATGTCTCGTACTGTCAAGCACATCAGCTTTAGTTGTTTCATAGAGTCTTGTCAACCTGTGTATGCAAGTTTGTTCCACCCCCTTCATAGGCTGCTTTTCAGACTTAATGCTAGTTGTTGGTTGACTAGCTCCCTCTGGGAATTGTGAAATTCTGGAGGGGAACCAACCTTCCCTCCAAAAATTGCGCAAACCCAGCTGGGCTCTAGAATTGTGCAATTCTTCTGGACAATCTTCCTCTAAAAATCACACAATTCATCCCAGGACAGCTGCTCAGCCCAAAAATTGTGCAATTCTGGGAAGCACTCACCTATTGATCCCAGAAATTATCCCTCTGGGACATCTAGCCTAGTAGCTAGCAAAAATTGCACAAATCTACCCAGGACAGTTGTTCAACTTAGAAATTGCGAGATGTAGTCAGACAGGCTTCCTTGAGAAAATTGCGAGGTCTGATACAAGATAGTTGCTCAGCCCAAAAATTGTGCAATCCTAGGAGACATTCACCTGTTCCTCCCAGAAATTGTGCAATTCCTCTGGGAAAACCATCTCTGCTCAACCCAGAAACTACGCATATTTTGATCTCAGGCTCGCAAACCGATGCATGTGCCTTCAGGTTGACTGGTTCCCTCCGGTCCGAGCAAAACTGATTTGCATGCATGGACTGCTTCTCCTAAGGCAACATGAAAGGCATCCCTTGATTCAAGGATATATCTTTAGTAGCTAGAGGTTACATGCAAGGATCATTTCAGATACCTCTCGCCAAGTGTCTCTTTCCCCAGATTTGTGGCATACGCGTCCCAACATCGATTTGATCAAAACTCATCAACTGGATGTTGTAGAGCTCATTCCTCACATCGAAATTGTAGCTCTGACATCCCACATTGCATCTAGGAGTCAATGGCACATTCAACTAAGTTGTTTCAGGGTAAGCCCACCTTTCATGTCTTGCGTTGCATTTTTGTCTCTTTTTGTGTTTCGCTTTGTGTGAGTGTTGTCTACTTGGTTTCAGTGACTACTCATTGTCGTTTTGATGTATGTTACCTTGTAGAAACACTGTTTCAGTTTTCGTTCGCATCTCACTACTGTCACATGCATGAAATTGTTTTTGCACAAACGGTCACTGTTGTGGCGACTCGCTTCACACACACGCATGATTTCCTATTTTCTGAATCCTGCACTTGTTGTTTGCATGTATGAGCATTCACTCTTGTTTGCACTCATCTCAACATGCATTCAGACTTCTCGTTTTCAGTCACCCGTCGACCGACCTAGGCTGTCGTGGCCCGAACCGTGCCCTACTGGCTATCACTGCGCATTTCCGGAAGTGAAGGCTCTTCCTTCCCTCCAGAAATTGTGCAAGTTTGGCTCAACACTGACCTAGAGGCTTGCGTTGCATAATTCTTGGAGGCAGTGTCCTATTGGCCCCAGAAACTACGCAATGCAGTTTGCTGGTTGCATGTCACTGCTGACTAGAATTGCATATTATGCAATTTCAGTCCTTAGCAGGCCAGGATGGACTGTGCATTGTGCATTTCCAACAGTCAATCAGCCTCGTGACAGTTTGAATTGTGCCTTGCACAATTTTGGCAGTTAGTCTCTCGATCTCCCGGTAGAAATTGCGCAACCTTCATGATCAATCACACAGGTATGTTGCAAGTCAGTCCTCAAGTTTGTTTTGGTTTTCAATTGACAAATTGGTTGCCATGAGTGTTTCTATGTCTCTCGGCATCATAGGTGTTTGTTTTTCTCTTAGCAACACAAGTACAATGGCCTTCAGGAGAGCAGATTCAAAGGACACAGTTGAGAGCACAATAGGGATTGCAGCCAAGCAAGTGTCTATGAGGTTGCCTACCTATGAAGACATCAATTTGTTCGTAGAAAAGGACATCAAGGTAAGATGACAGTAGCATCACAATGAGCAGTGCCATCAGCAACAACAGTAGGTAGCACACCTACACACAATAAATGCAAGAGGAGGGTTGTTGACAACATAGAGGTGGAGGAAAGCTGGAAGTTCAAAGCAGATCCACTCATGACGAAAGCAGCTTTTGGGATAGGCTTTGAGGTGACACCGAGACAGGATGATCGCACGAAGCAGAGAAAGGAACAAAGAAGGAGTTGCATGTGCTAAAGTAGCAACTCAAAGAAGAACAAGAGTTGCACAGATGAGAGAATGAGTTGCAGTAGGAACATGAACAACAGGGGGAGAAAAATGCATAGATGGATGAAACTGTGCCTATAAAAGTTATAGATCAATCCCAGTAGCTGGCACAGAGTAAACAAGGTGAGAAGTGATGTTGATAACATGCAAGGGAATTAAATAGCATGCATGCCATTGTGCACATGCATGAGATCCCACCCATTCGACACACTGACCGAGACGAAGACAAGAACTGAGTTTGATTGGGGTTGAACATGCAATTTGACAGTTGATGTGCATGACCACCAGCACACACTTGGAGATTAGCATAGACACTATGCATCAGTGTGTTGCTAGTCCGACAACACCCAAGACGATGATGCGCATGCTATCAAACGAGTTGGATAGAGGGGTTGTATCAGTGTACCTGGATGCAACGGAGGCAAGAGTTCGCTTTCAACAGGATGTCACCATTGAGTGCACAGACACCATCGCGAACAACCATGTTATTAACCATGGTTGACCATGATTTATTTCCATATTGAGAAGATCTCTCTCATAATACGACGTTTGACTTTGGTTGACAATGTTTGACCATGGTTGATATTCATATTGAGCCAATCTTTGTCACAATGTGGTTTAGGACAATGGTAAACAATAAATGACCATGGTCGACCATGCTTGAGCAATTTGGACCATGTTTGAACATGGTTGACCATGGCTAACCATGATTGACCTTGGTTGTCCATGGTTGACCATGATAGCTTTCCATATTGGGAAAACATTTGTCACAAACCCATATTGAAATTATTATAAATGAAGGGATTAATAAACCCAATGGATTATAAACCCAAGGGATTTATATTAAACCCTAAGAATAATATTATAAACCCTATCAATATTATTATACCCTAGAAATATGAAACCTTAGATTAATAAACCCAAGGGATTGATATTATAAACCCAAGCTATATAAACCCTAAGATAAATATTATTAACCCTAAAACAAAGATGGTTGACCATGGAAGATGATGGTTGATTTTCATATTGAGGCAATCTTTGTCACAATGCGCTATTGAAGCATGGTTGACCATGGTTGACCATGATCGATTTTCATATTGAGAGAATATTTCCCACAATGCGAGATTGGACAATGGATGATGGTTGATTTTCATATTTAGATAGTCTATGTTAGAATGTGAGGTTGGACCAAGGTTGACCATGGTTGTCACAATATGACGTTGGACCATGAGACAATCCTTAACATAATGTGACCATGGTTATTGACCATGGATGATTTTTATATTGAGACAATCTTTGTCGAAATGTGATGTTAGACCATGGTTGACAATGGTTGATAATGATTGACCATAATTGACCATGGTTGACCATGATTCACATAGGGTTGATGTTTATATTGAGACAACATTTGTCACAATGTGACATTTGCCCATGGTTGACCATGACTAACCATGGTTGATTTTCATACTGACCATGATAGAACATGGCTGATTTTAAGATTGAGACAATCTTTGTCAGAATGCGACTTTTGACCATGGTGGACCATGGTTGACAATGATTGAACATTGTTGACCAACACATTGTTACCATGGTTATTGATCATGGATGACCATGGTTGTTTTTCATATTGAGACGATCTTTATCAAAATGTGACGTTGGGACATGGTTAAAAATGGTTGATGATGGTTGACCATCATTGACCATGGTTGAGCATGGCTGATGATGGTTCACATAAGGTTAATGTTCATATTGAAACAATATTTGTAACAATGTGATGTTGGACCATGGTTAACCATGATTGACTGTGACTGACCATGGTTGATTTTCATTTTAACAATGATTGACCATGATAGACAATGGTTGGCCATGATTGATTTTAAGATTATAAACCATATCAATAATATTATACCCTAGGAATAAGAACACTTAGATTAATAAACCCAAGGGATTGATAAACCCTTAGTTTAATAAACCCAAGGCATTAATAAACCAAAGGGATTAATATTGTAAACCTATGCTATATAAACCCTAAGATAAATTTTATAAACCCTAAAATAAACATGGTTGACCACGGTTAACCGTGGTTGATTTTCATATTGATACAATCTTTGTCAGAATGCATTGTTGGACCATCGTTGACCACGGTTGACCATGATCAATTTTCATATTGAGAGAATCTTTCTCATAATGGGACATTGGAACTTGCTTGGCCTTGGTTGACCATGATTGACGATGATTTCCCATGGTTGATTTTCATATTAAGACAAACTTTGTCAGAATGCGATGTTGGACCAAGGTTGACCATGGTTGTCACAATGTGACGTTGGACCATGAGGCAATCTTTAACACAATGTGATCATGATTGATTTTCATATTGAGACAATCTTTGTCAAAATGCGACATTCAGCCATGGTTGATAATGGTTGATGATGATTGACCATCATTGACCATGGTTGACCATGCTTCACATACGGTTGATGTTCATATTCAGGCAACATTTGTCACAAATGTGACGTTAGACCATGGTTGAGCACAACTGACCATGATTGACCATGGTTGATTTTCATATTAACCATGATTGGTTTTAAGATTTAGACAATATTTGTCACGATGCGATGTTGGACCATGGTTGACCATGGTTGACCATGATTGAACATGGTTGACCATGGTTGGCCGACACAATGTGACCATGGATGATCATGATTGATTTTCATATTGAGACAATCTTTATCAAAATGTGATGTTTGACCATTGTTGGCAATGGTTGATGATGGTTGACCACCATTGACCATGGTTGACCATAGTTCACATAAGGTTGATATTCATATAGAACAATATTTTTAACAATATGATGTTGGACCATGGATTACCATGATTGATTTTCATATTTACCATGATTGACCATAATAGACCATAGTTGACCGTAATTAATTATAATTGATATATGACATACCTATTAACTTAATATATACTATATTATAAATCTAATATATTAAACTAATATATTAATATATGAAATCTAAGATTAATATAACAAACTATAAAATAATAAAATGGAAAAAATCGTAAAGTGAAAGATTATAAAATAATTTATAAAAGCTTATTTTAAAATATAAAAATGACATTATATGCTCACCCAAGAAAGCTCCGAAAATTTGTGGACAAATCTAGCAAAGCAAAAATTGGATTCCCTTTAACATTCGACACTTGAACGAATCAATGGATTTCTGGTCGTCATAGCTCTGGGATTTTCAAATTTTCTTTAAACATTTTAAATTTTACACATCAGTGGTTGTGTGTGGATGCCCATTTTAAACGGTTGCTCTCGACGTGTTGGACCCACATTTACGATAGTTTTACCAATTCAATAGATGATACGTTTGCACGGATGTTCATTCGTCCACCAACTCAATTACCCTAGGTATATAAGTTTCATAGGTGTGGTTTACTAGGTTTAATAGCTGATCTACTTTAATAGACTTGTCCATTTTAGTTTATATCAGAATTAAATAGAACTATCTCGATAATTATTATTTTAAATATTTAAATATGGTTTGTGTGTTTTGAATTTAAGAGATTTCTAAATTTTGTTTGCATAGTAATTTTTTTAAGTTTAAAAAGATATATATTTAAATTTTATATTAGTTATTATTTATTGGTTGTTTCACTATTTTATGGTTTAGTTATTTTTTGTTTTTTAAAATATAAGATTCAATTTTTTGAAAATGGTAATTTTTTTGTTTATTAAATTATATTTTTGAATGTATAATAACATACGATATTTGTATTTAAGCTTTTGTGATTTATATTTTGAATAAAAATATTTTTGGAAGAAATCACATAGAAGAATTAGGTCGACGCTTTTGAGACCAATCTATGTGGTTCATCATTTTGTCCTGATGATAAACCACATAAGTTGGTTTGAAACACGTCGATTTAATTCTTCTAATGTGATTTCTTTCGAAAATGTTTTTATTCAGAATATAGATCACAAAAGCTTAAATACGAATATCACATCTTGCCCTGATGATGAATCACTAGGTTGGTTCGAAACGCGTCGACTTAATTCTTCTGATGTGATTTCTTCCGAAAATGTTTTTATTCAAATTTAATACCTCTAAAATTATCAAGCACTTAAATTGTATAAACTACCAAATTCAAACATGTAATTCAACACCCTAAAAAACTTCTAATCACTTGAATTGTGAAAACTACCTACTCAAACATGCAAGCCCTTACCTATTCTTATTAAAAGTGAACTTTAAAAATACTAGTTCTAAGACTTTTGGGATCCATATTGTAACTAATAATATCTTTCGTAATAATTACATCATTAAGATCTTAATAATATAATTAATAGAAAAACATTGCTATTTAAAAAATACTCCAAAAAAAATAAAAAGAAAAAAAAATAAACTACTCATTTATTATCTAATCCTTTTATTCAATTTAAAAAATAAATTTAATATAAATATTATTATTTTATTTAAATTAGATTTAACCCATAAAAATTTACTTATGCAGTCAAACAATATAATTAAAATGCTTTGTATTATCCAAATATCATCTACCCACTAGGATGTTGATAAAATTAATAATAGTATTCCATTTTATAATTTAAAAAATATTATATTTTTTAATTAATTTAAGATATTTTAATTAATTGGTAAAGAATTAGTTCTTTTGAATTGCGTGAGTTCAATTCTCAGCATATATGTTATAATTGACTTTTTAAAATTTATAAAATAATTATATCTCATGTGATCGTAAGAATAGATTTTCCAAATAACCTAATTTTCAAAAAATTTCTTTTTATAATTACATACTTTCATGATATGGTTTTAAGTTGGGAGAGCGTCATGGGATACATTGTGTTTCTGCGATTTCCGACGGTTGCAACGGCGAATAACACAGAGGTCAGGACTCAGAACAGACCGGAGGGTTAGCCGTGGTAGAGCCTAACAGTGCTATAAAGCCTTAAAAACGAGGTTCCCAATTCTTAAGCGTCACTCATGAGTCATAACACAGTTTTCAAGAATTTCTTATACCAAACTTCCTCATAATTCTAGCAAGAAATGCAGCAGAAGCCTCGTTCATACTCTGTAGCGTTACAGATGCGGAGGTCTATCTAAAATGACGTGCAGTGGATATTGAAGTTGTAAATGACTGTCATGTTTTTACTGGAGAAATAGCAAATACCTGACGATATCTCGGGAATGGCTAGCACGGAGAAGCTTTCATTAATTAATATAAAAATCGCAAGCTTTCTTTAATTGATAAGTTAATTTGCTATAGATAATATTAAAACGCACAGATCGCGGACTATAAGATCTTCATGTAACTAACGGGGAATATAAGATCTCCGCGCAGTTCGTCATAAGTGGTTCGTTTCGTACCGCCGCCGCCGCAGCCGCCTTCTTCCAAATTTAACAGCCACAAAATTAAGTATCTTATTTTCCATCGTTTCGCTCTCCCTCGCTCCACACCCATGGATCTGAGAGTCAGACGAAGTATATTCTATGTATATCTGCACAGGTTAAATCTGATCCATTCAATTAAATTAAAAAAAATATGAAATAAAGCCAGCGATGCGCTATCCAAATTAGAAAAAAAGTCAACGGCGCCCTATCGGCCTAGCGTTGAAATAGGAACTCCTACGGCGAATCACATGACAAAACATTGAAAATAAAATAATTGTGACAATAATGATTTTCTTTATTCGATTATCGAATTAGCATGCTTTCGCGGTGGATTAGGATGCTTTAGTGGTATCAGGCCAACTTTAGTGCTATCAGGCCATGTTCCTATTAATCAACCCCAAAAAACGAGATCACGGAGCCCCACACTATGTATAAAAGCCAGTAGGCTTAGAATCATAGAGTCCCATAGAATCAGAGTCCCATAATAGCCATATAAGCCAGTTTAGGATTGCGTATCATAGAAACAGTTCGGTGGACTTATTCCTATCAGGAAAATATGAAGATAGCATCTGTTTTGCTGGTGGGGTTTTTTGTAATTGGCTTGTGGAATCGGGCCAATGCAGCTGGTACAATTCACAGGCACTTATCATCCAATGGGCTTGGCAGAACGCCTCCGATGGGGTAAGGTATTCTAGGACTCTCTGCTATAATGATATATAATTGTGATACAAGCCTATATTGACGTGGGTGTGTTTAGTTACGCAGATGGAACAATTACAATCATTTTGGCTGGAACATCGATGAAACTATTTTTCGTGAAACAGGTAGCTTGTTTATCTAGCTTGTAAACAGTCATCTTTTGGGGCTGGTTTTTTTCATTATAATGAATCTTTATAGTTCACTCAAAATAGGATTTCTAATTCAGTGCTTCTTGTGAATTTGCATGATACAGCTGATGCACTTGTTTCCACTGGATTATCAAGGGTCGGATATGAGTATGTGAATATAGGTAATTTGACATATTTTTCATGTCTTCTGTTTACGAACTAACAACCAGTAACCAAGTAGCTAATTCTATATTGTTAAACTGATTCAGATGACACTTGGGCTGAGCTGAGCCGAGATGCGCAGGTATTAGAATAGTTTCAACATAACAGATAAGAGTCAAATTATAGCGTTTTTCCCTTGATTTAGACTGAGTTATTTAGTTGGAGGCAGTAATTGTTGATCAACAGAACTTCCATATTGTCAGGGTAATCTGGTTGCTAAAGCTTCAACATTTCCTTCGGGCATGAAGGCACTGGCAGACTACGTACACTCTAAGGGACTCAAGCTTGGAATATATTCTGATGCTGGGTCAGTTTAATATGTTAGATTAGATCAATTAAACCATGTTTTACTAGGTCAATAATCTTATTTTCCTCGTTTTTTCTTGCTGATTCAGTTAATTTTGTGCTTGGTATACTTGGCCAGAACCCTTACATGCGCTACTACCATGCCCGGTTCCCTTGGACACGAGGAGCAAGATGCTAGAACGTTTGCATCATGGGTAACTTCCTGTCAATAGATTTTCTCATTTCTTATCATAGATTTGTTGAAGCATCCCATCAGCAATACTAACAAGGGTGGCTATGTTCAGGGGATAGACTATCTGAAATATGATAACTGCAATAATGAGGGAATAAATGTTTACGATAGGTACACACTATCTCTACTTGTGTTTGATGGACGAGCTTTCTATACTTGTGTTAGAATTCTATCTAATATTAGCATGGAATTCCATGGACAGGCTTTCCATACATGTGTCTAGAATTCTATCTATTTCTATACTTGTGTTATAATTCTATCTAATATTAGTATGGAATTCCATATACATGTGTCTAGAGTTCTATCTAATATCCGTGTCATCTGGGAAATATACAGGTACCAAAAAATGAGTAAGGCTCTTAGCGAGGCAGGCCACCCGATATTCTATTCAATGTGTGAATGGTAAGGGGCGTTTGTAAACAGAAGTGTCTGAGTTTAATCGAAAAAGCATGGTAACCCAAAAGCTTGGTTTGTTGTATATTGATTCTGCAGGGGTCAGGAGAATCCTGCAACTTGGGCACCCAAACTAGCAAACAGTTGGAGAACTACAGGAGACATTAAAGATAATTGGGAAATGTGAGAGAGTGAATAGATTCATGGAAAGAATAGCGTCTTCTAAATGTTTGAAATTGAGCAATATACATTCTGGTGTTTTATGTAATTTTCCACTTTAATAACCTGATTTTAAATGGTTTCTCTTAGCATCACATCAATAGCTGATCAGAATAACGAGTGGGCAGCATATGCAGGGCCTGGTGGATGGAACGGTAAACTAAAAACTCATTGGATATCTTGTAAATGGTCATAATGCTGATGCTAATAATTCTATGAGGAATTCCAATCTGAGATCTCCAATTTGCACTTTGTATTTTTTGATTCCTTGAACCAGATCCTGACATGTTGGAGGTTGGAAATACCAATTTGAACACTAACGAATATGTGTCACACTTCAGCATATGGGCTTTAATGAAGGTAACAATCTACAACTTCTAAAATATCTGGTTAGAAACTTAATAAATAATTGAAAAATTAGCAATAGATTATTATAGAGCTTTGTGATAATAGCTGAACGAAAAACAAGACTAGAAAAGAACAAATCGAAAGGGAAAAGGAATAGAATAGAACACGGAAAAGGAAATGATAACAGAAGAGTTGATGGAGATTCAACGAGTTCACTCCTCTCTATACGTCCTATTTACAAGTTATAAATTGACAATCTCTTTCATAAGCTTTGTACTTTCATGATCTACTGCTGAAAGATAATGAAATCGGATATCCTACAGGCACCCCTGGTGATTGGATGTGATATAAGGTCTGCATCGTCTGAAACTCTAGCGATTTTAGGCAACGAGGATGTCATTAGTGTCAACCAAGGTCAGGTTTATAGAATTGCAAGAAAATTATCGAAGTGTATATTTCAGAGTTGATCGTGTTATTCGATATCTACAAACTGTATTGGATTGTTGCAGATTCATTAGGAGTTCAAGGCAAAAAAGTCAGCAAGCAAGGAGACCTTGAGGTATGAATTCATTTGTAGGTTAGATATTTAATTTCCATGGAGATTAATTCACTCTCTGGATTTATAAATTTCATACCGTGCGGTATATAATCATTCATCATGTCAAATTATATAGATATATGTAATTTTTAAACAAAAGAAATTCCATTTGATTTTGGTAGAATTTTTTGGAAATCAGGATTTTGGGCGCTCCTGGTTTTTAGTGGTGTTAAGTCCATTTCCATTATAAAAAGAACAGTTCAAATACCCAGACTATCATATTTTTTCCAAAAAAATACCAAATTTGCATATACATTACATTTTCAATTTATGTATGGTAAATCTGACATATTTTCTGAACGTATGCAGGTTTGGGCTGGGCCGCTGTCCAACAGCAGAGTTGCCATAGTCCTATGGAACAGAAGTGGTTCGTCGGCATCTATTACCGCCAAATGGACTGACATTGGCCTACCCAATGATGCAGTTGTTCAAGCTAAAAACTTGTGGACTGTATGACTACTTACTCTTTTTTCCGTATTATATTCCTTTTTCCACATCATTATTACAAGTACCACAAAGAAGTTTGGGTACTTCTGTGGGGTTTCACATAATCTTATACGTACCTCACTGAAACAATTGGGCACAAATACCCTCTTGGATGCATTGCGGAGAACAAACCTTCATCTGCCCTGACACACAATACTCTAATCAGCAGCTCAGCTTGGTTATAGGGCTTCCCAAAGTCTGAACCCAACAATTGCCAAAGTGTATGAGGCAAATATGTAAAGCATTGGTAAGTGTGAGCTGCTGATCTGGGACTTGTGTCTGGGAGCACCTGAAGGCTCAATCTCTGGATCAAGTCAATGCATCCTAAAAGGGGTTTGAGAGGGTAGATTGCAGATGTATTGTTAGAGAGTGGCCTGATAGTGACTTTCTTCTATTTTGACATTGCAGCAAAAATATCGCAATGTAAGTGGCAGCCTAACATCATACGTTCCTTCACATGGTTGCAAAATGTACATTCTCAACCCTATTTCGGGCTAAATCCTAGGCAGAACAACGGATTCTTCTGCTTAAGAATACGAAGCATCGTCGAATTATAATTTAAGCTATTGCTTAAATATAGGTTCTGTAGTTTTTCTCGGTCATAATATCATGCACAACCAAAGTGGGATGCATGAGGCTTTAATAAATAAATATTGTAATTGAAGTTATATAAAATTGTTGCCTAGGCTTTCATAAAGAAATAATGTAATTGAAGTTATATACAATTATTTCGTACCTAGAAATAAATAATAAGGGGCCATGCTTCACCCCCTCCTGTTCATTTCTTATAAGGCTGAAATCAAGTGAAGAATAATTCTGAAATTGTATTCGATGTAAGCAATGTTCGGTCTATGTAAAAGAGATATTGGAATCCAGAGTTTATGATAATGGATATTTGGTGAAAGATTTTGATATAAGATTTGTTGAGATTTTGATAACTCCAAAAAACCGTGGCTGAAACCAAGTGAAGAATAATTCTGAAATTGTATTCCAGGTAAGCAATGTTCGGTCTATGTAAAAAAAATAATGGAATCCGGAGTTTATGATAATGGATATTTGGTCAAAGATTTTGATACAGGATTTGTTGAGATTTGGATAACTCCAAAAAACCGTTAAAATTTCAACCATGGGAAATAATGATGTTAGCTAAAGATTTGTACCAGGGACAATATTGAACTTAATATCTCCTTCAGCTCTAGAAACCGTCGAGGCTTGTACAAGGGACAATATTGATCTCTAAGATTTCATCCTATCTCTGAAAACTGTTAAAATTTCAGCAAGTGACAATATTGGACAGGTTAATGTTCGATGTTTCAAGCAAAACATTGTTGGAGAACATTGGAGATAGGCGAAGTTTGAATGTGAAGTTTAAATGTTTTAGCTTTGGCATTCTCTCGTTCACCGGGGATCTGATTATATAACGATTTTTAAATTAAACTATCTAGTTTTGGTTTTTATTTTTATTTTAAAGATTGTGGTAAACAAAGTTATCTGTTTTTTTTGTTGTATACAATAGAATTTATCATAATTTAGTTGTCAAATTAGTATTGAGGATTGTTATTTTTGGTTGTTATAAGAGAATTCAAGTTGACTTAACATTCTTATTCTAGAAAAATTTAACCACCTTAAATAAGTTGATAATCCATAAGAAAGCAAAGTTCTACCTCCAATGATCCATAAAAAGACAGAGTTTCACTCCTCCTATATATCTCTATGTCTTAATCCATTAACTTATTTCCATATTCTAACAAAAATACTTTTAATCAAATAAAAATGTTAAAATATAATGAAAATGCAAATAAATCAATTTGATGTAATTAATATAATAAATAATTTACCTTCCATAATTTCGTGCATGAATAGTTGTTTTTTCTCGACCTAAAATTATATGTTATAAATATGAATATGGTTATGCTTTATGCCTCTTAAATTTCATACATTATTTTGTAATCATACATTATTTTGTAATTTTAGATGTGTAGTTTTTTTTATCGTGAACTTATATTTAATAAGTATGAATATAAATATGTTTTAATATTAAGTAATTTTAGGTGTTTTTGGTTTTGTTTTGTTTTTTAATTAAAATTATATTTTATAAATATAGATATGATTATGGTTTTGGTTTTAAATGTAAAATGCTATTTTTTTGATAAAGAGTAAGGAAAGAAGCGTTCTAAGTTCGCTATAGTTGGGCTGGTTTACTAAGTCAAGAAGATTGAAGGTGCAGCTCACGGTAGGGAATTGAGAGTGGACGTGGGTAAGAGTTGGGTAGTCTAAAAGGATGTGCATTTCATCTTACACCTTCTTAGTATCACAAATCCGAAAAATTCTATAGTCCTAGGGAGCCTTGGGAGTAGACCACTGCCCGGTCTCACTTTGAAGCTCGTGAGAGTTAGTTCTAATCCTAGTGATATTCATTTTCTTCTTAGTGCTAGTCAACATAGAGAAATAATTCTGGTTATCGAGGGTGGGGTTGATCACCTCCTTATAATACCTTAGCTTCCTTTTACCCTCTAGCTCCTTTGTATCCCACATTTTGTCCTTAAAACTGGAGGTAATAGTACCTTTGATACTGTTCTTACTTCCTATGATGATCTCCTCCTTAATCCCTCAAAGGTTGAGCCAAGATTGAGCATCTTGATGCCACCCTCGCTTGAAGCATAGGTGGGGGTTTCACTAAAGTTAAAAGCAATTTTTTGGAGCCTCTTGAATTCCATATTGTGAAGCTTCTTCTTATATATCATATATATAAACATAGCCACACTTTCAATGGGGGACAACCTAGCTTCGATCAAGAGGATAGGATAGGGAGCATTTCCCTTGATCTTGAGGTTATAAGTCATGAATTACTTTTGGATCATCTCAATATTTATCCACGACTACCTAGGTATACTGCACCCGCAAACCTCACATCCATATAAGATAATAGGGGTGACGAGAGTCTAAAAACGGAACAGTTTTTTTACTCCAAATGTAAATATTTGCTCACTTGCATTCGTTTTCAAGCTCATAATAAGCTTTTCAACCTTCAATAATTTTTTTCTCGATGTTTATAATTCCAGTTGAGCTGATGAGGAAAGTCAATACCAAAATATTTATAAAAAGAAACCTGCTCAAGACAATGGTTATCATAGACGAAACTACCATGGGTGATCTTTTTGGATTTAATGATCATGGCTTTAGTCTTGTCAGTATTAACTGCCATACCTGTCTTGGAGCAATAGACATATTTTAATAGTAATGTTAATATATTAGTGTTTTTTTTATAAGCAAGAGATGAACCTTCTATTAATCTAAACCAAATTACATAGTTTACAAGTGTCCTAGTCAGCAGGGATTGCAGAAAACCAGGGACCGAGGCCCACAAAGCCTTACAAGCATCCCACCGGGGTCCACAAGGGGACCCACGGTGTACCAAACTGCACCCAACAAAAAGGACCCAACGACAACTAAAGAACGGGTCCACTAAACAAGTTCGGGTCTGGAACCCTTCCGCAACAAGCACGAACCAATCTGTGCCGTTGAATACACAACCCTGATCCAATGGCCATCAATGATATCAAGTAGATGAAAAGCGTGGAGGTTAACTGCCCGATGAGGGCGGTTTCCTGTCACCTCTCATGGCCACTTGTCACACACTAAGTGGAACCAGAGGCAACTTCCAGAAAACCAGATACCATCTATGTCCCGCGCGATATACCATTTGTGGTTTTGTACCTTACTACACCTAACAAAACAGACCCGATGACAACAATTAAATGGGTCCACTAAACAAGTTGGGGTCCGAAACCCTCCATCAACAAGCATGAACCAATCCCCGCTGTTGAATACACAACTCTGATCCAATGGCCATCATTGATATCGCACGAATGAAAAGCGCGATGGTTAACCACTTGATGAGGGCGGTTTTCTCTCACCTCTCGTAGCCACTTGTGACACACTGAGTGGAATCGGAGGCAACTTGCAAAAAACCAGATACCATCTGTGTCCCACGCAATATACCAATTGTGGATTTGAGTCTGTGGTTTCGCGGAAAAACCAGAACGCTCTGTCACTAGGTAAAGACCGTCCGACCATTCCGGTCGACAATTCTGAGCCTTCCGCCTGGAGTCTCCATCAAAAACCCACTGAGCCAAAAGCACACAGGCCACCAGATCTTTGACACTGCCCAAATCGTAACCTTCATCCTTCATCCGAAAGCGAACAGAGAAGTGGAGAGCAACCAAAAGCAACAATCGAAGATGACGTAGGTGATGCCATCCTCATGCATGTCTCTTGACTCCCTTTACTCAGTACTGTTCATCCATAGTTCCAAATCTTTGGTGGCTAGGAAGAAACAGTCCTCTCGTAGTTTTCCGTCTGGTAATGACTCCCAAGCACGCTGAGAATCCCTGTCCTTATTGGTTGCTCCTTCGTTGGCCAACTGATCCGCTAACAGATTTTCCTTCCTTCTAACATGTATAAATCTTATCGTTCTTAGGGTTTGCAAGTGAGATTGGATGTGGTAAAAAATCTACAGTAGCCTCCAGTGCTTCGACACTTTATCTGGCGAAGTTCCATTGTGGATCTTCTTCACTGCTCTAATGATCAATTCCAAATATGCTTCAATGATAACATTCTGTAGATTTTCCTCCACCAGGATCTCCAAGCATTGTTCTAATGCCAGAAGTTCAGCCATATTGTTGGTACCCTTTCCCAAGTGGCCATGGAAGATGTATTTTGTGTGCCCCTGATGATCTCTTATCGCACCCCCAAAGCCAGCTACCCCTGGATTGCCCTTAGAAGCTCCATCAATGTTTACTTTGAAGAAGCCCTATGGAGGGGGTTGCCAACTACTGGCCCCTGTATTTATTGATCTCACTTCCTTTATTGTTCCTTGAGGACTGATGGATTGTAGCTGCAGAGGAGGATCCTTAGGACTTGAACTCAAAAGGCTTTTAACTGTTTCTTTAAGCTTTTTTTGAATTTGATTGATTATGTGCTGGGGCTCGCTAGCTTTATTTTTGAAGATCCTCCTATTGTGTTCTTTCCATACATTCCAAATGACAAAGCCTGGAACTAGCATCCAAGCTTTGTTGATGATCTCATTCTCTGAGAAGTTCTTCCTCCAGTTTTTCAAAGTGTTGGATATGCTGAGACTGTCCTTGTCGGTTTGTCTGAAGCTTGAGGCCACCCAGTTCCATACCATAGCAGAGAAAGGGTAGAGGTTGAGAAGGTGTTCAATTGTTTCCTCATGTGAGACACAGAGGTGACATTTGGAAGGGCCAATGAAGCCTTTCTTTAGAAGGTTTTCCCAAGTAAGGATCTTTCTTTGATGCACTAGCCAAATGAATAACTTTATTTTCATCCAGTGAGGAGTTTGCTAAAGCTTCTTCCAAACTTATTCTGTATTTACAAAGTTAAAACCTGTTACTACTTGTTTTGATTCTTTGAGATTAAAGTTGCCTTCATTGTTCTTCCCCCATCTTAGTTGGTCAGGTAAGGAGGAAACCAAAATTCACCTATGCTCTAAATCTTGGGTAAGAGCATCTACATTGGCCCTCAATGAATTCTCATCACTGTGACCTAGATCCTTCCATTTTCTCCATTTTATTACTTCCTTGGTCCTAGAAATATTTTACAAATAACAGACCTTTATTCTCTGTGTCTCTCTTAAGGGCTGCTAAGTCATTCTTGTTCAGGATGGGTTCCTATTGCCAATTGTCCTCCCAAAATTGAGCCTGATCCCCTACTCGGATTTCCCAAAAACAATGCTGTTGAACTATGCTTTTATTCTCCCAATAAAGTTTCCAAATGTGTCAGCCTCTAACCTGTCCTGACATCCTAATATGATCCTACTCCTTCCAATCCTTGGCATACTTTTGTTTCCAAAGTTTGGCCCAAGGGCCATTCAAGTCCTTGATCCATCTCCACCAGAGCTTGGCTCCCAAAACTTTGCTAAGAGTTTCTGGGTCATGCAGCCCTAAGTCACCATGGATTTTGGGCCTGCAAAGCTTGTCCCAAGCCACTAAAGCCCACTTCTTCTTCTCCTCCCCTTTGCCCCACAGAAAGTCCCTTTGTATGCTCCTTATCTGTTGCTTAATACCTTGAGGTGCAGGGAGAGCTGCAAGCATGAAAATTGGAATGGCCTGTAGGACCACCTGTGTGAGCACAAGTCACCCTGCTAGGTTTAGGGATCTGTAAGTCCATTTCTTGATCTTATCCTAAAGCTTATTTAAAGTTGATTCCCATATTTTCTTGCTTAGAGGTTTGTCAGTAAGGGGAATGCTGAGATATTTGGATGGTAACTATTCCCTTTGAAAACCAAGAATCCTAGTAATGTTTCTTTGTATAGCAATATTGGTATTAAAGAAAAAAAACTTTTGACTTGTTGAGGCTTACGTCTGTTCCTACTGCCATAGAAAAGTCGTCTAGAGTGTTTTTTAATTGCTCTTGCTTCCTTAACTGTGGGGATGCCTTGCAACATAGTATCATCCACAAATTATTGATGAGTGTTAGCCTATCCATCTAGGGTGAGCTTAATACCCTGAATTCGACCAACAACATTTGCCATTTTGATTGCCCTACCTAGCCCTTCCATCATAACGATGAAGAGGAAAGGTGAGAGTGGATCTCCTCGTCTGAGCCATCTGGAAGGTGAGAAGGTAATTCAAGGTGCTAAATTAAGTAGAATGGAGAAGATGGTTTTGGTGACTAGTGCCATAATCCATCTTATCCAGTTATGCACAAAGCCATAGGCTTTTAGAATAGCTCTAATATAATACTAGCTAAGTTTTTCATAGGCTTTTGCAAGGTCCAACTGAATGATCATGCCTGCTTTCTTGTTGCATTTAAGAGAGTGTATTACCTCATGTGCTTGGATGATTTTGTTGAGAATTTTCCTTCCTTCCACATAGCCTGTTTGTTCTTTCGAGATGAGGGAAGGTAGCAGGGGCTTGAGTCTATTAGCTATCACTTTGGAGATGATTTTATACACCACATTGCATAACGCTATGGGTCGAAATCCATCCGGAGTCATAGCATTTTACTTTTTGGAGATTAAGGCTATGAAGGTGACGTTTAGTGCTTTCAGAACCCTTTTGGATTCTCTCGAGTCTTCCACAATCCCAAGGATGTCCTGCTTGACTGTATCCCAACAGGCTTTGAAGAAGACTACATTGAATCCATCTGGGCCTTGTGCTTTTACACTTTGCATTTCCTTAGTCACCTCACTGACATCCTCTTCCAAGACCGGTCTGTTGAGATTGTGGTTGTCCTCTTTGGTGATCAGCTTGGGAATATACTGGGTGAATTGATCAATGTATCTAAATCTATCCTCCAAAGGCTCCTTTGCAATATTTTAAAAGTGTTGAACTAGACTCGATTCCATGTCACTATGAGATACAAGCTTCAATACCTTGAGAATCCTTAATATTTGTGATTCTGTTGTGTGCCCTGTGTACTATAGTGGATTTTTGAAAGAACTTTGTGTTTCTTTCTCCCTCTTTGATCCATTGAATTCTAGATTTCTATCTCCAGAAAATTTCCTCTTGCAGACAATGATCCTCCCATTCTTCCTACAAAGAGTGAGTTAGTTTTTACCTCTCTTCATTGAAGCCTTCTGTGATATTGATCTGATTGATTTCCTGTAATTTTTGCTCAGTTTCTATTCGGACCTTGAGGATATCCCCAAATTCCTCTACGTTCCAAGCTTTGAGTTTGGATTTGATATGTTTGAGTCTCTTCTGGAGCATGAAAATTTTTGTCCCCTATATATTTAACTCATATCTCCACCATTTTTCAATGTTACTGATGAATTTGGGGTGAGAGAGCCAGACATTTTCGAACCTGAAGGGCCTGTATCTCGTAGTGCCCATAAAGGTGGCTTCTAACTGAACTGGCCAGTGATCTGAACCACCAAAGGGTAGAATGTAAGCGGTGATTGCTAGTCCAGTGAGGAGGAGATCCTTAGAATAAGAACTCTGTCAAGTTTGGCAGCCACTTGAGAAGCCCCTCCCCATTTATTGTTCCAAGTGAAGGTTCCATTTATAGTTTCAGTATCCACTAGTCCCATGTTCCTAATGAAATCCTAAAAGGCTTCAGAGTCTCTGCCTAGCTGTCTAGTACCTCCTTTTTTTTTCTGAAAGAGATCTTATCATGTTAAAATCACCTGTGGCTATCCAGGGCATATTAGGATGTCTTGCTCTTAGATCTTCCAAAGAGGTAAGAAGCTTGAGTTTATCCGCTTGCTTCTGGGTTCCATAAACATTTGTTATCATGTAAGTATCCTTATCACCCATAGGACTACACACGAAAGATAGATAGTTCCTGGATGCTTCACCCTCTAGGATTCCAAATTTTTGTGGATCCCACAGCATTAGAATCCACCCTACCAGGTTATTTGCCTTAACCTCTAAATACTCATACTTTATTAACCATTTACTATGAGTTTCTCTTATTTTTTCCATTGAACATTTAGTCTCTTGAATAAAGACCATATCTGGTTTTTCCTCTTTTATTCTGTTACTCAGGTTCCTTTGTTTTCTTATACTACCTAAACCTCTAATGTTCCATGCTGTAAGCTTTATTAAGAAAGGTTAGTGAAGGAATAACTGGTAAGATCTTTCATCTTACCTGAGTTAATCAGTAGTTGTCCACATTCGTTTAGCAGTTCATTCTGTCTTTTCCTTCCTCGTTTCCTTCTTGAGTTCTTTGGAGATTGTACCTGTAAGTTCTCCATCCTTTTGACCCCACTCTACTCCTGTCTTTTGTGTTTTCTCTTGACACCAGTTCCCTTTGTTTGAACCCTCCATAGAAAGAGCTATTTGTTAGTGCCCATGGCCCAACTGTTCCAAATGAATTCCCAACTAAAAAACTACTTTGGGAGAAGTATAAAAAGGCTTCAATGGGAAGGCCTAAAGGGGAGAGAAGAGAGAGAAAGGTTACTATGCTGAGATTTCCCTGACCACGTCTGAAGATCCTAGTGCCTCCTGCACTTCCCCCATTTACAGGAAACCCTTGTTTCCTTGTGTGATGAAGTCTATCTACTACTTGAGATATCATGGAGTAAGTCATGGAAGGAGTTTGTTAAAGGCTTGATACTGGACGAATCCGAAGGACGGTTCTACTTGGAGCCTGCAAAAGGACGAATCAGGTGAAATTATTCCTTTCTGTACTTTATTTGTCTATAATAAAAAGAAACACTTGTCTTTGTTCCTGATATAAATCTTCTTCATGTTTATGATATCCATGTTATGATTCATATATGAATGGTTGTTTAATTGCATAACTAACTACTTTTCAATATACTATGAAGATGATTTCTTTATGATGTTTAGTCCATATATTGCTGTACTTTCTTGAATTGATTGTTTTGCAGGTTTAAGGAGCAAAAGGAACTCCAAGAGGGTTTGGACCCTGGAAGGATCTTCTCAAACGTAGGATCCCCAAGTATGCCCCTTATCGTATAGTTTGCTTATATTAGCATTATGGCTGTATGGAATGGGTGTTTCTCTATATAGACAACCTCTGATCTACTAGGATGTAAACCCAAAGACCATAGGGGAATTTGTCCCTTAACACTATTGAAATCTATCGTATTCTTCTTTTGGCAATGAGTCCACTCCGTTGTTCCTGCCTTGTTCCAGAAATAGTTCTAGATCTAGATTTTCCCTGTCTAGAATCTCCTATAGTTCATGGTTCTCTGCTCTTGTCTCACTTGTAGTCATATCATAGTCTTTGCTTATCTCCATGTCGCTTGGTAGATCCTCCTTCTGCTAGTTTTTTATTGTGATATCCTCCATTTTAGCTTCTGTTTCCTATTCCTTAGATGCTTTCTCCCTGTCCTGGATTATCTCCACATTCTCCTCTACTCCCTCTCGGATTTTAAAACTATTGTGTCTGGTATTTCTGTCCTCAAAGCTTTTCTTGTTTGGTTGTTTACCCCCTTTCCCTTGGCTCCAACATTGGTAAAACCCTAGTGATCTTTATCCAAAGAGGTTTTCCCATTACCTTCCATACTATTTGTTGGGCAATATCTAAATAGATGTCTGTGTTCATGACATTTGCGGCATCTAAAAGGTATGTGCTCATAGTCCACCATTTGCACCCAATCTTCATCATAAACCTCTAAAATGATTTCTTCTGGAAAGGCTCCTAATAGATCCATTTCCACACATATTCGAGCAAAGGAGGTGTATTTACCTTTGAGAGTTGCCTTTGACATCTTCAGAAAATGCCCGAGCTTGTTGCCTATGGTTTTCAATGATTCTGGTAGCCAGTAATCTACAGGTAGTGAGTATAATCTGATCCAAACTAGTACATATGTAAATTTTTCCAGTTCCAAGATAAAGTTCATCATCCATGGCGGTATGTAGAGTCTTGCCACAACATAGAAATAAGGTCCCCCTTCAAACACTCTGTCTTTGTCCTCTAGGTTCACGAACACCACTGTGAAGAAGCCCTTAGAGCCCAGATGTAAATGTATTTCTCCCTTTGGCTTCTAGTGGCTTCTAATCCAAATATGTAAGGCTCTCTCCATTGGCCATAGCCCCATGAACTTGCAGATGATTGCATGCTCTTTCATATGGTCCCTGTGCGCTTGAATCGCTGGATCACTCAATATGACCGGGGGGATGATGCTTGATTTGGGTTTGCAGACTCCCTTGGTTCTTGTGGAAGTCATTTTTCTGCTGTCGCCTTCCTTCTCCTTTTCTTTACCTGTTTCCTGTTGATTCCCTTCCTGACCCTGGGATTCGTTTCTTCCAACTGTCTCCTTGCCTCTTGCTTCTGAACTCTTTTCTGCCGGTTTTTTGAAATGCCTCCCTACTGCTTCCTTGCCCCCTTCTGTGACTACCTGACTGTAGGAGGGAGCAACGCTCCCCCCTGCGTGTCTCACCATGGAACCCTAATACAAAACCCTAGCATCAACTTCGATCCTCATTCAGGTTCTTCTTCCTAGACTAAATTTCTGAACATTCAATACTCTTAATCAAAATTAGACAACATCTTTGAAGAGAAATATGCACTATTGATAATCTTTGCAAAATGTCGTTAATATATTAGTGTTAATATTAATATTAATATTATAAATGTAATATGGTAAATTAGTATATTAAAGTTAAATTAATATAATAAATATTGTTACTAATATCGTTAATTATTAATTATTGTTATTAATATTGTTAATTAAAGTTAAATATGGTTAAATATAAATAGTTAATTCATTCATTATTATTAATTATTAACAATTATTATTATTTAATAAGCTCTAGGAATAATATTATAAACCTTATCAATATTAGTATGCCCTAGGAATATGAAACCTTACATTAATAAACACAAGGGAATGATATTATAAACCCAAGGCAGTAATAAAACCCAAGAGATTAATATTGTAAAATTATCCGTACACTATAGTGGATATTCCACTGGACATTTCCTCACAACAAATCTGACAATATTATATTAAAAATATGAGATTCTACATTATTACGGTTTTATTTAATTTCTAGATCTGTAAAATTAACTATAATTAGTGCATGCATGTAAAAGTAAATCAAGCAAAAAAGTAGTGTGAAAAAATAAGTTTACACACACATAATACAAAAGATATGCTCTCTGGGAAACTTTCGAGAGAAAACCCAACTAGAAGGTGAGGCCGCTTCACTCTCTTTCTCTATCTGGAAATATGGCTGCAGATACAAAGAAGTAATGTTTGTGGCCCGTGGGCTGCTACAGTTCATAGATCCTCTATGTGTGCTCTACCTCCTATCTCTCTTGGCTATATTTTCTCAACTATGGAACAAAATTCTCTCGAAATAATGGAATGCCTCTTCCTCTTAGTGGCCCAGTTATAACATAGCCCGATAGCCTACTAGTGGTTAAGTTTGACTACATTGACTCTTAACTAGAGTTACAAAATAGACTATTCTAGAGTCATTTACATCACAAACACATGGCTAGCCTCTTTTCCATGAATAATGGAGGTTGACACAGCATCGTCCCAAACTATACTTGTGAAAATGGGAGGGTCAACTTTTGAGTGGCATAAATTTTGCATATAGACTCTGATTGACGTGATTCTTGCATCGTTGGAAATATTTCTATGTGTATAATAGCATGAAAAGGTGATACGCTTATGCATGTAAGTTTTACCCCAAAAAACACCATTTGATGCCTCAAACCGCTCCTAGAAGTTTTCAAACCATGTTTCACCAAACTGGGTCTCGACAGTAAAATTGGTCCCATGAGATGATTCCTCCACTTTTTCCACTCCAAATGCATCAAGATGGATGACAAAAAATATAATGATCTAATTCAGATCACACCTCCCCATTTTGGGAGGCTTTTGGTCCCCATAATATTTTACTAAATGAGGTGAGGAAATTTTTCGTCCACCTTCTCTTTGGTGTACCATTTAGTTTTGCTTGGAAGTTTTCCCTTCAACCCAATCTGCCAAAGGTCTTGTTGCCCTTGTCTTGTAGTTATGGATCTCTTCTGCAAAACTGTATCTTTTGTCAACTCTGCCTGAGCTTCTCGTGCCAAATCCTCCACAAAAGGTAGGACATGTTTCTCTTTCTAGTCTAGAATGGAAGGCTCATAGAGCTTCAAATTCTCTACATTTACAACTGATCAAATGTGCATATATGGTGGTAGATTGAGTCGATAAGCATTATCACCCACCTTTTCCAGTATCTCAAAGGGACCATACCTTAGAGCCTTGATTTTCTTACCAAGTCCCTACAACCTCTCCTTGTTCAACTCTATCCATACTTTGTCTCCCACCTTGAGCGATTTCTCTATTCTATGCTAATCATGCTTGGCCTTATAATTCACCTGCGATTTCTGCAATGTTTCTTGTACCTGTAGATAGACTTTCCTGATCTTCTCTATAAATTTTTCAACCCTCAAAGAATCTTCTGCAAGCTCTTCCTTCACTCCTCCTTGCTTCCCATATGAAATATCCAAGGTGAAGGCGGAAAATATCCAAAACAAGTTTCAAATGGGGACTTTCATGTAGAAGTGTGGACTACTCTATTATAAGAATGTTGTATATATACTAGATTTTCATCCCAAATCTTCGGATGCTTCTGGTTGTAACCCCTTAGCAGCTGCACCAAAGTCTCGTTGACTACTTCTGTCTTCCCATCTTCTTGTGCATGGAATGTGTTATATCTCTTCAGCTTCGTGTCCATCTTCTCCCCCAAAGTAGTCTAGAATGCACTAAGAAATATTGTATCCCTATATGAAATGATGCTCCTTGGTATGTGACTCTGACTTTGACTTTGCCACTACTCCTTGTCGCCATCGTGCACATGACTCTGACTTTGCCACTGCTGATACACCTCCTTGAAGTCCTCATCTTCTGAATATGCCTCTCTATATGCATCATGGGTGAAAAGATCTGTGTGCATAAGAGTCCTAAAAGCTGTAATATTTGATGTGTGTGGCCTTGAAAGCATATCGGCCAACTTGTTTGTGTTTCCCTTCTTATATTTGGTAACCAAATGAGGTTGTTGTAAAAACCCCATTCACTTGTAATGACTGGTCTGTTGTAGCTTATTTTGGGCCTGTAGGTACTGTAATGGTTGGTGATCTGTGTCGATTATTGTCTCCTTTCCCATCAGATAGCGCTTCCACTTCTTCACAACCTGCACCATGGCATAAAGATCCTTATTGTAAGTAGGGTAGTTAAGAATTTCCCCATGAAATACTTCAGAATGGTAGTAAACAGTCCTTCCTCCTTGCATCAAGACAACTCCCATAGCATACCCACTGACATTTGTCTTTACTTCAAAGGGATATTGTAATTTTAGAAATGCTAGAACTTGTGCTTCATTGATCTTCTTCTTTAACTCATCGAAGGCCTTTTACTGCCATTTTCCACACTGGAAACTCTTGCCACTTGTTGTTATGGTGTGGAGTAGTGTTGCTACTGTTGAAAATGAGGCTATGAATTTCCTCAGGTACTGTGCTGCTCCAATGAAACTCCTAACCTCAGTAACATTCGTAGGCATTGAAGATTTCATGATGGCCTCCATCTTGGAAGGATCTATCTTCAATTATCCTCCACCAATCACATATCCCAAATACACCAAGGACTGTTTCACAAACTCACAGTTCTTGAGATTTTCTAGTAATTGGTGCTTCTTCAATGTTTCCAGCATCTACGTCAAATGTGAAATATGCATCTCCAAGATAGCACTATATACCAGTATATCATCCAAATAAACAATAACAAATGAATTTAGAAAAGGGTGCAGTACATCATTCATTAATCTCATAAATGTAGTTGATGCATTACATAAGCCAAATGGCATACCTAACCACTTAGACAAATGTTACCTTCTTTTTAAGGTGATATTCCATGTATCTTCTTCTTTGAATCGAACCTGGTGATATCCAAACTTCAAGTCCATCTTGGTGAAATACTTTTCTTGCTTCAGCTGATTTAGTAGATCGTCTATCCTGGGCAAGGGGTATCTATTCTTAACCGTGATTTTATTCAACGCCCTATAATCTATACACATCCTCCAAGTCCCATCCTTCTTTGACACAATGATAATGGGTGACCCACATGGTGATGTACTCGGTCGAATGAAGCCCTGTTCCAGTAGCTGTTGCAACTATTTCTTCAACTAACTTGCTTCTATAATAGATTGCCTATACAACCTAATATTTGGCAATGGGGACTCTGTAAATAGCTGGATCTCATGCTCCACTTCTCTCTTAGGGGGTAAACCTTTAGGCTCTCGGAACACATCCTTGTATGCCTCTAACAACTCCTCCAATTGTTGTTTTTGTTTCTTAGTACACCCCTCTAGGTGTTATCACAAAACCACACCCTAGCAGGTTGTTGATCAGGTAGACCTTGAGTAACTGTTTCAAACCAACTTTTGGCTGAGGCTTAGCCTCCTCAACCTAAGAGGGCTCTCTCATAGATTAAAGATTTTGATAATGAATTAGATGGCTAACTCTATAAAACAAATGAAGGAGTGTAAATTGTTGAAACATAATTAGAAAATATTCATTGGGCTTATGGAGTCAAAATGTTTTAGTATGACAATAATGTTAGCTTTACATGGAAGTTAGGGAATTTAGAATTCAACACATGGAGAATACATCAGAAACATAAAGGACAACACAGTTTGTAAATGTATGAAGGAAGTTAGGGCACAATCAGTGATTTCTAAGTAATCACACATTCAGACCACTGTAAATAATGAGAAGACGACAATACAATACATTCTGAACATTGAATTCCTTCTGATTCCTGAGAAGCAAAGCCAAATATTGTATTACTTAAAACAGAGTCTTACATAAAGCACAATATGAGAGTTTCTTTGAAAATTTCCAACCCTCGGTACATTAGATCTTCTCCCATATATAGAGTTCATTACACAACTTAGATTCCTCCTCCAACATGAGGGAAATTCAAATTTTTCCTACTTTGACACCTATTTACACTTAAAACCAACTATTTAATGTAAGTGACAGTTAACTGGCTGTTCTAGAGATGTAAGACAATTAGGAGTGTAACTCCTCATTATGTTGGTAGTAGTATTGATTGCAATTCAAACTCGTTCTCTAAGAAGTGGCCTTCTTCAGTTTGGCTTTGGTGGTGGCTTTAAACTCCCTGCTAACCCTTGATGCCTCATCCTTTGAATGTTCCTAGAAATTAAGAAGCTGTTCCTGTTTTTCTGCTTTTGGTCTCCCAAAGGGTCTATGAAGTCTATTATCCCTATTGTTCTCCTTAATTACATAAAAATGCATTGGATTAGCTTGTTTTCCATATGCTACAGACCTTGCCCATATACACGTGGTAAGACAAAAACTTCTTCAATGCTACCTGAAGCATCATGAACAATATTAGCTACAAAATTATGACCAGTTTCGTAAGATAGAGCTTAGAGTTCATAAATGTCCTTCCTTTACCTATTTTTCCCTTGCTGGATATTTACACCTTGTAAGTAATCCTTTTCAGAAGCCCCTCTTCAAAAATATTTCCATTTGTCTCTCAAAATTGGTCCACCAAATCAATACATGCAGCTACTGTAGTTTTGTAGCATGCTACGAAATTGCTGTGCATTAGGCATCACCTACATTAGTTTCATAGCGCGCTACGAAACTACTGTGCATTAGGCATCACCTATAACAGTTTCGTAGCGCGCTATGAAATTGCTGTGTAATTTCAAAAACATAGTTTAATGCCAAAATTTAACTTCCTTGAGCTTTCTTTCCTTTGAAATGGCTCTTCCATATGCCATGAAGCTGTTTAAAACTGAATAAACTGATGCCATTCTTCAAGGTAAACTTCAAAAGGTTGTCTACATCAAAATCTAGGATTTAGCCTTACTTGCTATGTAGTTTTTCTTAGCTGAGGATGGCCTTCAAGCTGATTTAGCTATATCTTCAGATCTCTAATTTTCCTCTTCATAATTCTGATTCCAGCTCTCAATTTTACACTGACCTTTCTAATGTATCTTGCTTCTTTTATTGCGGGGACTATCCAGGTGAAGTATTGAGCATGACAGCTGACCACTTCGGGTATTGAAATTGTTTTATCTTCCCAAAGAGCCTCCATTTTGTTAAAATAAGCTTCCTTGATTGCATGTTTCCTTGAGGTTTTTCTCAGTTTGGCAATTTCAAGATTTTCCAGCTTCAATTTCTTTTTCAACTCTTCAAAACTACATTCCTCTTGTTGAGAGATAACTGCCTTACCTTTGTCATTTTTATGCAGTTGTGATGATGTTTTTGATGAAACCACAGGTCCTTCATGAAATTTTGCTACCTCCCCTATCTTACTTTCTTATGGCAGTGCTTCTTGTATCTCTTTTGAACACCTTGTCATGGGTCTTCTTGGCTTAAAAACAAATTCAGAAGCCTGATCATCAAATTTGAGCCTTTTAGAGGTTTTGTATTTTTTGGTTTTGCCTTTACTTGCTTCCATTAAGTCTGCTCAAACTAAAGGAGATTCTTCTATGTCAATAGCTTGAAGCAAATCATTCAAACTTGCTTTTGAAATTGGTCTTCCCTCAGTAACCACTGTCTTACCTTTTTCTCTAGCTAGCTGGCTCCTGGTTACTCTTCTTTGGACCGTGTCACCTATGGATTGCTCTTGTACACCCTCTTTGATATGACCTTTCCTTTTTTGTGACTGTTGGGGTGTGTCTTGAATTACTAGTGGTCTCATGGGCCCTTTACCTACTTCATAGCTTTCAATTTAGTGAATCTCCTTGATCTTCTTTCTTCAAGATGACTAACTGCTGGTGAAGAAATCCTTGTAGCCTGAGGGCTGAGACCAGTTTCATTATTGAAGCCAGACATAAACAAGAAAATGGACCACTCCCTATCTATTTTCTGGAGCTCATGCAAAATGATCAATTTGACTAAGCCATGATGAAACAACGAGGTCTCATAGGCTTCCTTCTTCAACTAAACCTTGTCACACATTTTTCCTAGGCTACAAAACAAATAGAAAGGCAAATCCAGAGATATCTTTCCAGTGAAATGAAGTAGAAGCTTAAAGTGATAGGAATACACCTTGTGATACCTCTCCTCGCAGGTGAAGTATCTCTGTATGTAGGTAAGTAAATTGGCATATGAATCTTTGACAAAGCTCTTGGGCACTTGTTTAAGTCCGAATCAATGAACTCTGGCTTCAAGAATTCCTTGCAAGGAGTCATATCAAACTTGAAATTTTTAAACCATCTCTCCTATCCCCTTGGAATTTTAGTGATTGCAGATATAACCTCTAGAGAGATTGGTAATTCAAGCACTCCGACCTTTGAATTCAATCCTGTGAAATTTAAAGAAAATTCTTTGGTGACCTGCATGTGGTCTCCTTGAAGTTTTTCACAAAATCTCCAACAGCCAACCTGTTTGAAAGCTCGTTAAACTTCATTGTTCTTTAGGAGAATATCTAAGCCTTTAGGCTCATTCCTTAGATACCTGCCTGACCTATGATCCTTCCTTTCTGACGACATCTCCATGGTCCTGCAAAACGAAGATTGAAGAGCTTGCACCGTCTTAATCTTGATCACTGCCTTGCTTGAAATAAAGAGGGAAACTGCCTTGCTTGAACTTCAGAGAATTCTGATTAGATGCCTGTCAATTTTCTTCTCATGCATAAAACCAAACATAATCATAACTGAAAACACTTTGATAATTTTTTTGAAATTTGAAACTTGAGCGTACCAAGAGACCTAACGAACCTAATGATGAGAATGAGTGGTTGCATGTGATAGGCATGGTGTATGGACTGACAGTTGATGATGTAAGACTAACGGATTTTGATAGATTGGATAGCTAGGTTAAATTTAACATGAACCAGCATGAATCCCCGATTTCGTAGCGTAGCCAGTGCAAATTCTGGGTTTTGCACTACGAAAACCGCTAGATTGGGTTTTGTGCTACAAAAACTCCTAGACAGTTTTGTAGCGAATGAAAACCTTGACACAAGTTTCATACATGGAAATTTATGTGTGATGTGGGACCAATGATAGGCAAGAACAGAGTGTTGAACCTATTTTACCATACCAATAAGACTCTCTTCTAGATCTTAAACACTAAAACAACCATGGAAAGACTAGACCAAGACTAACATCAATCCTTTGGAATCAAACTGATGCTCAGAATTTACAAAATTTTTCTTAAGTGATCACACTAGGGATGCCTTGCCTCTTATTGAATCCTATACAAACTTACTTTCTATTAAAAACAATAAAACATACTTCTTGCTGGAACTGATCAATTTCTTGGCCTGGTTGGCACTTACTGGTGAAATTTTTGACTTTCCTTTATGCGCGTTGATGATGGATGATTTTCCATCCTTGATGAGATAATGCTGGTTAGCACTCCTCATGAATATTACATCACTCATGTACCTGAATGGACTCCCAAACACGATTTGACATACATCAAGGGAAACCACATCCAAATCTACTTCATCAATAAAATCAGCACTGATAGCAAATATATTTTTACACTATTTTGTTACCTTCATATTTGCATCATTATGTACCCATCCCAGTGGATATGGTTTGGATGATCATGAACTTATAGCCCCAACTTCTTGACTAGATTAGTTACAATGATATTTTCCTACGATCCTGAGTTAAACAAAGCATCAATCTTCATCTTCTTGACTTGTATCTTTACATGGAAGAGTTTGGCCATTTCTTTCTCTTCATGTTGTTGAAGGCTACTCAGATTCACCTCCTTCTACACTGATGTAAAAACGATCTTCTCATCCATGTCTGAGATTCTTTCAACTTGGTTTCTCAAATCAGTGGCCATGAGATACTTATTCTTATTATCTTTCTTCTTGTTCCTCTGGTTTAGCTCTGGATGAAACTTTGAGCACTTCTCCTTTATATGGCCATCAATGTTCCAGTGGTTACATTGGTTGCTAGGATATTTGCACTGGTGTTTTGTGGATGTTGTATTTTCATCCTTTCCCCCTTTTTGCTTCTTTTTCCCATCCTTAAAAGCATCTTGTTGCTCCTTTTTCTTGATCCAATTGATTGTGCTCTTTTCAGGCTTATGTTCTCCAAGTACTGTGCCTGTACACAAGCCTCGTCCACTGTTTTAGGCTTGAACAACATCACTTTCTCATGTAGATGGTGGTGCAGACCACCCAAATGCTTGTGGAGTAAGTCTAGGTTCTTTGGAGAGATACCCAACATTATAGCCATCTTTCAGAATTTTGTGGTCTACTCCTACACGTTTTGGCCCGACTTTTGCCTAAAGTAATTCCGCCGGATCCACTAGTCTTCCACGGACCGAATGGGATAAATCTGTGACTTAATGAGGGTTTTGAAATCCTCCCACTTACCCACTGTAGGTTCTCCCTCCAACCTTATGGTTTCTCTGTGGCTCTCCCACCAAGTCAGTGCATGGCCCTCCTATTTTAGTTGCACGAATGAGATCTTCTAGCCTTCTTTGATTTGATGGAAACTGAAATGAACTTCCAGTTGCTGCAATTAGTGGTTCAAATTTAGAGCATCGATCTCAGCATGGTATGGCTTGATATTGACTTTTGATTCCACTTTAAACAGGGATTTCTTCATGACACTTGAACTAGGTTTATCTTTTTTGGGTTCTTTCTTCGATTCGTTATCTACATCTTCTCGATCTCCCAATCCCCCTTCTGATTTGTCCTCTGCATTTGAACCCCCTTATTATCCAAATATCCCCCTCTTATTGCTTAGGGATTCCATGAGGAGGTTGAAATTGTGGTTTATATCCACGACTTGTTCCTCGAGCAGCGAAAACCTCATCTCTATAGGATCATGAGGTTCGTTTACATATTAGTCACCCATGATTAGGGTTTTACAATTTTTGGCCTAGACGATCTAGATCCTCACAATCTCCAAGGAATACCCAAAGAAACCCACTCTGTTACAAAATGATTCGTAAATTGTCATGGATATTCCACTAGATAGTTCGTCGGAATAGATGTGATAATATTATATTCAAAATATGAGATTCTACACTATTATAATTTTATTTAATTTCTAGATCTGTAAAATTCACTGTAATTAGTGCATGCATGTAAAATTAAATTAAGTAGAAAAGTAGAGAATGATAAAATAAAATCACACACACATAATACACAAGATATGCTCTCTAGGAAACCCTTTCTGGAGAAAACCCAGCTAGAAGGTGAGGTTGCTTCACTCTCTTTCTTTGTTTGGAAATATGGCTACAGATACAAAGAAGTAATGTTTGTGGCCCATGGGCTGCTACAGTGGACAAATCCTCTCTGTGTGATCTACCTCATATCTCTTCTGGCTTTCTTTTCTCAACTATGTAACAAATTTCTCCTGAAATAATTGAATGCCTCTTCCTCCTAGTGGCCCGATTATAACACAACTCGATAGCCTACTAGTGGTTACGTTTGACTACATCAACTCTTAAGTAGAGTTAAAAAAATACACTGTTCTAGATTCTTTTACATGAAAAACACTTGGCTAGCCCATTTTCCCTAAATAATGGGGGCTGACGTGGCATCCTCCAGAACTATAGGTCTCAAAATGGAAGGTCAACTCTTGAGTGGCATAACTTTTGCATATAGACTCTGATTGATGTGATTCTTGCGTTGTTGGAAAGCTTTCTGTGTGTAGAATAGCATGAAATGGTTCCGCAGTATTGACAAAGTTTTACCCCCAAAGAACATAATTTGATGCCTCAAAACGACCCCAAAATATTTCAAACCCCATTTTTCCAAATTGGGCCCCGCTAGTAAAAATAGTCCCTTGAGCTGATTCCTCCACTTTTCCCACTCCAAATGAATTGAGATGGATGAAAAACAATATAATGATCCAATTCAGATCATAAACCCAAGCTATATAAACCCTTAGATAAATATTATAAACTAAAACAAACATGGTTGACCACAGATGATGATGTTTGATTTTCATATGGAGGCAATCTTTGTCACAATGCGTTATTGGACCATGGTTTACCATGATCAATTTTCATATTGAGAAAATATTTCTCACAATATGACATTGGACCCTCGTTGACCATGATTGTGGATGGTTAATTATGATTGATTTTCACATCGAGACAATCTTTTTTAGAATGTGGCATTGGAACAAGGTTGACCATGGTTGTAACAATGCGACGTTATACCATGAAAAAATCTTTGACACAATGTGACCATGGTTGACCATGATTGATTTTCATATTGGGGAAATCTTTGTCAAAATGCAACATTTGACCATGGTTGATGATGGATGGCTCTAAATTACCATGGTTGACCATGATTGATATTATAAAGCAAAATGAATAATAAACCCAAGGGATTAATACTAAAACCCTAATGGATTATGAACCCAAGCGAATAATATTAAACTGAGGGGCCTAATATTATAAACCCAAGGTATATAAGCCCTAAGATAAATATTGTAAACACTAAAATAAACATGGTTGACTATTATTGACCACAGTTGGCTATGATTGACCATGGTTGACCATGATTGATATTATAAACCCAAGGGATTTTTATTATAAAACCAAGAGATTAATACTAAAACCCTAAGAGATTATGAACCCAAGGGATTAATAAACTCAATGAATTTGTGTTATAAATTGAGTGGATTATAAAACCAAGGGATTTATATTAAAACCTAGTAATAATATTATAAACCCTATCAATATTATTATACCATAGGAATATGAAACCTTATATTAATAAACTTAAGGCATTGACATTATAAACCTAAGGCACCAAGAAATCCATGGGATTAATATTGTCAATCGAAGCTATATAAACCATTAAATAAATATTATAAACCCTAAAGAAAACGTGGTTGACCATGTATGCCATTGGTTGATTCTCATATTAAGACAATCTTTGTCATAATGCGCTATTGAGCCATGGTTGACCATGCTCGATTTTCATATTGAGAGAATCTTTCTCACAATGCAATATTGGACCATGGTTGACCATGATTGACATTGGTTGATTTTCATATTGAGATAATCTATGTCAAATGTGACATTGGACCAAGGTTGACCATGGTTGTCACAATGTGATGTTATACCATGAGACAATCTTTGACACAATGTGACCATGGTTGATTTTCATATTGAGACAATCTTTGTCAAAATATAACATTTGATGATGGTTGACCATGGTTGGATATGATTGACCATGGTTGACCATGAACCTAAGAGAATAATAAAGCTAAGGGATTAAAACTAAAACCCCAAGGGATTATGAACCCAAGCAAATAATATTAAACCAAAGGGGCTAATATTATAAACCTGACGTATATAAAATCTAAGATAAATATTGTAGATAGTAAAGCAAAAATGGTTCACCATGATGACCATGGTTGGCTATGATTGACCATGGTTGACCATGATTGATATTATAAACCCAAGGGATTGTTCTTATAAACCCAAGGGAATTTTATTATAAACCTAAGGGAATAATAAACCCAAGGAATTAATACTAAAACCCAAGGGATTATGAACCCAAGGGAATATTATTAAACCCAAGGGACTAATATTATAAACCCAAGGTATATAAACCCTAAAATAAATATTGTAAACAATAAAATAAACATGGTTAACCATGGTCGATTTTCATATAGAGACAATTCTTGTCACAATGCGACAGTCAACTATGGTTGACCATGGTTAACCATGGTTTATTTTCATATTAAGATAATTTTTGTCACAATGTGACATTTGACCATGGTTAAGAATGATTTACCATGGATAACCATGTTTGACTTTATAAAACATGGTTGACCATGATTATCATATTGATACAATATTTTTCATAACATGACCTTGGACAAATGGTTGAGACGATGATTGATTTTCATATTGAAACAATATTTGTCACAATGCAACATTGGTCAATGGTTGACCCTGATTAACCATGGTTGACCATAATTGATTTTATAAAACATGGTTGACCTTCATTGAATAATATTAAACCAAAGGGACTAATATTATAAATCCAAGGTATATAAACCTTAAGCTAAATATTATAAACACTAAAATAAACACAATTGACCATGGTTGATTTTCATATTGAGAAAATCTTTGTCATAATGTGACATTGGATGATGGTTGATCACCGTTGACCATGATTGATTTTCAAATTGACAAAATCTTTCTCACAATGAAACAATGGGCCTTGGTTGACCATGGTTGACCATGATTTCCGATGGTTCACAATGGTTGATTTTCATATAGAGACAATCTGTTTTAGAACGTGACGTTGGACCAAAGTTGAGTATGGTTTTCCCAATGTGATGTTAGACCATGAGACAATCTTTGACACTATGTGGCCATGGTTGACCATGACTAATTTTCATATTGAGACAATCTTTGTCGAAATGCAACATTTGACCATGGTTGATGATGTTTGACCATGGTTGGCTATGAGTGACCATGATAGATATTGTAAAACAAAGGGAATAATAAACCCAATTAATTTATATTATAAACCCAAGGGAACATTTATCCCAAGGGATTAATACTAAAACCCTAAGGGATTATGAACCCAAGTGAATAATATTAAATCCAAGGGACTAATATTGTAAAGCCAAGGTATATAAAACCCTAAGATAAATATTATAAACGCTAAAATAAGCATGATTGACCATGGTTAATTTTCATATTGAGACAATCCTTGTCACAATGTGGCATTGGACCGTCGTTAACCATGGTTGACCATGAATGATTTTCATATTGAGACAACTTTTGTCGAAATGTGATATTTGACCATGGTTGGTGATGGTTGACCATGGTTGGTTATGAATGACCATGATAGATATTATAAACCAAAGGGAATATTAAACCCAAGGGATTGATATTATAAACTCAAGGGAATAATTAACCCAAGGGATTAATACTAAAACCTGTTATGAACATAAATTATGTAAAAATAAATAAAAATAGATAATAGATAATAATCATCATAATATAAATATATTAATAAATAATAAGTAAATTAACTAATGGTTAGTTAGTTAATAATGAAAAGGCATGTCTTAAAGACATGCGTGTTCATGAGAGGGTACTTACCTAGCTATATAGACAAGACCCTCATTCCCAATTGTAATCATCCTACATCAATTATTTTATAATATACAATTTACACTTACTATCCTACGATGGCTGTATTTGCCTACGAAGTATATTTAATATTTCCACTGCATAAATGACTTTGGTCATTACATAGGTATCATAGGTGTTCAATCCTCTGGTCGCTCAACCGTTGCACAGAGCCGTGTTCTCCGATCCAAGTCTTTGACCATCAAATTTATCAACATTGTTGTCGTTGAAGCGTTTCGCTACAAGAATTTGGCCATTCAATATATATATATATATATATATATATATATATATATATATATATATATATATGTATATATATATATATATATATATATATATATATATATATCTGTGTGTGTGTGTATATGTATATGTATATATATATATATATATATATATATATATATATATATATATATATATATATATATATAATAGAAAATAAAAAGTAAAAAAAAGTGATTGAAAATAATATAGAAAAAAATCAAATTCAAAAAAAAAAGGAAAAAAGGAAAAAATAAATTACATATAAATATTAAAAAAAAAGCTTTAAAATAAATATATAAATATAGTCCACATATAAATATTAAAAAAAAAGATTTAAAAAAATAAATAAATATAGTTCGATGCAAATTTTGAAGGAGAACTATGTAACCTCATAATTACCCTCTCCTTGACATTTTTTCTCACCTTTTTCTCTGACTTTCTCATAAGACTAAAGACCCAACCAATGATAAATGCTAGGTTTTGTCTTAGGGAAAACATTAAAATAATCACCATATTATATTTTCATGTTTTTGCTATTTGAATTATTTTTTGCAAATTAGCTACAGAATGCAGCCTATTCTTTAACTAACTGTGGATTCCGTAGTTATTTTCATGGTTTGGAAAGTTCCAAGGTGTCAAATGAAGAACTGAGCCACATGGGCATTTCTAGAATCATCTCCACATGGATTCTATCCTACTCACTCGGTCTAGATCGACGAAAAATCAAGCCTAAGCTCATGGTCAAAGATGGAGTCAAAATACGTTATCTATAAGCAGTAGGACTCTTGATTTGCTCTTTCGTAGCTAATGAAGAGTCTAACAGTTTTGTTGAAGATTTAATTTGAATTAGCCACCTGTAGCTGTTCAAAATCTTAAACAGTCCTATTACAATTTGAATTAGCCACATGTAGCAAGTTTTTCTCATAAACTGTCATGTTAGATTTAAATCGAATTAGACACCTCTAGAAAGTTTATCTCATAAACAGTTATGTTATTTTCCTATAAATATTGGTTGCATGGAACTGGGACGTAGTTAGAAGTTAGAAGGAATTACGTTAAGTTCAGGCTTTTTGCTGAGAGTCTGTATTCAGACTTCGTTTTGTTCATAATAAAAATTTCATGTTGTTAATGATGGTTTAAAGTGCATCCTTAACTAGCTAGCATTCTAGCCACATCAGTTCCATAGGGCCCTTACACTGAACGAGGTTTTTCATTTGTTGTTTTCAGTTTAATTTCTATCACTTTGTTTTCAACAAATCTGTTTTCTAATTTAGAATGATATTTCATTTCAGTTTTTAACAAATAGTGTAAGGATAAAATCAAAACTTTGCAGCCTTGTTCTTCTAAGATATTTCGTGGAAAAAATGACTTTGTTTCCAAACTGAATTAAGATTGAAGTAATAAGAATACACAATTGCTTAGCTTTCTTATTGTTGTGTCATTCATTCTCTTAGAGCAGAATTTTCAATTAACTGTGTTAATGGATGTTTTCAAAATCCATTTCAAAATGATGATGATCCTAACTTAAATGGTTAAATATCTAATTCATACAGTAATTGAATTTACTTAGTACATTGTTAGTTTTACATGCTTTTACCTCTCTTTTTTTTTTCGCTTTGAGGGCCTTACTTAGTTGCATCATTGATATTCCAAAAAATCATTTGAAGGAGATTGATTTAATGATATTCCAAAATTGAATAGTTGAATGTTTAAATGAATGCAATTACTGAGTTACTTTCTGCATCAATTTCACTCTTGGTTTTAAGAATTAGATCCATGGATTAGGACTAATGATAAGATAAGATAGATGCTCTATTTTCTTAATAGGTTCTAACTAGCCAATAGTTTTTGGTCCATTTTTAGGAAATTAGATTAACCTAGGAACCTTTCCTTTCTTTTAAAATTCATTAGATCCACTTAAATTTTCTCATAGTCTCAGATTGTACATTCTTATACATAAAAGAAAAGAAACCCCCAAAAACAAACATAAAATAAAAAACAACGAAGTAAGAGAAAGGTTAACTAAGCACATATAGTGCACCACACTTCATTAGTTTACAAACCTCGGTTGATAATTTATGCAAGCAATTTAGGACACTAAATTGACTAAACATTTTGGTACCGTTTTCGGGGAAGTGTAATTTGGTAGCCTCATCTCTTACATCCAAAAAAAATGATATGCGTAGAGAAAGAGACTCTAGGGATAGATTCATAGCTAAAGGCAGGAGTTTAATTCCTACAACACCACTTACTCCACCAAGACTAAGAAGAGATACACCTCCATCTCAAACTCATATTCCTAGCCATAGACTTCCTGAAGTTCTAAGGTCAGAAATCCAATCAAGAGGATCTCCTACTTCATCTACTGAGGCAGTCCTAGAGGAAGAAAATCTTGGATCTCCAACAGAAGGAGTAGCCTTTTTCACCTCTACAGGGGAACATATTTTAGTTGAAGAATTAAGAATTCCTAGTGGAGAGGGAGAAGTAGAACCTTTATTCCACATACCATTGATAGAGGAACTAGAGGAAGAGAAATTAACCTTGCAAGTTGAATCTTATATTAACTCTGAAGAAACTATAATGGCAGGAAGAGAATAAGAAGGAGAGGATGGGGAATTTTCACTATTTGGAGGGGGAATAGGTCAAGGAAGATGTAGAGGAAATAATGGAGAAGGTAGAGGAAATAATGGAGGAGGTAGAGGAAATAGGGAAGTTGATAATTCTTTTGGATTCCCTATAGTTGATGAAGAAACAGAGGCTGCAATGAAAAATATCTCACCTTCTATCCTCCCAAATCTTCATGGATTAAAAGGTGAAGATCCTAAAACCTTTTTATTTGAATTTGAAGTCTTGTGCAGAACTTATGATTATTTACAAGACTCTCAAAAACTCAAATTGTTTCCTTCAACATTGAAAGGATCTGCTTTAAAATGGTTCATGGGATTGGTCACTCAGCCTATTAGAACATGGAATGACATGAAGAAAGTGTTTTTGGATAGGTATTTAGATTATTGCATGCCTATTAATCACAAAGACGAAGTGTTTAAAATGATGCAAAGAGAGGATGAAAATTTGGTGGATTTAATTGAAAGATTCAACTATAAATTAAAAAGAGCAAAAATGGATAACTTAGATCGAGATACTTTAAAAGATCTTTTATTAAAATCCATTAGAGATGAGTGGATAGTCATCCTTAACATGATGGGGAAGGGAGATATCTCTCAACTCCCATTAAGTGACATTGGAGAATTATGTGTTCATCTCTCAAGAGGAAACTTCAAAACTAGGAAAGGTCCAAGAGATCCTTCTCTTGTTAGAGTGAATAAATCTGCAACTGGATCAGTGAGTAGGGCAGAAATTGGAAACATGTTTGATGAATTTAAAACAAATGTTCAAGGAAGCCTTAGTGAACAGATACACACCCTTAAGTTACAAAACAAGCAGAAAGCCGAGACTGATGCTTTAGCTATTTTTTGTCCCAAATGCAGAAAGAAGCATGCTTTAAGAGAATTCCCTTTTGATGCAAAAATCATAAAGACTTGTGTGATTTGTTTAGAAAACCATGAGACCAAAAGTTGTCCTTCAATTCCTGGTATTAAGGCCATTTTTCAAGAGGAAACAATTTCAAATACAACAGAATCTCTTTGCCTTTTCTCTAGAAGACCTTGGCAAGGGCAACAAAACCAGGGTTTTAACAACCAAATGTATTTTCAGCCCCCACCAAATTAGAATTCTTGGGAGAAACCTTGGCCTCAATTTCAATCTCAAACTCAACCTTGGGCTCAAGGAATCAAAAATCCCTATGGAAGATTCTCTCAATACTATCAATATCCTTCATCATATCCAAACTAGCCTCCCCAACAAATTCCTCAACAAAATCAACATCCCCAACTTCAAAACCAAAACCCTCAACTTTCATTGCCATTCCCACAGAGACCAAATCAGTTACCTGCCCAACCATTACCAAACGCCAACAATAAAAATCATCAGAATACCTATATGGTGGAAGGACAACAATTTCCAAATTAAATGATCACTCCTTTATATCTCAATGATGTCCAACTAAGATCTGGTAGGATATTATAAAAGAAAAAGCCTTCTGTATTTATTCAAGAACAATAAAATTATGAGGCAGATTCTTTACATCCAAAAAAACGTTTTGAAGGAACATCTCTTCAAAACTAGAATACTGAAAATGAAAAACAAAAAGAATCAATAAACTCAACTCCTATCATAGAGAAACCACCAATATCCACTTCTAAACCTCCTTTTCCTGAAAGATTACAAGTTAGATATCATTTTTGGGATTCAACTGCGTTAAGTAAGTCATTCAAAGTATGACCATTTCCATGAGAGGTAGTCGTAAAGTGACTAATTTCTCATGATTTTTGAATAGTTCACTTAGCACTCATTGCATCGGGTGATGCTCACAGGGGTGAAGAAGTGGGATTGAAACTAGTGAAATGTGGAGAACGAATCACATAGCATCAATCATCACTTCCGGGGCTTGCACCCGGTAACCAGGACTTCCCAGGAGGTCACCCATCCCAGAACTCCTCTGGCTCAAGCGCGCTTAACTGTGGAGTTTTCTCCACAATCAAGCCCACTTAGCTTGCTACCCCATTTGCAAAACCTTAGCAAGTATTGTGCCTCATGAACCATTCAGGTAGAGATCCCTTGACTCTTTTTGAATTTAAGTATGGGGGATTTTCGCAGTGCATTATATTAGATATCATTTTTGGGATTCAACTGCGTTAAGTAAGTCATTCAAAGTATGACCATTTCCATGAGGTAGTCGTAAAGTGACTAATTTCTCATGATTTTTGAATAGTTCACTTAGCACTCATTGCATCGGGTGATGCTCACAGGGGTGAAGAAGTGGGATTGAAACTAGTGAAATGTGGAGAACGAATCACATAGCATCAATCATCACTTCCGGGGCTTGCACCCGGTAACCAGGACTTCCCAGGAGGTCACCCATCCCAGAACTCCTCTGGCTCAAGCGCGCTTAACTGTGGAGTTTTCTCCACAATCAAGCCCACTTAGCTTAGATTACAAGTTGATAGAGGGGTAAAAAAGCATATTATGTTGCCTAATTATGATTTTCTAGATGAATTGAAAAATTTCTGTATCAAAATATCTTTGTTACAAGCCATTAAGGAGATTCCAATTCTAGCTAAAACAATAAAAGAATTGAGCATGAAGAAACTAGGAAGAAAAATAAAAGAAGTAAAAAGAATTCAGCTGGTAGGAAAAATAGTAGACATAATGATGGAAACAATTTCCATACAAAAATATGTAGATCCAGGAAGGCCAGTTGTAAAAACACATATCAATGGGGTTGAAATTCTGAATACATTGATTGATTTAGGAGCAATAATAAACATCATGAGTAAACAAACCATGGACCAACACAAGCTTCCTAATCTTCTTTATACACCTACATTACTGCAATTGGTAGATAGATCTATAATCAAACCAGATGGTGTGTTAGAATATATTTCAGTGTCCTTAGACTCTTGGGAGTACCTTGTTCATTTTATGATCTTAACCCCAAAGAACAATCTAGGAGGACATCCACTTATATTAGGAAGACCTTGGCTGGCTATAGCTAATGCTTTCATTAGCTGTAGATCTTGTGATATGTATATCTCTGATGGTAACTCAGCTAAGAAATTCACTCTATATCCTCCAGCAAGAACAAATTATCACAGAGATAGATGAAAAAGAATGGATTGATGATGAAAATGATATTCAACCTCTCTTTACTATTTCAACCATTAGTGAAGATAGTCAAATCTTAAATATAATGGAAAATTTTGAATCATGTCCAGAATATGAACATGATAAATTTCAAGAAAAATCCAATAATGAGTATTTTTCATCTAGGCATATGTCTCTTTATTCTACAGAAGAATTTGGTAGCTCTACAATTGAAATCTTTCCAGAAAAAACATTGAACATAAACAATAACTTGGAAAAATTACAACAGGAAAAGCTAATTAAAACATTACAATAAAATTCTTCTGCATATGCATGGGAATACACTGACATGAAAGGAATTAGTCCTAAGACTTGTATACATCACATCTACATTGAGGAAAATTGTAAACCTATTAGAAAACCTCAAAGAAGGATGAATCCAAATCTTAGGGAAATTGTGAAAGAAGAGTTGCAAAAATTGCTGACTGTAAGCTTCATTTACCCTATTTCAGACAGCCAATGGGTTTCTCCTCTAGTGATTGTGCATAAAAATATTGGTAAATGGAGGGTATGTATTGATTATAGAGAATTGAATAAAGCTACCCTAAAATATCATTTTTTTTTCCCTTTATAGATCAAGTATTAGATACATTAGCAGGTAGGAAATATTTCTCATTTTTGGTTGGTTTTAGTGGTTACAATCAGATTCAGGTAGCATTTGAAGATCAAGATAAAACCACATTCACCTGTCCATGGGGAACTTATGCCTACCAAGTACTCCCTTTTGAATTGTGTAATGCACCTGCAACATTCCAAAGAGCAGTACTAGGAATTTTTTCTAATCTAATACATGATTGTGTAGAGGTGTATATGGATGACTTTACAGTTTATGGGAATACATTTGAAGAAGCTTTGGAAAAATTGGAAAAATTTCTTAAAATATGTAAGGAAGCAAACCTTTCACTAAGCCATGAAAAATGTTTTATGAACTTTACAGAAGGGATTATTTTAGGACATCACATTTCCGGAGATGGAATTAAGGTTGATAAATCTAAAGTTGAAGTCATCTCTAAACTATCAATTCCAATTTGTCAAAAGGATGTTAGAAGTTTCCTAGGATTCACAGGATACTATAGAAGATTTATAGAAAATTTCATTAAACTAGCATCCCCACTCTTGGTATCCAACGTGGGGTTAGTATAAAACCAGGAAGGGTAATTCTGAAGGTTGAGAACTTTTCATAGTAGAAGGCATGGGGCTAATTGTTAGATCAAAACCAGTAGGAGCAAAGTACATGGAAGGATACCCAAAACTCAAAGAAATGTTGTAGAAAGTTGGATGGCTTAAATTCATCAAGAAATTTGATTCTTTTCATAAGGAGATTACAAAATCCTTTGCTCGATATTTTAATGGCACAAAGGTAGAAATTGGAGATATTAAGTTGCAATAACTGAGTCATTCATAACCGAGGCTACAAAACTTCCAAGGCATGGTGAAATATGGTTTAAGAACAAGGAGTTCCACAATGAATCATGGAAAATAATACTCAAAAACCGAGGTATGGATGTCTCTATTTTTAGAAAAGGAATTCCCATTTCAGCTCTTAAAAGTAAGTGGAGGAACATGCTCTTGATATTACAGAAATTTATCACTTGTGAGAGGAGATTTTGTTGCATGTATGTCTACCATATCCGTTTACATATGAATTTCTTAGAAAATGGAGAAATCAATCTTCCTTTCTTCCTGATAAATAGTTTAAGAAGGATGGCCTCAAATGTGAAAAAGAAAATAGAGTTCATAGATACAACCATGTATCATCATGGGATGATAATGTATTGATTGAGATTCATTTATAAAGCATAGGAGACACCTGGGAGAATTTCCTTATTAGAAACCATTTCCAAGAGGCACGAGAGTCACCTAAAGAAGATAATGTCAGAAGAAGTAGAAGAAAGAAGACTGGTATAACTAATGAAAGCAGACTTGAGTCTTCATTATAGAAAGATGATGAAAAGTTAATCTCTGAAGAACTGACAGAAATTAGGAAGAAAATCAAGGCAAGAGGGAAGATAAGAAAGGAGAAACAGGTCACGAATGAGGAGAATGTAAGTCCTCCACAACTTAGAAGAAGCTCTAGACTCCAAGGTTTGGTAAAGAAAACATCATCAAAAGGGACAAAGTTTATAAATTTAGACGAGGAAACCCCAGAAACATCTCCTGTTAACATCTCTTCTGCACACAGTCCTCAAAATTCTCTTGTTCATCATTTTGAAGGTAGCCCAAGAAAAACATCTCTAGGCATAGGCCTAGTGCAGCAACAAATATATGATTATATAGAATCAATGGAGAAGAGAAGTGCCTCAATGAACCCAAAACCTTCTGTCAATCCACAAGAACCTCTAATTGATACTCTCAAACAGGAAATTTATGAATTAGAGATATTGAACAGACATATCAAACAAGAGAATGAAACCTTGAAGGAACAAAATAAATTGGATAAGGAAATTCACGATAATACCATTCTGCATCTAGGACTGTGGTATAAGAAAAATAGGAAATTGAAAAGAAGGAATAAAATTTTGAACATAGCAGTGAAGATATGTTATCTAGAAGCAATAGGAATCTTCATTTGCTCTTTTATAGCTAATAAAGAGTTTAACAGTTCTGTTGAAGATTTAATCCAAATTAGCCACCTATAGTTGATCAGAAGTTTAAATAGCCCTATTACAATTCGAATTAAGCCACCTGTAGCAAGTTTTTCTCATAAACAGTCATGTTATATTTAATTTGAATTAGCCACCCATAGAAAGTTTATCTCATAAACAGTTATGTTATTTTCCTATAAATATCGGTTGCATGGAACCAGGAAATAGTTAGAATTTAGAAGGAATTACGTTAAGTTAAGGCTTTTTGCTGATACTCTGTATTTAGACTTCATTTTATTCATAATACAAACTTCGTGTTGTCAATGATGGTTTAAAGTGCATCCTTAACTAGCTAGCATTCCAGCCACATCAGTTGCAGAGGGCCCTTTCACTCAAGGAGGTTTTTCGTTTGTTGTTTTCAGTTTAATTTCTATTACTCTGTTTTCTAATTTAGAATGATATTTAATTTCAGCTTTTAAGTGTAAGGATAAAATCACAACTGTGCAGCCTTGTTCTTATAAGATATTTCGTGGAAAAAATGACTTTGTTTTCAAACTAAATTAAGATTGAAGTAATAAGAATACACGATTTCTTATCTTTCTTACTATTTTGTCATTCATTCTCTTAGAATAGAATTGTCAATTAACTGTGTTAATGGATGTTTTCAAAAGCCATTTCAAAATGATGATGATTCTAACTTAAATGGTTAAATATATAATTCATACAATGATTGAATTTGCTCAGTACATTGTTAGTTTTACATGATTTTACCCTTTTTTTGCTTTTAGGTCCTTACTTAGTCGCATCACTGATATTCCAAAAAATCATTTCAAGGAGATTGATTTAATGATATTCCAAAATTCAATGGTTGACTTTTTAAATGAATGCAATTATTGAGTTACTTTATGCATCAATTTCACTCTTGGTTTTAAGAATTAGATCCATGGATTAGGACTAATGGTAAGATAAGATAGATGCTCTGTTTTCTTATTAGGCTCTAGCTAGCCAATAATTCTTGGTCCATTTTTAGGAAATTAGATTAACTTAGGAACATTTCCTTTCCTTTGAAATTCATTAGATCCACTTAAAGTTTCTCATAGTTTTAGGTTGTACATTCTTAGACATAAAAGAATAGAAACCCCCAAAAGCAAACATAAAATACAAAACAATGGAGTAAGAGAAAGGTTAACTAAGCACATATAGTGCACCACACTTCATCAGTTTACAAACCTCGGTTGATAATTTAAGCAAACAATTTAGGACATTAAATTGACTAAACAAGAACATTCATATATATAAAAATGTTCTACATTATTGATAAAAAGTGCATGATATAGTTAAGAGGGAATCTTTCCAAATATATTAAAAAGGTTCTACATTATTGATAAAAACTGCATGATAAAGTTATGAGGGAATCTTTCCAAATATTCTTAAAGCTATACATAAGATAATGAAGAGTAGATAATATTATTTTGATTCTTTATTAAGTGGTTTACAAGCCTGTGGTTTTGGAAACTCGTGGTAATTGCCCATGGTATTTTAAAATTAAAAGAAAAAAAAGGAATACAAAATCCCTTTATGTGAATGGTAAGTTATACTTTTTAGGTGGAGAACATTAACTAAGGTTTTAGAAACCCATGGTAATTGGCCATGGTATTTTAAAAGTAAAAGAAAATCAAAAGAATAAAAAAATCTTTTTATGTGAATGGTAAGTTTTACTTTTTACGTGGAGAACATTAACCGTGTCAAAAGTACGTAAGTGAACATATCTTTTATATTATACCCCAAAGAGGTGAATAGTCATGTTTCACTAGGGTTGTAACTTTTTAAAAAGGAAAAAAATATTATAAATAAATGATATACAAAGAGAAGTACCATATTATAAAGGGGGATTTAAAGAAAAGTTCAAGACATAAAATTATTGAAAATATATATAAGTACAAAGCAAGTATTATTATAAAAGGTTACATAAGGAGAAAATATCAGTTAATAATTTACATTAAAGTGAAGTTCAAATAAAGTTTAAAGAGTTATATGAAATTTAAAAAATAAATACATAAGGACAATAAGATATTTTAAAGAAGCCAATTGAAAAAATATTTAAATATTCTTCTTAAAGTACAAAATGAAAAAAAAAAACGTAAGTAGAAATATATAAAAATAATACAAATGAGTTTTGAAATATTAAGGATAATAGGAAATTGGATTAGAAGAGTTCAGAAGAATTATATATATATATATATATATATATATATATATATATATATATATATATATATATATATATATATATATATATATATATATATATATATATATATATATATATATCTATATATATATATATATATTAAAAAGACACCTTTAAAGGAGGCTTGAAGTACAAAGTCCAAAGGAACTTGAAGTATATACCTAAAGCCATCTCGAACAAGCAAAATGGGATCAATCATTGAAAAAAATGATGGAGCTCAATTCTAAAATGACGAAAGAAAAATATTTTTGACCAAAAAGAGTATAAAATTAGTGATCTACAAATGGCAATAGGTCATTATCAGTACATATCTCAATTTCATGTTGTAAGGATGGATAAAAATACTGACATCATACTTGGTCAACCATGGTTTAAGGAGTTGGGTAGATTCATGTTAAACATAGAGAAACAAGATTTGACATTTCCTTATAAAGGGAAGATGGTCATGTCTTGAGACATAACAAGTAAATCAAAACCAATAAGATATTCATCAGAAGACCTTCAGGATATCTCAAAATTGATGTTTCAATATAACAAAAAAACAATATCAAGGAAGAAAAAAGAGCTTGAAGAAGTCATTTGCAACAAAGACAAAAAAATTTGGCGCGCTAGAGTTCATCAAGAAAAACTACTCGAACAAGTCAAGAAAGCTAAAAGCTTCAAAGATGGAACTAAATGAGCATTTATTAGAACAAGAAGAAGAAAATTTACATGTAAATAACCTTAACCAAGCATTAGTAGAACAAATCAATTGTTTAAAAGGCTAGAAGCTTGAAGGGAAAAATAAAGTTGACTTAGAGAATGAGGAATGCTTATGTCTCAAAAATCATAATCAAAATCTGCTCAAACATATTAAAAAACTGAAGGACAAAAAGAAATCATTGACGAATAGGTTAAAAGAACCTGTGAAAGGAAGCATTAAAATATCTAGATGTAACAGTCCAAATTGAAGAAAAAAACATCAATACAACTAATCTCATAGTTCAGGCAAATACAAATCCTATTGAAGTGAAAATGCACTTAGAGGTTGTTGTTCAAATGTAGGAGACACCAAATAAGGATTTAGTAGTTAATTCAACAACAAAAATTATTGATGGAAATTAGGAAACTACCATAAAAACGTTAAGGAAGTTGAACCAAGAAAAATTCCTTATCTACATCCGAATCACAAGATTAGACACCTTAATCAATCTAAATATCTATATCACATAGAATATAAACAAACTTATCTTCCAAAGAATATTGAAGTGAGCTCAATCTGGTCATATAATAACTATTCACCACGCACATCTAAGGATTAGAAGATTCCTTAGAAGATTAATCTTGGATGGTCCAATCCGTTTTTAGTACAACAATTCTATCTATCGCTTAGAACATCGTATCATCTTGTATCAACAAATATAAAGGTCAAAAACAAAAGAAGATATTTCAAACAATAGAAGAGATATGATCCTTCATCAATAAGCTTTGAGGACAAAGCTTTTTGAAGGAGAATTATGAACATAAATTATGTAAAAATAGATAATAAATAGATAATAAATAATAATCATAATAACATAAATACATTAATAAATAATAAGTAAATTAACTAATGGTTAGTTAGTTAATAATGAAAAGGCATGTCTTAGAGACATGCCTATTCATGAAATGGTACTTACCTAGCTATATATACAAGGCCCTCATTCTCAATTGTAATCATTCTACATCAATTATTTATATAATATACAATTTACACTTACTATCCTAAGATGGATGTATTTGTCTACAGAGTATTTTAAATATTTCCGATGCTTATATGACTTTTGGTCATTACAAAACCCCAAGGGATTATGAACCCAAGCAAATAATATTAAACCGAAGGGAATAAGATTATAAACCTTAAGATAAATATTCTAAACATTAAAATAAACAATATTTCCCATGATTGACCATGGTTGACCCTGATTGATATTATAAACCCAAGATATTATTATTATAAAGCTAAGGGAATAATAAACTTTAGGGATTAATGCTAAAGCCCCAAGGGATTATAAACCCATGGGAATTATTAAACACAACGAACTAATATTATAAACCCAAGGTATATAAACCCTAAGATTAATATTGTAAACACTAAAATAAACATTGTTGACCATGGTTGATTTTCATGTAGAGACAATCCTTGTCCCAAAGTGGCATTGAACCATGATTGACCATGCTTAACCATGGTTGATTTTCGTATCAATTTTTTTTTTTCATAATGTGATGTTCGACCATGGTTAAGCATGAATAACCATGGTTAAGCATGAATCACCATGGATAAACATTATTGACTTTATAAAACATGGTTGACCATGCTTGAACAAGGTTGACCATGAGTGACCATTGTTGACTATGATTATCATACTGAGACAATCTTTGTCATAATGCAACATTGGACCATTTTTTAGGAAATGATTCATTTTCATATATAAATAATCTCTATCACAATGCGACATTAGCCAATGGTTGACCTTGAGTAATTGTAGAGTCTGAAGATTGTCCTACCATGACATCCCTTTTTTCCTAATACACCTCTCTTTTCCTATATGTCTACCACCTAAGTAAAGCCATATCCACCAGGTTTTGATGAAGGTATGCAATAATATGTCTTATTATTCATGTTTGACTTTATACCCTATTGTTTTGTTATAGAATGCAATTAGCTACTGAATTAGTCTATTTCCGCAGCTAATCCATATTTATGTAGCTGCCTCCGTTGTTTGCTAGGTTCAGAAGCTCCAGGTTAGCAACGAAGGATGTGGATGGATAGTGAATGGTTTCCTTGTGGATTCATTCCTATCCCCTGAAATTTTTCATTAAGACAAACATAGGAGATCACAGTCAAACTCCAAGTCAACTGCAGGATTGTCAATGAAACAAAATTCGAGTTCAATTGAAATCTTATCAATTTTCTTTCGAAATAGAAAATTGAAGATTTAGCAATATAGTTTAGTTAAGATAAATATATTCAGCTTAAATTACTCATGTTTTTATGCTAGAGACCTGTGATAAAACTTATGGCTGCACTATGATTTGGGTGCCCATTGGATGATGTAATTTTAAAATAGTGTGTGAATTTTGTTTGCTAGAAATAGAATTGGGTTTGTGTGTATTCGTTGCATTGATTGAATATTGTGAACTGATCTGTGGAGGGCCCCTATGAACAGTGACAAGTCTTAACCAATTGAAACTCGATTTATTTTCATTCCTTGAATACTCTGTTTTGTGTGAAAATGCAGCATAATGAATTCGTTAATGAATCGTTATTTTCATAAGTAATTTCATATGCTTCATACCTAGTGTAGTCTATCATTTGAATTTATTTATACTTGGTACTGCATGGTTACCTCACTTGCTTATTCTCTAGCATAGTTCAAGCATGTTTATGTCATAGTATGGATGTTTTTTGAAATATTTTGTTTGAATGAAAATTGAATAAGTAAAAGTGTGAGAGTTTTCTCCTAAACAATTGAGTTCAGACAATATTTCTTCACAATTGATAGAATATATTTCTTTTCGCACTTAGTGAATTAGAAGCTACAACATAAAGATTCAAGACCAAAAGTCTCCAAACAATATAATACAAGTAGGATCACTCTCATATCATCCATAAAATAATTAGATAGAGATTAACTTCCAAGAAAATAACTAATAACTTTAAGGATTGTAACTCCAATATAATTAGCAAACACCACCTCCATATTAAGTTTATATCCTAAAAAATAAATAATGACATATCGAATAACTCCTAGCACATATTGTGCACCTGTACTTCAACAGTCTACGCACCCTAGTTGACAATTTATGATTGACAATTGAAAGACATTGAATTGGCCAAACATTTTGGCATCATTGCCGAGGAAGTATGAATAGAAGCTATAAAAAAAAATTGAAACATGATATGTGGAGGGATAGAGACTCTATAGGTAGATTTTTAGGGAGAGGAAAACGTTTAATTCCCATAAATCCACTCACTTCACCTAGACTTCGAGAATCCACACCACCTACTCAAACCTGAATTCCTTTTAGAGGTCGAAAAAGGCTTCTTGAAATCTCAAGATCAGAGATCCAATCCATAACTTCACCCACTTCTTCCACTGAAGCTGTAACTAAAGAAAATCCTACATCTCCAACTACAGGAGTAATCTTTCTATCCTCCACCGGTGAGAAAATTTTGGGAGAAAAATCAGAAGTTCCTAGTGAAGGAGAGGATTTGGAAACTTATTCTGAGCAACCACTCATAGAGGAACCAAAAAGATTAGAAGAACACTATATTAGCTCTGAAGAATCTATCATGGCTGAAGAAGGGGAAGGAGAAGTACACAATGTCCATGGTGAAGAAGATAGGATTGGAGGAGGAGGAAGAGGAAGAGGTAGAGGTAGAGGTAGAGGAGGGGGTAGAGGCAGAGGAAATCAAGATCCTTCAGGATTCCCTATTCTTGATGAAGATACAACCTTCACAATGAAAAATATATCACCCTCGATTCTTCCTAATTGCCACTGGAAAATAAATGAATATCCAGAGACATTTCTCTTCGAATTTGAAGTATTATGCAGATTGTATGACTATTTGTATTATGCTCAAAAGTTAAAATTGTTCCCTGCCACATTAAAAGACTTAGCATTAAAATGGTTCATGAGTCTAGGAGTGCATTCTATAACAACATGGGGACAAATGAAAGAGGCTTTCTTAGGAAAATATAGAGATTATTGTATTCCTAGTAACCTTAAATATGAAGTCTTCAAAATGACACAAAAAGAAGATGAAAATATTGAAGACTTGGTAGAAAGGTTTGTTTATAATGTTAAAAGAGAAAAAAAGGATAATTTGGATGAAGAAACCTTAAAATATCTCTTACTCAAAGCTATTAAAAATGAATGGATTGATCTCCTTAACCTAACTAGGAAAGGAGATATTTCCCAACTACCATTTGAAAATATTTGTGATTTATGTGTACATATCTCAAGGGGTAAAGCACAAGTTGGAAGGAGTCCTACAGACACTCTCTTGTCAAGAATTTAAAAATCTGTAGCTGGGACTGTCAACAGGGTAGAAATAGGAAATTTGCTTGACGCCTTCAAAATAGATATCTTAGGGAGCCTAAGTGAGTAGATAGACACCCTTAAAATACAAAACAAGCCAAATTCTGAAAATGTTGCATTATCTATCTTCTATCCCAAATGTCGGAAGAAAATGCTCTAAGAGAGTGTCCATTAGACTCAAAAGCCATAGAAACCAATGTCATGTGTGCAGATAATCATGATACGAAGGAATGTCCATCCTTACCAGGTCTTAAGGCTGTATTCAATGATGAAGGTGTTGGAAATAATACTGAGAGGGGGGGTGAATCAGTATTATCAAGTCAATTATTTTTCATTTCACAATCAAATTTGCATACGCTACTTCAGTTAGTGAAATCAGCGTATATATGTAACTGCAGTTAAGGTAACTCCCGTATAACTTGCAGACTTATAATTTAATTTATTCTTCAGATGTTTATTATTAATATGTGTGTCAAAACCATATAAACAGTAACCAGGAACAGTAAAACAGAATAGAAAGTCACACACAAGATCACAAGATATAAGGTGGAAACCCAATGTGGGTGAAAACCAACTGTTGCAATTCGTCTCTATCTTCTTTCAATTAGAAACTTCTTTTTACAATGTTTTTGTACTGGTGCAGTCTTATACCAATACGTAAGCTTCACCTACAGAAGGCTACAACCTTCTCTCATTCTCCAACTTCTCTTGGAAGGAAGCTACAACCCCCTTAGCTCTTGTCCTAGCTGATGTAATAGTACGTATGTGCTGACTTGCAGAAGGTTACAACCTTCTCTTTTCTTCCAGGGACCACATTTCATAAATTTTCAGACTGGATCCATAGATTACAATAATCAAACATCAAATACATATGCATCAAACAATCTCCTTTGCTTAAACCAAGATTGAATCAAACAATTACTTCTCTGAATGCTATAACCAGGATACAATAACAGTAACCAGAAACCAATTCTGAACCTAGAACACTGCAGCAATAAATAGAAGTAGCTAAAACATATTTCATGAGACGTACACTACTTCAGTATGTAGAACCTGTGTGCATACACTTCTATGTTAAGGCCAACCTGCATATACGCTATTTTGAATTACCGAACCAGTGTGTATACGCACCTTTGCTTCGCTGAACCTATGTATAGATCTATAAAAGATAATCTTACCTGTTTCAGCTATTCAGACATTAGTAATACCTAGATCATCAAATTTGTAGATCAAGTCATGCACCAAATATCACAGATCAAATCACACAAAGATACTTCTCTTCAAGCCCTAAGATCTTGACCCATCAATAGAACTTATCCTTCTTCTTGCGCTTAGGTTCCTCCTTGATTTAGATCCAGCTATGCACCATAATCCTATGACCAATATTCTAGATCTTTCTCTTCATAAGATATTCAACGCTTGAGTGAATGCATTTTCCAAATGATCTCGTTCCCTTTTTATAGTCCAGGCCTTACTCAAACCATGGTCCAAAACCATAGAGAACCAATACCATGGACCCAATACCTGGTTTCAACACATTGGATGAGATACCATGGTCCAAAACCATAGGTCCAAATACCAAGGACTAAATCCCATGGACCAAAAATGTACGCGCTTTTCCTTGCATGAAAGTGCGTGCATACATATATGCACCTTATGATCATCGAACCCATGTGTATACGCAACTTGGTTAAGAGGAACCTGTGTATATCTTTTTTTCCTTCATTCTGAGAGCCTAAACTGTGATTTGTCATTTGAGTGAGTTTCCATCAAGGACAACACCTGTTTCATAGTGCCAAACCTGTGTCATAATGCTAATAGAAGGAATCTCAGAACTAGTAGACCCTTTCTACTTTATAGCCAAAAAACCATGGCAAAACCCCCAACCAAATCAATCACAAGGATTTAGACCACAACAATTTTCCCAGTCTTCACAAAATAATTGGAATTCAGCCTGGCAACCTTGAGCTTTGCCACAGTCACAACCTTGGAATCAAGGATGGAAAAATCCTTATGGAGCCTATGCTCAATATCAACAATACTCGCCATCTTACCTTCCACCAAAATTATTACCCCCATATAATCAAATTTCTCAAGCTAGTCAATTGCCACAAGTTCCAGTTCAGAATCAAAACCCACAACTTTCCCTACCATTTCCACAAAAATCAAATCAATTACCCGCTCAACCACTTCCAAATCCCAATAATAGAATACCACAACAACCAGTGTACAACATGGAGATTTAGAATCCTCAAACTTATGTAATAACTCCACTATACCTAAACAATGTCCAATTGATCTATCCTTCCTGAACTCTTACGGCTTCTGGCGCAGTTGGTCTGGAAGAGTATTACCAAGAATACCTCCTATTGTCATTCAAGAAATGAGATGCAATCTTCAAAAACACAAAAATCAATAAGAAGAAGTGGATAATTATCTCCCTCAAAAAAATAAACAAACAAAATAAACTATAATAGATATTCCTATCATAGAACAACCCTTGATATCAATTAAACCACCTTTCCCAGAAAGGTTGAAAATCGATGAAGGAGTAGAAAAATAAATTGTCTTTCCTGATTACAATATGATGGATGAATTGAGAAATGTTTGTATCAATATTCCTTTATTACAAGCCATAAAATAAATACCAATCTTTGCAAAAAAAATTAAGGAATTAAGTAACAAAGATAAGGAAGAAGAAGAAAAGATATAAAAAGAATTCAGTTAGTCATAAAAATTGCAGACATTATGATGGGGAAGATGAAAATTCAAAAGTATTTAGATCCAGGAAGCCCCATTGTAAAAATTCACATCAAGGGAACTGAAATACCAAACACATTAATTGATCTAGGAGTAGCCATAAATATAATGAGTAAACAAGTTATGGACACAATTAGGCTCCTAACCTTCAGTACACACCAACCTTGTTACAATTAGCAGATAGGTCTGTTATTAAACCAGATGGTGTGTTGGAAGATGTTTGTGTATTCTTACATTCTTGGGAATACCTTGTTGATTTCATGGTCTTCACACCCAAGAATAATTTAGGAGGACATAGATTAATTCTAGGAAGGCCTTGGTTGGCTACAACTGATGCTTTCATCGGTTGTAGATTAGGTGATATGTTTATCTTAGATAGAAATTCCACAAAGAAATTGACATTATATCCCCCTACAAGAACAAAAATAGATACAAGAACTGAAGAATGCATAGAAGATGAAGATATACAACCTATTTTCGCTACTGAATAGGTAAAGGAGGAAGACCAACTTTTAAATTTACTAGAAAATAATGAATCTTCCTCACATTATGATCATAATTGAAATGAGTATCTCTCATCTAAACAAGTATCATTGCTCTCCATGGAAAAATTTGGGAATTGCTTGATAGAAATATTTCCAAGAAAAACCTTGAATGTCAATAAAAACCTGGAAGAAGTGCAAAGGAATCAATTGATAGAAATTTTACAAAAACATTCTTTTGCTTTTGCATGGGAATACAATGAGATGAGAGGGATTGATCCTAAAACTTGCATACATCATATCTACATTGAACAAAATGCAAGACGAGTTAGACAACCTTAATGAAGAAGGAACCCAAACCTAAAAGAAATTGTTAAGGAAGAATTGAAAAAACTATTAAATGTAAATTTCATCTATCCAATATCTGACAGTTAGTGGGTTTCACCCCTAGTAATAATTCCTAAGAAGAATGGAAAATGGAGAGTATGCATCAATTACATGGAATTAAACAAGGAAACATTAAGAGACCACTTTTTGTTACCTTTCATAGACCAGGTCTTAGACACTTTAGTAGGAAAAAGTATTTTTCCTTCTTGGATGGGTTCAGTGGATATAACTAGATTCAGGTAGCCCCTGAAGATCAATATAAAACCACTTTTGTCCATGAGGAACTTCTTCTTACCGGGTACTTCCCTTTCGGTTATGTAATGCTCCAACAACATTCCAAAGAGAAGTCTTAAGCATTTTCTCTGACATTATTCATGATTGTGTGGAAGTGTACATGGATGATCTCATAGTCTATGGGAATTATTTTAATGAAGCACTCGAAAATTTAGAAAAAGTTTTAATAATATGTAAAGAAACAAATCTCTCATTAAGCCATGAAAAATGCTTCATGATGTTTAAGGAAGGGATTGTTTTAGGTCATCATATTTTAGGAGATGGAATCATAGTAGACTCATCTAAAGTTGAAGTCATTTCTAAGTTACCAGTGCCAAGTTGTCAAAAGGATGTTAGAATTTTTCTTGGTTTACTGGATACTATAGAAGATTTATAGAAAACTTCACAAAAATTGCATTCCCACTCTTTAAACTACCTACCAAAGACTTTGAATTCAGTTGGGATTCTGAATACCAAGCTGCCTTTGAAACTTTTAAAAAGAGAATTTCTTAAGCACCCATCTTAAAAGGACCTAACTGGAAATTACCTTTCCATATCTCAGCAAATGCTTCAAAGTCTGCCTTAGGAGCTGTATTAGGACAAAAAGAACTTGCTCCTTATGCAATCTATTATACCAATAAAAATTTAACTCTTGTAGAGTTAAATTATACTGTAACCAAAAAGGAGTTTTTAGCTGTAGTTCACACCATTAAAAAATTCAGACATTATATAACTGGCTATGAAACCTTTGCTCACACAAACCATTCTGCCATTAAATACTTAATGAATAAACCAGTCACCAGTGGAACGATAATTAGATGGCTCCTATTTTTACAAGAATTCAACATAACCATTCTAGATAGGCTGGGAAACCATAACAAAATTGCCGATTTTATATCTAGAATACAAAATGAAAATAATGATCAACCCGTAGAAGATAAATTTCCTAATGAATATCTTTTTGCAGTATCTACTAAATCACCTTGGTATGTAGATATTGTTAACTATTTGGCCATCAGAAAAATTCCATTTCATTTATCCCCTAGAGAAAGAGAAGAATAGTCCACCATAGCACATCCTATTCATGGATAAATGAAGAATTATACAAGACAGGACCAGATCTCATCATCAAAAGATGTGTTTGGGAGGACGAAATACAGGAGAGAATTAAAGCTTGTCACAATGAGCCATGTGGAGGACATTTTTCTAACAAGAGAACTCCTTACAAAAGCTTGCTTTTAGGATATTATTGGCCTTCCATTTTCAGGGACACCAAGGAATATGTTAAAAGATGCGACAGTTGTCAGAGAATGGGAAAACCTACTGTTTCAAATGAAATGCCACTGCAACCACAGGTACTTATCTAACCATTTGAAAAATGGGCACTGGATTTTGTTGGACCAATCAACCCACCCCCAAAGCAAAAGAAGTAAATTATGGTATGTACTGATTATGTCACTAAATGGGTATAAGATAAAGCACTTCCTTTTGCTACTAAAAATGTTGTAGTTTCATTTCTTTTTGAGGATATTTTCTCATTTTGGTGTCCCAAGAGAAATTGTAACAGATCAAGGAACACATTTCCCATCCAGACTAGTGTGGAAGCTTGTGGACCAATACAAGATAAAACATGATAAGTCCAATTCATATCACCCCCAAGACAATGGACAAGTTGAGTCCACAAATAAGGTGATTGATGCTTTCCTTACCAAGACCATACATCTACATAGGAAAGACTGGGTGGAAAAGCTTCCAGAAGCTTTATGGGCCTACAAAACCACATGGAGGAATACTATCGGGCATACTCCCTATGAACTTGTTTATGGGAAGCAAGTATTACTTCTGATATAGTTCCAGATCCAGACCTATAAGACAGTAGTCTAGTTAGATCTTGACTTGTCAGAAGCCCAGAAGAAAAGGATGACACAACTAAATGAGCTTGATGAAATCAGACAAGAGACCTCGTAGAGAACTAGCATAGTTCAACAACAGAGGTCAAGATGGCATGATAAGTACATTAAAGAAAGGAAATTTCATCCGGGAGATTGGGAATTGCTCTCTGATTCAATATTAAAAAAATTTCAAGGAAAATTCCAAACCCATTGGCTTGGACCTTATGAAGTTGAAAATGTCTTTGACAATGTTGCAATTAGAATCAAGACTATTAATGAAGAGAAAAATCCTCTATTAGTAAATGGACATCGACTCAGGCTTCACCAAAAGCCATTAACAAATGAGGAATTTGTTAAAATGTTTCAGGATAATTCAGAACTGAAGATGGTCAAGAAGAATTCTTCTTCTTTTCCACCTTAGAATTTTTTACTCAGTTTACTCTTAAAAAAAACAAAAATAAATAAAAATCAAGAAAAATAAAAAGAACATATAATAAATAAATTATATGTATAGATATATATATATATATATATATATATATATATATATATATATATATATATATACATATATTAATATGAAAAAAAGGAGGTATAAACATGAAAACCTACATGATGATGGCAGATTTATACATAAAATTTAGAGTGAAAACCAATTTCTATTGGAACTTCAAATTTTCCTTTCAAAAAAAAAACAATAATAATAAAATCCCTTTATTCTTCTTTCATAGCTGCATAATCAGCAATTTTCCGTAGCTCAGACAACTTTTCGTAGTGTGGACAATTTTCCGTAGCTTGGACAACTTTCTGTAGGTACGACAAGTTTCTGTAGCCTAATGAATTTGTGAACCTACAAGGACACTTGGTGATTTGGATTAAAGAACAAATGACAGAGAAAAGTACTTATAGGAGATCAAAGGACAACAAATAAGGTTAGCAAAAGAGATCGAAGGTATGTGCTACTTTAATTTAACAATAGGGACTTGGTTATATTTTATATATGACTAAGAAGATATAGTACTACCAGACATTAAAATGCAATCATTATAACCTAATGGTGATGGCTGCCTAACAAAAATATCATATGCCACCACTTAAAAGTCATGTCACGTCCCCATTTCAAATCCACCAAAGTAATTACCAAATCATTACTTTAAATGCGCCTAACAGTCAGATTCAATCCTATAACCCTTATGATAATTCACCTGTTCTTCCCTATTCTTGCACTCCTTTAAACTTTCATAGCTACCCCATATTTCTACTACTTAGCAAACCCTACCAGCTCCATTTTCTTATCAAGGTAACTAGTGTTCGAGGCAAAGCATCCTTTAGAATGGGGATAATTGTTCGAACTAAGCCAACAGGAAAGAAATTCTTGGAGGGGTACCCATAGACTAAGGAGTTGTTGCAAAAGAAACAATGGTTGTGGTTGATTGAAAAATTCAATGGTTTTCACAGGGAAGTAACCAAGACATTTTCACGCTCATTTGATGGTACTGAGGTCGAAATAGGAGACATTAAGCTCACCATAACAGAGTCCATGATCGAGGAGGTTACCGAGCTACCAAGGAATGGGGAAGAATGGTTTAAGAATATAGGAATTGATGGTGAGGATTGGAAGGTCTTCCTAAAAGATCCAAACATGGACACTACTGTCTACAAGAAAGGTATTCCTAGCACTAGTCTCAAGGATAAATGGAGAAACATATTACTTTTTCTTTAAAAGTTTGTTACTTGTGAGGGTAGGTTTGGGCAAATGTATTTTTATCATGTTAGGATGATGATGCATTTCCTTGAAGATCACCAGATGAACCTTCCCTATTTCCTCTTAAATAGTCTGAAGAAAATGTATACAAACATTTAGAAGAAAATTCAATGTATAGAAAACACCATGTATCATCATGGCCTGATAAAAATATTGGTCGAATTTCATCTCCAAAGTATAGGGGATAACTGAGAGAGTTTCCTAGTGAGCAAACACATTGAAGAAAAATCCCCAGAAAAAGCAAATAGCAGCAGGGCCCCCAGAGGAGGAAAGAGAACCATAGAAATCATAATGGAGTAGGCACCTTAGACTCAGACAAAAGTATTAGAATAAGAGTTGCCTATAGTGAAGATTTTGCAGAGAATGAAGAATGGAAACCTTAGAGGAAAGAAAGCTAGCAGAAGTAAAGAAGAATTCTCACAAACTAAGCCCCCTCCTCAAGAAGAAAGGTCAGAGATTAAAATAAGAAAAGTACAAGAAATACAAACCTTAGGATTGAGGAGGAGTACAAGGCTGAGAACAGTTCCATAGAAAATCTCAAAAATTACAGAGTACATTGACCTTGAGGGCAATGAGCCAACGGAGAACGAGCCAATAGAGAATGAACCAACAGAGGGTGAGTCAATTGGAAACCTTGAGAGTCCTCCAAAAGGGTCACTGAAATCATCACCAAGAGTATCACCATAACCATACAAATCACCTCTAAGAATCCAAGTGCATAATCTGGGTATTGACCCTATTTAGTAGGAAATATATGACTATATAGAGTCATTGGAAAGGAAAGAGACAACAACCAAAGAAACAATTCAGAGTCTTGGAGAAGGGAGCAACCAGGTAAATGAATAATCAACCTCAAACATATTAAAGCAAGAGATTTTTGAATTAGAAACATTGAACTAATATCTGAAGAATGAGAATCAAGCATTGAAGACACAAAGTAAGATCGAGATTGCAAAAAGTGACAATTGCATCCTTCATTTGAGCTTGTGGTATAAGAAAAAAGCTCAAGAAGGAAAACATAATTATGCAAAGAGTGATTATCATCTTAAAATACAAAATTTGAGGTGATAAGCAGAAGGCATAGGTGACTGACAAGGAAGAAGTGTATGAGGACATACAAAATCTCCATTTTGGGGGAATCTAGAGTCTGAAGATTGTCCTACCATCACATCGTTTTTGCTTAATACTCCTCTTTTCCTATATATCTACCACGTAAATAAAGCCATATCCACCAGGTTTTGATGAAGGTATGCAATAATATGTCTTCTTATTCATGTTTGACTTTATACCCTATTGTTTTGTTAAAGAATGCAATTATCTATTGAATCGGTCTATTTCCGTAGCTAATCTAGATTTATGTAGGTTCCTCCATTGTTTTCTAGGTTTAGAAGCTCCAGGTTAGTAGTTAAGGATGTGGATGGATAGGGAATGGTTTCCTCATGGATTCCTTCCTATCCCCTTGAAACTGTTCGTTAAGATAAGCGTAGGAGGTCATGGTCAAACTCTAAGTCAACTGCAGGATTATCGCCAAAACAAAATCTGAGTTCAATCGAAATCTTATCAATTTTCTTCCAGAATAGCAAATTAAAGATTTAGCAATATAGTTTAGTTAAGATAAAGATATTAGGCTTAAATTACTCATCTTGTTATGTCAGATACCTGTTATAAAACATATGGCCACATTGTGATTTGGGTGCACGCCAGATGATGTAATTTTAAAATAGTGTGTGAATTTTGTTTTCCAGCAATAGAATGGGTTTGTGTGTATGCATTGCATTGATTGAAGATGGTGAAATGATCTTTGGAGGGCCCCTACGAATAGTTACAAGTCTTAACCAATTACAACTTGATTTCTTTTCATTCCTTGAATACTCTGTTTTGTGTGAAAATACAGCATAATGAATTCATCAATGAATCGTTATTTGCATAAGTACTTTCATCTGCTTCATACCTAGCATAGTCTGTCATTTGAATTTATTTATACCTGGTACTGCATGGTTACCTCATTTTCTTATTATCTATCATAGTTCAAGTGTGTTTATTTCATAGTATAGATGTTGTTTGAATCAAAATTGAATAAGTAAAAGTGTGAGAATTTTCTCCTAAACAATTGAGTTAAGACAATATTTCTTCACAATTGATAGAATAGATTTATTTTTTCACTTAGTGAATTAGAAGTTGCAGCATAAAGATTCAAGACCAAAAATCTGAAAACAATTTAATACAAGTAGGATCACTCTCATATCATCCATAAACGAATTAGATAGAGATTAGCTTCCAAGAAATTAGTTAATAACTTTAGGGATTGTAACTCCAATATAATTAGCAAACACCACCTCCATATTAATTTTAGATCCTAACAAATACATAACGACATATTGAATAACTTCTAGCACATACTTTGCACCTATACTTCAACAGTCTATGCACCCTGGTTGGCAATTTATGATTGACAATTCAAAGACATTGAATTGGCCAAACATTAACCTTGTTTGACCACAATCGATTTTATAAGACATGGTTGACCATCCTTGACCAAGGTTGATTTTCATATTAAGATAATCCTTGTCATAATGTGATGTTGGACCATGGTTGACCATGATTGATTTTAAAATTGAGAGAATCTTTCTCACAATGTGACATTGGACCTTGGTTGACCATGACTAGCAATGGTTAATGATGGTCGATTTTCATATTGAGACAATATGTGTCAAAATGCAATGTTGGACCAAGTTTGACCATGGTTGTCATAATGCGATGTTGGACCATGAGAAAATCATTGACACAATGTGATGTTGGACCATGAGACAATCATTGACACAATGTGATGTTGGACCATGAGACAATCTTTGACACAATGTGACCATGGTTGAAAATGTCTAGTTTTCATATTGAGATAATATGTGTTGAAATGTGACACTTGACCACGATTGACCATTGTTGACCATGGTTGGCTATGATTGGCCATGGTTAACCATGAACCCAAGGGAATAATAAACCCAAGGGATTAAAAGTAAAACCCCAAGGGATTATGAACCCAAGAAAATAATACTAAACCCAAGGTACATAAACCCTAAGATAAATATTGTAAACACTAAAATAACATGGTTGACTATTGTTGGCTATGATTGACCATGGTTGAGCATGATTGATATTATAAATCCAAGGAAATAATAAACCAGAAAAATTAATATTGAAACCCCAACGGATTATGAACTCAAGGGAATATTATTAAACCCAATGGACTAATGTTATAAAACCAAGGTATATAAACCATATGATAAATCTTATAAACACTAAAATAAACGTGGTTGACCATGGTTTCTTTTCATATAGAGACGATTCTTGTCACAATGCAACGTTGGACAATCGTTGACCATGCTAAACCATTTTTGGTTTTCATATCAAGACATTTTTTGTGGCAATTTGATGTTCGAAGATGATTAAACATGATTGACCATGGATGACCATATTTGACTTTATAAAACATGGTTGGCCATGATTGACCATCGATGACCATGATTATCATATTGTGATAATCTTTGTCATAATGTGATGTTGAAGCATGGTTGAGACACTGTTTGATTTTCATATTGAAACAATTTTTGTCATAATGCGATGTTAGCCAATGGTTGATCGTGATTAACCATGGTTGACCATAATTGATATTATAAAACATGGTTGACCTTCATTGAATAATATTAAACGAGAGGGACTAATATTATAAATCCAAGGTATATGAACCCTAAGATAAATATTATAAACACTAAAATAAACATGGTTGAGCATGGTTGATTTTCATATTGAGACAATCCTTGTCACAATGTGACATTTCACCATGGTTGACTACTGTTGACCATGATTGAATTTCAAATTGAGAGAATCTTTCTCACAATGTAACAAGGGACTAATATTATAAACCCAAGATATATAAGCCCTAAGATAAATATTGTAAAAACTAAAATAAACATGGTTGACCATGGTTGATTTTCGTATAGAGACAATTCTTGTCACAATGCCACTTTGGACCACAGTTGACCATGCTTAACCATGGTTGATTTTCATATGAAGACAATTTTGTCACAATGTACCATTCGACCATGGTTAAGCATGATTGACCATGGATGATAATGTTTGAATTTATAAAACATGCTTGGCCACGAGTGGCCATTGCTGACCATGATTATCATATTGAGAAAATATTTGTCATAATGCGATGTTGGACCATGCTTGAGAAAATTTTCATATTGAAACAATCTTTGTCAAAATGCGACAATATCCAATGGTTGAGCCTAATTAACCATGGTTGACCACAATTGATTTTACAAAATATAGTTGACCTTCATTAAATAATATTAAAACAAATGTACTAATATTATAAATCCAAGTTATATAAACCCTAAGATACATATTATAAACACTAAAACAAACATATTTGACCATGGTTGATTTTCATATTGAGACAATCCTTGTCACAATGTGACATTGCACCATGGTTGACCACAATTGACCATGATTTATTTTCAAATCGAGAGAATCTTTCACATAATGCAACAATGGACCTGGATTGACCATGGTTGATTATGATTGTCGATGGTTGATTTTAATATAGAGGCATTCTATGTCTGGTTGACCATCGTTGTCATAGTGTGATGTTGGATGATGACACAATGTTTGAAACAATGTGACCATGGTTGACTTTCATATTGAGTCAATCTTTGTCAAAATGCATTAGTTGGCCATGGTTGATGATGGTTGAGCATGGTTGTCTATGAATGACCATGCTTGACCATGATAGATATTATAAACCAAAGGGAATAATAAACCAAACTAATTGATATTATAAACCCAACGGATTAATACTAAAACCCCAGGGGATTATGAACCCAAGCGAATAATATTAAACCCAATGGACTAATATTATCAACCCAAGGTATATAAACCCTAAGATAAATATTCTAAACACTAAAGTAAGCATGGCTTCCCATGATTGACCATGGTTTGCTATGATTTACCATAGTTGACCATGATTGATATATATATTTTTTTGTCATGTAAGAGTGGTGCCTTCAATTAACCTCAAAAATAAGATTACATATCGTACAATGTCTTTACAAGTTTAAAGACTAGCAAAAGATAGACTCATTAACGAAAACAAGCAACAAGGTCAACAATACCCCAAACATCACACATAAAAACAAAAAAAAATACACTTCCTCATAATCCCAGCTTATCGCACCTCGCATTGACTACAAGCCACCAACACCTGAAACTGCAAAATGCAAGAGTCCATCGCAAGCTCGCAAACCTTGGCACATCTCGGCTTAATGCACATCTTGGCTTATCACTCATTTCAGCTTATCGCACATTGCAGTGAACCGCCAACCCTTGAAACTGCAAAATTCGGGAGTAAACCTCCGTCGTTCAATCAAGCTATTGATATGACGATCCACAGTCCATCGCATCCGCACAAACCTTGGGAAATCACAATATCACAAAACTAAGTTTATCGCTAGCCATACAGTTTTACCGAAAGACAAAATGCGATTGAAACTCTGTCATCGATCTGGTTCTTGATCTGATGGTTGACATAGTGCCGCTTCAGGTACTTGCGTGCCCGTTAACTGCTTTCTAGACCCAATAAAGAAAGGAACTTGTGATCTATAAAAAAATAGGTCCACTCTTCAGCTTAACTATCCCCCATCTTAAAACCCGATATCCATTCAATGACGGGGTATGTAGATCCAACGGTATGCAGCTATTCAAAATCGCATGCGGGTTACTAGTGGCTGAACCCCCATAATGGAATATAACGTCAGCGCGTGGAAAAAGGATTGACGGTGGTGATTTGTTGCGGCACTTGAGCCTGGCTCAAGAACTTTTGTCCACTCCTACTCCCGCTAAAACTTTCCACCAAATATGTACGTTGATCTGTCATGATCAAAAGATTCCTGTGCATCATTCTCTTCACTTCAGGTTTATGTCATTCCTTCCTCTCCCATTGAAAATTTGGGTCCGGTCTAAGTCTTAACGTTCGATCACTTTTAAAACCTGATATCCATACGATCAAGCCCTTGTTGATCTGATGGTCATCAAAGATATCGGATCGGAAACTAGCGTGACCTTTACCTGCTTTACAGAGACGATAAAGATTATAAACTGCTAATCTATAAATCTTCGGGTCTGCTTATAGACTTAACCTTCTGTCATTCTTCAACCTGATAGCCATTCAATAATGAAGGCCATCAAAATCTATGGTCAGCATCCTTTCTACTAGCTCGCTATTTACCATATACTCCTCCCTTGAGCTTGCTATGTCTTAAGCATTCTTTGTGGGATCAATGGTTAGGATTGAATCCTACTTCCGCTCTCTCTTGCCTCCACTAGTCTTCCTTCTACTCATTTTTCATGGTCTGGAAGTACTCCATGTCTTTGGTTGCCTGTCTTTGACAATCATCACGCAATTTCCCCAAGGATGATGAATCCAAATGTACCTGCTGTAACTTTCCTTGCGAAGCACTCCTTCAATCGCCAGACGATCAGTTGGCATATTGGATTTTCTTTGCACATGAATGAAACTGACATTTCTCAGTGTTCGCAAGTGGGAAGAAATATACTGAAAGACCTGCGATAACCTCCAATGTTTCAAAACTTTTCCTGGTGCCATTCCATTACATATCTTCTTGGCCGCAATGATGACCAATTCAGAGTCCACTTCAATGATGGCGTTGTATAAATTTGACTCGATTAGGATTTCTAGGAACTGCTCTAAGGCCATGAGCTCCACCATGTTATTATTGGTAGTCCCCAAATGACTATGAAATATGTCCTTTATGCACCCCTGTTCATCTCTTATAACCCACCAAATCCAGCCATCCCAAGGTTGCCCTTAGAGGCTCTGTCTATATTGATTTTCAAAAAACCATGAGGAGGAGGCTGCTCGATGTCTTTACCAACAGTTGTCTCACACCCCTTTTTATGCCCTGGGTAGAAAGCACATGGAGACCCAACTGTAGTAGTATGTGAGGGTTCTAAGGAAGTTTCCATAAAAGGGCTCCAACTATGTCTTTGAGCTGTCGTAATATTTGTGCAATGATGTACTGGGTCGAGCCAGTTTTGTTCTTGAAAATCCTGCCATTGTGTTCTTTCCATACATCATAGATAATAAAGCCTAGAACCAGAGTCCAAGCTTTGTTGATGATTTCATTGCGTGAGAAGTTTTTCCTCCAATTCTTCAAATTATTGGTGATGCTGAGTCTGTCCCTATCAGTTTGCTTGAAGATTGAGGCCACCCAATCCCACAAGGTAGAGGTGAATGGGTAGAGGTTGAGTAAGTGTTCCATCATCTCCTCTTGTAAGCCACATAGATGGCTTTTGGATGGGCCAACAAAACCCATTTTCAGCAGATTCTCCCAAGTGGAATTTTCTTTTGTTGAACCAACCACATAAACAACTTTATTTTCATCCAATGCAGGTTTTGCCAAAGGTTCTTCCATACTTGATCAAGGTTTTGATAATCAAAACCTAGGGCCATTCATTTAGATTCTTTGAGGTTAAAGTTTCCTTTGGTGTTTTTTCCCCATCTCAGTTGGTTAGACAAGAATGACACCAAAATATTCCTCTGTTCTAAGTCCAAAGCAAGAGAAACTGCTTGGGCCTTCAAAGGGCTCTCTTCACTATAACCCAAATCCTTCCATATTCTCCATTTACCATTGTTCCTTACCTGATCCCAAAAGTCAATTACCATAAGTAAACCTTTGTTATCAGTGTCATTCTTGAGAGCGGTTAATTATTCCTTAAGAAAATTTGGTTCCTGCTACCAGTTATCCTCCGAAAGCCATACCAGGTTCCCAGCTTGGATCTTCTAGAAACTATGCTGCTAGACAATGGCTCTATTCTGCCAAGCAAGGTTCCAAATGTGGGAGTGCTTTATGAGCCTTGACATTTCGATATGATCGCTCTCCCATCAATCATTTGCATATTTCTATTTCTAAAGCTTTGCCCAAGGGGTTTTTGATTCCTTAAGCCACCTCCACCAAATTTTTTCTCCTGAAACTCTACTAAGGGTTTCAAGTTCATTAAGCCCCAAACCACCATGGTCCTTAGGTTTGTAGAAATTATCCCAAGCTGCCAAAGCCCACTTCATTTTCTCTTCCCCTCTACCCAAAAGAAAATCTCATTGAATACTCCTGATTTTTTGCATAACTCCATTAGGAGCACGAAGAGCTGAAAACATGAAAATGGGAATAGCTTGTAGGACCACCTTTATAAGCACAAGACGCCCCACCAAATTTAAATACCTGTATGTCCATTTCTTGACCTTTTCCTAAATTTTATTCGTTACCGGTTCCCACACTCCCTTGCTTAGAGGTTTGTCTGTAAGAGGCATTCCAAGCTACTTAGAAGGTAACTGATCCCTTTGAAACCCGAAAATTCTAGTGAGGTTCCTCTAAATAGAAATCTCAGTGTTAAAAAAGAAAACTTTTGATTTGTCAAGGCATACCTCTGTACCAGGTGCCATAACAAAGTCATTCAGGATCTGTTTGAAAGATCTAGCTTCCATAACTCTGGGAATACCCTGCAACATTGTGTCATCCACAATTTATTGATGAGTAAAAGCAGCACCATCTAGGGTAAGTTTCAGACCCTCGATTCTTCCTTCAGCATTTTCCATTTTGATTGCTCTGCCTAGCCCTTCCATCATGAGAACAAAGAAGAAGGGGGAGAGCACATCCCCTTGTCTGAGACCCCTAGAAAGCATAAAGGTTCTGGAGGGAGAGCCGTTAAGCAGGATGGAAAAACTAGCCATGGATACAAGGGCCATAAACCATATTATCTAGTTGTGGTTGAAGCCATAAGCTCTTAACACTACCCTGATGTAAGACCAACTTAGCTTATCATAAGCTTTTGCTAGGTCAAGTTGTATGATCATACTATCTTGCTTATTACTCTTAAGAGAGTGTACCACCATGTGAGCTTGAATGATGTTATTCAGAATCTGTCTTCCTTCCACATAACCAGTTTGATCCTCTGAGACAAGAGCTAGAAACAAGGGCTTGAGTTTGTTAGCGATCACTTTGGAAATAATTTTGTACACCACATTACCTAAAGCTATGGGTCTGAATCGGTCCGGTGTCATAAATTTTTCCTACTTTGGAATCAAAGCTATGAACGAGGCATTAAGAGCCCTCAAAATCGTTTTGGACCTTCTCTTGTCTTCCACAACCTCAAGGATATCTTGTTTGACTATTTTCCAGCAAGCTTTGAAGAATTCCACATTGAACCCATACGGGCCCGGAGCTTTCCCATTTTGCATCTCATTGATAACTTCACTGACCTCCTCTTCAGACACTCGCCTATTAAGATTGTGGTTGTCTTCCCTCGTTACAAGCCTTGGAATGTGCTTTCTGAAATTGTTAATGAACTGAGATCTGTCGATGAGAGGCTCCTCTATTATGCTAAGGAAGTGTTAAACTAGGATAGATTCCATTTACTTGTGAGAGATGAGCTCTTTACCTTGAGAATATTTGAGTTTTGTAATTCTATTATGTGACCTATGATCTAGGGTTGATTTATGAAAAAAATTCATGTTTCTTTCTCCTTCTCTAATCCATTACACCCTTTATTTCTATCTCCAGAAAATATCCTCTTACATGCACCGATCTCCCCATTCGTTCTAAAGAGACTTAGCTTGATTTTTCCATTCCTTGGTAAAACCATCTGTGATGATGATCTGATTAATCCCTTGGAGTTTCTGCTCGACTTCTCTCTTGGCTCTAAAAATATTAGCAAACTCCCTTTTGTTCCAATCTTTAAGCCTGGATTTGATGTGTTTAAGTCTCTATTGTAGCATGAACATTTTAGTACCTTGAATGGGCATATCTTCCATTCACCATTTTTCAATATTGCTGGTGAAGTTAGAGTGAGAGAGCCAGACATTTTCAAACCTAAAAGGTACGTTCCTCGGTGTGCCCATAAAAGTAGCTTCAAGCTGGGCAGGCTAATGGTCCGAGCCTTAAAAGGGAAGGATTAAATTAGACATGTCAAGGTCTGTGAGAAGGAGGTCCTCTGAGATTATGAATCTACCTAGTTTAGAGGTGACTTGAGCAGCCCCTCCCCTATTATTGTTCTAGGTAAAAGTGCGATTTATTGTTTTAGTGTCCACTAGCCCTATGTTATTTATGAAGTTCTAGAAGGCAATGGAGTCTTTGCCTAGTTTTATGGTACCCCCTTTTTTCTCCGTAAGAGATTTGATCATATTGAAATCCCCTGCTAGAATCCAGGGCACATCAGGATATCTCTCTCTTAGCTCCTCAAGGGAGGTGAGAAGCTTGAGTTTTTCTTCTTGTTTTTGAGGACCATAGAAATTTGTGATCATGTATATCTCCTTATCAACCAAAGGTTGAATCACCAATGATAGATAGTTCCTGGACACTTCAGAATCTAGGATTCCTAGTTTCTATGGGTCCCAAAGCGTAAGAATCTCGCCCGTTGAGTTGTCCACTTTAACCTCTAGATACTCATACTTGATTAACCACTTCCTAAGTATCTCTCTGATCTTGTCCATAAAACACTTTGTTTCCTCAATAAAACCCATATCTGGTTTTTCTTCTTTTATTCTACTGCTAAGATTTCTTTGTTTCCTTTTACTTCCTAGACCCCTAATGTTCTAGGTTGTAAGATTCATTAAGAAAGGTTTGTAAAGGAGTAACTAGTAAGATATCTCATCTTACCTGAGTTAATCATGAGTTTCCAACATTTGGTCAGCAACTCATTCTGTCTTTTTCTTCCTCTTTTCCTACCCGGGTTCTTGGAAGAATGAATCAGTGTATCTTCCATTGTTTTCAACCCTCTATTCCCCTGGCTATCATGGTTTCTTTTGACTCCAGATCCCTTCAATTTTGATCTCCAGAGGAAGAGCTTTGAACCCTGTCAAACTCCTCTTTTGGCAGGGAGTCTACCCCTTTGGCTATTCCTTGCTCTGAAAACTTTTCTAGATCTAAATTCTCCCTTTATTGAATCTCCTACAGTTCATGGTCCTCCATTCCAACCTCACTTAGGGTCATCTCATGGTCCCTACTAAGCTCCATAATGATTGGTAGATCATCCTTTTGTTGACTGTTCTCTAGCATATCCTCCATGCTAGCATCCCTTTCCTTCTTAGTGGGATTATTCTCCAATTCCTGATTTGTCCCATTGTTTTGAACTTCTTCTGATAAGATCTTGAAACTATTGTGGCTTAGTTTTCCATCCTCATTAATATTTTTCTGGTATCTCTTCGCTCCTTTCCCTTTGCCCCCAACCTTAGTAAAACCATCAGGATCTTTGTTTCTGGTGTTTTCTGTGTTGCTCTCCATTTTGTTTAATGGGTTTTCTTTGTATAGGTGCCCTTGTTCATGGAAATTACGACACCTAAATGGGACATGTTCATAGTCCACTGCCTGCACCCATTCTTCATCATACACTTCTAAAATGATCGCATCTGGAAGTGCCCCAGATAAGTCCATTTACACACATATCCTGGTGAAGGATGTGTATTTGCATTTTATAGTCGCATCTGAGATCTTTATAAAATTCCCTAGCTTGTTGCCAATAGCCTTTAGAGACTCTGGCATCTAATAATCTAAAGGAAGGGAGTAAAGTCTTATCCATACCAGTACCGATGTGAAAGTTTCTCATTTTGGAACAAAGTTCACCATCCATGGTTGCATGTAAAGGCCTGCAGCAACGTAAAAATAGGGTCCTCCCTCGAAGACTCTGTCTTTATCCTATAATCTTATGAATACCACTGTAAAGAAGCCCTTGGACCAAAGGTGAAGGTTTATTTCCCCCTTTGGTTTCCAATGGTTCCTTTTCCATGATTGCAAAGCCTTATCCGTCGGTCAAATACCCATAAATTTGCATATAACCGTGTATTTCGCTATGTGATCTCTGTGCACCTATAGTGCTAGGTCACTTAAAACGCCCCGAGGAATAATGGTCGAATTGGGTTTACATACCCCTGTTGTATTCATAGGAGAAACTTTCTGACTGCTACCCCCTGTCCTCCTCTCCCTACTAGCTTCCTCATGATTTCCTCCCTGTCCATGAGGTCTAATATTTTCTGACTTTTCTGTGTTAATAGCCTCTGTTGCCACCTTCATTGGTTTCTTGAAGCGATGTGATCCGACTCCCTTGCTTCTGTCTACAACTACTTGACTGTAGGAGGGAGCGAAACTTCCTCCTCCGTGTCCCACCATGGTGACCAACGACAAAACTCTAACTCAAAACCCTAGTTTAGATCGCAGAGCCAAACCTCCCCTCCACCAAAAGTTTGACACCGACTCATTTCTAATGATTTCTAGTCAACCATGATTGATATTATAAACCCAAGGGATTGTTATTATAAATCTAAGGGAATAATAAACCGAAGGGATTAATGTTAAAACCCCAAGGGATTATGAACCCATGGGAATACTATTAAACACAAGGGACTAATATTATAAACCTAAGGTATATCAACCCTAAGATAAATATTGTAAACACTAAAATAAACATGGTTGACCATGGTTGATTTTCATATAGAGACAATCCTTGTCACAAAGTGACATTGCAGCACGGTTGACCATGCCTAACCATCGTTGATTTTCATATCAAGACAACTTTTCTCATAATGTGATGTTCAACCATGGTTGAGCATGATTGACCATGGATGAACATGTTTGACTTTATAAAACATGGTTGACCATGCTTGACCAAGGTTGACCATGATTGACCATGATTATCATATTCAAAATGTCTTGTCATAATACAACGTTCGACCATGGTTGAGAAAATGATTGATTTTCATATTGAAACAATCTTTGTCACAATGTGACATTGCCTAATGGTTGACTGTGATTAATGATGATTGACCGCAATTGATTTTATAAAACATGGTTGATCATCGTTGAATAATATTAAACCAAAGGGAGTAATATTATAAAGCTAAGGTATATAAACCCTAAGACAAATATTATAAACCCTAAAATAAACATGGTTGACAATGTTTGATTTTTATATTGAGACAATCCTTGTCACGATGTGACATTAGACCATGGTTGACCATGATTTTTTATAAGATGACATTCGACCATGGTTAACCATGTTTTTTTTTATAATTATTAAAAACTAGTTAAAATAATTAATTCTTCTTATTACTTTTATTTTATTTATTTTCATTTATTTAATTATATAATTAATTATAAATGATTAATAATAGTTAATTATATTTAACCCTTTTTATTCTGGATACATGACATAATTATCCACGATTAATGTTAAATGTTGTGAGAATTTAAATTTTAACTCTATATTAACTTACAATGTTGTGAGAATTTAAATTTTAGCTATATATTAACTTACAACCGATATAAAAACATGAATCTTTAACAAAAATACAACATATTAGAAATTAATTCAACTTTTTTTTGATTTGGGTTTACAATGGAGATTTTTAATCATTGACAAGTGAATTGGTAGTATTAATAAAAGTTAAACATACACTAGGTTTGAATCAAAATTTACACACTGAATTCAATTATCATATAAGGGTTGGCATATTAGTATGAATACAATATAAAAATATTCCTCACATACATAATTATCCTAGAACTATATGATATACTTCTTAAGATACTCTAAAATTCACAGAAAAATGAATTTCTTATAGAAAACTCTGTAATGAGTTGTTGTTGCTAAAGACAACAATTATTGAATAGCTACAATGAAGTGAACTCAATCAAATAGTCAAATTGCATTCTTATGGTATTTCGTGTATATGGAGCTATTTTTATTACACATTGCAATCATTAATAATATCTATTTAGAATACATAGTATTATCGTATGAAGAGCATGTAGTGATATTTATCTTGCGCTTCTCCCAATCACCATTGCCATTTGCTGAAACTGGCACCCAAATATTTCCAATCTGTAGAGAACAAATTGTCAGCCATAGAATATGAGACACTACATTCAATTGTGATATGATGTAAAACAAAACATCAGGCCTCTTGGGTATTTCAATGGCAATGTGAGGGACTAATGCTCTTCCACCCTTAGTCTCCTCATCAAGATCTGCATTCCTCTACTCCTACCTACATTAACATAATATATTTATTCAGTTCTCGACATTGTATTCTTTTGCAGAGCTTGCAACTTGTCGTTGCTTCGGGTGATAATGCCTCATGTGATGTGTATGACATAGCTTTCCTTGTCGCATCTCCTTTCAAGTTTTTCGATCGCAGTTCTCTCTTGTGTCCATGTGATGGGGCAATCCAGCTCTCCTTTGGTACCAATCTCGCAGTACCTTAATATTGTCACAATTACCCTTCACATGAAGCTAAACTATGTTGCATACTCCCTTAATATTTATGATGGGTTGGAGCCCATTCCCCTCACTTCTTCACACAGGTACTATATGAAGACTGCATCTCACCTATGAACTTTGCAATATGATCATGCTTATGTCCAAGAAGTATTCTTACAGCACAACAAGAACATTATCGGAAGCACTTTTAAATACTCAAAGTCTCTGTATGGGCATAATGTATTGTAGTTACTACAATGATTATGTTTGAATTTATTAGTTTGTACAAATCATCTAAGTTCAAAAAGGACCCTGCAATTAGATAAACCTAAAAACTAGGTTGGGAGGATAACGTCTTGTAGTTACTGCAATCATTTTATTTTGTATTAAGTCACATTAGGCTTCAATCAGGTTTCTGTATTAAATATTCATTGGCCCATGAAAACTAATATAGGGGAGATAGCTCTCCAAAATTAGGAAGCGGGGACATCCTTCAAGGATCCGGCTCAGTTGAAAACATTAAAGTTCATCTAGTCCTCTGTTCCCATCACATGATTCTTCCTCTTTACTATGGAGAATGTCATATTCCAACTTGCGAATACTATGAAACTCAGCTGGAAATCGCTTGCATACATAGGCTTCTACATGATTGTAGTACACAAGATCCCATGCATAGAGAACTGATTCAAACTTAACAAATAAATCATACACACAGATTTTGCAAATGGATCTGAACACTGCTGATCCAAAGTGCTATCGCACCTAAGCTTGTATAGTTTTGCAAGCTCCTACACAAATTTTTGAGGTTACGCCTCTTTAGTTTCAACTAATTCAGATTGTCATGGCTTCTTGAAGCAATTGGTCCTAGGATTGAAAGAAACAGTGTGGAAGAGGGAGGGTGATCAATGGATAGACAATCATTCCAATAGGGTAACCGAAAACAAAAATTTGAAAGCAACTTACGTCTGGGATCACCCAACTCGTTACCCTTTTGGCAAGGCATTAGCAATGTCTGTTGGATGAAGTAATTAAAGGACTTAAGTTCTAGAATGATCAAATTTTGAAACATTGGCATGCTTTGAATGGAACAATGCTGGAGCCTACCAAGATACATAATCAAAGACAAAGATCATGAATAGAAATTGTTGATGAAGCATTGGGAATGACAAAGATCATGAATAGAAATCGTTGATGAAGCAATGGAAGACTGAACTGATGAAAAAAGTGGCAAAGCAATTCATTTCAAATATTCTAGACCGAAAATTATTTATAAAAATAACAATTCACAGCCTCTTCACTCTCCCTCACTCCACAACTGTGGATGAAAGATGCAAACGAAGCATCTTTTACTTATATTCCCTCCCGTTAAATCCGATCTATTAATTTAAGTTAAAAATAAAAATAAAAAAAGTATTCCCCATCCACCGGGTTCGAAATAGGAGTGCCTACGTCGAATTAATAAATGAGATGAGTGACCTAATATGATTAATGAAAAAAACCTAAATTTAATATATATATTGTAGGAAATATTTTATGTGGACATAAACGATCTCTCTAGTTTTATGGGAGGACTTAGCAATAAATAAAGACAAAAATATGTAAACTTTCCTATCTTATAGCAGAAAATACAAAAGGTGATAGATCTTCTACCTCACTCTCATGCTAATATCTATGTTTGGTGTCCTTGATTATTCCTTTTCTAATCTCAATCTCCTCCTCACTATTATGGATGAATACTTGCAAGGAAGATGACGTAAAGACAACAAACACATACATAGAAAAATTCATTCCAATATAAACCATGTAACAAATCAAGGACTATTACGTTAAACGAACAATGTTTGGCACATTTATGGAAAGAAAACACATAATGTATTATTAATAGATGGTAAAGGGATCGTTATAACCACTTAAGCCTTGATGTTGGAAGCCTCCTTTAGGTGAGTTTCTAAGTCCTATCCTTGACTTCTAAGCACTCCTTTCTCCTTAGAAAAATGGGCAACAATTGGGTAGAGTTCAACACTAGGAAGGCAACCAATGAATAGCCAACGAATAGTGGATAGGAGGGATCCTTACCGGATCCCAAAAGTCAATTACCATATGTAAACCTTTGTTTTCAGTGTCATTCTTGAGAGCGGTTAATTATTCCTTGAGCAAATTTGGTTCTTGTTCCCATTTATCCTCCCAAAGCCGTACTATGTTCCCAGCTTGGATCTTCCAGAAACAATGCTGCTAGACAATGGCTCTATTCTGCCAACCAAGGCTCCAAATGTGGGAGCCCTTGATGAGCCCTGACATTCGAATATGATCCTTCTCCTGCCAATCATTTGCATATTTCTGTTTCCAAAGCTGGTTTCTGATTCCTTAAGCCACCTCCACGAAAGTTTTTCTCCTGAAACTCTGCTGAGGGTTTTAGGGTCATGAAGCCCCAGACCACCATGGTCCTTAGGTTTGCAAAGCTTGTCCCAAGCTATCAAAGCCCACTTCTTTTTCTCTTCCCCTTTGCCCCAAAGAAAATCTCGTTGATTACTCATGATTTCTTACATAACTCCTTTAGGAGTAGGAAGAGCTGAAAACACGAAAATGGGAATAGCTTGTAGGACCACCTTCGTAAGCACAAGATGCCTCGCCAAATTTAAATACCTGCATGTCCATTTCTTAACCTTTTCCTGAAGTTCATTCTTTACTGGCTCCCACACTCCCTTGCTTAGAGGTTTGTCTGTAAGAGGCATTCCAAGGTACTTGGAAGGTAACTGATCCCTTTGAAACCTGAGAATTCTAGTAAGGTTCCTCTAAATAGAAATGTCAGTGTTAAAAAAGAAAACTTTTTATTTGTCAAGGCATACCTTTGTACTAGCGGCCATAGCGAAGTTGTTTAGGATTTGTTTGAAAGCTCTAGCTTCCCTAACTTTGGGAGTACCCTGCAGCATTGTGTCATCCACAATTTATTGATGAGTAAAAGCAGCACCATCCAGGGTAAGTTTCAGACCCTAGATTCTTCCTTCAGCATTTTCCGTTTTGATCACTCTTCCTAGCCCTTCCATCATGAGAACAAAGAGGAATGGGGAGAGTAGATCCCCTTGTCTGAGACCCCTAGAAGGCATAGAGGTTCTGGAGGTAGAGTTGTTAAGCAGGATGGAAAAACTAGCCATGGATACAAGGGCCATAACCCATCTTATCCAGTTGTGGTCGAAGCCATAACCTCTTAGCACTGCCCTGATGTAAGACCAACTTAGCTTATCATAAGCTTTCACTAGGTCAAGTTGTATGATCATACCAACTTGCTTATTACTTTTAAGAGAGTGTACCACCTCGTGAGCTTGAATGATGTTATTGAGAATTTGTCTTCCTTCCACATAACCAGTTTGATCCTCTGAGACAAGAGTTAGAAACAAGGGCTTGAGTTTGTTAGCGATCATTTTGGAAATAATTTTGTACACCACATTACCTAAAGCTATGGGTTTGAATTGGTCCGGTGTCATAACTTTTTCCTGCTTTGGAATCAAAGCTATGAAAGAGGCATTAAGAGCCTTCAAAATTGTTTTGGATCTTCTTGAGTCTTCCAAAACCTCAAGCATATCTTTTTTTGACTATTTTCTAGCAAGCATTGAAGAATTCCACATTGAACCCATTCGGGCTCGGAGCTTTCCCATTTTGCATCTCATTGATAACTTCACTGACCTCCTCTTCAGACACTCGCCTGTTAATATTGTGGTTGTCTTCCTTGGTTACAAGCCTCGGAATGTGCTTTGTGAAATTGTTAATGAACTGAGATCTGTCAATGAGAGGCTACTCTGTTATGCTAGGGAAGTATTGAACTAGGACAAATTCCATTTCTTTGTGAGAGAAGAGCTCTTTCCCTTGAGAATCTTTGAGTTTTGAAATTCTGTTATGTGACCTGTGATCCAAGGTTGATTTATGAAAAAACTTCGTGTTTCTTTCTCCTTCTCTAATCCATTGCACCCTCGATTTCTGTCTACAGAAAATATCCTCTTGCATGAATCGATCTTCCTATTTGTTCTAAAGAGAGTCAGCTTGATTTTTTTGTTCCTTGGTAAAACCATCTGTGATGATGATATGCTTAATCCCCTGGAGTTTCTACTCAAATTCTCTTTTGGCTCTAAAAATATTACCAAAATCGTTTTTGTTCCAATCTTTAAGCCTAGATTTGATGTGTTTAAGTCTCTATTGTAGCATGAAAATTTTAGTACCTTGAATGGGCATATCTTCCATCCATCATTTTTCAATATTGCTGGCAGAGTTAGAGTGAGAAAGCTAGACATTTTCAAACCTAAAAGGTATGTTCCTCGGTGTGCCCATAAAAGTTGCTTCAAGCTGGACAGGCCAGTGGTCTGAGCCTCCAAAGGGAAGGATTAAAGCAGACATGTGAAGGCCTGTGAGAAGGAGGTCCTCTGAGATTATGAACCTATCTAGTTTAGAGGTGACTTGAGCAACCCCTCCCCTCTTATTGTTCCAGGTAAAAGTGACATTTATTGTTTTAGTGTCCACTAGCCCCATGTTATTTATGAAGTTTTGTAAGGCAATGGAGTCTTTTCCTAGTTTTCTGGTACCCCCTTTTTTCTCTGTAAGAGATTTGATCATATTGAAATCCCCTGCTAGAATCTAGGGCACATCAAGATATCTCTCTCTTAGCTCCTCAAGGGAGGTGAGAATCTTGAGTTTTTATTCCTGTTTTTGAGCACCATAGACGTTTGTGATCATGTATATCTCCTTATCACCCAAAGGTTGAATCACCAATGATAGATAGTTCCTAGACACTTCAACATCTAGGATTCCTAGTTTCTAGGGGTCCCAAAGTGTAAGAATCTCCCCCATTGATTTGTCCACTTTAACCTCTAGATACTCATACTGGATTAACCACTTGTTTTGTATCTCTCTGATCTTATCCATCGAACACTTTGTTTCCTCAATAAAAGCCATATCTTGTTTTGTTTTATTCTATTGCTAAGATTTCTGTATTTCCTTTTACTTCCTAGACGCATAATGTTCCAGGTTGTAAGCTTCATTAAGAAAGGTTTGTAAGGTAGTAATTGGTAAGATCTCTCATCTTACTTGACTTAATCATGAGTTTCCCACATTTGGTCAGCAACTCATTCTTTCTTTTTCTTCCTCTTTTCCTACCCAGGTTCTTGGAAGAATGCATCAATGTATCCTCCATCATTTTCACCCCTCTATTCTCTTGGCTATTATGGTTTCTTTTGACTCCAAAGCCCTTCGATTGTGATCTCTAGAGGAAGTGCTATTAAACCCTGTCAAACTCCTCTTTTGGTAGGGAGTCTACCCCTTTGTGTTACAGGGAAAAGTGTCTATATAGAACTGTTCTATCCCACTAAGGTGTGACAGCTACCTTAGAAACAAATAGAGTAAAGCTATTTTCGTTTTTCCTTTATGAAGTATAGATAGAGAGGAACAGAAAGACCAACCTTTGTCTTGTGCTAATCTCCTGATTTGATTCCTCTCTTCCTTGATAGTCTTTCACTACTTGTTCCCTTGCACACCCAGCTTCACAAAGTACCTGTAAGATCACAGTAGCATAGCACTATACAAAGACATGGATCTATAATCATGAACAATCTAGGATCAGATGTAAATTTACCATTCAAATGCAGCAAACATGAATGACACAAAAGTATGGAGGAAAACTTGAATAGCTTTTATTGATAAACAAGAAAGAGCCAAGAGGAGTTACAACCAGTTGTTCTGACCCAACATCAACCTCTCAGCAAGGAAGCCCCTCTTCACCTCATGCAAAGCTTAGATCACCCAACAATCTGATGTTTGTCTCAAGAAACCAACAACAATTCCTTACAATATGCAAAATTCCACCGTCTAGATCTCTGGGATGAGGGATCCATATATAGATATCTGTAATGAAGATGAGTCAGATTATGATTTGATTAGTGTCTTCCCTCTGATAGTTCTTGCTTCCACTCGGAGATTGATGATCTCTTACTCATCCTTGGTCAAATACAGAGAGGCAAGTGTCACAGGAGAAGTTTCTGGAAGCTTCCATTGCCTCTCCACCTCGCGGAATGTCACTGCCATTTGTCATTTCTCACCCATCGCACCCCATAGAAGGGATTTTTGAAATGCAACGCACCCAAACAGTGTATTTGGGTGAGATGCAACGCACCTGGCCTATGGAGCAGCTGAAATGATCCTGTTTTGAGCAATTCTGAGTAGTTTTTCATGGAGAACTTCAGGGAGAAGATGTAATATGTTGACCTTGTTCTTTTAGGGGTTAGAACAACACTTTTAGGGACTTAGGAGCCCTTGGTTTATGGACATTTCATGCTTGGGGTTGTAGTGCCCAAAAATGTCTATAACAGTTGCCCCCTAAAGCATGAGGTCGTTAATCTTTTGATGTCGGGTGAAATGCTTTATTATGAGGATCTGAAGTTCTTTCAAGCTAGGAGGAGACCTGTAATAAGATACAATACAATACATTATCTTCATAATATTTTCATGATCTAGCTGAGGCGGGCATTCCCATGCTCAGCTTTATAAATTCATTCTCATGTACATAGGACAGACAATCGTCTGAGTGTAGACTGATGATTCTGATAGAGCCATCATCCCTTTGATTGGATGATTATCTGTGCAGCAATGATGTACATTTGATGTTTTTATTTTCCTGAATGTATATCGCAGCCCGGATGGATGAAACTAGATCCAGGGTCTTCAATCTCGTTCGATCTTCACTCAAAGTATGAGTCTATCCATGTGAGAAGTGTTCTGAAGTCGAACATGGAAATACATCGCTTGATTACCAGCCAATGATGTAAGCTGTTAACAAGCGCGAGAGGCCGATAATGATAATGACCCTCAAGGTACTGCAGTACAATTCACATGGTGTGAATAAAGGACTTGGCGTCGAACAGAACGCAAAATCTTTTGGTCGAAGGTCATTGATGTAAACCTGTCGCCGGAAGTGAGAAACTTGCCATTGAGGCATGCAAGCTTCAAAGTACTGAATGGGGTGTTCCTAGATCAACTTCTTGGATAATGAGCTGATGTCGACAAGAAGTGATCCGTCACAGGAGGGCCTTAATGAATCCCACATCAATGACACGGAATGGAACAAATGATTTTAATGGAGGTGAAAACTATCTGGTGATATAAGGTTCAGGGTGGCGGTCATGAAAGAATGGAGTATAAATGTATTGTAGTGGGTGAGATACAGGTGAATTCTCTGAATGACTTCTCTTGAACATATCAGCGACACTGACGTGATGGATTGGTAGCATTAACCCCAAATGTGGATGGTATGATGGGACCATGGTGATGTGACCAGTGAATGAAACAACCCAACCCGACTTGGATGCGGAGTGAAAGTGTCATGTTCAAGAGCGACTTGCTACCAACAAAGTTTCTTCAAGTTTTCTTCCCAATTTTTGCCCACTCGTTGTTGATCAGTACCTCTTTATTTTTATAAAGCTTGAGGAGGATAACATATGCTTGTTCTATAATTTTCCCTTCAGGCAAACCCATCGCTATGTTTTAACGAGCCTAGCAATAGTGAAACTCGTTCTCGTCTATAAACAAGTTTGTCGCTATTAAAATTTTAACGAGTTTAACGACAAAGATAACTCGGTCCTTTTCAATTTTAGAGAGTCTGAAAAGGAACGTAAAGTTAACTCCAAAATTCCTTTTTCGTCATCTAATCCCTTAAGTCCGAAAAGGTATAAAATAATACAGAAGGGATGAATTTTCGATACTTTTAACGAGCCGAACAAAACAAGCACTCGATCTTTTTGTGTAATAATCCCCAAGGTCCAAAAAGATTAAAATTTAGAGGAGGGATAGCACTTCTGGTCCCTTTAACGAGCTGGAGAGGCCAATGGCTCGACAATCTTTTCATATTTTACGAGTCAGTTGAAAGGAGCTTAAAGGAGACTCGTCTTTTGAGGAACGAGTGATAAAATGGATAGCAACTGATTCCAGGTAAGGTTTGGAATTTTCCAATCACGGCGGTGTTACAAGGATGGCTAGTGAGATCACTCTTCGCAGCTGTTCCTCAAAATGGGTAAACAATCAAATGGAGGTGAATGATCGGCCAATGTAAAAGTGGAGGTGACGGTGCAAACACGACCAAGGCTTTAATGGCTGAAGTGCTACATTCACGATGGTTATTTACCGGGGAATAGCTCATTTTTTAATGAGCTTAAATGCGGGGGGAAACATTTGCTCATGGCTTATGTTTATTTTTTAACGAGCTTGAACTATGCGCTAAAACTGCTCGATACGGGTTTATTTTTTAACGAGCTTGAACCCTGCAGTAACACTGCTCGTGGCGGGTTTATTTTTTAGCGAGCTTGAACCCTGCAGTAACACTGCTCGTGGCGGGTTTATTTTTTAATGAGCTTGAACCCTGTGGTAACACTTCTCGTGATAAGTTTGCATGCCCCTAGCATAATAACGCAACTCGAGGTGCATGCCCGCCAAGCTTCATTGCATTTATCTTGGTGGTTGGAATGAAGGTTTACCTTCGATATCTTCGAAAGACTCGACTTTGATTTTACGAGATCGTAATCAAAGACTCGATTTGGAAAGGGAATCATTTCATTTTTTAATGAGGTTGACACAGTAAAAGAACTATCCTCGACTCCTTGTTTCATTTTTTAATGAGGTCGACACGAGATAAGAACCATCCTCGAAATCCACCGTGTTTACAGTATTTGATAGGAAATCAAAAACTGAAGGACGATAAAGGTCATCAGGAGTATTTTCTTCACAATCCGGAAGAAGGGAATGATGGTGGTAATCATCCCATGGTGCCCCTTCATTGGTGACATGCACTCGCGACCAAGGATCTGAAGGGGTACCATATTCCTTAGACCTATCTATCCAAACACTCGATGAGCATTGATTTGGGTTTGCCTCCCAGGTCAGGAACATTGATTGCTACAATATTTATGTTGGGCTTGGAGGCAAAACCATTGCATGATCCATGTCGATATTGTTTTCTGAGATCTTTTTAGAAGACATCATATTGCAGGTTCCTACCAACGCTACTTCTGCCAGATGGATTGGAGGTGGAAGAGTGAAAGTTCCCATTAATATAGGATCTTTTAGTAGGCCTACTCCAATATTTTGATGCGAATGGGGGCTTCCATGGATCATAGGAATGCTTCCTGTAACATGAGAACCATTGGGGAGGAAGTTTTGTTGATCGACGATTGTAATCCCTCCTTGAAAGGGAAATGCAATCTTCCTAAAATAGGTCGACACAACAGCAGCCATGGCATATATCCATGGTCTTCCTAGTAGGATGTTGTAATCGAGATTTCCGTCGATTAATTCAACATCTATTTCTACTGTTTTTCCTCCTAGTTCAACCTTCAAGTTAGAATACCATATGGGGTATATGTTCGTCCATCAAATACTTTTAATGTCATAGAAGATCGCGACAAGGTTGGAGATCCTAAAGTTTTCCAGCAACTCATCGACATAATACATGTAGATGCCCCCTCATCAATAATTGTTCGATGAACAGTTTTGTTGAGGGCTTTCACTTGAACAAGGAAAGCTAGTTGAGTTGGTAATTGAGGATCGTATCCTTTATGATCGAAGGATACAAGATTGGAATCCTTTGGGTCTATCCCACCAATGGCTGATAATAAAGCTTGCTTTTGGGATGGGCAATTTTGTAATAATTCAAGAGTCAACATAGCGGATGGCGATTGGGCCAAATCTTCCACTATATTATAATGCTATGCCGCTCTAGCGCGGGGATTAAACGTTGACTTGTGTACTACTCCCTTTGGCGGTTTTATTGTCAATTCAGGAATGATGGGCGGCGTAACTTCTGTCGAAGTCGTTGTCAAACTACTAGGCTAATCTTTATCCTTGTTGTTCGACAGCTGTGGATTCCCATAATCTTTGTTCCTTGTCGATATCAAAGCATAATTTTGCTATTTTGAAATCGACAACATTAGCACTTGAGACGGGGAAGCATTTCCACTTTCAACCAGATTTGTTCCTGGATTTGGAAACGGATCAGTTAACACTGCTGAGGTTTTTGAATTCTTGAAGAATTTTTTAAGCTCAGCTCTGTGTGGACAATCTGCGGTCCAATGATCCTCATTGCATATAATGCATGGACTTTTTGGTTTCCTATTTCCAGGAGGGTTTTAAGAAGATTTTTCATGTGATGATTCTTCCTGTTTCTTATTCTTCCCTTTGCCTTTCTTCTTGCCCCCTGGTTGATTGGTTTCTTTGCCTTTATTCGTCGATACGGCATTTACTTCCGAGGCAAGAAGTTCATCTTTTGCATTTTGACCTGAAATCTTACGGGCCTTTTTGGATGTAACCTTTGTCGATTTCGTGTCTGTTGTGCCAATCACGCCATCGCCGGAATGAGAGTCATTGTTTGATTTAGGAGGGGAAGGAACTGAGAATTCCGGTCTAGGGGCATCAGGTATTTTATCGTAGAGCGTACCGAACTGAGTGTAAACCAAGTCCAAATATTGCGCACGAGGGATAACTTGCTCTTCTGTTACGACTCCCCCTTTTGCCACATCTTCCGTGATGGAAGGTAGTAATGACTTGATAAACCATTCAGCTAAGAGCTGACCAGGAACATACATTTTTACCATTCTACGATGACATCGCCACTCATGTATATGATCAGATATGTGAGTGGCCGTCGTCTGTTTGAAGTTGGTAAGGAGTTCCGTTCCCGTTTCGTACCTTATTGGTAACTGAAAATGGGTTAAAAAGGTTGTGGATAAGGTACTGAAGTTGTCGAATGAAGCTCTAGGCAATTCGATGTACCATTTTGCCGCCGGACCAGTTAACGTCCTCTGAAAAAGGCGAAGCCTTATCGAATCATCATTTAGGGTGTTTGATGAACACCACAGATGAAAGGTCATCACATGATTTGACAGATCTTCACCCGGATTTCCATTAAATTTAGGAATATCTGATGGAAGTTTATGCGGAATCATTGGCCACCAAGGGGTGTAAGCAATTGGATCGTTTGTTAACCGATTTAAATCAGGTAACTCTAAAGTTTCCACAAAGGGTAACTGTTGATTCAGGTTAGGTGAATCATACCCAGGATAAGATGGGATTGCCTGAGTAGTTGGTCTTTGCATACCGGCATAATGCATTTGATGCTGGTAACTTTGGTAAGGTTGGTGGGCATGACCATTGTAAAATGGTTGATTTTGACCATTTTGAATATACGACTGTCCACTATTTGCAAAGATTTGTTGCTCAAAACCTTGGTATACTTGTTGGAATTGCGGTTGTTGGTATTGTACTAGCCATGGTTGTGAAGCCATGTGCTATTGCCCGATACTAACAGTTTGACCAAGATGAGGGGTAATTGTACCCGTCTGAACCTGTGTCATTCCACCAGTTGGTGATTGTGGTTGAGTCATAGGGTCAAGGGGTTGTTGCATTACAACCTGGGAAACCTGAGGTTGGCACACAACAGGCAAAGCTTGAACTTGCGACACCGTCACAATAGCTGGCGTAGTTGTTATATTTGACATAGGTAAGCATTGTTGCATCGAATATACAACTCTTGGTTGTTGAGGTAGTATCGGTACCCAACCGGTTGAAGTAATTCCAGCATAACCCGAATTTTGTTGTGAACTCCTGTATGGTTGTCCTCCCAGAGGGGATAATGAAAGGGCATACTGCCCCCCATACGGTGGTAATCCAGAACTCAAGGGAATGGTTTGACCTTGAGGGCCGGACTGCCCAAATTGACCTCCAAATGGATCGATTTGTTGAGACTCAACATAAGAGTTTCCAGATATTATTCCGGATGAACAAACAGGAACAGACCATACCGTCGAAATGGCCCCTGAGTGGGCTCCTTCTAGCGATTGAGAGCTAGTTGGGACAGATGGTATACCGGCGAACATTGTTGAAGTGATAGCAGGGGGTTCTTCCGTCGCTGTGTTGGACGACACAGTCCTTGATGTCGACGGTTGTTCAGACATTTCTAGTCTATCCAAAAGATTACCTAGCAATTCTACAAGAGCTTCCACTGGCGGTCGACTAACTTCTGATGAAGAAGGATACAGAGTGATCCCGACTCCAAATTGCGATGGAGTACTAGTTGGAGGATCTTCCACAATCTCTTCTATGGCAATCAGACCAGGTGGAAGGGGTAGACCGTTAGGTCCGTAGAATATTTATGGTGCCTAAGAAGGTATGGAATCGGCAGTGATAGATGTTTGAGGAGCAAGACTCCCCGAACCGGTTGTAAATGGAACTGGTTCTGTAACACGAGTGTTTACCCACAGACTAGGATCAGTACTACTGTCCTTCTGTGGCTGCTAAACTTCTTCTGTAGAGGCAGGGATTCCAGAAATGTTTGGAGTAACTGGAACTTCTGATGTTGTTGGAACACTTGTTCTAACTTTAACCGGAGATTTGGAACCGGTTAAACGAGTTCGCTTTGTCCGTACTAGCTTCGATTTCGGAGACAAAGATGGTTGACTCGTAAGCCTCCGCGAACGACGGGGTTTCAATTGACTTTCTTCCACGATTGCGGATTACTCAGATCAACTAAAAATAAAGGGGGAGTATGTTTCCGAATTAAATGAATTTTAGACGCTTTGACACAACTTGTTTTTTCAATTTTTAAGAGTCGACAAAAAACAAAAGATGACTCTAGTCTCCTTCGATTTTTAATGAGCCTAAAGTGACAAGTGCTCAGATGGACTTCTTCTGTTAAAGAGTCTGGAAAGGAACGAAAGGGACTACTCTAGAAATCTAGGTAGAGGGATTACCAAACCAATCGCAAAACTGCAGAATACTTTTTACGGTACGGTAGTCAATCTTCCCGAATGCTGTGTTCAGTGCATTGCGATTGATAGGGCGGCAGACACGGCTTCCTATGGATAAAGGATTAAGCCTATTGGGGTCTCCAAAAATATACTCGACGGTACGTGGGAGCACAAGTCCATATTGGCACTTATCGTCTTAAAGTGGAGGAATCACCCAACCATCAGTAAGAACAACAGTTACCAGGTTTTACGACGCCGGAATACGTCTCTAGCCTAGACTTCTAAATGTTGTGCGTTAAGTTCCAAAGCATTGTTAGATTCATTGAATTTATTTTATGGTTGATCTTGTTTATGAAGTTTTCCTTTTAGGTTCACCGCAGGATGTAGATGTAATTCATAAAATGCAATCTAAGATGATAAACAATCTTTTTATCTTCTTTGTGCAATGAAAATCCTAGCTACTAAGGAAAGAAAGACAGAATCTTTTCACAAAGAGCAAAGAGCACACTCTAAATGCACTTTCCTAAATCAAACCAATTAGACTGTCGATATGCAAATGCACATGCATGTATTTGTTTTCGACTTTCTTAGTATATGAATGATAAGAAGAAAGCTGATGCACAAATCAGAATTTCTTTTCAAGCGACAAATATCAACAAGTTTCTTCTCGAAATCAAAAATGGAGACGATCACAACACCTTATGATTTTGAAATGAATACTTGTCTTCGACACTAGAAAAATTACAAATTCAGACCAAAAACAATAGTAACAGGATAATCGACCATCAACAACAATCAAACTCTTTCCTATGATCGAAATCGACACTTGCGATAGTTTCAAATCAAAGGACGACAGTATGATTATGCTACTTTTGCAAAGGAGAAATGAAAATGACTCAACAAACACACAAAAACATTTACAGTTCTTTTGTACAAAGGAGGTGAAATAACAACAAGGAAAAGGGGTTTCAAACAGACATATACTGATCACAGGCAGCGAAATTCGGGAATAGAACTGGAAAGAATGAATCACAGAAACCAAAACTGCACAAAGCCTAGTCTGATCAGCGCACTTGTAACACAGGGAATTTGAAATGCAACGCACCTTCTCCACTCGGGAAGTGCGTTGAAGTTCAGATTCTCTGAACAGTACTTGCGATGGGCCAGAAATGAGACTCTGTTTGGGTTCCGGGTCACAGTTTGCAGTTCAGTTCATGGGTTTTGGCCGAGAAGAAGGTAATCAGTAATGCAACAATCAGGGGTAGATCTAAGGAGGATCTAAGAGCTATCACAAGGGCAATCATAGAGTTTGTGAATTAGTTGTTTAAATCATAAACATATCCCATAGATGGATTGAAGTAGAATTTTTGCATTTGCTATGGCAAATGTAGTTCGAATGCTACCTGTAAGTTTATGAAATAGACAACAAGGAAGATAAACAAACAAACTAATTCGTCCCCAGTGGAGTCGCCATTTTGTTACAGGGAAAAGTGTCTATATAGAACTGCTCTATCGCACTAAGGTGTGACAGCTGCCTTAGAAACAAATAGAGTAAAGCTATTTTCGTTTTTCCTTTATGAAGTATAGATAGAGAGGAAAAGAAAGACCAACCTCTGTCTTGCGCTAATCTCCTGATTTGATTCCTCTCTTCCTTGATAATCTTTCGCTACTTGTTCCCTTGCACGCCCAACTTCACAAAGTACCTATAAGATCACAGTAGCATAGCACTATACAAAGACATGGATCTATAATCATAAACAATCTAGGATCAGATGTAAATTGACCATTCAAATGTAGCAAACACGAATGACACAAAAGTATGGAGGAAAACTTGAATAGCTTTTACTGATAAAAAAGAAAGAGTCAAGAGGAGTTACAACCAGTTGTTCTAACCCAACATCAACCTCTCAGCAAGGAAGCCTGTCTTCACCTCATACAAAGCTTAAATCACCCAACAATCTGATGTTTGTCTCAAGAAACCAACAACAATTCCTTACAATATGCAAAATTCCACCCTCTGGATCTCTGGGATGAGGGATCAATATATAGATATCTGTAATGGAGATGAGTCAGCTTATGATTTGATTAGTGTCTTCCCTCTAATAGTTCTTGCTTCCACTTGGAGATTGATGATCTCTTACTCATCCTTGGTCGAATTCAGAGAGGCAAGTGTCACAGGAGAAGTTTCTGGAAGCTTCCATTGCCTCTCCACCTCGCGGAATGTCACTGCCATTTGTCATTTCTCACCCATCGCACCCCATAGAAGGGATTTTTGAAATGCAATGCACCCACACAGTGTATTTGGGTGAGATGCAACGCACCTGGCCTGTGGAGCAGCTGAAATGATCATGTTTTGACCAATTATGAGTAGTTTTTCATGGGGAACTTCTGGGAGAAGCTCTAATCTATTGACCTTGTTCCTTTAGGGGTTATAACAACACTTTTAGGGACTTAGGAGCCCTTGGTTTATGGACATTGCATGCTTGGGGTTGTAGTGCCCAAAAATGTATATAACACTTTGGCTATTCCTTGCTCCAAAAAAATTTCTAGATCTAAATTCTCCCTTTCTAGAATCTCTTACAGTTCATGGTCCTCCATTCCAGCCTCACTTAGGGTCATCTCATGGTCCCTACTAAGTTCCATAATGATTGGCAGATCATCCTTTTTTTGACTGTTCTCTGGCATATCCTCCGTGCTAGCATCCCTTTCCTTCTCAGTGGGATTATTCTCCAATTCTTGGTTTGTCCCATTGTTTCCAACTTCTTCTTTTAAGATCTTGAAACTATTGTGGCTCAGTTTTCCGTCCTCATTAATATTTTTCTGGTATCGCTTTCCTCCTTTCCCTTTGCCCCCAGCCTTAGTAAAACCCTTGGGATCATTGTCTGTGGTGATTTTTGTGTTGCTCTCCATTTTGTTTAATGGGTTGTCTTTGTATAGGTGCCTTTGTTCATGGAACTTGCGGCACCTAAATGGGACATGTTCATAGTCCACCGCCTGCACCCATTCTTCGTCATACACTTCTAAAATGATTGCGTCCGGAAGTGCCCAAGATAAGTCCATTTCCACACATATCCGGGCAAAGGATGTGTATTTTTCTTTTAGAGTCGCATCAGAGATCTTTATAAAATTCCCTAGCTTGTTGCCAATAGCCTTTAGAGACTCTGGCAGCTAATAATCTAAAGGAAGGGAGTAAAGTCTTATCCATACTAGTACCGATGTGAAAGTTTCTCATTTTGGAACAAAGTTCACCATCCATGGTTGCATGTAAAGGCCTGCAACAGTGTAAAAATAGGGTCCTCCCTCGAATACTCTATCTTTATCCTCTAAGCTTATGAACACCACTGTAAAGAAGCCCTTGGAGTGAAGGTGAAGGTTCATTTCCCCCTTTGGTTTCCAGTGGTTCCTTATCCATGCTTGCAAAGCCTTCTTCGCCGGCCAAATACCCATAAATTTGCATATAACCGTGTATTTCGCCATGTGATCTTCGTGTAGCTGTAGCGCTAGGTCACTTAAAACGACTTGAGGAATAATGGTCGACTGGGGTTTACATACCCCTATTGTACTCATACGAGAAACTTTCTGACTGCTACCCCATGTCCTCCTCTCCCTACTAGCTTCCTCATGATTCCCTCCCTGTCCATGAGGTCTGATATTTTCTAATTTTTTTTTTGTGTTAATAGCCTCTGTTTCCACCTCCATTAGTTTCTTGAAGTGATGCAATCTAGCTCTGTTGCTTCTATACGTAGCTACTTGACTATAGGAGGGAGAAAAACTCCCTCCTTCGCGTCCCGCCATGGTGACCTGTGACAAAACCCTAAGGCAAAACCCTAGTTCAGATTACAGAGCCAAACCTCCCCTCCACCAAAAGTTCGACTATGATTCATTTCTAATGATTTCTAATTGACCATGACTTATATTATAAACCCAAGGGATTGCTATTATAAATCTAAGGGAATAATGAACCAAAGGGATTAATGTTAAAACCCCAAGGGATTATGAACCCATGGGAATATTATTAAACACAAGGGACTAATATTATAAACCTAAGGTATATAAACCCTAAGATAAATATTGTAAACACTAAAATAAACATGGTTGACCATGGTTGATTTTCATATAGAGACAATCCTTGTCACAAAGCAACATTGCACCACGGTTTACCATGCTTAACCATCGTTGATTTTCATATCAAGACAATTTTTGTCATAATGCGATGTTTGACCATGGTTGAGCATGATTGACCATGGATGAACATGTTTGACTTTATAAAACATGGTTGGCCATGCTTGACCAAGGTTGACCATGATTATCATATTCAAAAAGTCTTGTCATAATACAATGTTCAACCATGGTTGAGAAAATGACTGATTTTCATATTGAAACACTCTTTGCAACAATGTAACGTTGCCTAATGGTTGACTCTACTTAACGATGATTGACTGCAATTGATTTTATAAAACATGGTTGATCATTGTTGAATAATATTAAACCAAAGGGAGTAATATTATAAAGCTAAGGTATATAAACCCTAAGATAAATATTATAAACCCTAAAATAAACATGGTTGACCATGTTTGATTTTCATATTGAGACAATCCTTGTCACAATGTGACGTTAGACCATGGTTGACCATGCTTTTTTATAATGTGACATTGGACCATGGTTAACAGTTTTTTTATAATTATTAAAAGCTAGTCAAAATAATTAGTTCTTATTACTTTTATTTTATTTATTTTTAATTATTTAATTATATAATTAATTGTAAATGATTGATAATAGTTAATTATATTTAACCCTTTTTATTTGGTATACATGACATAATTATCCACGATTAATGTTAAATGTTGTGAGAATTTAAATTTTAACTCTATATTAACTTACAATGCTGTGAGAATTTAAATATTAACTATATATTAACTTACAACCGATATAAAAACATGAATCCTTAACAAAAATGCAACATATTAGAAATTAATTCAACTTTTTTTAGACCTGGGTTTATAATGGAGATTTTTAATCATTGACAAGTGAACTGGTAGTATTAAGCAAAGTTAAACATAAACTAGGTATGAATCGAACTTTACACACTGAATTCAGTTATCATATAAGGGTTGGCAAATTAGTATGAATGCAATATAAAAATATTCCTCACATACATAATTATCGTAGAACTATATGATATACTCCTTAAGATACTCTACAATTCACAGAAATATGAATTGGGAAAGCATATTTCCATTAATCTTGTGTCTTTTGGTGAATAATATTTACAAAAAGTACACTTCAGCTACACCATAAGATAAAAACAAATATTTGAAATGGAAAATCGAATTGTTTAAAATTTTCATTTGAAAAATGAATTTCTTATAGAAACCTGTGTAATGAGTGGTTGTTGCTAAAGACAACAATTATCGAATAGCTACAATGAAGTGAACTCAATCAAATAGTCAAATTGCATTCTTATTGTATTTCATGTATATGGAGCTATTTTTATTACACATGCAATCGTTAATAATATATATTTAGAATACAAAGTATTACCCTATGGAGAGGATGTAGTGATATTTATCTTGTGCTTCTCCCAATTACTATTGCCATTTGCTGAAACTAGCACCCAAATATTTCCAATATGTAGAGAACAAATTGTCAGCCATAGAATATGAGACACTATATTCAATTGTGATATGATGTAGAACAAAACATCAGGCCTCTTGGGTATTTCAATGGCAATGTGAGGGACTAATGCTCTTCCACCCTTAGTCCCCTCATGAAGGTCTGCATTCCTCTACACCTGCCTACATTAACATAATATATTTATTCGGTTCTGGACATTATCTTCTTCTGCAGAGCTTGCAACTTGCCGTTGCTCTGGGTGACAGTGCCTCAAGTGATGCATATGACATAGCATTCCCTGCCGCATCTCCTTTCAAGTTTTTCGATCACAGTTCCCTCTTGTGTCCACGCGATGGGGCAATCCAACTCTCCTTTGGTACCAATCTCACAGTACCTTAATATTGTCAGAATTACCCTTCACATGAAGCTAACTATGTTGCATACTCCCTTAATATTTGTGATGGGTTGGAGCCCATTCCCCTCACTTCTTGTCATAGGTACTATATGAAGACTGCATCTCACCTATGAACTTTGCAATACGATCATGCTTCTGTCCAGGAAGTATCCTTACAGCACGACAAGAATGTTATCGGAAGCACTTTTAAATACTCAAAGTCTCTGTATGGGAATAACGTATTGTAGTTACTGCAATGATTATGTTTGAATTTATTAGTTTCTACAAATCATCTAAGTTCAAAAAGGACTCGGCAAGTATATAAACCTAAAAACTAGGTTGCGAGGATAATGTCTTGCAGTTACTACCATCATTTTATTTTATATTAAGCCACATCAGGCTTCAATCAGGTTTCTATATTAAATATTCATTGGCCCACAAAAGCTAATATAGGGGAGATAGATCTCTAAAATTAGGAAGCCGGGACATCCTTCAAGGATCTGGCTTGGCTGACAACATTAAAGTTCATTTAGTCCTCAGTTCCTATCGCATGATTCTTCCTCTTTACTATGGAGAATGTTGTATTCCAAATTGCGAATACTATGAAACTCAATTGGAAATCCCTTGCATACACAGGCTTCTACATGATTGTAGTACACAAGACCCCATGCACAGAGAACTGATTCGAACTTAACAGATAAATTATACACACAGATTTTGTAGATGGATCTAGACACTGCTGATCAAAAGTGCTATCGCACCTGAGCTTGTATAGTTCTGCGAGCTCCTGCACAAAGTTTTAAGGTTACGCCTCTTTAGTTTCGACTACTTCATATTGTCATGGCTTCCTGAAGCAATTGGTCCTAGGATGGAAAGAAATAGTGTGGAAGAGGGAGGGTGATCAATGGATAGACAACCATTCCAATAGGGTAACCGAAAACGAAAAGTTTGAAAGAAACTTACGTCCGGCATCACCTAGCTCGTTACCCTTTTGGCAAGGCACTAGCAATGTCTGTTGGACGAAGTAATTAAAGGACTTAAGTTCCAGACTGATCAAATTTTGAAACATTGGCATGCTTTGAATGGAACAATGCTAGAGCCTACCAAGATACATAATCAAAGACAAAGATCATGAATAGAAATTGTTGATGAAGCACTGGGAATGACAAAGATCATGAATAGAAATTGTTGATGAAGCATTGGGAGACTAAACTGATGAAACAAGTGGCAGAGCGATTCGTTTCAAATAATCTAGATGAAAAATTATTTATAAAAATAGCAATTCACAGCCGCTTCACTCTCCCTCACTCCATAGCCATGGACGAAAGACGCAAACGAAGCATCTTTTACTTATATTCCCTCCCGTTAAATCCGATCTGTTAATTTAAATTAAAAATAAAAATAAAAAAATAGTCCCCATCCACCGAGGTCTAAATAGGAGTGCCTACGTCGAATTAATAAATGACATGAGTGACCTAATATAATTAACAATAAAAACCTAAATTTATATATATATATATATATATATATATATTACGAAATATTTTAGGTCGACATAAATGATCTCTCTAGTTTTATGGGAGGACTTAACAATAAATAAAGACAAAAATATGTAAACTTTCATAGTTTATACCAGAAAACACAAAATATGATAGATCTTCTACCTCACTCTCATGCTAATATCTATTTGCGGCATCCTTGATTCTTCCTTTTATAATCTCAATATCCTCCTCACTGTTATGGATGAATACTTGCAAGGAAGATTATGTAAAGACAACAAACATATACATAGAAAAATTCATTCCAATATAAACCATGTAACAGATCAAGGAGTATTACGTTAAAAAAGCAATGTTTGGCACATTTATGGAAAGAAAACACATAATGTATTATTAATTGATGGTAAAGGGATCATTATAACGACTTAGGGCTTGATGTTGGAAGCCTCCTTTAGGTTAGTTTCTAAGTCCTATCCTTAAATTTTAAGCACTCCTTTCTCCTTAGAAAAATGGGCAACAATTGGGTATAGTTCAACACTAGGGAGGCAACCAATGAATAGCCAACCAATAGTGGATAGTAGGGATCTCATTTATAGGGAAGGAGGGGGAGTTGAGGATTCGTGAAAGGAGGGAGAAGTTCCACATCTCAAGGGAAAGATACATTAAAGTAGGATCAAGGACTACAAATGGGAGGTCTTGTTCCAAACCTCATTCACTCGTAATGAACTCACCATTCTCGAGACTTCTATTACGAGAAGCTTCTCCTCCACTTTAGGAAAAACTATCTCAAGAGATTCAACGTAGGTTTTCGTGATAAAAGGCACACTAGTAGCACTAGGATTGTATAATGTAATTAGTTACTAGTACGGGTGATGAGCATCAGTATTGTAGCAAGAATGCTACAACACTTGGGGCTACTAACTTTACTTTATCAACCTGGGGTTCGTACAAAATTGGAAGTGACAATGTTGTATACACAAGCAGATGCAATGGGTCCACTCTTTGTCACTGCTAAGCTGGCGATAGACCACTATGGTTTCTCAAACCAACCTTCTATTGATTCAGAAGAAGTTTGATTACCAATGAAGAAAGGGGAATTTTACCCTAATTGGAAGAATGGAAATATTGTCTACTGCAGTAATGAAAGACTGAAATAAATGCTTTAAACACACCACTCATCTAACTATTTGTTAAGAGATCTTTCTTCAGAAGAATTCTAAGCTAACATGTGTATAATCCTAACTATCCTAGGCATGCAATCTGAAATAACCAAACATTTTATTGTTGTGCATATGAATGAACACAATAACTATTTTTTCCTTTCTGTCGTTTTTTTGTGAAAATGTGAATGCTAAATCTTCTTGGTGATGTGGCAAGTGGGTTAGAGGTGGTTGTGAAAGGTTAGATGGCTTGGGAGGAAAGTTGGGGTCTTCTCCTATCTTCCTGTATGCTTTTTCCACAAATCAGCCTCAAAATAGGCCACTACAGGTCGTCCTACAGGATGTCCTAATGCTTCCTATTGGATGTCCTAATGCTTCCTACAAGATCCCCTATATTCCTATAAGATCCGGTTGAGAGTAATAGGAGTGATTTGGAAGGTAGTATAGGGCTTAGGGAAGATGAATTATGGAAGAAAAAAGCAAAGGGAGTGGCTAGGACTTCCTCCGAACCCAAACCAAGGTTTGTAAGATGGTTGAATTTGCTCAACAAACCTAGAAAGTTGTTATTATGGAATGATGAATTGGTTGATGGACTTAGTGGAATTTGGTGATCATGGATGGATGAGGTTAGGTTGGGGCTACAGATATGAGATCTTCCTGCGCTATTGAAATCTCCTGCAATGCGTACATCACTGGCATTTACCCATGAATCATGTCAAACAAGGAAGATTTCTAATCAACATAAGAAACAAAATTCCAATATTTAGTTACCTAGTTCATGCATGGAAATACTTGGAGAATATTGTTTAACACCATGAGATGTAATAAAAATCTAGAGATATAAGAAATAACAACTGAAACTTATTCTTGAAAACTGAAAATATGCTGACCTAAAGAGCAGAAAACCCTAAATTCCATAAGAAATTAGAATCTTGTCTTCTTGGGGCTGAATGGGAGTTTATCCTCAAACCATGGTCCCTTAATAGAGGAGTGAGGCCAAATCTAGCTTCTATCATCCTTTTTGGTATTCCTTTATCTCTCTAAAGCTACTGCTAAAGCTATGCACAAATGGAAGCAAACTAATCAACTTCACCACTACTTGCAATGAAACAATGTTAAAATTAATTCAACAATTAATCTATGAAATAACCTAAGCATACAAGTACAAGAAGAGGAGCCTTTATTGCTAGGGTTTTCCCTAACCCAAGAGCTTCAGCTTTTTGAGTCAACTCAGTGCTGGTCTCATTTTCATTATCATATCAAAAATTACATAACAATGCTTTGCCACAATCCTTTAACTTGAAAATGCTTAGTGATCTTATATAAAAAATCCCAATCCTAATTAGGATTTAGGAATCCTTATTTATACAAATGAAGTATCCAAAAAATTCCTTAAATATAGGGAGGCTTGGCTCCCAAACTCAAGATGAACTGGTTCGTAACTGTCATTAGCTTGGTTGCCCATGATCTCCATGACTCAACTGCTTGCAATTCCCAGCGAGTGTGATTTGTTTGAGGAATATTTGAATGAGTGAGGATTTAATGAGGAGGATCTATCTCCTATAATCTATCCTCTTTGTCTCATTCAAGTTCCTGCCATTAATTAGCCAAAATTCCATGATTTTCTCCCAAAAACCCGCAATCAATGCACATTAGACCACAAGACATAACATCTTACTTTTATTCATCTCATTAAGCAAAATATAATTAAAACATTTAAGGAATTATGAGAAGAGTTGATTTTATTAATCTTGGAGGTGTGCTAAGGTCCATATAGTTACCCAATTATGAGGCTCATCATCACCCCCTACTGAAAGTGTTGCTCATCCTCTAAGCAACTTAGTCTATATCCATCTCCTTAATTGCTCTGGTGGCCTCCCTCACATCACATGCTTCGACTGTAGTTTCTTCCTCTTTCGAATAAAATCCTACCTTCCTCTCTATCTCTTCCCACTGATTTCTTTCTTAATTCTTCTCTCCTCCTTTCTAACATTCCTAAAAGTAGTGGTGGACTGAGTCTCAAGCCAATCCAATTGACTTTGAGTCTTCATAGAGCTTGCTTATACATGGTTGTTCTATTTAGTGCCTTTCTCATTTTTTAAATAGAATGGTATTTTGTGATTTTCAGGCTGTGAGGCAAGGCGTTCCACCTCCTTTGGCAAGCTTGCATGTTGTCATCTCCTAGCAATTTGAACATTTCTTCAAAGTGTGTGACTTCTTTTTCTTGTGTAGCAAGGTACCTAGTTGGAAGCTTAGGATCATTTTCAACGAGGTTGTGGGTGTTGATGACAACCATTAGATTAGATTGCTCAACCCTGATCATGAGGGGTTATGTCACTTCTCTTGTCATTACCTTTTTCATCTCTGTAGGTCTTTCCTCCTCGTTATTCATCCATGATGCTAAGGCCAACAATTGCAAGTCTCCTAGTTTTGAATTTGGGTGCTACACATTCAAATCTATCAAGGCCAAGTTGTGTAGGTAAAAATCAAATTTTTTTATCTATCTTCCAAGGTGCTTTGATCACAGAGATCAATGAATTGTCTATAGTCCTGGAAGGGCATAGTTCCTCTCTGTACTAAAGTCTTGATTTGGAGTTGTATTCATTATTCCTTGAGATACAAGGCATAAGACTTTCCTGGCATCTTGCACTGGATTGCCTCCAAGGATAAACTAGCTATAGTTGCCAACTTGCTTTCCATTTCTTGCAGTTGTCCTCTTAGCCATGCATTCTATGCTTCCAACTGAGATTTCAACATTGTCTCTCTGTCCCTTATGCTTCTCAGCTCTCTGTCCCTTATGCTGCTTAGCTCTCTTCCCATCTATTTCAACTTTTCCTCCACGTGGCCTACATCCTCCACTCCTTTTGACTTGGGAATTTGCATCCACCGGTGAGTCCTTACCCTCTCTCATTCAAGCTCAAAGAAGAAGGGAATGGCTAAATTTTGTGGGATTACCCTACCTCCTTCAATGAATCTGTATTAGGATCTGAGGTTGGGTTGTGGACTAGGTTCCCTCAGTTCTTGGTCTTATTCCTTTGGAACTTGCGGAGTGATACCTTCTTGGTCCCTTTTCTGTACATCCTATAGGTTTGACAGGGTTTATTGTAGGATGGCCTCTGCTTCCTCTAGGTATTCCTGTGTCTCCTATAGGATAAATTTTCCCTTTGATGAGGCTGACCTTCTGACAAGCTCCTAACATAAGTAATGGGAGATTTGGGAGAGTCTTATCCTGATGATCTTTCTCCTTGATTTTTCTCTAGAGGAGTTTCCTTTTCTTGTTGCTTTGGTGAGTCTTCAATGGAAATAGGGGTTTTGGTGGGGGTTTGAGGTCTTTCCTGCTTAATCCTTGTGCTCTTCCTTGTTTTCAAGTACAATTGGGTTTGTATTTGCCTCTTCCCTTTTGACTTGATAGGTGTACTTACGGTAGTAAGAGCAGTTGCTGCCTATTTCTCAGTAGGTTCTGGAGATACCTTTGGTGATTCTTCCCTTTTTCTGCCTTGAACTATAGACCTATGTTCTTCCTTCTGTCATGTTTCCACTTTTCCATTCTCCTTGTCATCCTTGTATTTCTCTTTCTCTTCTTCCTCTAGTTCCTCACTCTTCTCATCTGTCTCTTCTTTTGTTTCTTCTTTTGTCTCTTCTTCATTTTCCTCCTCCTTATCTTCCTCTTTTTCCTCCTCTGTTTCATCTTCATTTTTTCCTTGTGTTTCTTCATCCCTCTCACTAGTTGTGGGGATTTTGTCATATTCAAGAGCTTGAATTACTCCCTCTTCCTGCATGTCTCTGAAGGTTATCCATGTAATAGGGAGTCTTAGGTTTTGTAGAGCATCTTCTAGGATAAGTTTGATCAACTCATGATGGGCTAGCTGTTGATGTTTTCCCTCCTACACTTTGATGCTCATATCTATCATTGATTGAAGAATAAATTAGGGTATACTTATTATATTTTGAGGAGGTGCGTCTGCTCCAAATCTCAGTTCTTGGAGGAGTCTAAAGTGGTATCCATACACCACATCGTATCTCCCTTCACATGATATGTATTTAATGAGGTGGTAATTAACTTCATTCCAAGGGTATGGAATGCTTCCTCTTATGACCCCATTTTTGTCTTCCATTGGACCCTCCCCTTTCAAAAATAATTTCTTCTTTGCAAGGGTGTTGTTACCCTTATCTTATTTTATCCAACCTAACCCTAAAGGGAGTGTAGTGATTCTGCTTAAAACTTCAAGGGTGATTTCTACTGATAGGCCTTTCACCACAATAGTGGAATGGGTCCTAGTGAGGGGTATGAGTGAGAGAGAAAAGTATCTGGCCACCTCATCATCGTATTCTCTCATCCTCTCAAAGAACCCCATCCGTTGGTGCCTTGTGAAAAATTATACTACAGGAGGATGTTGGTGGATCCTTACTGTGTTTGTGGGTTCTCTCTTGTTAAAAGATGTTGCACAACATTCTTACATTGTCCCTCTACTCCTCATTCCTTGATCCTGGAGGACCTCTACAGTGAACCCCGCATGCTTTGCCATCTGAAGAAACTCCCATTGTGTCCCTCTTCATGAGCAGAGAAATTCCCTTGTGCACCATTTTCCCTAAAACTTATGTTTTGCCTAGTTTACAAGGCTGACGCTAATGACTTTTGTCTCACTCACATCGATGTGCAGAGATTAGCACTGCTCCTCATGCTGAACGAAGTGACTGAGATTTTTCTAGTTGCACTGATCCTGTTTTGGAATTTTTTTTAAATTTTGATCCAAAGCTTCCATCTCTAGAAGCTTCGTAATGGAAGTCTGGTAAATGGTTTGGCTGGATGGAGTTGAGGATGTGAGTTTGGGCTCCTTTCCCCTATAATGATGGAACTACCTCAAGGGATAAGCCCTTCTCACATGAGAAGAGGATCTATCTCCCATCCATTTTTCCTATATAAAACTCCCTTCTTCCCAAGCACAAGCTAGTGTTGATGTTGGTGTGCTTATGCTATTTTGGTTTGGAGCAGACAACGAGCTATTACTAGTTGTAGCTATCTAGTTGTGTGAGGGAGAAGTGTGATTTGGTTTGGAGTGAAGCCTAAATGGAAGAGCCTTAAGACTATTGTTGATTGAGGCCATCATGGAATGCTAGTAGAATTGTGTGGGAACTTGGTCTTGTTAGAGGAGGACTGCAACGTCGAGACAAATGGTTGTAATTTCTCTTTGATATTAATATATGCAAATATCGATTGATTTCCTATATATGTTTTGTCATCTTACACATTCATGGCTTAATGTTTCTTGACTTGTTAAGTAGGTTGAATTACAATTTGTCTATTGTCACATTTTTTGTTTGCTATTTTTTACTTGTTTCAGGTGCTTGAAGAAGGAAGCGAGAGATAGGTGGAGCAAGCGAGCAAGGATATCATCAAACATGATAAGAAAAATAAGAGGTAGGCCCTCTTAATTGGTTCTAACCTAGGAAAATCTTCCTTAGAATGTATCTATTGTGTCTAGACCCATCATCGGGCTAGACGAATTCGTTCATGTCCGCACTTATAACTTTTTCACCACAAATAAGCAACTCCACTGGGGAACCCAATCCTTTTATTTGTCTTGGATTTCATGATTTTGTGAGAAATTTTCTAGTTCCACTTTTTCCCTTTGGTTCTATTTCTTTTCTCCTGCTTACTGGTCTAAGTCTAAAATTCGATGTAGAAAATCTGGTCCCTATTTCAATTTTTTTTTTCCTTAGCTCCCTCGATCAGCGCACTTAATTCTCTAACAGTCACACTGATCAGCATGAGTTGTTGAGAAACAGACATTCCAACCAGCCTCTGGCACTTGTTGTCAGTTAAGTAGTCATGTCGATGCCTCTAAGTGAATATTAGGGCCTGACCCAAATCTCGACTAGTGTGTTATGCTCTTATGGTTTTGACTTCATAATCTTTTTGGACCGTTTTCTCCCTGATTAGAAAGCTACTTTTCATTTGGTTTTGTTTGCTTGTTGGCTTATCATCTTTCTACTTGATTGATTGAGTCATTGAGTGGCCAGTGGCAATATGGCATCTAGTTGGTCGTCCATTCAGCAGTTTGCGAACTCAGTAAGTCAAGTTGTAGGTGTACTTACTCTATGCATTTTTTTGGTCCTTTTATGACTTTTACCTCTTTTACACAAGTTTGAAATATTTTCATTTGCTTGCCTAAACATTTCTTTTCCGGCATGGTTTACATTGTTTGTCTTATGATCAGTAAAGCCAGTGTCTCATTAGTCTGAATGAGTCTCTCTTTTCATGTGTTCATTTGCTTGAAGAGCTTATTGCCTCGAGAACTTTTTCACCGAAAATTAATATGCGAAAAGTTTGTTTCATGGTTTCATGAAAAAGTATGAAATTCTAGCTTGTTACATCATTACATTACGATAACTTGCATCATTAAAATACTAGGATTGCATTGGCATTTGAAAAAGAAAGAGAACTTATTTTCTTCTGAAAGGACTAATAGATAAGTGCTTGTCTAGAAATTAGGAATTGGAATGCATTTTTCATTAGTTTATTTTTTGAAAAAGTAAGGTAGTGAAAGATCATTTTGTTTTTAGTTGTTTGATTGTTTGCATTTGATTGAGTAGTTTCTACCCTATATAGTGTAGGAATTTCATTGAATTGAAAGGGCCTTGTCTCATTTAGTTACATTTAAGGTTTTTCGAGTAGCATCGCTAAGACCTAAAAATTGAAAACATAACTCAAGATCAACTTTAAAATGAATTCATTTAACCTAAGGAACATTAGACATTAACGATGTAGAAATTTTGAATAATTTAACACATATTCACAAAGATTATCCTGATCATACAATTATAAGCGGAACATGTATAATACATAATCTCCTCTACGTTGATCATCAATTTACAGAAGCAGAAACATTCACAGGCGCACATAGAAGCATCAATCAAACTCACTAACACCGTATGTATCCCGAGGAAAGCATCTCGCTAAAAACCCCACACTATCTGTATATTATATTGATTGAATCATGTAACATTACAAAGTACAATGCTTATCACAAGCAATCCAGTACCTGCTCCACCTGTTACACACAATACAACTAAGATCTAATCTCCAAATCTATTCCACTGCTTGCCTGCCTCCACTGCTCAATACCTGCTCAAGAACTGATGAGAATGGCTCACCAAACTCGTTTTTCACCTGCAAAATAGTCACTCACTCTTTGTTGGACGTGAGCACAAGCTATAATGTGGAAAATACGTGAGCAAACTCATTGGCATACTCAATCCATTTATTGTGCAAGATCTGGTGCACAACTATAGTCACAACTGATAGCAATCTGATTCTCTACCACCTGTCCCTGTTGAACTGAACATGCATGGACACGCAACTGAGTTAACTGATGTATTCATTAGTTGTATTATGAGTTAATAACTTGTGAATTAATTAATAACTAATTCACCCAACTCATTTCTAGTCTATTTGCCAGTTAGACTAAATACAACTAGTTTAACAAAGCTAAACTGAACACAACTCCATCAACTCCACAATCAACTCCACCAAACTCAACTGATTGAGTTCTAACTGAAGTCATGCATGCAACAACTCAACTGACTCATAAGAAAAGTGTATTTCCTTCTGACAGCTGCATGTGCCACCTCTGTAGCTCAAACTGAAGTGCTCCAAGAGAATAAGATTAAGTTTATAGTCCAAATATTATTGTGAGATAATAATATTTGACTTTTCTATTTTTGACAGCCAGTCTAAAAATAGACTTTGATCACTCACACTGTGATCACTCACACTTTCATCAAAAATAGAAGTCCATCTATTTTTCCCAACTTGACCAATCATCCATAAACAGCAACCTGCAATCCATAGACATGATCCATATGTCTAAAAATAGACATAGTCTAAAAATAGACTTGCGCCAAAAATAGCCTGCGGGCCCACTTAGTGAAGGCGACTCTTTTCACTAAGCTCCATCATCTTGTTGCACTCTCAACAAGCATTTCTTGTTGCACACTTTTCAACAAACGATCATATCTAGAAGGTCTAGACTAGAGATGTGTTCTGGTGTCTTTAAACCTAGAAGTTGTTGTTAGCTTCGGCATTGGAGAGTGCTAATATGGATCTTTGCTCCCCATACCATCCATTATATAATGAGAGACCCCACTAGGATGCAATCCTTTTATCCTTAGGAAGCCGAGTCGGCCACCTTGCAACTTTGATACACCGAACACAACATTCGGGGAGATTTCCTACTCGTACTTCTTGGTTTGGCAGGAGATATTTTGCAATTCACGGTTGCTTGGTAATCCTGTTTATCTAGATCATCTAGAGCAGTCATTTGATATTTTTAACTCATTAAACTTAAAAGATCATTTGAGCACTTGTCCTTTTGAGCTTGTTTCCAATCAAAAGTGATAGAGTCATCTTTATTTCTTTCTCGACTCTTAAAAAATGAAATAGCACCAGCCTTTTATACATCTTAATAATTGATTGCCCATGATTAAAAAACACCCTGTTAGTCTTTCCTGAGACCAAATTGTGAGTTTCCCTTAAAATAGAATTTTAAATCCTTGAAGTTAATTGTTCTGTCGACTAAGACAAGGTCATCGTGGCTGAACCATCTGGTTCACCCAATTCCTCTTCCTCTCCTTCATTTGAAAGATTGTCTGAGGAGCTGTTTCCTTAGTTGCTAGAGTCACTCAAGGACCAATATGTTGAACTTGCAATTTTTTTGAACATTCAACCTTTGTCATCTCATCCTCTGCCTACTTTCGATACTGGGTCATCTGCTGATCTTGGCCCGGAATCTCCGGACAATCCTGTTCAAACTCCAGAGAAGTTTCCAACCACTAATAGTCAACTTGGAATCGTTATCTACCCTCCAAACCCTCTGTTTCACCCTATTGTGATATCACCGCAGTGTCCTTACAGTCCATATGACCAGCCGGGTGTTCCTTTGGAACTATCCCCTCATACGGATTTGACCATTTGTTGTCGTTTGTTTTCAGACATGGAACCCGAAGGGGATGTTCTAGTCACATCTCTGGATGAGTCCAAAGTTTCTACTCCACACACTATTGTGGGGGAAGAATTGTAGTTTCCTCCCGAGGGTTTCCCCTTTTCAGAAGGTATTCCCACCATTTTCCACCCAACTATGTGTCTTTGGCGCAGTTGGTTTCAGGTACACCTCGTGCCCCATCACTTTATGATAATCCTGTTTGGATGTTAGGTGCCAAGCCTACTTTAGGTCTGTTCATTATGAACACGACTTCCCAACGGGTTGTTACCTCAGTCTCGGTGCAACCCACTGTTCCGAGTACTCTTGTATCATTAATCCAAGTTACCTGTCAGGCACAACTGGTAGTTTCAAAGATTGTCTTTGTCAATTTCTCCATCCCACTAGTCAGTGGCTAGGTTGTGCCACTGCTTGGGAAGAACCTGAATGTTTCTATGGTGTCAGGTGCCACTAATGTGAGTATCTCACAAGCTCACATGCTTGGAATAAAACGACCTTCTTTTGGTATTATTTATAACCCTGTTGATTCTACTGGATCAACCAATGTCCAGTACCAATAGGTTCAGAATCCCATTGGTCTATCTGGATCGAGAAATGTTCAGTATTAGTAGCCCTATGTGGCTCAGGTCCAATACCAAAATCCTTACGTTCCATATGGTTCTCAAGGAATGGTTAATAAACCTTACACCCTCCAATTTGGGCAGTACATCCAGCCTGGCTATGGCCAGATTTAGTTCAGTAATCTCCTAGGCATTGTTCAAGTACCCTTGCAACATCAAGGATATCCTCTATAAAAACAAGGGAAAAATTTGTTACCGCAAGGGAAACCTTTGTTGTAGTAAGGGCTCTTTGCGCAACAACAAGGGAAAATTATGTCGCAGCAAGGTCAAATGCAACAACCGCAAGGTCAATACTTACAACAGTTGCAGCAAGTCATGCAGCAGTAGATGCAATATGATCCACACACTTCTCAACCCATATCCTTGTAGGGGAAACCTCTGCAGCCCCAGGGACAAATTTTGCAACCACAAGGCCAACCCTTGCAACAAAAAAACCAGCCAAGGTAGCAACAACCCTTGTAGACATATCAACAAGGTCAACCCTTGCAGGGGTAGGGTCAAGGTCAAGTCCTGTAGCAGCAGGCTCAAAATCCTCATGTCCTAGATCAACAGGTTCAGAATCCTGCTAGCCAAGGGCATCAGGTACAAAATCCCTATGTCCAACGACAATAAGTGTATCAACCTTATGCCCAAGGACTGCAGGTCCAAAACCCTCTTGTTTAGGGACAACAGGTTCATCAACTGTATGTTCAAGGACAATAGGTTCCATTTCCATATGTCCAATGTCAACAAGATCAAAAACCTTTTAACTCGTACGTTGCTTATCAGTAACCTATGGCTAGACAGTTCCAAGGTATTCAAGGTCAAAATCCTCCCTATGGTCAAGGTAATCCGCAATGGGGGAAGCCTCAGATGTCATATGGCCAAAATCCCCCAATGATCCAGGTGGATGTTGGTGGCCACCCACCTATCCCACTTGGACCCCCATAACTGTCTCTTTTAGTTTTCCAGTTTCTTTAATTGTAGCACAATTTACTATTTTTAGTAGTTTTTCGGCTCCTTAAATTCTCGAGCTATTTTGAGGCCATAAACAACTTTTTTTTGGAAAACTGGGAGCAACATGGGTCATAGACCAATGTTTCTCTTCCCAAAGTTATAGTCCTCAGATAGATATTTCTAACGAGCTATTGTGTTGCCAAACAAATATTGTATGCCAAAGTTACGACCCCAGGAAGTTGATGTACCAATTTACCCAAACGGGGCCCACAGTTTTTCATTTCATCTTCCAGCGTTAGGTTTCTGGATGTTTAGGGTTCTCCATTTTTTCTCAACAATAAATACGCCTTTAAGCCTCATTGTAACACAGTTCAGAGGCATGTAGCCGCCACATCTCTTCTTATAGATAAGCTACCATTACCCTAGCCGGTTTATTTCCATTTCTGTTTGTAAGCATATTTCAGTATTTTACATTAATGAAATGAAGTATTATTTCCACTAAATCTCTATGTTTATGGTTATCCCTATAATTTGTTGCGTTCCTGTTTAAATTTGGATCAGTGGTATCAGAGTGATTTTCTCTTTCTCTGTTTTTCTATGCATGTCCCCAACGAGGTTGGAATATAAGGAGTTAGGGCTTGAACTGGTTGAACCTTTGCAAGACCAGGCTCACAAATCTTGATGGCCTCCCATGGTGGATGAAAAAAAATATGAGGGGGTTGGAGATCCTATCAAAATATTACTCGAAGAATCCCTCGAGCAGCAATGGAACGTGATGATGGACAACTTTGCCTAGATCCTTCAGCCACTACCCAGAGGCAATGCACCGACTTTCAACGGCTCCTCTGGAAACGCTACACCCTTTAAGGTACAAGCTAACTTTGAAATCCACATATCGAGGGTTAGATAAACACAGATGTCATAGATAAATGATTAGATATGCTAGAAGGGTATTTTTTTGTTCATGATTTTTCCAGTCGAGAAAATATTATTTTTGTTCTTCTCAAAGCAGCCCCCACGTCAAGGACTGGTGGGAAACCTACAGCGAGTAGAAGGATGAACGTATGGGCTCACTATTTTTAGCTGCACCCACTTGGAATTCATTCCAGGATGCCATCAAGGAGTATTACTACCCTATCAAAAGCTATGAGGATAAATACATAAAGTGGACCACACTACGACATGAAAGGGACCAAGATGTGCTAGAGTTCACAAACATTTTTCACACCGTTCGCACACAGCTTGGTATCAAGGATTTTGAGCTACATTTGGTACTCAAATACCACAACTACCTACATAGGTACATCCAAGACGAGATGGAGTTCCTGAACATCTCATCCCTGGGCACGGCATATCGGTACACTGTCAAGATCGAGCATAAGTTTAAATAGAAGAAGCGAGACTTTGAATCTACGAATTCGAAGACCAAAGGACAAAGCCAAGGTGGGGTGACCCAAGACAACCCAACAAGCAGTCGCTGGTGGCCGAGTTGAAGGCTTCAGAATCAGATGCATGTTCCGACCCTGAGTTAGAACCCAACAAGGGGAATGACAAAGGGAAGAAAATCATTGACGTGGAGCCTAGCACCACTGTTGCCACTACCAAGATCCAGAAGAATGATCCCGAAGATCCAGAGGAGGGGGAGCGTCTTCTCCACTCACAGATGTGGGTGAAGGGTTAGCTGTTGTAATTCATTGTTGACAGTGGTAGCCAAAAGAACCTCATTTTAGCAAAGGTCGTGAAGCAGTTGGACCTACCGACTACACCACACCTGCAACCATAGAGTATCGGGTGGCTTCACCAGGGACGAGTTCTCCGAGTTTGCCAGCAGTGCACCTTCTGTACAACATTAAGCCCTTCATAAACAAGGTATTGTGTGATGTTGCACCTCTGGATGTTTGTGATGTATTACTAGGCAAACCATAGTTGTGGAGGTGACATGCCATGTATGAGTCAAGGCCTCGCACTATTATTATTTCCTTGTGTAATTCATTATACAGGATACTGGAGGTAGCCCCATCTACTACCATCTCTTTGATCTCTGCTAAGAAAGGTAGTAGGATCATCTCCTAGACTAGGAAATTTATTTTCTATCTCATTCGCTCCCAAAGTAAGGGGAAGATCGTCGCCACAACCATGACCTCTGCGAAGGGTTCCTCCACGGAGCAGCAACAGCAAAGGGATACGGTTATGACAAAACACAGGGATAACTTCTCCTCACCCACAGGGGTACCACACAAGTTTCAAGTGGGCGATAAAGTTTGGTTGCATCTGCAGAAAGAACGCCTTACAAGATCCCATCAGAATCTCATACCACTCCGACATGGTCCTTACACCATTACCAAGGCTGTGGGAAACAATGCTTTGCAGCACAACATTCCCCCATTCCTTCACTTGCATCGAGTGTTCAATGTGGACCTCCCTGCTATAGACATATTTTGGCACTTCAACCCCAATATTATATGTCGATAAACTAGCACTCTTTAACCCCTAAAAGTGTTGTTTCATACCCTAAAAGATCATGGTCAACTAATTACATCATTCCCCAAAAGTTCCACCTGAAAAACCATCCAAAATTGGCCAAAACTAGACCATACTGAAATCTCCACTGTTAGGGTGCGATGCATACTGACTTCTACACAAGCCAGGTGTGATGCATACTGAATAGACCTTCTATGGGGTGCAATGAGCGAGAATGGACAAATTTCTGAGATAGTTTACTAAGTGGATGCTCATGGAATCTTCTAGAAACTTCTCCTATGACACTTGCCTCTCTGAATTTCCCCATGGATGTGTAAGAGATCTAAGAAATCTCCAAGTGGAACCAAAAACAATAAGTGGAATGACACTAATCAGAACCCCAGAGATGACTCAAACCCTTGCATACATCTATAAATGGATCCCTCATCTGAGAGATCTAGAGGCTGGAATTTTGTAATTTGTAAGGAAGTGCTGATAATTTGTGTCTGAGAAAGAGCATTATATTGTTGGGTGATTTTTCTTTTCATGAGGTGAAGAGGGCTTTGATGTTGGGAGGATGATGCTGGATCAGACAGCTGGGTTGTAATTCTCCCTTCTACTTTAATAAAGTTCTTTGAGTTTTCCTCCATACAATTGTGTATTTGTGAATGTCATTGTATTTCTAATTCTGCAATGGTTATGATATAATAGATGAAGATGCTTTGATGATGTTTTGTTACTTTATCTCTAAAGGTATTCTCTAAGTGGGATAAGTAGGAGAGGAGGTGCAAGCTCTGTCAAGGGGGAGAGAGATCAAGCAAGGAGTTAAGCCGAAGATCTGGGTTGGTTCCTTTGCCTCTCTATTATCTATCATACATAAGGGAAATCATAAATTGCTTTAAACTGTTTGTTTCTAGGGTAGCCACCAATCCTAGAGGGCTAATCGATCGAAAAGACACTAGTTTTCCTAGAAACAAAAAGGCGACTCCACTGGGGAATGAATAGATGTTTGTTTGTTATTGTTGTTTGTTTTATAAACTATAGACGAAGCCTGAAGTTAGCCAGATAGCCTTCGAACTGCTCTTGCTCTGCAATTGCATAGTAGATGAATACTACTTCATTCAATCTTCAGTTTAGTTTATGAATGGAAAATTTGACTTACAAGAATTCTAGATGCCCTTTTTGTAGCCTAGTAATCTCTCAAGATCATACCTCTGTACTTTTTTCTTTACTGTTCATCATAGCTTAGCTTAACTCACAGAAATCAGCTACAAATTTGAGTCAAAACCCATCTCAGTTGCGCTCTGTGGCCCATCACACTATTTGTCACTATCACCCAGTATGCATGGCACCTTTTGACCCTGAAAAGCGTGATGCATCCTTGTTTTTGTGAAGCCCAATTGCGATGATTGACTGAGCCTATTTCCCCTCTTGAAGTTTGGGGTTTTTGTCCTTGTTTTTAGCTCTGTTTAGTTGTTTTGCTTCTTATGAACAGTACCTCATTACTGAAGCCTCCTTGAATCAGATAGATCATCCTCCATTGATTAGGATTAGTAAATTTTTTTATGTATTTTTCCATCATTTACAATCCTTTGTCGAAAAGTTTCTTAATACGATCTGTCGTTTTGGTACAAAATGTGTTGTAACTATCGTTTTGTGTCAAAAAGAGAAGTGTCATTGAGTCTTCCTTCCCTGGATAGTTGATTGAACTTTTTGTCATGTTTTTGATTTGATTTGTTGATATTTGAAGTGTAGAAAGGATTTTCTATTCCAAATCAAAAATGTCGTTTAGTCTTCCTTTCTATTTTGAAAAAGAAATTGTCGAAATGTCGCTTTGAGTAAAAATATTTCAGAAATTTTCTCTAATTAGTTTTCCTTTTTTGGGATTTTTCACATTAAGGGGAATGAAAAACAAATACATGCATTTGCATTTGCATTTAGACTATGTGTGAAAAATGATTTAGGAAAAGTGCATTTAGTGTGTGCTCTTTGCTCTTTGTTTAAAAGAATCGTAATATTCTTCCCTTACTAGCTAGGATTTTCATTGCTCAAAATAAACAATGATTGTTTATCATTATAGATTGTATTTTTAGGAATTTCAAATCAACATCACGTGGTGAACCATTGAAAGACAAACTTTAAACAAGATCAACTCTAAAATAAATTTCAATGAACTTAACAATGCTTTGGAACTTAACGCAAAAAATCTAGAGGTCTAGGCTAGAGACGTGTTCCGGCGTCGTAAAATCTAGTAACTATCGTTTTCATTGAAGGTTGGATGATTCCTCTTCCTTGATATGACAAGTTCTATCACAGACTTGTGCTCCCCGTACCATCAAGTATATATTGGGAGACCGCAATAGGCTTATATCCTTTATCCATAGGAACCTGATTCCGCCGCTCAATCGATCGCAATGCACTGAACACAACATTCGGGAATATTGTCTACCACACATAAGTCCTTAGTAATTTCTCTTTAATTTATCACCAAGGTCTATTTTGCAATTTTACGATTGGTTTGGTAATACCTTTGTCTAGATTTCCAGAGTAGTCACTTTTGTTCCTTGTTTACTCTTTAAAAGAAAAGGTCCATCTGAGCACTTGTCACTTCAGGCTCATTAAAAATGGAAGGGGACTAGAGTCATCTTTAGCTTTTTCTTGAATCTTAACAATTGAAAAAGCAAAGTTGTGTCAAAGCGTCACTAAAATTTATTAAATTCAGAATAACATCCCTATTCCTCGTTGGTCTTAGGTTGAGATAATGGAGTCCACCAATCAAGGAATCCCTGTTGAGGGGAATCCTATTCCTTTTACTTTTGGGGAAATATTGGTGCTCCTCATATGGCCGCATTGTCTCTACCAAGAATTACCATTGGCTTGCGAGTATGGCTGTTCTCAACCTCTGTGGTTCAAAATAACATGATTCCTTAGCAATCGAATTAGCATCTAGTTGATACTAAAGTTGACCCTTTTCCTTATTCTTCATTTGTTTCTCCCTCCCCTTCTTCCTCTTCGCTTGGTGAAAGTAGTGGTGTTCATAACCAGGTGGCTAAGAAGAAGAAGAAACATAAGGAGAAGAAGAATAATCCAATTCAGCTAGGGGGCAACCAAGCAACCATAGATTTGGATGCATCAGCGGGTGAAAATCTGCACATTAAAGCTCCTAAACCTAGATTTCCATGCATAATCTGTAGAGGAGACCATTTTCATCGAGATTGTCCGTGCATCCTTCGGATCTTGAGAGAATGGTTCCCCCATTCACACAACCAGGTGTCATCAACCTCGGCTGATCATGTTGATAATACACCATCAACTAGTGATAGTGAAGTCCACAGATAGAAAGGAAAGGTCAAAGTACCATGTGAGTTATGTGAAGAGAACCATACCCTTCCCCGTTGTCCTTTTTTGGGTGAGGCCAAAAGAGTCTTGCATAATCGTCCTGCTTCACCACAACGACTTCCATTTGGATACAGGAAACTCTCCCCAAGCCCTTTACTAGTTGAAAATCCGACTGACTTAACTGAACTGTTGGTCAAAACACCTATCATTGAAAGTGAATCTTCTGAGTCCATACTAGACCAAAGTCAACAGGTCGAGATGGCAGTCGACCCAGTTTTACCTTCAGAAGATCATATCCTTCCTGAAGAGAGTGAGAATGATACTATTCAATTTTTTTTTGTTACTTCAGAGTCCAATGAACTTGGTGGAAATCTTCCTGTTCCTTCACAACAGGAAGAGAATCCCCCAATTACCGCTACTCAAGGGGTTAATTCAACCGTTTATTTAGTACCCCCTCCAAGTAGTCTAGTCACTTCCTTTGATTGGAATCGACTAGTGAGATCTCACCTTCCTTCTTAAGTACCTTTCCAGATCATAGTAGAAGTTTACAAAATGGTCGTGTCAGGGACTATCATAGATGAGGGTGTGTCAGTGAGTATCCTTTCCTCAACTACTTTGAAAGCACTTTGTTCGACATCACTTATGCCTGTTACACAGAATTTGTCAGGCTTTAACAAAGAAACCAGTCAACCGTTAGGAATCCTTCCTAATTTATTGATAACTTTGGGACGGAAAACCGTTCACTTGAATGTGATGGTGGTCCTAGGATTGTTAGATTACAATCTAATCCTTGGATGAGACTATGTTTATAACATGGAGGATATTGTTTCAAAACTATTTTGAGTGATTTGTTTCCCGCATGAAGGAAAAATTGTCACCATTGACCAGCTTTCATTCCCCAGTTTAGGCATACCTCAAATTCGATCATCATCCCTAAATGGTCCTTGTATATCAATGTTGTCTCTTCAACCTTCATTCCATCCACCCAATTACTGCGAGTAGTCTGGTGAATGCAATGAAGCTTGGGGGCATGCACCCTTATCTATTTGGTAGACGAACCCGGCTGAAAAGATAAGTTTCCCTATAGGTTATGTGAGTGGTCAAGACACCATTCACCTTCGTCTATTTGGCGGATGAAACCTAGGAAGTGTTTTTTCTAACTGCTGACAAAAACCATCCTACTTAACCATAGTGATTTCCATGTGGTTACTGGAGATTCTCCTTTTCATCATGCTGTGGGTGTTCAAACCTTTTTCAATTTCATTTTCTAGCCTTTTAGCTTTTTATCTTTTTAGTTTTTTAAATTCTTAGGTTAGGTGATTGGTCCAACACACCATTCACCTTTGTCTGTGCTGCGGATAAGGCAAAGGAAGTGTTTTGTCTAACCGCTGATGAAACCATCCTACCTAACCTCATTAGTTCCTTAGCTTTTAGTTTTTTTAGATTTTTAGTTTTGTCTTTTCTAGCTATTTAGTTTTGTCATTTCTAGCTGGCGTAAAAAGAAAAACTAAAAATTTGAGCATAGTTTCCGCAAGGTTTAAGCTCGTTAAAAAATGAACCTACACCCACACTGAGCACAGTTTCCACAAGGTTCAGGCTCATTAAAAAATGAACCCACACCCACACTGAGCATATGTTGTCGCATGGTTCAAGCTCGTTAAAAAATAAACCTACCCCCGAGCATAGCCTCCGTAAAGTTCAAGCTAGCTAAAAAATAAACTCGCATCCACCACAGAGCATATGTTCCCCCAGAGTTCAAGCTCGTTAAAAAATGAACCTACCTTCGGTAAATAAACTTTGTTATTGCCATTACATCAGCCTTTTGAGCCTTGGTTATGTTCCTGCCATCACCTCCACTATTTTGGCCGATCATACGCTTCCATTTGATTATTTACCTTTTTGAGGAACAGCTATGACGAGTGGTCCTATTAGCCACCCTCTTCACATCACCATGTTTTGAGAAGTTCCAAACTTACCGGAAATGAGTTGTTACCCTAGACACCACTCATTCCTAAAAAACAAGCCCTCTTTAAACCCTTTTCAGACTCGTTAAATATGAAAATATTATTGAGCAATTGGCCTTTCCAGCTCGTTAAAGTGATGGGAAATGCCATCCCTCCTATATATTTTAATATTTTTAGACCTGAGGGATTATCTTATGAAAAAGTTCGAGCGCTTGTCTTTTTCAGCTCACTAAAGTGATCGAAAAGTCATCCATTTTGTATTATTTTAATCTTTTTCGGACCTAAGGGATTATGCTACGAAAAAGAACTTCTAGAGTTTCCTTTTTATCCCTTTTCAAGCTCTCTAAACATGAAAAGGACCAAGTTATCCTTGTCATTAAACTTGTTAAAACAATAGCAACAAAATTGTCCACCCAGACAAGAATGAGTTTCATTGTGGGTACTACAGGCAATTTATTAATCAAAGAATGAGTTTCATTGTGGGTACTACAGGCAATTTATTAATCAAAGAATGAAAATTTACATAAGCTTCTCTCATGCACGGATTACCCGAACAATGACCCTCCATGCGCTTTAAATAGAACTCATGGACCAATCGGGTGTCAAGCCACGGATCAAGTGTCGGTAATACCGAGGTGAGAGTGAACTGTCGGATCACTACATATCGTGACCGTCGGATTGTAAGTTACAAAATGTACAACGGTAAAGAAACACACTTTACCTAACTCTAACCTAACTCTATACTAGACCAAGTTGAACTTAACTATATCCTATGTGTCGGAATATCCTAACATCCCCCCTTAAGAACAACTTGGGATAGGATTGAAGGATTTACAAATATGACACAATAGGAGAAGGAAGGAGGCACTAGAGCCTATCCCCCCTTAGTGACAACTTCCTGAACTCCAAGCATATATCGAAGTTTAGTGAACTTCGCCTCTGTGAGAGCCTTTGTGAAGATGTCTGCAACCTGATCATCTGTTGGACAATATTGCACTTCAAAAACATGGTCATGAATGAGCTTTCTGATGAAGTGCATGTGTAGTTCAATGTGTTTACTGCGCTAATGCTGGACTGGATCTTTGCATAGCTGAATGGCACTTTGATTATCACACCAAAGTGTGGTTGGATGCTGCTGCTCAAAGCCAAACTCTGATAGGATCTGACGAAGCCACAAGGCTTCCTTACTAGCTTCCACGGCACCACGATACTCTGCTTCTGCTGACGAAAGAGAGATGGCAGCCTGTTTCTTACAAGCCCATGTAATAGGTCCTGAACCAAGAGTGAAGACATAACTGGCAGTAGACTTCCGATCATCAGGGTCACCAGCCCAATCAGAATCAGTGAAACCAACTAACAGAGGAGCTGCTTTGGCACTGTAATGAATCCCAAACTGTACTGTACCTCGAACATAACGAAGTATTCTTTTAGCTGCTTTCCAATGACTTTCATGGGGGTTTTGCATAAAACGAGCAACAAGGCCAACAGCAAAGGAAAGATCAGGACGAGTATGGGTTAAATACAAGAGTTTTCCGAAAAGTTGACGGTATAAGGTAGCATCAACTTCAGGAGAAGTACAAGAGACTGGAAGTTTGACTCCAGACTGAAAGGGAGAAGGGGCTGGCTTACAGTCTTCCATGTGAAAATGACGAAGAATATCACAAGCATACTTGGACTGGGAAAGGAAAATACCCTCTTGGATTTGCAAGACTTGAAGACCGAGAAAATAGTGTAAATGTCCTAAGTCTGTCATTTCAAATTTCTTTTTAAGGCTGGACTTCACATGGTTTATAAGGTTGGGATCACTACCAGTAAGAATAAGATCATCGACATAAAGAACAAGGATGATAAGAGACTTGCCCACTTTCTTGGTGTAGACAGTATTGTCAGAATGACACCTAGAAAAGCCAGATTCTAAAAGAAAGTTATCCATTTTGGCATACCAAGCCCGAGGAGCTTGCTTGAGGCCATAAAGGGATTTCTTAAGTCGACAAACAAGGCTGGAGTCTGTTTGTATGAAGCCAATGGGTTGTTCCATATAGATTTCTTCCTGCAAGTCCCCATGCAAGAAGGCAGATTTAACATCCATCTGATGGACTTCCCATTTTAAAGAGGTAGCAAGGGAAAGAACAAGGCGGATAGAGTTCATTTTGGCAACAGGGGAGAAGGTTTCAGTGTAGTCAATGCCTTCAACCTGTGAAAAACCCTTAGCAACGAGACGAGCTTTATGTTTATCAACTTTCCCATCTGGTCCATACTTGGTTCTGTAAACCCATTTACATCTAACAAGTTTGTGTCCCTTTGGTAGAGGAACAAGATCCCATGTATCATTTGTCATTAATGAATGATATTCTTCATTCATAGCTGCTTCCCAATGTGGATGGCCTGAAGCTTCTGCAAAAGTGTCAGGATCATGATTTACTGGAGCTTGAGCCAGTAAAGAAGAGGCTCTTTCAAACTGAGAACGTGTACGTCGCTGATCTGTAGGATCACCGGCAAGATCACCTGCTGCATCCCGAGTAGCACGGACCCATCTTGGAAGTTGAGGATCCTGAGAAGGTGGGGGAGGATTATCATCCTCGCTTTCATCATCTGAAGAAGAAAGGTTTTCAAAAGTAGAAGAGATAGGAAGAGGTGGCACATCCGCCGGACTAGGCTCGCAGGCCGATTTATTTTCATCAAATTTTACATCTCTTCTAATGATAACATTTTTGGACTTAAATGGAATAAGTCTATAACCTTTTACATCTTCAGAATATCCAACAAAAGTACATTTCTCACTCTTAGGTTCTAAAGCTTTATGCTTTTCATCTGGAATATGGGCCCATGCTTCACTTCCAAACACACGAAAGTGACTTACATCTGGTTTAATGGAACTCCAAGCTTCTTCTGGAGTGATATTCTCTAGAACCTTAGTAGGAGTGCGATTGATTATATAATTTGCACAATTAATTGCTTCGGCCCAAAAACTAAGACTGAGTCCTTTAGATTGCAGCATACAATTAGCCATTTCCTTTAAGGTGCGATTTTTCCTTTCAGCTACACCATTTTGTTGTGGAGTGTATGGAACAGTATGTTGCATTTGAATTCCATTTTCGGTGCAAAAGTTGATGAATGTGTTTTTAACATATTCTCCACCATTATCAGTTCCTAGCTTAAGAATTTGATGTCCAGATTGTTTTTCAACAAAGGCTTTGAAGGCCAAAAAAGTGTTAAATACTTCGCTCTTGAGTTTTAAGAAGTATACCCAAGTGCGTCTGGAGAAATCATCAATGAAAATTAAGAAGTACTTGCAGCCAGAGAATGAAGCAACAGGAAGAGGACCACATAAATCACTGTGCACAAGCTGTAAAGGGGCTGAGGCGTGCCAAGAGGCACGTTTGTCAAAACTGTCCCGATGATGTTTTCTGAGTACACATCCGGAACAAACACCATCTCTGCAAGATACCATAGGAAGACCTGTCACCATATTTTCTTTACATAGATGCTGAAGGGAGCAATAGTTTAAGTGACCAAATCGCTCATGCCAAAGTTTGCTCACTTCATCATTATGAGCAACAAATACTGAGGGAAGATTGGATGACCCAAAGTTGTGAAACTTATACAACCTTTTGGAATCATCAGCAAGACCAGTAGCTAGAATCTATTTAGGATCTTTTAGATCCTTGATTACAACATCATGAGGTGAAAATTCAACAATTTTACCTTCACCTGAGTGAGTTATCTGATAGACAGATAGAAGGTTGCAGGATAAGGTTGGAACACATAATACATCATTAAACTGACCATTGTCTAGATGAACAGTTCCAGTCCCTACAACATTAAGAGATCTATCATCACCAATATATATATTTTTGGTGTTACAATCATTTAAAGAAGAAAACATGGCTTGGTTTTTGGCCATGTGACAAGAGGCTCCAGAATCAATGAGCCACTCATGAGAATGAGAAGAAGAAGAAGATACATTTAATGCATAACCAGACTGAGATGATTGACAATGAGATGCAGAAAGTGCCATTCCGGAAGTTGAAGTTGAAGTAGGCTCCACATGGATGTTATGTTTCTTCATTGCGGCTTCCAAGGCTTCCATCTTCTTAAAGCATTTAGATTCTAAGTGGCCATCTCGATTACAAAAGTTACAATGTCTATCAGTCTTCTTCCATTTGTTTTTATTGGTCTTATCATTTTGCTGAAATGATCTTTCATTTTGAGGCTGAGATGGTTTAGGACCATTCTTTTGAGGATATGACTTCTTAGGATTCTTTGAATTTGGTTGCTGCTGGGCAGCTAACGCTTTCGTGGAAGAGTTTCCAAGATTAAGAAGACCAAGGTGTAAGAGTTTTTCTTGTTCTCTTATTAAGGAATCACAAAAGGAGTCAAAGGAAGGGGCCTTGTAGTCTTGTCCTTGACAAATGAAAGCTTCCCTTGTAGAATGGAAAGTGGAAACAAATACAGAGTAGGCTGGTCCCAACTTAGTAAGGATGGAATAAATAAGGTTACCATCTTCTTTCTTAACTTTAACACCTTCCAAGAGATATCTAAGGGTCTTGAATTTGGACAAGAAATCTTCAATGCAAGAAAAATTATTAGGATCCAAAGTAAGCAGCTCATTTTCAAGTTGATGGGCTCTAATTTCATTTTTAATCCCAAAAACTTTAGCAAGTTTTTCTAATGCTTCATGAGGAGTCTCAAGTCCTGCAATGTGGAATCTAAGATCAGGAGAAATAGACATCCCTATCAAACCACGTGCTTGATCTTGTCTATTTTCCCATTTTGCCGCCTTGTCTTCATCTTTTGGTTTCTTCTCTTGGTTTGTGGCTATTCTGAAGAGACCTTTACTTTTAAGTAAATCTTCCATGTATTCTACCCATTGGAAGTAGTTAGTGCTGTCAAGAATGACTTGGCATGGACTTTCCATTTAAAAAAAAAAACTGAAGCTGAAGATGCTGAAAGTAAGTGTTCCAACGGATAGATCTCGAAAAAATAGGCGGTTTTAAAAAAAACGGCTCTGAAAAAGGCTTCCGAATGAAGAAGTTATGGCTTTTTGAAAACAAAATTGTTGACGTTGCCGGCAAAGTGCGCGAATGTGCGGGAATGAAAAAATCCGCCCCCACAAAATGGAGACTTGAACCCAAGACCTCTACTCTCTTAAAATAGCTTTGAACCAATTGATCTATACAAAAAATTTGAGAGAGAGAGAGAGAGAGAGAGAGGGGGGGGGGGGCCTTGGTTTGCGTGCTTGCCTTGAGAAAGCTCTTTTTCCCTACAAAACACAAAACACAAAACCCAACACGAATATGCAAAGAAAAACGAACCTTGCGGCTCGAAGTTAGCTTTAGCCAAAAAACTAGAAATTTAAAAAAAAAAATCTCAAAGTTAGCTTTAGCCGAAAAACTAAATATTTTTCTCAATGTTTCTGATTTTCCGAGATCACACTAAGGTGCAGGGAAAAGAGCATACGCATGAGAAAAATCCTTCCTTTCTGTTTCTGATTTGCCCAGATCGCACAGAGTCGCAGGGCAAAGAGCATACGCAGAAATGAAAGGTATAGATCCGGTTAAAAAAAAAAGGCTAAATAAACTGAGACCGAAATAAGCAGAGAGAAAATAACAGTAAACTGCAAAAGAAACACTGTATACCTCCCGATCTGAAAAATGACGCAGCTAGGGCTACCGGAAACCTTTTCGCGTGAAACGAAAGGGGTTCCTCACTGGAACAGATGCTCCGAACGCAACAGAGCAGTCCTCTCGGCCCGAAAGCAGTCAGAAATAGCAGATCTAGGAAACGACAGCCGCATGTAGTTCTACCGGCTTCAGATTTGGATCACCAACGGACGCGGCCCTCAAATAGCTCTGATACCATGTAGGAATTTACAGGGTAAGTTCCACAGAAAGAATACCAAAAAGGACACCGCTCACAACCAGATCTCAAATCAATACACCAGTATTTTTGACGTGGTTAAAACCCTCAGAGTGCAAGGAGGGAAACAGTCCACGGCCTGTCCCAACGTGGGTACTACAGGCAATTTATTAATCAAAGAATGAAAATTTACATAAGCTTCTCTCATGCACGGATTACCCGAACAATGACCCTCCATGCTCTTTAAATAGAACTCATGGACCAATCGGGTGTCAAGCCACGGATCAAGTGTCGGTAATACCGAGGTGAGAGTGAACCGTCGGATCACTACATATCGTGACCGTCGGATTGTAAGTTACAAAATGTACAACGGTAAAGAAACACACTTTACCTAACTCTAACCTAACTCTATACTAGACCAAGTTGAACTTAACTATATCCTATGTGTCGGAATATCCTAACACGAGTTGGGTTGGGTTTTTCCGTTCACTAGTCATTTCACCATTGGTCTTTCACACCATCCATTTTTTGGGGTTAACACTTCCAATCCATCTCAGTGTCACCGATATGTTCAAGAGAAGTCATTCAGTTGAGAATTCACCATCTAGTGAATGCTACATCCACTGCAATACCTTCAACCTCCATTTTTCATGACCGCCATTCCTGAACCTTGTGTCGTGAGATCGTTTTCACCTCCAAAAAATCATTTGCTTCATTTCGTGTCGTAGATGTGGGATACATCAAGGCCCTCCTACGACGAGTCACTTCTTGTCGACATCAACTCATTATCCAAGAAGTTAACTTAGAAACAACCCTTTCAGTACTTTGAAGCTTGCATGCCTCAATGGCAAGTTTCTCACTTCTGGCGACAGGTTGACATCAATGGCCTTCAACCGAAATATTTTGTGTGGTGTTCGACATCAGATCATATATTCACACCACGTGAATTGTACTGTAGTACCTTGAGGGTCATCATCGTTATCGGTGATTCCTCTCGCATTTGTTAACAACTTACATTATTGGCTGGTAATCAGACGATGTCTTTCCATGTTCGACTTCGGAACATATTTTCTCATGGATCGACTTGTACATCAGGCGAAGATTGAACGAGTTTGAAGACCCCGGATCTAGTTTCATCCATCTGGGCTGCAATATATTCAGGGATATAAAGACATGAAATGTACACAGAAGCTGCACAGATGGTCATCTAAGCTAGGAAGGATGACTCTACATATGAAGAATCACTAGTCTGCAACTGCAGACGATTATCTATTCTATGTACATGAAAGGAATTTATAAAAGCTTAGCATGGGAATGTCCACCTCAGCTAGATCATGAAAATCATATATGATGATGTATTGTTTTGTATCTTATACAGGTCACCTTCCAGTGTCGAAACCTTAGATCCTCGTGTTAAAGCATTTCACCCGACATCAAAGATTTGTGACTTCATGCTTTAGGGGGCAACTGTTATAGACATATTTGGGCACTTCAACCCCAATCTTATATGTCAATAAAATAGCGCTCTTTAACCCCTAAAAGTGTTTTTTCATACCCTAAAATATCATGGTCAATTGGTTACATCATTCCCCAAAAGTTCCACCTGAAAAAACCATCTAGAACTGGCCTAAACTAGACCATATTGAAAGCTCCACTATTAGGGTGCAAGGCATACTGACTTCTACACTACCCAAGTGCAATGCATACTGAAGAGGCCTTCTGTGGGGTGCGATGAGCGAGAATCGACAAATGTCTGAGACAGTTTGGTAGGTGGATGTTCATGGAATCTTCTAGAAACTTCTCTTATGACACTTGCCTCTCGGAATTCGCCCAGGGATGAGTAAGAGATCCAAGAAATCTCCAAGTGGAACCAAAAACAATAAGTGGAATGACACTAATCAAAAACCCAGAGACGACTCACACCCTTGCATACATCTATAAATGGATCCCTCATCTGAGAGATCTAGAGGCTGGAATTTTTGTAATTTGTAAGGAAGTGCTAATAGTTTGCGTCCAAGAAAGAGCATTGTATCGTTGGATGATCTTGCTTTTCATGAGGTGAAGAGGGCTTTGATGCTGGGAGGATGATGCTGGATCAAACAACTGGGTTGTAATTGTCCCTTCTACTTTAATAAAGTTCTTTGCGTTTTCCTCCATACAATTGTGTATTTTTGAATGTTGTTATTTGTGAATGTCATTGTATGTTGATTGTATTTCTGATTCTACAATGCTTATGATATAATAGATCAAGATGCTTTGATGGTGTTTTCTTACTTTGTCTCAACAGGTATTCTCTAAGAGGGATAAGTAGGAGAGGACGTGCAAGCTATGTCAAGGGGGAGAGAGATCAAGAAAGGAGTTAAGTCGAAGATCCAGGTTGGTTCCTTTGCCTCTCTCTTATCTATCATACATAGAGGAAATCGCAAATTGCTTTAAACTATTTGTTTCTAGGGTAGCTACCAATCCTAGAAGGCTAGTCGATCAAAAAGACAATAGTTTTCCCAGAAACACACCCTTTACCATGCTTCCCACCATTGTTGGACACATCTGTTATGGGTCAATTTGTGCACATCTGTTATAGACATTTTTGTGCCTTACAACATTGAGCATGAAATGTCCATAATCCAAGGGATCCAAAGTCCCTAAAAGATTTGTTCCTACCCCTAAAGGAACAAGGTCAACCAATGACAGCTTCTCCCAAAAGTTCTCCACCAAAACAACTCAGAAACAGTCAATTCAGGATCAATTCAAAGGCTCCACTAGCTGTCTGCGTTGAAATGCAGAGATTACACTGGCTAGGTGCACTGCAACGTAGGTGGAAGCACTACCAGGGTACGCTGAGCGGGAAATGACAAATGGAAAGTTCATTCAACGAGGTGGAAAGACCCTGGAAGCTTCCAAAATCTTCCTCAATGACACTTGCCTCAATGAATTCGACTAGTGATGAGTAAGAGGTCCTCAACCTCCAAGTGGAAGCAAGAACTGACAGAGAGAAGCCACAAGTCAAAACATAAGCTGACTCATCCTCTCTGCTTACATCTATATATGGATCTCTCACCCAGAGGTTCAGGAGGCTAGAATTTTGTACTTTGCAGAGAATTGCTGTTGGTTTGAGATTGAGATTAGTACATTGGGTGATTTATGCTTTGTTGGAGGAGAGGAAGGGATTCCTTTGCTGAGAGGTAGATGCTGGATCGGGACTCACTTGGTTGTATCTCCTCTTGAACTTTATTACTATATCAATAAAGCTAATTGAGTTTCTCCTATATGCTTGTATATCAAATGATGTTTTGTTATATTTGTATATTTAGTTTATATCTGATCCTAAACTAGTTATGAATGTAAATCCACGTCTTTTGTGTAGTTTTCTTCTCTTGTGATCTTGCAGGAACTGGGTGAAGCTGGACCAGTGAAAGAGCAGGCAGCGGGAAGCGAACAAAAGAGAGAGTGATTGGATCGACAAACTAGCAGAAGACACCGGTTAGTTACATCCTTCTTTCTCTATTTACATCTCATAAAGAAGAATACTCAGATAGTTTTCCTTGTTTGTTGCTAAGGCACTATCACACCTTAGAGTGGGATAGGGGAATTCCGAATTGGATACTTTTCCCAACAACAAATTGGCGACTCCGCTGGGGAGAGTATCTTGTTAGTTTATTTGTGTTTCTATTGCTATTCATTTCATAAACTCAAGAGTGCCGAATCGAACTGCATTTTCCATTTACAAATGCAAAGTAGAGATCTGCTACTCTAGTCCATTCACTGGGCCTATTTATGATCTGAACAGCTGATCCACAAGTGCTCTAACAGCTCTTTGTGATAGATCTTAGTCCTCCTTTAAATCATCCTTCTAATTGTACCTAATTGATAGCTTTTATCCGGCCAAAAACTATAGATTAAACTGCAAACCGTGACCCAGAACCCAGAAACAACTCTCGTTTCTGCTTCAGTGCAGACTCTGTGAAGAGGTTCTGCATTTCAACGTAGGTCCCGTGAAGGCTACCTGCACTGAAATTCAGTTTCTCTATGCTGAGGGTGCGCTGATCAGTCTTTGCCTTGTGCAGCTGTGGTTCTCTGTTTCTTTTGGCTCAGTTTTATCTCTGTTTTTGCAGCCTGTTATCAGTCAGTGTACCTATCTGAAACCCCTTTTCTTTGCCTCAATTCTGCCTCAGTTGTATAAAGAAACTGTATTTGTTCTTTGTGTATTTGTTACATCATTTGCAGTTTCCCATTACAAAAGTAAACTAGTCATACTATTGCCCTTAGATCTAGACCTGTCGTAAGTGTCGTTTTGATCTTAGGAGTGAGTTTGTTTGCTGTTCACAGTTGATTTAGCTTTTACTTTTGTCTTTTGGTTTGAATTTATGCATTTCAAGTGTCGAAACAAGTAAACCATAAAGTGTCGTAATCGTCTTTTTGATTTTGAAAAAGGAACTTGTTTGTGTTTTTCACTTGAAATCGAATTCAAATTTGTACAACAGCTTTCTTTTTAGGCATCAATATTAAGAAAGTGAAAACAAATACATGCATATGTGCATTTGCATTTTGACAGTTTGTATGTTGATTTAGGGAAAAGTGCATTACTGTGTGCTCTATGCTCTTTGAGAAAAGATGGTGTCTTTCTTTTCCCCTTGTAGCTAGGATTTTCATTGTTGAAAAGATATAAAAGCTTGCTTATCATCTTTAGACCACATTTAGGAATTGTATCATACATCTCGTGGTGATCCAAAAAGGCAAACTTCTAAGAAAGATCAACCTAAAATAAATTGAATGAACTTAACAACGCTTTGTAACATAACGCACAACATAGAGGTCTAGGCTAGAGACGTGTTCCGGCGTTGTAAAGCCTGGTCACTGGTCGCCTCACTGATGGTTGGGTGATTCCTCCTGAGAGACGATAAGTGCCAGTACAGATTGTGCTCCCACGTACCGTCGCGTATATATTGGGAGACCCCTATAGGAATAAAACCTTTATCCATAGGAAGCCGTGTCGGCCGCCCTACTGATCGCAATGCACTGAACACAGCATTCGGGAAGATTGACCACCCGTACCCTAAAAAGTATTTTGCGGTTTTGTGAAAAGTTTGGCACACCCTCTACCTAGAACTCCAGAGCAGTTCCTTTTGGCCTTTTTCAGACTCTATAACGGAAAAAGTCCATCCGAGCATCTGTCACTTCGGGCTCGTTAAAACATCGAAGGAGACTAGAGTCATCTTTAGCTTTTTCTCGACTCTTTAAAATTGAAAAAGCAAGTTGTGTCTAAGCGTCGTTAAAATTTATTTTAAACGGAACAATCACCCCTTTTTCCTGCATTGATCTTTAGGTTGAGAAAATGGAGCCCACCAACCAAGGAATTCCCCTTGGTGGAAATCCTAGTCCCTTCTCCTCTTGGGGAGATGTTGGTGCGCCCCATATGGCCACATTGTCGCTTCCAGGACTGATAATTGGCCTGCCAGTCTGGCTTTTCTCAACCAATGCTGTTCAGAACACCACTATTCCTGAACAGTCGAATCAGCAATTAGACGAGTCCAGAATTTCCCACCAACCTTCTACTTCCTACAATTCTTCTTCTCTCCCTTCCTCTTCGCATGACGGGACTGGTAAAGTTAAAAACCAAGTTCCTAAGGAGAAGAAGGAAAAGAAGAAGAAAGAAAAAAAGAAGAAGGAGCCAAAGGGAAATAAGGGAAAACAAGTGTCATCTGATGAAAATCCACACACCGCACTGACCAGGCCTAAATCGCCATGTGTCATCTGCAAGGGAGACCACTTTCACAGAGATTGTCCCTGCATCCCTCGGATACTAAGGGACTGGTCTCCCCGTTTGCACAATCCGGTGTCGTCAACCTCTGATAGTCATGTTGAAAGTACACCGTCAACTAGCGAAAGTGAAGTTCCAGGACAGAAAGGGAGGGCTAGACCTCCCTGTAGACTGTGCGAAGGCAACCATGCCCTCCACCGTTGTCCCTTCTTAGATGAGGCTAAAAGAGTCTTGGAAGATCGTCCGGTTTCACCGTTACGACTTCCTCCTGGATATAAAAAAACTCTTGCCAAGTCCTTCGTTAGTTGAGAATCCAGCTGGCCCGCTCAAGTGGTCAGCTAAAGCGTCTGTCATTGAGGATAAACCGACTGAATCCATACCAGACGAAAGTCAAAAGGTCGAGGCGGCAGTTGACCCGGTCTTGCCTTCAGAGGATTTATCTTCGAATGATACAGTCACTGAAGAGGATAAGGATGACACCATCCAGATTCTTTTCATCAACACAGACTCCGACGAACACGGGGGCAATGCACCCATTCCTTTATCGCAGGAAGGAAGTTTGTCAGAGCGATATCTGGCCGTCTATTCGGTCCCACCACCAAGCAACCTAGTTTTATCCTTCGACTGGAACCAACTAGGCAGACCCCGGTTACCAGCCAGCATACCATTCAGAATTATCGTTCAAATATACATAATGGTAATGGCTGGCACCATCATTGATGAGGGGGCATCTGTGAGTATCCTTTCCTCTGTTGCTTGGAAAGCGCTTGGTTCACCAACGCTTTTGCCTGAAATGAGAAATCTGACAGGCTTCGATAAAGGAACCAGTCGACCTTTAGGGATCCTCCCCAATGTGCCTATCACATTGAAAGGGAAGACCGTTCAAATGAACGTGATGGTCGTTCAAGGACCCTTGGATTATAACCTACTCCTTGGACGAGACTATATATATTGCATGGGAGCCATCATCCCCTCACTCTTTAGAGTAATGTGTTTTCCGCACGAAGGAAGAGTGGTCAAGCTCGTAGACCAGCTTTCATTTCCCGGATCACGCATCACAAATAGTCATATACCATCCCTAAATGGTCTCTTCACGCAAGAAATGTCTCAACCCACGGTCCATCCTTCCGATGAGCGCGAGTGATTCGGAAGGATATGACTGGAACCCAGGGGGCATGCGTCCTGGTCTGCTTCGGCAGGAAAACTTTCGGTATAGAGTAGGTTTCCGCGGGAGAATATGACTAGTCTATACCCCGTCCGTGATTGGAAGAGGGGTTGTTCTAGAATAATATTATTTTGTCAAAGTTATGTGTTTGGCGCTCGTTGTCACTCACCTTTGTCTATCTCGGTAGACATTGCCGAAGAAATGTTTTGTTTGCTGCACGAATGAGACAATCTTTGGTAACCTGAAAGAGGTAGGCCTCTCCCAGTTAAACAAATGTTTTTCCTGCAAATTGACGGGTAACCTTGAAACTCTATTTTATACCTGGGGGCATGCAAACCTTTTGGAGTGCAAGCAAGGGGCGACTATTTATTTTTTAAAATTTTAGGTCCTCCCTTTAAACCTGTAGGTCTAACCCTTTAAACTCGTAGGATTAGTCGTTTCTGAACTTGCATAACAAAAGGATTCCAGGGCAAAGCTTTATGAGGTGCAAGCCCCATAAAAAATCGCATGTTAAATGAGACATTCTTATCATATGACTGGAATCGAGCAGTTTTAGCGTATAGTTCATGCTCGTTAAAAAATAAACATAAAATCGAGCAGTTTTAGTGTATAGTTCATGCTCGTTAAAAAATAAACATAAAATCGAGCAGTTTTAGCGTATAGTTCATGCTCGTTAAAAAATAAACATAAAATCGAGCAAATGTTTCAACCCGTGTTTAAGCTCGTTAAAAAATGAAATATCCTCCGGTAAATAACCACAGTGAATGTAAATTTATCAGCGATTAAAGCCTTGGTCGTGTTTGCACCGTCACCTCCACTTTTCCATTGGCCGATCATTCACCTCCATTTGATTGTTTACCCATTTTGAGGAACAGCTGCGAAGAGTGATTTCACTTAGCCATCCTTGTGACACTGCCGTGATTGGAAAATTCCAACCCTTACCTGGAATCAGCTGCTACCCGTTTTATCACTCGTTCCTCAAAACACGAGTCTTATTTAAGCTCTTTTCATCTGACTCGTAAAATATGAAAAGATTGCCGAGTTTTGGCCTTCCAGCTCGTTAAAGCGACCGAAAGTGCTATCCCTCCTCTAGATTTTAATCTTTTTGGACCTGAGGGATTATTGCACAAAAAGATCGAGCGTTTGTTTTGTTCGGCTCGTTAAAACTATCGAAAATCCATCCCTTCTATATTGTTTTATACTTTTTCGGACTTAAGGGATTAGATGACAAAAAAGGAACTTTGGAGTTATCTTTACGTACCTTTTCAGACTCTCTAAAAATGAAGAGGACCGAGTTATCTTTTTCGTTAGACTCGTTAAAAAACATTAATAGCGACAAACTTGTCTTTAGATGAGAACGAGTTTCACTATCGCTAGGCTCGTTAAAACATAGCGATGGGTTTGCCCGAAGGGCAAATTATAGAACAAGCATATGTTATCCTCCTCAAGCTTGACAAAAATAAAGAGGTACTGGTCAGAAATGAATAGGGAAAATTGGGAAGAAACTCAAGGAACTTTTATTGGTAGCAAGTCGCTCTTGAACATGACACTTCCACTCCGTGCCTGAGTCGGGTTGGGTTGTTTCATTCACCGGTCACATCGCCATGGTCTCGCCAATACCATCCACCTTTGGGGTAAATGCTACCAATCCATCACACAAGTGTCGCCGATATGTTCAAGAGAAGTCATCCAGAGAAGTCAACCGTGTCCCATCCACTACCATACATTATCCTTCATCCTTTCATGACCGCCACCCTGAACCATATATCATCAGATCGTTTTCACCTCCATCAAAATCATTTGCTCCATTCCGTGTCACTGATGTGGGATACATTAAGGCCCTCCTTTGATGGATCGCTTCTTGTCGACATCAGCTCATTATCCAAGAAGTTGATCTAGGAACACACCCTTCAGTATTTTGAAGCTTGCATGCCTCAATGGCAAATTTCTCACTTCCGACGACAGGTATACATCAATGACCTTCGCCCGAAAGATTTTGCGTGGTGTTCGACGCCAAGTCCTTTATTCACACCACGTGAATTGTACTACAGTACCTTGAGGGTCATTGTCATTATCGGTGATTCCTCTCACGCTTGTTAACAGTTTACATCATTGACTGGTAATCAAGCGATGTCGTTCCATGTTCGACTTCAGAACATTTCTCACATGGATCGACTTGTACTTAGAGTGAAGATCAGACGAGATTGAAGACCCCGGGTCTAGTTTCATCCATCCGGGCTGCGATATATATTCAGGAAAAATAAAGACATTGACATGTACAACATTGCAGCAGATAATCATCCTACCAAAAGGATGATGATTTCATCAAAATCATCAGTCTACCATCAGACAATTGTCTGTTCTATGTACAAAAAAATGAATTTATAAAGCTGAGCATGGGAATGCCCGCCTCAGCTAGATCATGAAAGTAGTATGAAAAATAATGTATTGTATTGTATCTTATTACAGGTCTCCTCCCAGCATTGGAAGAACTTCGGATCCTCCTAATAAAGCATTTCACCCGATAAACGGCCTCATACTTTAGGGGGCAACTGTTATAGACATTTTTGTGCCTTACAACATTGAGCATGAAATGTCCATAATCCAAGGGATCAAAAGTCCCTAAAAGAGTTGTTCCTACCCCTAAAGGAACAAGGTCAACCAATGACAGCTTCTCCCAGAAGTTCTCCACCAAAAACAACTCAGAAACAGTCAATTCGGGATCAATTCAGAGGCTCCACTAGCTGTCTGCGCTGAAATGCAGAGATTACACTGGCTAGTGTTGTGGGGAAAAGTGCCTATGCAGGACGATCCTATCCACCTAAGGTGTGACAGTGCCTTAGCAACAAACAGATACAGCTATTCTGGTTTCTTCCTTTATGAAATATGAAAGAGGGGAGATCGATCGACTTACCGTTGTCTTCCGTTTGTCCCTCGATCTAGATCCTCCTCTCTTTGGGTGTTCACAGCTACTTGCCTCCTCGCTCGCTCAAGAGAACAACTACTTGATTCCAATGAGATCACAAGAGAACAGCTACCTGTGACAAGAGAACAGCTACTTGCGACAAGAGAAGAACACAACACAAAGGCAAATATTCATATTCATAAATGATTCAGGATTAGAAGTAAATCAAATACACTAATGCAATCATACAAATACACCAATATATAGGAGAAAACCAAGATAGCTTTATTGATTGATAACAAGGTTCAGGAAGAGATACAACCCAGAGGGCTCCAATCCAGCATCTCCTTCCCAGCAGAATGGAATTCCTATCTTCACCACCCTTCAAATCATTAAGCACCCAATGATCCAATCTCAAACCAACAGCAATTCTTTGCAATAACAAAATTCCAGCCTCTAGATCTCATGGAGGAGAGATCTATATATAGTTATTTTGGAGAGAGGATGAGTCAGCTTGAGGTCTGACTAGTGTCCTCTCCCTCTCTCAATTCTTGAGTCCACTTGGAGGTTCTTACTTCCACTTGGAGATTTGGAACCTCTTACTCATCACCAGTCGAATTCCCTGAGGCAAGTGTCATTTTGGAAGCTTCCTGAGCATTGACACCTTGAGGAATGAGTTTGCCACTTGTCCAAACTCGCTCAGCGTAGGTAGCCTTTGTTGGAGTTGACATTCAACGCAGGTAGATAGTGTAGTAGTTGACATTCAGCGCAGATGCTCAGTGGAGCAGTTGACATGATCCTGAATTGACTTGTTTTTGAGCAGTTTCAGGTGGAGAACTTCTGTGAATTGCTGTGGTTTGTTAGCCTTGTTCCTCTAGGGGTAGGAACAACATGTTTAGGGACTTTGGATCCCTTAGATTATTGACATTTCATGCTCAATGCTATAAGGCACAAAAATGTCTATAACAGTTGCCCCCTAAAGTATGAGGCCGTTTATCGGGTGAAATGCTTTATCCAGGAGGGTCCGAAGTTCATCCATTTGCCGGGAGGAGACCTGTAATAAGATACAATACAATACATTATGATTCATACTGCTTTCATGATCTAGCTGAGGCGGGCATTCCCATGCTCAACTTTATAAATTCATTTTTGTACATAGAAGAGACGATCGTCTGATGGTAGACTGATAATTTTGGTGAAATTATCATCCTTTGAGTAGGATGATCATTTGCTGCAATGATGTACATGTAAAATGTCTTTATATTTCCTGAATATATATCGCAGCCCGGATGGATGAAACTAGATCCGGGGTCTTCAAACTCGTTCGATCTTCACTCTAAGTACAAGTCGATCCATGTGAGAATTGCGCTGAAGTCGAACATGGAAAGACATCGCTTGATTACCGGTCAATAATGTAAACCGTTAACAAGCGCGAGAGGAATCACCGATAATGATAATGACCCTCAAGGTACTGCAGTACAATTCACGTGGTGTGAATTAAGGACTTGGCATCGAACACCACGCAAAATCTTCTGGTCGAAGGTCATTGATGTATACCTGTCGCCGGAAGTGAGAAACTTGCCATTGAGGCATGCAAGCTTCAAAGTACTGAAGGGGTTGTTCCTAGATCAACTTCTTGGATAATGAGCTGATGTCGACAAGAAGCGATCCGTCAAAGGAGGGCCTTAATGAATCCCACGTCAGTGACACGGAATGGAGCTAATGGTTTTAATGGAGGTGAAAATGATCTGTGACATATGATTCAGGGTGGCGGTCATGAATGGATGAAGGATAATGTATGGCAGTGGATGGGACCCGGTTGACTCTTTCTGAACGACTTCTCTTGAACATATGGCGACACTGATGCGATGGATCGGTAGCATTACCCCAAATATGGATGGTATGGCGAGACCATGGTGATGTGACCGGTGAATGAAACAACCCAACCCGATTGTGGTACGGAGGAAAAGTGTCATGTTCAAGACCGACTTGCTACCATCAAAGTTTTCTTGTTTTTCTCCCAATTTTTCCCCAGTCATTGCTGACCAGTACCTCTTTATTTTTGTCAAGCTTGAGGAGGATAACATATTCTTGTTCTATAACCTGCCCTTCGGGCAAGCCCATCGCTATGTTTTAACGAGCCTAGTGATAGTGAAACTCGTTCTCGTCTAAAGAAAAGTTTGTCGCTATTTAGTGATTTTAATGAGTCTAATGACAAGGATAACTCGGTCCTTTTCATTTTTAGAGAGTCTGAAAAGGTACATAAAGTTAACTCCAAAAGTCCTTTTTCATCATCTAATCCCTTAAGTCTGAAAAAGTATAAAACAATACAGAAGGGATGAATTTTCGATAGTTTTAACGAGCCGAACAAAACAAGCGCTCGATCTTTTTGTGCAATAATCCCTCAGGTCCAAAAAGATTAAAATCTAGAGGAGGGATAGCACTTCCGGTCACTTTAACAAGTTGGGAGGCCAAAACTCGGCAATCTTTTCATATTTTACGAGTCGGATGAAAAGAGCTTAAAGAGGACTCGTCTTTTGAGGAACGAGTGATGAACAGGGTTAGCAGCTGATTCCAGGTATAGGTTGGAATTTTCCAATCACGGTAGTGTCACAAGGATGGCTAGTGAAATCACTCTTCGCAGCTGTTCCTCAAAATGGGTAAAAAATCATATGGAGGTGAACGATCGGCCAAATGAAAAGTGGAGGTGACGGTGCAAACACGACCAAGGCTTTAATGGCTGATGAAGTTACATTCACAGTGGTTATTTACCGGATAGGTTCATTTTTTAAAGAGCTTGAATGCGCAAAAACACTGCTCAAACTTATGTTTATTTTTTAACGAGCATGAACTATGCGCTAAAACTGCTCGGATCTTGCGTTTATTTTTTAACGAGCATGAACTTTATGCAAAAACTGCTCGTAATAAGTTTGCATGCCCCCAGCATAATAACGCAAATCGAGGTGCATGCCCCCCAAGCTTCATTGCATTCAACTTGGTGGTTGGAATGAAGGTTTACCTTTGAGATTTGGAAAGGGGATTGTTTTCATTTTTTAATGAGGTTGACACAATAAAAGAACTATCCTCATGACTTCTTGTTTCATTTTTTAACGAGGTTGACACGAGATAAGAACTGTCCTCAGAGCCCACTGTATTTACAGTATTTCTATTAGGCCGATGATCCACGCTGACAAAATGTTTAGGAATCTTCTGAATCCATTGGATATAGAAGATTTCATATTGTAGGTTTCCACTGTGGCCACTTCCGCCAGATTACTTGCAGGCGGTAGGGCAAAAGTACCCATTAAGGTAGGGTCTTTTAGGAGACCTACTCCAATATTTTGAAGCGAATGATTGGTTCCATGGATCACTGGAATGCTTCCTGTAACTTGTGACCTGTCGGGGAGGAAATTTTGTTGGTCGACGACTGTAATTCCTCCTTGAAAGGGAAATGCAATCTTCCTGAAGTAGGTCGACACAACTGCGGCCATGGCATATATCCAGGGCCTTCCCAGTAGGATTTTGTAATCGAGGTTTCCATCAATTACTTCAACATCAATTCCTACTGTTTTTCCCCCTAGTTCAACTTGCAAGTTACTTAAAATCCCGTATGGAGTGTATGATCGTCCATCAAATGCTTTTAACGTCGTTGACGATCTTGACAAGGGTGGTGAGCCTAAATTATTCCAGCAACTCATCGACATAATACACGTAGATGCCCCCTCATCAATAATTGTTCGATGAACAATTTTGTTGAGGGCTTTCACTTGAATAAGGAAAGCTAGTTGAGCTGGTAACTGAGGGTCATATCCTTTATGATCAAAGGCCACAAGATTGGAGTCCATTGGGTCAATTTCACCTATTGCTGATAATAAAGCTTGCTCTTGGGAGAGGCAATTTTGCGGTACCTCAAGCGTTGACATAGCGGACGGCGATTGGGCCAGGTCCTCTATTATATTATAATTCTATGCTATTTTTGCACGAGGATTAAATGTCGACTTGTACACTACTCCCTTTGGCGACTTTATCATTTGTTCAGGAGTGGTGGGTGGCACAACTTTGGTCAAAGTTGTTGTCGAACTGCTAGGTTGTTCATTAGCCTTGTTATTCGACACCTGTGGATTCTCGTAATCTTTATTCCTTGCCAAAGCATCATTTTGCTGCTTTGAGATAGACAACATAAGCACTTGGGATCGGGAAGCATTTTGATTAGCAACCAGTTTGGTACCCGGGCTTGGAAACGGATCAGTCAATACTGCTGAGGTTTTTGAACTCTTAAAGAGTTTCTTAACTTCAGCTATATGTGGACAATCTCTCGTCCAATGATCCTCATCGCATACATGACACCCTGCAGGGGGTTTCCTTTTTCTCCCTTTCTTTTTCTTCTTGCCCCTTGGTTGCTTCAGTTGTTTGCCCTTGTCGGTCGACGCAGCATTTACTTCCGAGGCAAGAAGTTCCTCATTTGCATTTTGACTGGAAATCTTACGGGCCCTTTTAGATGTAGCCTTTGTCGATTTCGTGTCCGTCGTGCCAATCACACCATCGCCGGCATGAGAATCACTATTTGATTTAGGAGGAGGAGGAATTGAGAATTCCGGTCTAGGGGCGTCAGGTATTTTGTCGTAGAGCGTGCCAGACTGAGTGTATACTAAGTCTAGATTTTTTGCACGAGCAATAACTTGCTCCTCCGTTACGACTCCCCCCTTGGCCACATCTTCTGTTATGGCAGGAAGTAACGACTTGATAAACCATTCAGCTAATAGCTGATCGGGAACGTATGTTTTTACCATCCTACGATGACGACGCCACTCATGTATATGATCGGATATATGAGTGGCCGTTGTCTGCTTGAAGTTGGTCAAGATTTCCATTCCCGTTTCATACCTTATCGGTAATTGAAAATGGGTTAAGAAAGTCGTGGCTAGGGAGCTGAAATTGTCGAAAGAGGCTCTAGGTAATTCAATATACCATTTTGCCGCTGGACCCGTTAACGTCCTCTGAAAAAGGCGAAGCCTTATCGAATCGTCGTTCAGGGTGTTCGACGAACACCACAGATGAAAAGTCATCACGTGATTCGATGGGTCTTCACCTGGATTTCCATTGAATTTAGGAATATCTGACGGAAGTTTATGCGGAATCGCTGGCCACCAAGGGGCATAAGCAATTGGATCATTCGTCAGCCGGTTTAGATCTGGTAATTCTAGAGTTGCTACAAAGGGCAACTGTTGATTCAGGTTAGGCGAAGCATACCCAGGATAGGATGGAATCGCCTGAGCAGTGGGTCTTTGCATACCAGCATAATGTATTTGATGCTGGCAACTTTGACAAGGTTGATGGGCATAACCATTATAATATGGTTGTTGATTACCGCTTTGAAAATGCGATTGCCCATTACTTACAAAGACTTGTTGCTCAAGTCCTCGATATGATTGCTGGAATGGGGGTTGTTGAGTTTGAACCAGCTCTGGTTGTTGAACCATTTGCTGTTGACCAATACTAGATGATTGACCAAGATGAGGAGTCACAGTACTTGTTTGATCCTGAGTCGCTCCAGATAAGGAGGCACTAACCTGAGGTTGTGATTGAGTCGTTGAGACAAGAGGCTGTTGTATTGCAACCTGAGGCTGTTGGGGTTGACATACAACAGGTAGCGCTTGTACTTGTGATGCAGTAACCATAGCAGGTATAGTGGGAATATTCGACACAGGGTGGACTGGTTGCATTGAATATACAACCCTTGGTTGCTGAGGCAGTATTGGTACCCAACTGTTGGATGTAATTCCAGTTTGACCTGAACATTGTTGTAAACTCCCATATGGTTGTTCTCCGGGAGGGAACAATGAAAAGGCATACTGCCCTCCATATGGTGGCAATCCAGTACTTAAAGGGCAGATTGGACTTTGAAGACACATTGGATCAATTTGTTGAGTTTCAACATAAGAAATACCAGATGATAATCCGGATGAAGAAATAGGAACTAACCATGTCGTCGATGCAGCCCCTGATGGGACTCTGGCTTGTTGTTGATAACTCGCCGGGGCAGATGGTATACCATCGAACATTGTTGGGGTAGCAGCAGGAGGCTCTGCCGCTGCTGTGTCGGATGACACAGTCCTGGATGTCGGCGATTGTTCAGACATATCTAGTCTATCCAAAAGATTTTCTAGCGATTCTACAAGAACTTACGATGAAAAGAGACTAACTTCGAAGATCAACGAGGGAATGGTGATGATTATTCCGTTTAAAATAAATTGTTAACGACGCTTTAGACACAACTTGCTTTTTCACTTTTAAAGAGTCGAGAAAAAGCTAAAGATGACTCTAGTCTCCTTCGATGTTTTAACGAGCCCGAAGTGACAAATGCTCGGATGGACATTTTCTGTTATAGAGTCTGAAAAAGGCCAAAAGAAACTGCTATGGAGATCTAGGCAGAGGGTGTGCCAAACTTTTCGCAAAACCGCAGAATACTTTTTAAGGTACGGGCGGTCGATCTTCGTGAATGCTGTGTTCACTGCATTGTGATCAGTAGGGCGGCCGACACGACTTCCTAAGGATAAAGGATATATGCCTATAGGGGTCTCCCAATATATACGCGACGGTACGTGGGAGCACAAATCCGTACTAGCGCTATCGTCCCTCAGGAGGAATCACCCACCTTCCACGAGATCGACAGTCACTAGGCTTAACGACGCCGGAACACGTCTCTAGCCTAGACCTCTATGTTGAGCGTTATGTTGTAAAACATTGTTAGGTTCATTTAGTTTATTTTAAGTTGATCTTTTTAGAAGTTTGCCTTTCAGGATCACCACGAGATGTATGGTACAATTCCTAAATGCAGTCTAAGATGATAAGCAAGCTTTATTATCTTTTCAACTTTGAAAATCCTAGCTACTAAGGGAAAAGAAAGACACCATCTTTTCTCAAAGAGAAATCAGCACACTCTAATGCACTCTTTCCTAAATCAAGCATGCAAACTTATCAAAATGCACAATGCAGGTGTTTGTTTTCCGCTTTCTTAGTATTAATGCCTACAAAGAAAGCTTTTTGTACAACTTTGAATTTGCTTTTAAATGACAGATACAAACAAGTTTACTTTTTCGAAATCAACAAGGGTAGAAGAGATTACAATCACTTTGCGACTTTCGAAATGAATACTTGTTTCGACACTTAAAAGAGACAAACTCAAACCAATAAGCAAAAGCAAATGTATAATCAACTGCAAATAGCCAATGAACTCTCTCCTAAGATCACAATCAATCAGATCTGAATCAAGGGCTACAGGATGATTATTTCGCTCATACAAAGGAAAACTGTAAATGACGCCACAAACACATAAAAACACTTACTGTCTTTTTGTACAAAAGGAGGCGGAATTCAAGCAAAGAAAAGGGGTTATCAGACTGGTACCTATGCTGGTTAAAGGCTGCAAAAACAGAGATCAAAACAGGGCAACAGACAGCAGAGAACCCCAGCTGCACAAGGCTAAACTGGTTCAGCGCAAGTCCAACACTGTGGGTTTGACATTCAGCGCAGGTAGCCTTCACGGGACCTGCGTTGAAATGCAGACTGCCTTCACAGTGTCTGCGCTGAAGGAGAAACTCTCGTTTCCCCTTGGTTCTGGGTCATAAAATGCTCAAAAATCAATTGTTTCAGGCCAAATCAGAAACACAAGCAAGGTATAATCAAAGGGATGCTTTGAGAGGGTACTAAAGACTATCACAAAGGATCATCAAGTCATTTGTGAGTCCATTGTTCAGATCATAGACAAAATCCAGTGAAGGATCAAGGCAGCAACTGTCTACTTTGCAGAAGCAGTTTGATTGTTGCTGCTGAGTCTATGAAACAAACAATGATGTAAACACAAATAAAATGACTAAAACAGATCTCCCCAGCGGAGTCGCCAATTTGTTGTGGGGAAAATGCCTATGCAGGACGATCCTATCCACCTAAGGTGTGACAGTGCCTTAGCAACAAACAGATACAGCTATTCTGGTTTCTTCCTTTATGAAATATGAAAGAGGGGAGATCGATCGACTTACTGTTGTCTTCTGTTTGTCCCTCGATCTAGATCCTCTTCTCTTTGGGTGTTCACAGCTACTTGCCTCCTCGCTCGCTCAAGAGAACAGCTACTTGATTCGAACGAGATCACAAGAGAACAGCTACCTGTGACAAGAGAACAACTACTTGCGACAAGAGAAGAACACAACACAAAGGCAAATATTCATATTCATAAATGATTTAGGATTAGAAGTAAATCAAATACACTAATGCAATCATACAAATACACCAGTATATAGGAGAAAACCAAGATAGCTTTATTGATTGATAACAAGGTTCAGGAAGAGATACAACCCAGAGGGCTCCAATCCAGCATCTCCTTCCCAGTAGAATGGAATTCCTATCTTCACCACCCTTCAAAGCATTAAGCACCCAATGATCCAATCTCAAACCAACAACAATTCTTTGCAATAACAAAATTCCAGCCTCTAGATCTCATGGAGGAGAGATCTATATATACTTATTTTGGAGAGAGGATGAGTCAGCTTGAGGTCTGACTAGTGTCCTCTCCCTCTCTCAGTTCTTGAGTCCACTTGGAGGTTCTTGCTTCCACTTGGAGATTTGGAACCTCTTACTCATCACCAGTCGAATTCCCTGAGGCAAGTGTCATTTTGGAAGATTCCTGAGCATTGACACCTTGAGGAATGAGTCTGCCACTTTTCCAAACTCGCTCAGCGCAGGTAGCCTTTGTTGGAGTTGACATTCAACGTAGGTAGATAGTGTAGCAGTTGACATTCAGCGCAGATGCTCAGTGGAGCAGTTGACATGATCCTGAATTGACTTGTTTTTGAGCGGTTTCAGGTGGAGAACTTCTGTGAATTGCTGTGGTTTGTTAGCCTTGTTCCTCTAGGGGTAGGAACAACATGTTTAGGAACTTTGGATCCCTTAGATTATTGACATTTCATGCTCAATGCTGTAAGGCACAAAAATGTCTATAACAGCTAGGTGCCTGCAACGCAGGTGGAAGCACTACCAGGGTGCGCTGAGCGGGAAATGACAAATGGCAAGTTCATTCAACGAGGTGGAAAGACCCTGGAAGCTTCCAAAATCTTCCTCAATGACACTTGCCTCAATGAATTCGACTAGTGATGAGTAAGAGGTCCTCAACCTCCAAGTGGAAGCAAGAACTGACAGAGAGAAGCCACAAGTCAAAACATAAGCTGACTCATCCTCTCTGCTTACATCTATATATGGATCTCTTACCTAGAGGTTCAGGGGGCTGGAATTTTGTACTTTGTAGAGAATTGCTGTTGGTTTGAGATTGAGATTAGTACATTGGGTGATTTATGCTTTGTTGGAGGAGAGGAAGGGATTCCTTTGCTGGGAGGTAGATGCTGGACCGGGACTCACTTGGTTGTATCTCCTCTTGAACTTTATTACTATATCATTAAAACTATTTGAGTTTCTCCTATATGCTTGTATATCAAATGATGTTTTGTTATATTTGTATATTTAGTTTATATCTGATCCTAAACTAGTTATGAATGTAAATCCACGTCTTTTGTGTAGTTTTCTTCTCTTGTGATCTTGCAGGAACTGGGTGAAGCTGGACCAGTGAAAGAGCAGGTAGCGGGAAGCGAACAAAAGAGAGAGTGATTGGATCGACAAACTAGCGGAAGACACCGGTTAGTTACATCCTTCTTTCTCTATTTACATCTCATAAAGAAGAATACTCAGATAGTTTTCCTTGTTTGTTGCTAAGGCACTATCACACCTTAGAGTGGGATAGGGGCATTCCGAATTGGATACTTTTCCTAACAACAACATCAATCCAGAATCCCAGATCCATATTATTAGGGTCCATCAAGCCATAATTTAGTTGTTTTCATTCCCTAATGAGGTCAACCTACATCATGCTTTCCTCCCAAGAGCTTCCATGACACCATTCATCCAAAAAATGCCCCTAAGGAGATCCGCGTACGTAGCCTTCTATCAAGGTGCATTGCAATGTAGAAACTGCACTGACTGGGTGCACTGCAGCACACTTAGCCTTTGTTTCACATGTGTTGAGCAAGATTCATCGAATTTTTTAAATGAGTCTATTGGATTCCTCATCAAATGGATACTCTTGGAAGATTTTAGGTTGGTTGAGCTCGCATTTGGATGAGGAAGAGGATGAATGAACCTTAATCCATTATCCCTTCCTCCATGGAACCACCTCCTAATTTTGGTAGAGCATTCATGAGGGCCATTAATGGCTTAACCTCCTCCATTCAGCTATAAATTGACCAAGCATTCAAAGGTTGGTCTAGGTTGGAATTTCTTGAGCTAAGGAGATGTTTTTTGAATGAGATTAGTAAGAGTATTGTAATGATGTCGATTTGTTGCTTCATGAGGAGAGAAGGGATTGAAACTAGAAGGAAGACACTGAATCAAGCATGAACATTCATGGGTTGTAATATTTCCTTTTATCAATAAAGAATTCAAAGTTTTTTCCATTCATGTTCTTATATGATGTATATCATATTCTGAATTCTATGATATGTTTAATTAACAGACCTTTATTGTATGCTTTGATGGGTTTTTGTCTCAGCTTTTGTGCAGGTACTTTCCAAGTGAGTTAAGTATGGAAAGGAGAGGCAGAATCGGTCAAAGGAGAGAGGGAGCAAGTGAAAGTTATAGGTTGGTTTATTTTCCTCCTTCTCTTATCTGTTGATTATAGGAAAAGCAATAAAATACTTCTTCTATTGTTTCTAGACTAGCTACAAGGTCTAGAGGGTTAGGCGTTTGATAAAACACTAAATTTTCACAAAGCAACATCAAAGATTGTAGAACAACTCACCAGGGACCAATTTTAGCAGATGGAGGAACTCAATGCAATGGGGAACATTGCTACCTGGGGGGGGGGAGTAATGATCCAGGTGGATGTTGGAGGCCACCCATGTTATAGACATTTTTGTGCCTTACAGCATTGAGCATGAAATGTCCATAATCCAAGGGATCCAAAGTCCCTAAAAGAGTTGTTCCTGCCCCTAAAGGAACAAGGTCAACCAATGACAGCTTCTCCCAGAAGTTCTCCACCAAAAACTACTCAGAAACAGTCAATTCAGGATCAATTCAGATGCTCTACTAGCTGCCTGCGTTGCAATGCACCCCAGTACACTAGCTAGGTGCATTGCAATGCACCTAAATGCACTACCAGGGTGCGCTGAGCGAGAAATGCCAAATGGCAGTATCATTCCGCGAGGTGTACAGACACTGGAAGCTTCCAGAATCTTCCTCAATGACACTTGCCTCAATGAATTCGACCAGTGACGAGTAAGAGGCTCTCAGCCTCCAAGTGGAAGCAAGAACTGACAGAGAGAAGCCACAAGTCAAAACATAAGCTAACTCATCCTCTCTGCTTACATCTATATATGGATCCCTCATCCCAGAGATCCAGAGGCTGGAATTTTGTACTTTGCAGAGAATTGCTGTTGGTTTGAGATTGAGATTAGTGCATTGGGTGATTTATGATTTGTTGGAGGAGAGGAAGGGATTCCTTTGCTGGGAGGTAGATGCTGGATCGGGACTCACTTGGTTGTATCTCCTCTTGGACTTTATTATCATATCAATAAAACTATTTGAGTTTCTCCTATATGCTTGTATATCAATGATGCTTTGTCATATTTGCATGTTTAGTTTAATCTGATCCTAAACTAGTTATGAATGTAAATCTATGTCTCTTGTGTAGTTTTCCTCTCTTGTGATCTTGCAGGAACTTGGTGAAGCTGGACCAGTGAGGGAGTAGGCGGCAGGAAACGAACAAAGAGAAGAGCGAGTGGATCAACAAACTAGCGAAAGACACAGGTTAGTTACATCCTTCCTCTTCGTTTACATTTCATAAAGAAGAATACGAAAATAGTTTTCCTTGTTTGTTGCTAAGGCACTATCACACCTTAGAGTGGGATAGGGGCATTCTGAATGGATACTTTTCCCAACAACAAATTGGCGACGCCACTGGGGAACGTATCTTGTTAGTTTATTTGTGTTTCTATTGTTGTTCTTCTCATAAACTCAGGAGTGCCGAATCGAACTGCATTTGCTATTTACAAATGCGAAGTAGAGATCTGCTACTCTAGTCCATTCGCTGGGCCTGTTTATGATCTGAACAGCTGATCCACAAGTGATCTAACAGCCCTTTGTGATAGATCTTAGTCCTCCTTTAAATCATCCCTCTAATTGTACCTAATTGATAGCTTTTATCCGGCCAAAAACCGTAGATTAAACTGCAAACCGTGACCCAGAACCCAGAGACAATTCTCGTTTTTGCTTCAGCGCAGGCTCTGTGAAGAGGTTCTGCATTTCAACGCAGGTCCCGAGAGGGCTACCTGCGCTGCAATTCAGTTTCTCTGTGCTGAGGGTGCGCTGATCAGCCTTTGCCTTGTGCAGCTGTGGTTCTCTGCTTCTTTTTGCTCAGTTTTATCTCTGTTTTTTGCAGCCTGTTATCAGTGGGTGTACCTATCTGAAAACCCCTTTTCTTTGCCTTAATTCCGCCTCGGTTGTATAAAGAAACTGTATTTGTTTTTGTGTATTTGTTACATCATTTGCAGTTTCCCATTACAAAAGTAAACTAGTCATACTGTCGCCCTTAGATCTAGACCTGTCGTAAGTGTCGTTTTGATCTTAGGAGTGAGTTTGTTTGTTGTTCACAGTTGATTACACTTTTACTTTTGTCTTTTGGTTTGAATTTATGAATTTCTAGTGTCGAAACAAGTAAATCATAAAGTGTCGTAATTGTCTTTTTGATTTCGAAAAAGGAGCTTGTTTATGCTTTTCACTTGAAATCGAATTCAAATTTGTACAACAGCTTTCTTTTTAGGCATCAATATTAAGAAAGTGAAAACAAATACATGCATATGTGCATTTGCATTTTGACAGTTTGTATGTTGATTTAGGAAAAGTGCATTTACAGTGTGCTTTATGCTCTTTGAGAAAAGATTGTGTCTTTCTTTTCCCCTTGTAGCTAGGATTTTCATTGTTGAAAAGATATAAAAGCTTACTTATCATCTTTAGACTGCATTTAGGAATTGTATCATACATCTCGTGGTGATCCAAAAAGGAAAACTTCTAAGAAAGATCAACCTAAAATAAATTGAATGAACTTAACAACGCTTTGTAACTTAACGCACAACATAGAGGTCTAGGCTAGAGACGTGTTCCGGCGTCGTAAAACCTGGTCACTGGTCGCCTCACTGATGGTTGGGTGATTCCTCCTGAGAGACGATAAGTGCCAGTACGGATTGTGCTCCCACGTACCGTTGAGTATATATTGGGAGACCCCTATAGGCATAAAACCTTTATCCATAGGAAGCCGTGTCGGCCGCCCTACTGATCGCAATGCACTGAACACAGCATTCGGGAAGATTGACCGCCCGTACCTTAAAAAGTATTCTGCGGTTTTGTGAAAAGTTTGGCACACCCTCTATCTAGAACTCCAGAGCAGTCCCTTTCGTTCCTTTTCAGACTCCTTAACGGAAAAGGTCCATCTGAGCACTTGTCACTTCAGGCTCATTAAAAATCGAAGGAGACTAGAGTCATCTTTTGCTTTTTCTCGACTCTTTAAAATTGAAAAAGCAAGTTGTGTCTAAGCGTCGTTAAAATTTATTTTAAACGGAATATTCATACCCTTTTTCCTGCATTGATCTTTAGGTTGAGAAGATGGAGCCCACCAACCAAGGAATTCCCCTTGGTGGAAATCCTAGTCCCTTCTCCTCTTGGGGAGATGTTGGTGCGCCCCATATGGCCACATTGTCGCTTCCAGGACTGACAATTGGCCTGCCGGTCTGGCTCTTCTCAACCAATGTCGTTCAGAACTCCACTATTCCTAAACAGTCGAATCAACAATTAGACGAGTCCAGAATTTCCCACAAACCTTCTACTTCCTCTAATTCTTCTTCTCTTCCTCCCTCTTCGTGTGATGGAACTGGTAAAGCTAAAAACCAAGTTCCTAAGGAGAAAAAGGAAAAGAAGAAGAAAGAGAAAAAGAAGAAGGAGCCAAAGGAAAATAAGGGAAAACAAGTGTCGTCTAATGAAAATCCACACACAACACTAACTAGGCCTAAATCGCCATGTGTCATCTGCAAGGGAGACCACTTTCACAGAGATTGTCCTTGCATCCCTCGGATACTAAGGGAATGGTCTCCCCATTTGCACAATCCGGTGTCGTCAACCTCTGATAGCCATGTTGAAAGTACACCATCAACTAGCGAAAGTGAAGTTCCAGGACAAAAAGGGAGAACAAGACCTCCCTGTAGACTGTGCGAAGGCGACCATGCCCTCCAATGTTGTCCCTTCTTAGACGAGGCTAAAAGAGTCTTGGAAGATCGTCTGGTTTCACCGTTACGACTTCCTCCTGGATATAAAAAACTCTTGCCAAGTCCTTCGTTAGTTGAGAATCCAGCTGGCCCACTCAAGTGGTCAGCTGAAGCGTCTATCATTGAGGATAAACCAACTGAATCCATACCAGACAAAAGTCAAAAGGTCGAGGCGGCAGTTGACCCGGTCTTGCCTTCAGAGGTTTTATCTTCGAATGATACAGTCACTAAAGAGGATAAAGATGACACCATCCAAATTCTCTTCATCAACACAGACTCCGATGAACACGGGGGCAATCCACCCATTCCTTTATCGCAGGAAGGAAGTTCGTCAGAGCGATACCCGGCCGTCTACTCGGTCCCACCACCAAGCAACCTAGTTGTATCCTTCGACTAGAACCAACTAGGCAGACCCCGTTTGCCAGCAAGCATACCATTCCGAATTATCGTTCAAATATACAAAATGGTCATGGCTGGCACCATCATTGATGAGGGGGCATTTGTGAGTATCCTTTCCTCTATTGCTTGGAAAGCGCTTGGTTCGCCATCGCTTTTGCCTGAGATGAGAAATCTGACAGGCTTCGATAAAGGAACCAGTCGACCTTTAGGGATCCTCCCCATTGTGCCTATCACATTGAAAGGGAAGACCATTCAAATGGACGTGATGGTCGTTCAAGGACCCTTGGATTATAACGTACTCCTTGGAAGAGACTATATATATTGCATTGGAGCCATCGTCTCTTCACTCTTTAGAGTAATGTGTTTTTCGCACGAAGGAAGAGTGGTCAAGCTCGTGGACCAGCTTTCATTTCCCGGATCACGCATCGCAAATAGTCATATACCATCCCTAAATGGTCTCTTCACACAAGAAATGTCTCAACCCACGGTCCGTCCTCCCGATGAGCGCGAGTAATTCGGGAGGATATGACTGGAACCCAGGGGGCATGCATCCTGGTCTGCTTCGGCAGGAAAACTTTGGGTATAGGTAGGTTTCCGCGGGAGAATATGACTAGTCCGTACCCCGTCCGTGATTGGAAGAGGGGTTGTTCTAGAATAAGATTCTTTTGTTAAAGTTATGTAAGCTGGGTCGGCGCCGCTTACCTTTGTTTATCTCGATAGACATCGCCAAAGAAGTGTTTTGTTTGCTGCGCAAATGAGACAATCTTTGGATAACCTGAAAGAGGTAGGCCTTTCCTGGTAGAACAAATGTTTTATCTGCAAATTGAGGGGTAACCTTGAAATCATATTTTATACCTGGGGGCATGCAAACCTTTTGGAGTGCAAGCAAGGGGCGGCTATTTATTTTTTAAATTTTTAGGTCCTCCCTTTAAACCTGTAGGTCTAACCCTTTAAACTCGTAGGATTAGTCGTTTTCGAGCTTGCATAAAGAAAGGATTCCGGAGCAAAGCTTTGTAAGACGCAAGCTCCATAAAAAATGGAATCTTAAATGAGACATTCTTATCATATGACTGGATTAATCGAGCAATTTTAACACATAGTTCATGCTCGTTAAAAAATAAACATAATATCGAGCAGTTTTAGCACATAGTTCATGCTCGTTAAAAAATAAACATAAGATCGAGCAAGTGTTTCAATCCGGGTTTAAGCTCGTTAAAAAAGGAACTATCCTCCGGTAAATAACCACCGTGAATGTAAATTTATCAGCCATTAAAGCCTTGGTTGTGTTTGCATCGTCACCTCCACTTTTCATTGGCCGATCATTCACCTCCATTTGATTGTTTACCCATTTTGAGGAACAGCTGCGAAGAGTGATTTCACTAGCCATCCTCGTGACACTGCCGTGATTGGAAAATTCCAACCCTTACCTGGAATCAGCTGCTACCTGTTTTATCACTCGTTCCTCAAAAGACGAGTCTTCTTTAAGCTCCTTTCATCTGACTCGTAAAATATGAAAAGATTGCCGAGTTTTGGCCTTCCAGCTCGTTAAAGCGACCGAAAGTGCTATCCCTCCTCTAGATTTTAATCTTTTTGGACCTGAGGGATTATTTCACAAAAAGATCGAGCGCTTGTTTTGTTCGGCTCGTTAAAACTATCGAAAATTCATCCCTTCTGTATTGTTTTATACTTTTTTGGACTTAAGGGATTAGATGACGAAAAAGGAACTTTGGAGTTATCTTTACGTACCTTTTCAGACTCTCAAAAAATGAAAAGGACCGAGTTATCTTTGTCGTTAGACTCGTTAAAAAGATTAATAGCGACAAACTTGTCTTTAGACGAGAACGAGTTTCACTATCGCTAGGCTCGTTAAAACATAGCGATGGTTTTGCCCGAAGGGTAAATTATAGAACAAGCATATGTTATCCTCCTCAAGCTTGACAAAAATAAAGAGGTACTGGTCAGCAATGACTGGGGAAAAATTGGGAAGAAACTCAGAACTTTTATTGGTAGCAAGTCGCTCTTGAACATGACACTTCCACTCCGTGCCTGAGTCGGGTTGGGTTGTTTCATTCACCGGTCACATCACCATGGTCTCGCCATACCATCCACCTTTGGGGTAAATGCTACCGATCCATCACACAATTGTCACCGATATGTTCAAGAGAAGTCATCCAGAGAAGTCAGCCGTGTCCCATCCACTACCATACATTATCCTTCATTCTTTCATGACCGCCACCCTGGACCATATATCATCAGATCGTTTTCACCTCCATCAAAATCATTTGCTCTGTTCCGTGTCACTGATGTGGGATACATTAAGGCCCTCCTTTGATGGATCGCTTCTTGTCGACATCAGCTCATTATCCAAGAAGTTGATCTAGGAACACCCCCTTCAGTACTTTGAAGCTTGGATGCCTCAATGGCAAGTTTCTCACTTCCGGCGACAGGTATACATCAATGACCTTCGACCGAAAGATTTTGCGTGGTGTTCGACGCCAAGTCCTTTATTCACACCACGTGAATTGTACTGTAGTACCTTGAGGGTCATTATCATTATCGGTGATTCCTCTCGCGCTTGTTAACAGTTTACATCATTGACTGGTAATCAAGCGATGTCTTTCCATGTTCGACTTCAGAACATTTCTCACATGGATCGACTTGTACTTAGAGTAAAGATCAGATGAGATTGAAGACCCTGGATCTAGTTTCATCCATCCGGGCTGCGATATATATTCAGGAAAAATAAAGACATTGACATGTACAACATTGCAGCACAGATAATCATCCTACCAAAAGGATGATGATTTCATCAAAATCATCAGTCTACCATCAGACGATTGTCTGTCCTATGTACATAAAAATGAATTTATAAAGCTGAGCATGGGAATGCCCACCTCAGCTAGATCATGAAAACAGTATGAAAAATAATGTATTGTATTGTATCTTATTACAGGTCTCCTTCCAGAATTGAAAGAACTTCGGATCCACCTAATAAAGCATTTCACCTGATAAACAGCCTCATACTTTAGGGGGCAACTGTTATAGACATTTTTGTGCCTTACAACATTGAGCATGAAATGTCCATAATCCAAGGGATCCAAAGTCCCTAAAAGAGTTGTTCCTGCCCCTAAAGGAACAAGGTCAACCAATGACAGCTTCTCCCAGAAGTTCTCCACCAAAAACTACTCAAAAACAGTCAATTCAGGATCAATTCAAATGCTCTACTAGCTGCCTGCGTTGCAATGCACCCCAGTACACTAGCTAGGTGCGTTGAAACGCACCTAAATGCACTACCAAGATGCGCTAAGCGAGAAATGCCAAATGGCAATATCATTCTGCGAGGTGTACAGACACTGGAAGCTTCCAGAATCTTCCTCAATGACACTTGCCTCAATGAATTCGACCAGTGACGAGTAAGAGGCTCTCAGCCTCCAAGTGGAAGCAAGAACTAACAGAGAGAAGCCACAAGTCAAAACATAAGCTGACTCATCCTCTCTGCTTACATCTATATATGGATCCCTCATCCCATAGATCCAGAGGCTGGAATTTTGTACTTTGCAGAGAATTGCTGTTGGTTTGAGATTGAGATTAGTGCATTGGGTGATTTATGCTTTGTTGGAGGAGAGGAAGGGATTCCTTTGCTGGGAGGTAGATGCTGGATCGGGACTCACTTGGTTGTATCTCCTCTTGGACTTTATTATCATATCAATAAAACTATTTGAGTTTCTCCTATATGCTTGTATATCAATGATGCTTTGTTATATTTGCATGTTTAGTTTAATCTGATCCTAAACTAGTTATGAATGTAAATCTATGTCTCTTGTGATCTTGCAGGAACTTGGTGAAGCTGGACCAGTGAGGGAGAAGGCGGCGGGAAACGAACAAAGAGAAGAGCGAGTGGATCAACAAACTAGCGAAAGACACAGGTTAGTTACATCCTTCCTCTTCGTTTACATTTCATAAAGAAGAATACGAAAATAGTTTTCCTTGTTTGTTGCTAAGGCACTATCACACCTTAGAGTGGGATAGGGGCATTCCGAATGGATACTTTTCCCAACAACAATCCACCTATCCCACTTGGACCCCCACAACTATCTCTTTTAGTTTTTCAGTTTCCTTAATTGTAGCACAATTTACTATTTTTAGCAGTTTTTCGGGTATTGATCTTCTGGAGCCGTTTTGAGGCCCTAAAAAACATTTTTTGGGAAAAACATGAGCAATATGGGTTGTAGACCAATTTCTCTTCCCAAAGTTATAGTCCTCGGATAGATCTTTCTAACGAGCTATTGTGCGCATCAAAAAAAGATCGTATGCCAAAGTTACGACCCTGGGAAGTTGATGTACCAATTTACCCAAACGGGGCCCACAGTTTGGCGTTTCATATTCTAGGGTTAGGCTTTTGGATGTTTAGGGTTATCCATTGTTTCTTAATAATAAATAGGCCTTCGAACCTCATTGTAACACAGTTCAGAGGCATGTAGCCACCACATCTCTTCTTAGAGATAAGCTACCATCACCCTAGATAGTTTATTTCGCTTTCTGTTTGTAAGCATATTTCAGTATATTACATTAATGAAATGAAGTATTATTTCCATTGCATCTCTGTGTTTACGGTTATCTCTGTAATTTTTTGCATTCTTATTTAAATCTGGATCACCCACTGTGGGGCGAAAATACTTACCAGCAAGGATGGGCTCCTACCTATGGGCCCGCTTATCGACCTCCCATGCCTTTTAACACCCAATTGCCATTCTTAGCTACACTTGAGTTACCAAATGTATCTCACCTTATGAATGATCTGATTCTTCATTCACCATACTGGACTCTGGTTCCATCCAAGATACAAAGTGATTGCCCAAAGTTTGATGGGAAAGCTAAAGAAGATCCTCAGACCCATGTGATGACATATCACCTGTGGTGCTTATCGCACTTGTACATGGACGATTCCATTCATCTTCGTCTTTTCGAACGAACCCTCACAGGTGCTGCAACAAAGTGGTACATTGAGCTACCTCGAAGTAATTACCATGAATTTAACTCTTCAGCCATGGCTTTCCTCATGCATTTTGAGCTGTCGGTTCACTATGAAACTGACACCTATTTGCTCACGTCCCTTAAGCAAGATACTGCGACACACATCTACGATCAAAACCATGAATGGAGATGTAGACATCGCCTAATCAAATACGATATTGCTGATCAATTACAAACTAGATGGTTTACCAAATCATTCGTGGCCCCAATTTCTCACGATATAGCTATGGGTGGATGCATCACTAAACAGTAGGCCATCGCTCGTGCCCAGTACTTGGATCTAGTTTACTCTCAATCTAGAACTTTGTACGAGTTATTACCTAATGATCAACAACCATCATCTAATCCTACAGCATCAAAGTCACTAGTTATTCCTCCCGTTAATAGAGTTATTGGTTTAGTATCGCAAACCCCTGCTAAAACTTCTTCCAAATAGAAGTCAGTCTCAAATGTTGTCCCTAATAGTTCATCCCAAGATCTATCTGGCCTTGGTAAAACCTCACAGGTCCACGCTGTCCAGTCTACTGCAGCAAACAAATCCTCAAAAGGAAATAAGAAAGGCAAAGGCAAAGATAAAGTCGATGCCTCGAAACAGGGTCCTCCCAAATCCTCTACTGGAAAATCTTCGCAATGGAAACGTAAGTATCCCTGCTTCATTTTTGAGGAAGATCACTACAGTAAGGATTGTCCTCAACAATACAAAGTTAGTCACCTACTCAAAGGGACCTTTCTATCCTCAAATAGTCATTTTTGTTATGGCCTAAATCTACTTTAGGCTAAGAAAGGCAGGTCTATGGTAACATCAAACCACGATTAACCTCGTAGCTAGCCCTACCAGGTCGGGAGAGGGCTCTCTCCTTCTCAATCTCAGGAAAATATAGAAAGTGAGGCTAGAGATGACTGATCTAAATACTAATTTTAGGCTAGGTATATGCTCAAAGGAGTTTTATTGAGTTTTATGGTTGATTGTTGGATCAAATGTGAAAGGCAGTTTTGGGTCCGGGGAATGGACTCAGTCTTGTAGAGGTTTATGTGGCACGAGGTAGGAAAATGCTTTAGTACTTTGAATTAAGTGAAATGGAGAGTCTTAATACTTGTGAGGAGTTGGAGAGGGCATGAAATTATTAGGAATCCTTTTCAAATAGTTGAAAACATGTAAAACCAAATAAACCCTAAGGTAGAGCACTGCAACATCAATGAATTCCACCTTTACACTTGATTCATTTAGTTAAGCTGAAAAGTGAGAGATGATGGCACAAATAAACACATGCTAACTTGAATTACAGAAGGAAAAACAATACTAAATCACCTAGCCACAAGAATCCCACAAAATGCTGCAAACCCTGGTCTATTTCCTTGCCAAACTGCAGAGATGGATGTACAATAATGCTCAATGCATTTACAAGAGTCCAACCTTTACAAATGACTAAAAAGACACATGATATAGACCTCCAAACCACCTATGATATCCATCAAGGGTCGAATCCATGAGAAGAGGGGTGGTTTCAACCATATCTAAAGTAGGAATAGAAAAACAGGTAGTGGAACAACTTGCCTCTAAAACCTAGGAAACTGATTCATTCAACTCAAAACCACCTACAACTGATGTATCTACCTCATCAAGTCAATTTTTATCATTTTTAAATCATATTACATCAATTTGCATCATGTCACATCATGAATCTGACCATAAGAGAGAAAAAGTCAAACTAGAAGAAAACTAGGCGAAAAACAGAGTTTTTGAGCAAAATTGGCACTTTTCCACTTTGTGCATGGCACCATTTTTTTGTGCATAACACTTTTTCCAAGCTACTTTTGGTGGGCTTCCCAAGGTCCAAACCAGGTGTAGGATAGCTCGTTGGAAATCCCTGTGAGTCTACTTTCTGGAACAACTTGAATTTTGTGATTTGGAGTGCATTTGCCTCTCCAAAACTGCAATCTGCCAAAACTGCTTTCTATGTGGCCAAAAAGTGGCAGAGAGGGCATTTTTTGGGTGTTTTTGGCCCTTTTGGAGGTCCAAAACTTGTCAAAATTTCCTAGTAATTTATAAGCATGCATAACTTTTCATAAGGAATCTAAAAATGCAAAGTTTTATTCAAATGGAGGTCCCCATCAAAAACAAGCGCTAGGTGGCGCTACGCACTAGCCGGAAAAACCTGTTTTTTGCCTGAAAAATTAAAAATGACAAAAGTTCACCAAATTTCTTGAAATTTGGCATGATTTATCTATGTTAGGTTCTATGCTAGGCCAATGAAGTTTCAGCCAAGATCTTGAGCTTATCATGCTATTTTTGCTTTCTTAAGGCCCTTTTTCAACTTAGGCTTAAGCCTCTTCATTATATTATCAACATACTGTCCTTTATTCCACAGTTCACCAACATTTGGAATGCCTGTTGCTTCTGAGATAGTGGTAGGTGACAAGGTGAAGGAGACACCAGCAAGGTTCACTTGGTAATTATGTAGATGAGTGACAAACAACTGGGCAAGCTCATAGCAAGAATGATGTCTAAAACAAGATATAGCAAGAGGACAAGCAAGCAACTCTTCAAACTAATAGTGTCCTCCTGGATGATCTTTCCCCCTTTGTGTGGCTTTTTTGGTACAAGAGCTTTTCTGGAAGAATCACTGAGAGTTTCCTCTTCCCTCTCATAGTCTGAATCTATCTCCATGCTTATGAATTTGAAGTGAAAGAAGATGAGTATGAAGAGATTTTGAAATATGAGGTGAGTGGTGTGTATAAGTAAGTGAATGTTAGGAGGAAGGGTTTCTTTTCGGAATGAGGGTAGTGGATGGTATTATGAATTTGGAATGAGGGATTTGATAATGAAGTGGATGTAGTGAAGGAATAGGAAGTGGGAGTTAGGGTCTGGGAATAAAGTATAGGGCTAGGGTTTGGTAAATGGGAGTGGTGTTTAGGAAGTGAATGTTGATGATGTTAGGGAAAGGGCATGGGGTTTGCCAAGCTAAAAATGGATGAAGTGAAAAAGAAGAGCAATGCCCTTTAAAAACTTGCAAAAGAGGATTTAAGAATTAGCTAGGGTTTATGTTAGAAATTTAGCTAGGCTTTTTCTTAAAGGAAACCACAAACATCCAAGGCACCAAAGAAAACTTCCCTGAACAATGAGGAATATTTTACTTACTTGGAACAAGGTTTAATTTGATTTTTAGAAAATTTGGAAGAGTTTTGAAGTGTTTCTGACTTTTGGAATAGGTGCGTAGCGCCTTTTTCATACCAATTTTGGAGGCCTTCCCGGTGTCCAAATTGGGTGCACAATAGCTTGTTGGAAATCTTAGCATGTATAATTTCCAAATAATCTTGAATGTTTCAATTTTAGGGTCATTTTCCCTGTCAATAGTCCAATCTCCCAAGACTGGTCAAAATGTGCAAAATGAAGTTGCCTAAATGTTGAGTGTTGTTGCAGTCAACTTTTGTAGGTCTTCCTAAACTCCAAATTGAGCTCATGATAGCTAATTGGAAATATATTTGTGTCTCGTTATCATTTAAATCATCAAGAAAGTCATTTGGTCAACCAAGATAAGAGAAACCTTGATTTTCTGAAGGTCACTTCAGAGGTGTAGCAACCCTCCCGAGGAAACTTTATTTTTGACATTTCTCTAAAACCATGACACGTGTGTAAAAAATGAAGGAGGTTTTTTGTTTTTGGCCTATTTTGGACAAAAAATCTCTCACTTTTTCTAAATTCATTGTTTCTTGCTTAGAAACATAATTTGAGTAAAACCTATTCCATTGTGTGGAACAGGGCATTTGTCGAAATGAAGTGAAATGAAAAGGATAAGGGGCTTCTAAATTCTTGAAAAAAAATTTGGAAGTAGGGAGGGATGTTAGAAACACAAGAAAGTGGAATTTCAAATATTGAGTGAGGGGAAGGGGTCCAAAAAGGCAAAACACAGGCCTAGCCTAGAAAATTGTCAAATTGTAGCAAGAAACTAGGGTTTGTGAAAAAATGAGGAATTCGAGGGATATCAGTGATGGGAAGTGTTTAATAAGGTACATTAAGTATAGGGGAAGGTGTATGAGCATCAGGATGCAAGCTTTGTTGATGATTTGACCATCCAAGAGAAATTACCTTCAAAACACTAGGAGAAGGAAATGAACCTTACCTAGGCACAACTGAAGCATGAACAAGGTCTAAAATGACCCATTGGAACCTAACATGATGATGAAAACCCTTTGAATGATGGTACGCTTAGCTAAATGGTGACATGGACCGACATTTGGGGAGCTTTTAAAGGAGTGAAAGGAAACCCTAGAACTAATACCTAGTGACCAAATTTTACTTGAAGACTCACTGAAATGACAAAATTTGACCTTAACACCTTAAAATCACTTTGTAAGAGCATGTTTGATCACTGGAGGAAGGCTTCAAAGACTGACATGAACATTGGCTCTAATGGCGATGGTATCTCCTTGGAGGTGCCAAGAACAACAGATCTTTGGGAGAGCAGACCAGTGCCTTATCCATTGGGCATGGGGTCAAAAACTCAAACTGAAATGCATGACTGAAAACTAATGACTTGACGACACAAACTGACTTGAAACTAACTCAATACTAAAACACAATTGACAAACTGGAAAATATGCTCAAAGTGGAGCTTATTCAATAAAGCCTAATCTAACTATTCCATTCATCACCTGATCAAGTGATATGAAACAACCAATGCAACGAAGTAAATATTTCGGCTGCTGTTTGAATTCTCTGCAAGTGCTTGCTTATGAAAAACAAGAGAGAACTACTGAAAGGAAACTCCCATGAAAACTTGTAAATGGATCCATTGAATGATATTGATTCTCTATTGGACTGCAAAAATACTGCATAAGCATCTTGAAATTCATGTGCACTAAGACTGAGCTCATCCAATGGATTACCTTGCTTCTCCTCATACCATGAATGCAAACTTTCGTTTGAACTTTTTGATGAGACTCCTGCTGATAATGACAAAGAAACTAGCTGCCAGATCAAGTTGGAATCAATACTTGTTTCCATCTTACAGTTAGCTAGTGGAGAAGGACTTTGACTGTAGACATCATCTAGCACATCAGCTATTGGATCGTGAAAAACTTGAAAAGACTGTTGCAACCCATTTTTTTTTGGTTCTAATGCGATTGCATGGTTTTCTACAAGATTCTCATTTGAAGATATACTATGCAATTTACCCTTCAAAAACTGAAATGATTCAAAACAAAATGGTACAGAATCATCTTGCATCATTTGATCATATGTGCTAGCTTCCAAGTATTCATCTACAACTTGACAATCAATGGCATTCGGAGGCTACAAATCTGGATATGAAAAGTCAAAAAACAAGGTTTTTATTGCCCTCAAGATGGTCCAGATCAAGTCTTGTCGACAGTTGATTTCTGATTGCATGAAAGTGGTCCTTGATGAACTGAAATGAAGCAAAACAAAAAGGCAAATATCATTTACTTACCTCAAAGTTTGCTACACTTTCCTCCTCATTTCCATAGCTGATATGCAACAGCTGATCACTGTATTCAAGATGATGAAAGTAAACTTCCTCCTCCGACAAACCAACTATTGATTTATCTACAAGACTAGCTTCTGGTTGGAGAACATAATCATCATCACACTAATCAAACTTAGGCAAATCATTAGTATAAAACACATCATCAAGCATACATGTCATATCAATAGATCTCTCTTCTCCAAGATGATCTATAAAACAATCATTATCAGGTATATGAAAACTGGGATAAGAAACAAATTTTTTTGGATCAACAACTTGTTCTTCTTCAATCAGTGAGCCATGGTCTTGAATGTCATACTCATTCCTTTTGGTGATCCTTTGCATCATCTCTTCCAATTCACATACCAAAATGTCGAGGTTTACCTCTAAAGATGTCGATTCCTCTGGATCTATGTTTTTCATCTCTTCTTCCTTCAACTTTTCCGTTTTGATTAGCAAATTAGCCTCTACATCTACTGCACTATTCTGCATCTCTTCAAGTGTTGAAAGATTCATTTCTCTCAGTTGAAACTCCATTTCCAGATCAAAGGCTTTCGGGTAGTGCAAGAGACCGGATCCAGGGGGAGGTCTTATATTAACCTGCATTGAAAAATAGACTTTGTTAAATCTGGTAGAAAATTGTTGTACTGTCTCCCCCAGTAGTCTTTTCAGCTAGTTATGCTCTTCTATAATCAAGAAAGGGTTCTGTTTGACCACCCACCTATCGAGGAAAACTTTGACGAATTGTTGGAAATATGAGATGCTCACATCAGGAAAGGTTTTGAACCAACTCTTGAATTTTCGTTGCAAAGAAAGAGCAAAAAGCCTAATACTAATATCTTCTTCATCAACTTCAAAAAGGTCGAGAAAAGACTCAAAATTCAATACATGTCTCTCAGCAGTGATGTTGTTGTGTTCACCATCAAATCTTGGTAGATATAGGTTATGATTTTTAGGGAAAGCATGGAATATAGGAGGCAAAATTAGATGCTTGTATTGATCTGGAATTTTACAAGCTATAGGGGTATGTACAGAAGGTGTAGAAATAGTCTTGGTCTCTTGAGGCTCATCAGTTTGAAGATGGTCATCATAAGATTCAAAAGAAGCGTCTTGATCAAGATCAAAGGTGTGTGAATATTTGGTATTTGCAATCTTCAAAGGGAAGGAATCAAATGCAGGCTGAGGATCTTTTCTCAATACAATATACTTTGCAAAGCCTTCTTGACATTCTCGGGAAAAGAGAAGAAATAATTTAGAACAAACAACAAAATGTCTTGGAGAAATTCCAACTTTAATACCTGATATTTCCATATTGTCCTTTCATGTTTCTGTTGGTCGGGTTCATCCTCCAGTGGAGTCCTTGGATCTGATCTTGAAACTGATTTAGAGTCCCCAGGTGAATGATTTCAACCTTGCAGTGTTTGCTCATTATCCACCATCAACAATCAAATTTGAACTTGATTACATTTTTCTAAGGAAACCAGATGTTCAATCCATAAACTAAACCAGAGATTGTCTGAAGTAGCTTTCATCTACTATGCACCTATAGAGCAAGAGAATTTCGAAGGCTACTTGGCTAACTTCAAGCTCTATTTGTAGTTTATAAAGCAAACAACAATAAAAAACAAAAAAACTTTTCTTCCCTAGTGGATTCGCCAATATTTTATGTCCTAAATCTACCTCAGGCTGAGAAAGACAGGTCTAGGGTAACATCAAACCACGCCTAACCTGGTAGCTAGCCCTACCAGGTCGAGAGAGGGCTCTCTCCTTGTCAATCTCAGGAAAATATAGCAAGTGAGTCTTGAGATGACTGATGTAAAGACTAATTTTAGGCTAGGTATATGCTCAAAGGGGTTTGATTGAGTTTTATGGTTGATTGCTAGATCAAATGTGAAAGGTAGTTTTGGGTCTGGGAAATGGACTCAGTCTTGCAGAGGTTTTTGTGGGGCGAGGTAGGAAAATGCTTTAGTACTTTGAATTAAGTGAAATGGAGAGTCTTAAGACTGGTAAGGAGTTGGAGAGGGCACGAAAGTATCAGGAATCCTCTTCAAACAGTTGAAAACATGTAAAACCAAATAAACACTAAGGTAGAGCACTCCAACATCAATGAATTTCACCTTTACACTTGATTCATCTAGTTAAGCTGAAAAGAGAGAGATGATGGCACACATAAACACATGATAACTTGAATTACATAAGGAAAAACAATAATAAATCACCTTTCCACAAGAATCCCACAAAATGATGCAAACCTTGGTCTATTTCCTTGCCAAACTGTAGAGATGAATGTACAATAATGCTCAAAGCATTCACAAGAGTCCAACCTTTACAAATGACTGAATAAACACATGATATAGACCTCCAAACCACCTATTCTATCCATCAGGGGTCGAATCCATGAGAAGAGGGGTGGTTTCAACCATATCTAAACTAGGAACACAAAAATAGGCAGTGGAACAACTTGCCTCTAAAACCTAGTAAACTGATTCATTCAACTCAAAACCACCTACAACTGATGTATCTACTTCATTAAGTCAATTTTTATCATTTTTACATCATAGTACATAAATTTACATCATGTAAAGTTAAACTAGAAGATAGCTAGGCGAAAAACAGAGTTTTCGAGCAAAATTGGCACTTTTTCATCCTATGCGTAGTGCCATTTTTTCTGTGCGTAGTGCTTTTTCCAAGCTGCTTTTGGAAGGATTCCTGAGGTCCAAATCAAGTGCAGAATAGCTCGTTGGAAAGCCCCGTGAGTCTACTTTCTGGAACAACTTGAATTCTTTGATTTGGAGTCCATTTTCCCCTCCAAAATTTCAATATCCCAAAACTTCTTCCTGTGTGGCCAAAAATGGCAGAGAGGGCATTTTTTTGGGTGTTTTTGGCCCTTTTGGAGGTCCAAAACTTGTCAAAATTTCCTAGTAATTTCTGAGCATGCATAACATTTCATAAGGAATCCAAAAATGCCAAGTTTTCTTCAAATGGAGGTCCCCATCAAAAGCGAGCGCTAGGTGGCGCTACGCACCTGCCGGAAAAACTTGTTTTTTGCCTGAAAAATTCAAAAATGACAAAAAGTTCACCAAATTTCTTAAAATTTGGCATGACTGATCTATGTTAGGTGCTATGCTAGGCCAATGAAAGTTCAGCCAAGATCTTGAGCTTATCATGCTCTTTTTTCTTTCTTAAGGCCGTTTTTCAACTTAGGCTTAAGCCTCTTCATTATACTGTCAACATACTGTCCTTTATTCCACTGTCCACCAATGTTTGGAATGCCTGTTGTTTCTAAGATAGTGGTAGGTGACAAGGTGAGGGAGACACCAGCAAGGTTCACTTGGTCACTATGTAGATGAGTGACAAACAATCGGGCAAGCTCATAGCAAGAACGGTGTCTAAAACAAGATATAGCAAGAGGACAAGAAAGCAACTCTTGAAACTGATAGTGTCCTCCCGGATGATCTTTCCACCTTTGTGTTGCTTTCTTGGTACATGAGCTTCTCTAGAAGAATCACTAAGAGTTTCCTCTTCGCTCTCATAGTCTGAATCTGTCTCCATGCTTATGAATTTGAAGTGAAAGCAGATGAGTATGAAGAGATTTTGAAATATGAGGTGAGTGGTGTGTATAAGGAAGTGAATTCTAGGAGGAAGGGTTTCTTTTGGGAATGAGGATAGTGGATGGAATTATGAATGTGGAATGAGGGATTTGATAATGAAGTGGATGTAGTGAAGGAATAGGAAGTGGGAGTTAGGGTTTGGGAATAAAGTATAGGGCTAGTGTTTGGTAAATGGGAGTGGGGTTTAGGGAGTGAATGTTGATGATGTTAGGGAACGGGCATGGGATTTTCCAAGCTGAAAATGGATGAAGTGAAAAGGAAGAGCAATGCCCTTTAAAAACTTGTAAAAGAGGATTTAAGAATTAGCTAGGGTTTATGTTATCAATTTAGCTAGGGATTTTCTTAAAGGAAACCACAAACATCCAAGGCACAAAACACAACTTCCCTGAACAAGGAGGAATGTTTTACTTACTTGGAACAAGATTTAATTTGATTTTTAGGAGATTTGAAAGAGTTTTGAAGTGTTTCTGCCTTTTGGAACAGGTGCGTAGCGCCTTTGTTCATACCAGTTTTAGAGGCCTTCTCGGTGTCCAAATTGGGTGCACGATAGCTCATTGGAAAGCTTATCAAGTCTAAATTATAAATCATCATGAAGTTTTCAATTTTAGGGTCATTTCCCCTATAAAAATTCCAATCTCCCAAGACTGGTCAAAATTTGAAAAATGAAGCTGCCGAAATGCAGAGTGCTGTTGTAGTAAACTTTTGAAGGTCTTCCGCAACTCAAAATGGAGCTCAAGATAGCTCATTGGAAATATATTTGTGTCTAGTTATCATTTAAATCATCAAGGAAGTCATTTGGTCAACCAGGCTAGGAGAAATCGTGATTTTCCCAGGGTCACTTCAGAGGTGCAGCAACCCTCCTAAGGCAACGTTATTTTTGACATTTCTCTAAAACCATGACACCTATGTAAAATATGAAGGAGGTTTTTCTTCCTTCACCTATTCCATAAAAAAAACTCTCTCACTCTTTCCAAATTAATGTTTTCATGCTCTAGAACATCATTTGAGTAAAACCTATCCCATTGTTTGGAACAGGGCATTTGTCGAAATGAAGTGAAATGAAAGGGATAAGTGGCTTCTAAATTCTTGAAAAAAAATTGGGAAGTAGGGAGGGATGTTAGGAAGTAGGGGAAAGTGGAATTTCAAATATTGAGTGAGGGGAAGGGGTCCAAGAGAGTAAAAAACAGGCATAGCCTAGAAAATTGTCAAATTTTAGCAAGAAACTAGGGTTTGTGTGAAAATGAGGAATTTGAGGGATATCAGTGATGGGAAGTGTTTAATAAGGTACATTAAGGATAGGGGAAGGTGTATGAGAATTAGGATGGAAGCTTTGTTGATGATTTTACCATCCAAGAGAGATTACCTTCAAAACCCTAGGAGAGGGAAATGAACCTTACCTAGGCACAACTGAAGCATGAACAAGGTGTAAAATGAACCATTGGAAACTCACATGATGATGACAACCCTCTGAATGACGGTACACTCAGCTAAATGCTGACATGGACCGACATTTGGACAAATTTGAAAGGAGTGAAAGCAAACCCTAGAAGTAATACCTAGTGACCAAATTTTACTTGAAGACTCATTGAAATGACAAAATTTAACCTTAACACCTTAAAATCACTTTGTAAGAGCATGTTTGATCACTGGAGGAAGGCTTCAAATACTGACACTAATAGTTTCCATCTCCACAGACCCAATGGTAGACCAACCCCAATATTCTTCCTTCGGATCTCAAGTGTTCATGATGAGTATGCCTATTAATGTTGCTACTAAAATGAAAGACTATCAAACTCGTGCTTTGGCAGCTAGGAAAGAGAAAGAAGCTACACCTTCTTCTTCTACCTCAAGGTTTGGCCCTATGCATATTGAGCACCCTAACCTTGATTCTGTTATGTAGCCACCTTGTTGAGGTGTACTGCGGAAATCCTCATATAATCCCAATGCCTGAGCTACTCAACACTACAATATTGTTGAGGATTTGGCTCATGCGCCATTAGCCATGTTAGCTCTCGAGGTACTCCAAATCTGCCCATCGCAATGGAAATCTTTGTTGTCAGCTATCAGGGGCATCAATGACACCGATTCCAATTTGATATGTTTCGATCTAGAGAACCATGTTCCACAACTCCCTCATCAGATTGCCTTTCTTATTCAGGTAATCATCGATGAGAAGACCATCCACCTAACTATCATCGATGAAGGTGTTGTCACCTGCATAATTTCAACCACATGTTGGAAGGCTATTGGTTCCCTACACTGAACCAATATTCGAACACTTTGGAAGCTTTCGATGGGTGTGATTTGCGACCCTTTGGTATTTTAACTAACCTTGCCATCACCCTGAGGCAAGACAGTTCAAGTCAAAGTAGAAATTGTTGATGTCAATCTCAATTATAATCTTCTACTCGGCCTAAGTTTGACTCATGCCATGCATGTTGTGGCCTCCTCTTTATTTCGCATGATCTATTTTCCCCATCAAGGGAAGATTGTCATCTATGACCAACTATCTTTGTTTGCCTCTTCCTCCTCAGATGGCAATGTTCCATAAGTCAAGCACACTGGTGCTTCCTATGAGAGTGTGGGGGTAGGTCTCTTCAAAGGTTCTACCTTAATGGGAATTTTTCCACTTCCACCTCCTCATGTTGCCTCTGTCAACATGATCTCGGTCAAGTCTGACCCTTGGGGTATACCTACACTAAATCTTGTTAATACCTGGGGCGAGGTGATGCTGCTTAGTCCCACCAAAGTCAATTACGTGGAAATTGTTTTAGCTTCGAACTATGCATCCTCTAATTCTCATATGTCGAAGACCTCTTTCGATACATATTCTCAATCCCCATGGCTTGGCACTTTGGAATTACCTAATCCCTTAGCCAAGACCTTCCTTGCTGATGAAGGTATCATGGAAGTCATGTATCTCGAGGAACCATCTTGGATCGATACTCATCATCACTCCTCATTCCTTCCTGGCTCGGCGGTCATGCCTACCATTTTCAGAAAGTCCTCTTCTCCTTTTCTGCCACCGATAGTTACTCATGAAGTATGGTCGGAAGGAAATCTGGGTAACATTACCCAAACGATGCTGATTGACATCTCTATCAAACTTGGTATCATTGAACACGTTCATATTGGGGTATCTTGTTCTTCGGATGAGATCAAGACATATACTCGTCTATTTCAGGAATTCCGTGATGTATTTGCATGGTCCTACGAAGAAATGCTCGACATTGATCTAGCATTATGGTGCATGAAATACCAACATATCCGCACACAAATCCTGTTCTCCAATGGCTACACCCGGTGCACCCTAGGAAGGTCACTGCTATTAAGGGTGAAGTTGAAAATATTCTCAAAGCTGAGTTCATCTATCCTATCCTTACAGACCGGGTGTCCAATATTGTCCTGGTAAATAAAAAACAGGGCATGATCCGCGTTCGTGTGGATTATCGAGATCTCAGTCGTGCCTATCCTAAAGACAACTATCCTACTCCCGTCATTGATCAAATCATTTATGAATGTGCTGGGAGTGAGATCTTTTCCTTTATGGATGGTTTTTCTGGTTATAACTAGATCAACATTGCATCGACTGATCAAGAAAAGGTAGGCTTTATCTACCCATAGGGTACGTTCACATACAAGAAACTCCGTTTTGGCCTCAAAAATGTTGGAGCCACATTTCAACGGGAAATGTCCTATGTGTTTCATGACATTCACAACATTGTCTAGCCTTACTTGGATGACCTTCCCGCTCATTCTCATAAGCGGCAAGAGAAGCCAGACCATCTTTGGAATATTTTTTTGCACTGCAGGCACTACAACATTCGAAAAAACCTGCAAAAATGTGTTTTCTGCGTAGAATCAAGATGATTCCTTAGCTTCATCTTTTCCAAGGATGGTATTCGCCTAGATCCTCTAAAAGTCGAGGCCATTGTAAATTTATCCTCTCCATCCTCACTGCACCAACTACAAAGCCTACAAGGAAAGGCCAACTTTCTCCATTGTTTTATACCCAACTATGATGGGCTAGCCACAGGATTTACCCAGTTGCTCAAACAAGGATGGCCCTTTGTATGGGACGAGGTGGCCCAAAAATATTTTGTCGATCTCAAGGCCATCCTCATAAATTCTCCTCTGTTGCACCCGTCAGACTATTATCGAGATTAGTTCCTTTACCTAGTTGCAACCCCTAGTACCATTGCTATTGTCTTGGTCCAAGATGACAATGAAGGCAATGAACATGTAATCTACTACCTTAGTCGGAATCTCCTCGACATTGAAATGCATTGTGCACATGTCGAGAAGTTGGCTGTTGTTCAGGCTCTTCAACACTTTTGGCACTATATCTTTTTGTGCATGACTATAGTGATTTCTTAATGCAGCCCTATGACCTATATCCTGGCTCGTCAGTTGCTGGGAGACAAGTATTCTAAATGGATCATTATCCTACAAGAATTCGATTTGGTCTTCACTACAGCCAAATCTAAGAAGTCACTTGTTTTCACCGAAATGAGTTGTTCCCTTCCCTCCAAAGCTCTCCCTGCTGGTGCAAATGAACAACTTCCAGATAGGACCCTTTTCCTGATTACCACCCTTGATCATGGTACGGTGATATCATTGTGTATCTCCATATGTCCACATTTCGGTCTGCATTGACCATGGATGATTGCCTAAGGATTCGACATCACTCCCAGCCTTATCGTATTATTGGCGATACCTTACACTGTGTCAGTGTCGATTCAGTTCTCCGCCGATGCCTTACAGTCAAGGAAGTTGAAAGAGTTCTCAATGATTTCCACTCCAGGGCATGTGGTGGTCATATGTCTGGTTACGCTACAACTCAAAAAATCCTTCACATTGGTTATTTATAACCATATATCTTCAAGGACTTCTTTCTTTCTATTCAAAAGTGCCATGAATGCCAAATTTACCAATGCAATAAGCATGCCCCACCCGCTCACATACACCCTCTCATTACCGTTGGTCCCTTTGCCAAATGGGGCATCGATTATATGACATGTAACCCTCATTCAACTGGGGGGCATGGCTATATTATCATTTCTGTGGATTATTTCACCAAATGGGCTGAAGCGATGCCTACATATTCTGCAGATGGTAAGACGATGGCTCAATTCCTTTTCAACCATGCTATTTCTAGGTTTAGCGTACCCCAAGCCATTGTCATAGACCATGGTTCCCATTTTAGAGATTACATGATCGTTGAGCTGACATTTGTATTGGGCTTGTACCACGATGGCTCGACCCCATATTACCCTTAGGCCAATGGCGAAGTTGAAGTCATGAACAAGGTCTTGGTCACAATGCTTCAACACTATTGGGATGCAGAAGTCAAATTGGCATCTCATGTTTTTTTCAGCTATGTGGGCCTACCAACCTCAACCAAAGACGCAACTAGTTTCACACCATTCCAGCTGGTTTATGGTTTGGAAGCAACATTTCATATCGAATGTGAGATTCCTTCAGTCAAGTTAGTTGTTGAACTCCTCCTCGAAATGTCACCTTAAGAGGAACGCCTCTTATATTTAGAACAACTGGACGAGACTAACTGTCTCGCTGCCTTGGTCATTGAAGCACAAAAGAAATGGGTCAAATCCCATTCCAATTAGTTCATCTCCCCTTGTGCATTCTCTGAGGGTGATTTGGTCTTACTATATCACCAAAATAATGATAGGCTAGGGGCAGGCAAGTTCGAACCTATGTGGCATGGGCCCTACATTGTGAAACACATTTTGCATAAAGGAGCCTATGAGCTTTTTGATTATGAAGGAAATCCTCTCGATAAGTCCTAAAATGGACTCTACCTCAAGAAGTACTATGCTTAAGTCATCTTGCATGGTTACTTGTGTACATTAATGTGTGATTCGTTTTTGTACAACATGGTTTTAAGTGATAGTTTTGAAACAACTTTCCTGTTTACTATGATTTTCTTGCTTTGCAGATGTCTACAACTCCCCACTTTGGTTTCGCTGATGGTGCTTGTTGTAGTACCTAGAGCCTATCATCCGAGGCATGGGCTATTTATGACCCCAACGTTGATTTGATTGACCTTGAAGGTATCTGTCTAGGTTGTACAACCAACAACATTGTTGAATACAGTGCTTTCATTGAACTGTTGTCAGAAGCCATTGCTCTGGGAATCAGAGAATTGGTTGTCAACATGGATTCACATCTTGTTGTCCTTCAATTAAATGGGTAATATTCCATTAGAAGCCCTCAAATATTCAGAATGTATCTCTGTATCCATCTATTGGAAAGGCATTTTGATTAAATTACATATCATCATATTCCTAGATGCATGAATACATTAACAGATGCATTAGCTAATCATGTGTTGGATAGACATTTATGAAACATGTAAAAGATAAAACAAATCATTTGTACGATAGTATATAGGAAAATACAACACACACACACACACACATAGATATATATATATCTATATATATATATATATATATATATATATATATATATATATATATATATATATATATATATATATATATATATATATCTATATATATATATATATGGTGATAATGTTTGGTACATCAGAATCCCAAAAGATAATGTGTGTGTTAAAATAACATCGGCAGATTGCAAGCCTCATATATCTGTGGCACGCAGGCCTAAAAAAATATGTAAGTGATGGACCTAAGAACTAATCAACATGGTGATCATGGTAGCATGATATGGCTTGTGCAACACAAGTCAGCAATGGGCGGATCCGCTTCGACACTCCCACCATGTGTCTCTGGTACTGACGAAGGATGTCGCCTACCCGAGCATACTTTGAGATGCCACGAGTCAACTCATCAAGGTTCCTCGCGATCTCCTCCTCATTTTCACTCCCTTCCCGATAAGGGGCAACAACATCAATAGGGCGAGTGACACACATGGCTATTGGGGACATCCTAGTAGGCTACTTTGGTCCAAATTTTGCATTAACAAGAGAGATGTTATAACCACATATATACTAAAAACAATTAAAAAATATCAAAATTAAAAATTTTGGTTTTTTACCTTCGTCATCGGAGTCCTCTCCATCTGGTATGGGCATGTTTGGATCTCCATGGAAATCAGTGCCACTGTATGGCCAGTCCTCCACGACAAATTCTGTCATTGTAGCCATGAAAAGAATGGAGGTCAGTATGACATGTGCTGACCCCAAGTGATCCTGGGAATCAAACGGCTCTAGTGGGCCATCCACAGATCACGTGGCATAGGAGGATCTACCTCAGTCAGCTGATACTAGAACAACAATACTCGTTCTAGGAAAAAGGTCACAAGCAATGATCCAAAGCCAAATTGTTTTAGATTCCTCGCTTAGCTTTGGACAGTTGGTGCTTGATGTTCATATTCACGGCCTCTGACCAGTTGAAGATTGTAGGAGCTATGCAGTGAATAGCATAAACGAACTTCGACTTTTTAGTCTCATGTTCCACTTGGGACCCCACAACTTTGTTGATAGTCAACAAAAGAACCTTTAGTGTCAGATCCCACACACTAGAAATCTCTATCTTCCCACTCTTGGATTTCAGGGCCTCAAGGTAGTGTTTGGCAAGCAAGGAATATATGTTTTCCCCAATCGGACGTGATCCATACAAGCTCACTGGCTCCCCTCTGTGGGACAGTCCAATGATGAAGTATATATCTGAAGCTTCAAACTCCAACTCCTGGTCACCAATGACAAAAATCTCCTGATTAATGTCCCAAAGACTAATCAGGTACTGAAGTAACTCGGGTTGGGCCCACATCCCTGGAGTAAGAAAGAGTTTGAGGAGCCCACAAGCCCTCAAATCCTCCACGTAATTTGGGTCATTCATTGCCTGGGTGTGAACATCTTCATGTTCCCATTCTTTCCAGTCCACCATTTTTAGTGATTCTCTCATACGAAAGCCATTAATTTGAGTCACTAATCATCCTTGGCACATAAAAATTAAGTTTAAATGCCCGTTTTTGAGAAAATAAGGTTTTTTCCTATCCACGACGCTAGCGTGCTTGTTTTAAAAACAATTGCATTGATTGAAATCATGCCGACTAAGGGCGAAAAAGGTTTTCAAAAACCTCCTTAAAAATCTAAAAAAGTGGCTATAAGTAGAAATAAAGAACATGAAAATGGAGCTTAGGGCTTCGACTATTACTTGGAGGTGGTAGCTCGTTGATTGACCTCCTAGATCTCTCGCAATCTGCTCTGGAAAAATTAGGGAAAAAGTGAGTAAAAAGTCTTCATAGCAAAGGTAAAATGGTAAATGGTAAAAATATATTTACTTTTCCCATTTTTCTTCATTATTTCATGAAAATATAATGTTTTTTGTAAATATTTTGACCTATTTTACCTCAAGGACTTGATAATACACTTTACCTTACTTGTACAGTGATAGGTGATGGATGTTCGATGATGATGATGAGTCATGTTTCAACTCTTTTCTCGACTCATTAAAATCATATGAAAAGATTTCCGAGTATTTTTCCATTTTTGACTCGTTAAAGAGAATGAAAATAGGGGGTCCAATTTCAGCTCTTCTCCAACCCTTTGAAAGAAAAAATATGGCCAAGCCCTTGTCATTTTGAACTCATTAACGGATGCGAAACATCGTGTGCCCAGTATAAGTTTACTCCTTTTTTGGGGCTGGGAGACACTATTTCCGAAAAAGGTACTCCTTGACTGAAATGGTCAAGCGGTTCTCTCGAGTATCATTTTCTACCTTTTTGGGCTTGAGAGACACAAACATATGAAAAGGGACCATGTGAAGTTTTCTTTTACGTGTATTTTTCAAACTCTCTAAACATTAAAAATATACTGAGTTACACCTTTGTCAGACTCGTTAAAATATCAAATGACATCGATTCATCACCATGATGAACATGAGGTTCTCCTTCCTAGGGCTCATTAAACTTACTAGTTTAGATTCTTATGAAGGATGAACTTACAGTGCAAGCATATGCTATCCCCCCCAAAGCTTATGATTAAAAAATAATTGGCGTACCTTCCAGAAATGGTGGGGGAAAATTATGAAATCTATCATTTTTGTCAGCAACTCACTCTTGAACATGACACTCTTTGCTTCATATCGGGCTGGGATATCCTTCTTTGTATCGTTGACCTTCCTAGATTTGGGCCATTCATTTTTTCCATCCATTTGATCTCTGCCACATCATCATGACCACTGATCCTATGGATCCAAAAGCTACCAAACTTCTAGTTGTGTCGTCGATATGTTAAAGAGTTGTCCTTCTACAGTTACAATTACCTTTGATTCTCTGTATCATCCAAAATAATTTTGCATCCTCTTGTGTCGTGTCGATGATGTGGGATTCATTATGGCCCTCCTTCGACATGGTAAATTCCCGTTGACTTCAACTCATTATCCGGTAATTTGATCGAGAAACTCCCTTCGATTACCTTAGAGCTTGCATGCCCTAATGGAAATTTCTTCGCACTTGATGACAAGTTCACATCATTGGCTTTCGATCGAGTGATTTCATGGGTGCTCGACTTCAGTTCCTCTATTCACATTCAGTGGATTGTGCTGATAGTACCTTGAGGACCATTGTCATTATTGGTGGTTTCTCTCGCACTTGTTAATGGTTTACATCATTGACTGGTAATCAAGCGAATTTCTAGAATGTTCGATGTCAACACATCTATTCACATGTTAGAATCTGTACTTTGATCGGGTCATGTTGGAGCGCAAGACCCTAGGTTCATATCTCAAAAGTCCAGGTTGTGAAGTGGTGTGACATGGTTATGATGATGTGCATGTTTCTATTAGATGGCTGGCTGCCACCAAACCATGAGTTATCATATGTGATCCTTCTCATTGTTGGATGGCTACAACCATATTGTGGTTTTGTTATGATCCTCTCTGACGAATGGTTGCACACATACCTAGATGCATTTACATGATCATTCTCTGGATGGCTTTGTCCATACCACGATTCATGTATCATTTGACATAGATTGCAGTTTATGTATATGTATCTATACTTTCTTATAGGTTTTCTGACAGTAGATCGGTTCCCTGCACTGATTTATAAAGGATTTCATCTATCGCTCCAGCTCGACCTTCACGCTTTAGGGGGAATCTATTACACAACGTTTTTCCATTGTCCCTATAGTCCCCATTCCTTGATACTGGAGGACCTCTACAATGAACCCCGCATGCTTTGCCTTCATGATGAAACTCCCATTGTGTCCCTCTTGATGAGAAGATCAATTCCCTTTTGCACCATTTTCCCAAAAACTTCTGTTTTGCCTAGTTTACAAGACCGACGCTAATGACCTTTGTCTCCCCCACATTGATGTGTAGAGATTAGCACTACTCCTCATGCCGACTGGAGCGACTGAGTTGTGTTCGAGTCGCATTGGTCATATTTTCGTAAGTTTTTTTAATTTGGAGCCGAAACTTCCAACTCTAGAAGCTTCGTAATTGAAGTGTGGTAAATGGTTTGGCTGGATGGGGTTGAGGATGTCAATTTGGGCTCATTTCCCCTATAATAATGGAACTAACTCAAGGGATAGTCCCTTCTCCCATGAGAAGACGATCTATCTCCCATCCATTTTTCCTATATAAACATCCCTTCTTCCCAAGCATAAGCTAGTGTTGATGATGGTGTGCTTATGCTATTTTGGTGTAGAGTAGACAATAAGCTATTACTAGTTGTAGCTATCTAGTTGTGTGATAGAAAAGTGTGATTTTTTTTGGAGTGAAGCCTAAATGGAAGATCCTTAAAACTATTGTTTATTGAGGCCATCATCGAATGCTAGCAAAAGTGCATGGGAACCTGGTTTTGTCAGAGGAGGATTGCAAAGTCAAGACAAATGGTTGTAATCTCTCGTTGATATTAATATATTCAACTATCAATTGATTTCCTACATGTTTTGTCATCTTACACATTCATGACTTAATGTTTCTTGACTTGTTAAGTAGGTTGAATTACAATTTGTCTATTGTCACATTTGTTGTTTGTTGTTGTTTACTTGTTTCAGGTGCTTGAAGAAGGAAGTGAGAGATATCTGGAGTGATCAAGCAAGGAAATGATCAAACATGATAAGCCGACTAAGAGGTAGGCCCTCTTAATTGGTTCTAACCTAAGGAAATCTTCCATAGAATGTATCTGTTGTGGCTAGACCCATCATTGGGCTAGAGAAATTCGTTCATGTCCGTACTTATAATTTTACTTCACCACAAAAGATCTTGTCATTTTCCCTTGGTAATTTTGGGGGATTGGATGAATATAAATCAAGAATTCTGGTGGTTGAGAGAGGATGGAGTGTTAACTCTACAATACAATTCTCCTAGACTATAGTTTCCTTAATCAAAGGATGATTTTTCTTCTTTTTAACAGGGAAACATGGAAGGTATAGCTCCTACCTTGCTTGTTCCATTATGTTGAGGAAAACCTTTGATTTCTCCTCACTTTAGTGCACACTTATAATCGTGTAGATTGACTGCTTTATATCCTGTAGGATCCTGTAGGTCTCCTGCGACACAAAATGTTAGCTGTCTCTTGTAGGTGCTACTTCAAGAAGGCCGAGAGTAACCTCTTTTCAATGAATTCTCGAGATTGCTAATGCTCTCTTATCATGGGAATCAATGTTTTATTTCCTTATATGGCTAAATGTGTGGGATGATGTGCTGGATGTCTAAGTACAAGCACCTCCTTTTGTACTGTTGGTCCCACTATCAGTCCATCATTCCATGATCCAGGAGGATCTCCAGACACTAATTGCATGGGAAAGGATCAAAATTCAAAGTGGCAGAAAGGTGATGAACTTCACATTAGATCGAAGTGCTGATCGCCCTCATTCCAATGGTGAGAAAAACACTCCAATCCGAGTCTAGATGAAGGAGATAGAGGTAGTCAAAGTTGGGTTGACTTTTGATGACTGGGCAGGATTAATGAAGGAATAATTTGAACTTTTCCGGTAGACATAATCTGGCCCACCTCGGTGAGATTCCATGGAAAATAGTGTCCTCGTTAAAAATACTCCTTTGATCCAAAACAAAATTTTGAAAATGCGCAATTTGTTTTAGTTAAACAAAAAAATATTAAAGAAAAGGGTGGCAGGCCACCAACCCTGCTACCCCAACTGAACACATAGCAATATATTGTTAATGGAGAGGTGGGTCATGACCCTTGGCCCCTCTCCCACATCCCACGGGACTGTTATAACAAGTAATAAAAATGGGATGGGCGGCCATGACCCTGCCACCCCACAATGGAACCCACAGAAGCTACGAAGCGGAGTTGGTTGGGTCGACCCTTGGGGCACGAACCCAATCCCGACACGCACCCCCAAACAACAAGCGCCAACCACACTTAACGAAATGTGTCAGGGAGGTGGGTATGGTGGGCGGGTTTCCCAAGGTGGGCTCGACCCAAACAAAAACTCTAATTAAAAAGAATTTCGTTTTGTAATGTATTAAAAAAGATTTTATTATGCAAAAAGGAGGAGGCAGGGTTTGACCACCGAACCTCATCCATATTAACCAGACCTTCCACCAACTACACTATAATAGTTTCCTTGAAGAATCTGCCACCCAGATTGTACTTAAACGCAGTTTTCTAGTGCGCCTAGGTAGAGGAGGCAATGCACACAATTCGAGGCAGAATTTTGCAGGAGGGCCGAATTTTCACTTTGTCAGAATTTGACAAATTTTATATGGTTTCAACACTTCTTGACGCCAAGAGCACAATGGCACTATCCATTTCTCCATCAGAGTTTTGAAATTTTTGGCCATTTTTTAGTATGGAGGTATAAAACTCATTTTCTGTAACTGATTCGTATACTCTTCTTTCTCATGCCACTTAATGAATGAAGGCCTCCCCATTGATCGAGTAGGGCCTGGAGACATATTCCGAGTTGGACAAACTCCGTTATCATGTCTTGTTGTCTTCTTTCATTCTTTATGCGTTTCTTCTCTTATCTCATGTGCACATGAAGTTTTCTATGTTAAGCTAGAATTTATGCATGTAATTCTTTAACACATCTATGAGCAAAATATTTTGGATCAATTGGTATCTAAGTAGGTATTTTTAGATGTGAATTGCATGTTTGTATGCTAACAAGAAAGAGGCTTTGAAGAGGCAAACGGAAACTAAAGTCTTTTGATCTTGAAGCTGGGCGTGCACATCGAAGGAGAAACATGGCAGATGAAGAGGCTCGTCATGAAGAGGAGCACAATTTCCACAAAACGTTCTATACAATGGCAGAGAATGTTGGTCAATTTCTTTCAAGGTTGGAGACAACAGAAGAGAGAAATCCATAAGAACAGGGTTCAATGCATGGAAATGGTAGAGAAGAACCCCCTCCTTCTCCTTCCACGAGTGAAAGTTATTCTTCCTCTCATCACCATCATCATAGAAATTCAAGGGATGCATCTAAGAAACCTTTATTTAAATTAGATGTCAAATTTAATCTTCCCATGTTTAATGGTGAAAGTAATGTAGAAAAGCTTGATAACTAGATTAGGCAGATTGAAATCTACTGCAGGATTCAGTAGATCAAAGAGAACGAGGCAAATATTCATCTAGCCTCTCTTTGGCTAAGTAGCATCACTCTCGTTTGGTGGGAGAGCAAATTGTGAAGCAGTAAGAGTGTGGGTATTCTTCTTTCCTCATGGCCTAATTTCATTTCTGCATTAAAGGAACAATTCTATCCCTTGGTTTATATACAAAAAGTCTTAATGGATTGGCAATACTTAAGGTAAGGCAGAGGTCAGGATGTTCAAAGTTTTACAGAGGAATTTAGAAAACAGGCACTTAATTTGGGCATTGCACTTGACTCACCTAAAGTAGTAACTAAGTATATTGGATCATTACATAGTTACCTTAGACATTCATTATTATCATTTGAACCAACTACTATTGACTCGGCTAGTTTAAAGGCCATCCATCTTGAGAACATGGGAAAAAATGAAAGAGATGATCATTTCAAGAAACCACCTTTCAAACCTCCAAATGGAAAACCCAAAGTGAAATGAAAAGGAAAGGAGAAGAGGATGACATAAACCAAGAAAGATGAAGGAGAAAGGCCTTATTGCACTCACTGTAAAAAGGAAGGTCATGACGACAATAATTGTTGGAAACAATGCTCGAAAAAGAGACCAAAGAAGTATGGAGGAAAAGGCAAGTAGAAGAAAGTGGCAATTGTGCAACAAGACATTGGATCTGATTCTGAAGATGAAGCTTTGATCATAGCAGTAGGAACAAAAGGTACTCTTACATCTCATGTTAATTCTGAATCACATGAATGCACTAGTTCAATAGATGAGTCTCTTCCTAACAAACGAAAGAGAATTGTGCTATTTCATATTAGAGTTATCATAAATCATATAAAAGTGAAACTCTATTTGATACTGGATCCCAAGAAAACTTAATTTTAGAGTCCTTGGTAAAGAAACTAGGCTTGGAAACCAAACGACATCCGAAACCTTACCCACTTGTATGGATACATGATAAAGCAAAACTGAATGTAACTAAGGAGTGTAAGGTTAAATTGTGATTGCTTCTAAGTTAGTGCATGAGGTAAAACTTGAAGTGATACCATTGGATATATGTGGCATGGTGTTAGGAAGTCCATGTCTATATGATAGAAAGGCAATCTTCTTCCATCATGAAAACAAATACCAAATCACAAAAGATGGGCTAGAATATATTATAAGTTCTCATCAAACTAAAATCAACGCCAGCATTGTAAGTGCAGGACAGATGAAGAGGTTGGTGAATTCCAGTAAGGGTTGCATTCTTATGGTTGTAAGGGGAAAATATGCAGAATTATCCGATGCTTTCCAGGGTTGTGATCATGTGCATAAAAAGTAATTATGTGAATTTATTTCCAACTCTAATGAGATGTTTCAAGAACCAAGGGGATTACCTCTGAAGAGGGAAATCCAACATGAGATCCATTTGCAGCATGACACTCCTTTATCGAATATTGGCATGTTCAAGATGTCGACCATTGATATGGAGGAGATCAAAAGGTAGGTGCAGGAACTATTGAACCAAGGGGTCATCAGACCGAGCACTTCTCCATGCGGCTCATCGATTGTATTAGTGACAAAGAAAGATGGCACATGGAGGATGTGTGTGGATTATCGAGCACTAAATAAAATCAAAGTGAAAAATCATTGCCATATTCCCCACATTGATGACTTATTAGATCATTTAAAGAATTCTATTTTTTTTCACCAAATTGGATTTGCGTAGTGGTTATCAGTAGGTCCAAATTGTAGAGCAGGATGTGTGCAAAACTGCCATCAAGACCAAACAAGGGTTGTTTGAATGGATGATGATGCCATTCATACTTTGCAAAACTCTAGCCACTTTCATGAGGGTCATGAATGATCTCTTTAGGCCTTTCATTGATGAATTTGTTCTTGTATATGTAGATTATATCCTTGTCTTTAGTAAAAGTTGGAATGAACATGTATGTCATGTGAAGAAAGTGTTTGATGTATTGAAAAATGAAAAACTCTATGTAAAATTTTCAAAGTGTGAGTTTGGGAAAACCTCTTTGGTTTACCTAGGTCATATTATTGGTCATCATTAGCTAAAAATTGATCCTTCTAAAGTTGAAGCAATTGTAAATTGGCCTAAACCTACTAGTGTAACCAAGGTTCGCAGATTTTTGGGTGCAGTACAGTATTGGAGGAGATTTATTGCCAATTTCTCTATTATTGCAGCACCTTTACACACATTACAAGTGTAAAGCAATCCTTTCAATGGGGAGGAAAGAAACATAAGTCCTTCGAAACATTGAAAGAAAAGATCAGCACCACATCGGTCTTGGCCTTACTAGATCTCCAAAAACCATTCGAGATCGAGACAGACGCCAACAGATATGCCATGGGAGCTATAATAATGCAGCAAAAGAAGCTAAAATGTTACCATTAAGAGAATTTCTCTCAGGCTGTGATAAAATATCCCACTTATGACAAGGAATTATATGCCTTGGTCTAGAGTGTGAAAAATTGGAAACGCTACCTAATTAGCAAGGAGGCCATCATCCATACGGATCATCAGCCCTTGCAGTATCTTCAGTCATAGACCAAGTTGCAACAATATCTTCATTTTAGGTCGATGGGTTTTCTTCAGTAGTTTCATCTGGTAATAAAGTATAAGAAGGGCACTAGCAACAAAGTGGTCGATATGCTATCTCGCCCTCCTATTTCTCCTTCTGTTATTTTGCATAATGCTTCGTTATCTTCTAAAAGTTATGTTGAACAGTATGCTAACGATGATGACTTTAAGGAGATTATACAAAACTAACCCATGGTTCACAGGTCGACAACTATCACTTGTAGGGGAAACTATTATATCACCTTGGAAAATTGTGCACACCCACAGGAGAAAGGGTACATGTAATCCAGGAGGCCCACACCTCCCTTGTGTCTGGTCATTTTGGTATTGAAAAAAATTTGTGTCATGTACAAAGATTTTGTTTTTGGACTCATATGAAGAACATTGTGACTCGCTATGTAAAGGTTTGTGTGATGTGTTCTGTTTCAAAGCCCTCTAATAGAAAATGCGGGCTCTACACACCACTCCCTATTCCTTGTCATCCATGGGAAAGTGTGTCGATGGATTTTGTAGGAGGTTTGCCTTTGTCTAGCAAAAGTGATGACTATTTGTGTGTCGTCATTGATCGTTTTAGTAAGATGTGTATTTTAATGCCTTGTAAAAAGCAGATCACTGCAGTGCAGACTGCTTGTCTTTTCTTTTAGCATGTTTGGGTCCATTTTGTGCCGCCCACATCGACTGTGTCAGGTTAGGACTCTCGCTTTCTCAAAGAGTTTTGGACCAGCTTGTGGAAGATGATGGACACCAAGTTGAAAAGAAGCACAAGATTCCATCCACAGACTAATGGACAGACAGAGGTTGTCAACCGCACCATGATACACTTGTTGCGAGGCTATTGTGGGAAACATCCTAAGTTGTGGGATGAGCATCTTCCATATGTGCAACATTCCTACAACTGATAAGTGCACTCATCTACACATCATTCACCATTTGAGACATGTTTTGGCTACCTACCAAAAGAACCTTTTGATATGGTATTTGGAAGGGAAGATGACTCGATAGATGTGATGACAAGGACAAAGTGCATCAGTTCATTTAGTGGATCCAGTTGATTCACCAAGTAGTGCATGAGCAGTTGGAGAAAATTCAAGCTCGGTATATGGCTCAACATGAAAAACACCAAGTCGACCATCAATTTGAAGTGGGTGAAAAAGTGTGGTTCCACATCAGCAAGGACAAGATGAAGGGAGAAGGGAATAAGTTGCAACCAATCCGATATGGTCCATTCACCATCTTGGAGAAGATTGGAAATAATGCCTTTCATCTCGATTTGCCGATATATATGCAAATCCACTCCGTAGTGAATGTGGAGAACTTAAAGCTATATGAGCCACCATTGATTATGGAAACTGAAGAGGTGGGCACAATTCCTATAGTTGATGACTTTGCACCAGAATATATTGACGAGTTACCTGAGGACATCATCCTTGACAGAAGAACCAGGACATCACGACGAGGAGATGTGGAATACCTTCGAGTTGGTTTCAAGGGGATGCACCCTAGCAAGGAAAAATGGCTGGAGAAAGGAAGGGTGAGGGAACAATTCCCTCACTTGCCAATTGACTGATAAAGCTTTTGGTGGTCAAAAATCTCCTCAATGGGGAGGATTGATCTAGGAGGATCTCCAGACACTAGTGGCATGGAAAAGTCTCAAAATTAAAAGTGGTAGAAAGGCGATGAATTTGAAGTTAGATCGAAGTGCTCATTGCCCTAATTCCAATGGTGTTAATGACACTCCAATCCGACTTCGGGTGAAGGAGATAGATGCAGTCAAAGTTGGGTTGACTTTTGATCACTGGGCAAGATTAATGAAGGCATAATTTGAACTTTTCGACAGATGAAATCCGGCCAACCTCAACCAGATTCCACGAAAAAACATGGCCTCATTAAAAAGACTCCTTTGATCTTGTTGACACGACAAATTTTCGCTTTGCCAACAAGGGGAACTAACCCGATTGCAGGCCCCAATTAGATCTGATTTCTTTTGGAGTGGATAGTTCGAATGGGTTTTAAAGGATCCAGTAAACTGTTATAGGTGTTGAAATATTGCTCCCTGGAGGAAGACTTCAATTAAATCAACAAGTGAAACAACTAACCTATATATATTAAGTCCTATCTATACTAATCTTAACTATTCTAATCTATCCTACGGGAGCATAATGAAAGAGATTAAACATCATATATATAGATTCCAAGTGCAAATGAATCAATTACTAGTTCATAGATGAACAAGGTTGTATTAAATTTTAATTGCAATCTAATTACTTATATAGGAATACACATTCCTTTCCATACAAATGAAACTTGCAACTGATGTTTAACAAGGTTTTGAATCAACAACTGCTCATGAATCAACCATGGTAACAAATTATATTTGAATAACCAAGACTAGTCACAAACTGTCCGTTATCTATGTTCACAAAAAAAAACATATATGTCCTCATTCCTATCACAACACCCTAATTCCAAACATAAAAGAAAAAGGAAAATAAATCTCAAAAAACAGGCTTCTTCTTGACTGAAACAATCTTCTTTATTCACATAATAAAATCGACACCTCTTTTGCCAAAAAAAAGTACTCCCCCCATCTCCAGAGGTAATACTTATACAATGAAGGTTAGCCCTCTATCTTATCCCTGCCTTTCCACCTCCCTCCTCATTTAAATATAAAAATTAAAATATACAAGCATAGAATCGATCGGTGAAACGACTAACACGTAAAGGCCACATCTGCTGGAGCATTTCATTTCCTGGGGAAATGAATAGATGTTGATTGAAAGGAGGAGGTATGCGTGTCATTTCTTCATGATAAGGCCCGAGACCGCATAACCTTCAAAACACATAGGTAACACATGGAAACCTGATCGCCAATGCCTAAAGCCTGATCTTTAAATAGAACACACCCGCATACATAAACTCTTCAGATTCGCTCATGCATCTTTTACCCGGAGCCATACTTGATGCTTATGCATCCGTTCTTTGACCTTGCATGCCTTCTCTCGGTCCTCGCCTGTAGAAATAACCAACATCAGCTATGCTTATGAAAATATGATAGAAATGCCTAAAAACACAAATCTTTCCTTCATTAAAACGTTTATAAAATCACAAGGAACAAATGTGAAAGTATCGGCCCCTGGTTTAGCCAAGGTTGTGATGTGATCATGTCGCAATCATTCACTATAGCGGGCAATCACATGCAACATCACCCCTATCAGATTTTCCTTTGGAAACCCGGACCACAACATTTTATCAAAATACACAGGAAAACCCGCAGCTGAACCATAAGGCTGGACTTCAAATACTATACACCTAGACTTATAATTATTGTCGGGTCCACTCATCGCCCCCTCACATATTGCATGGGCTTCACTTTCGTCGACTGCCGATTTTGATTAGCGATAGGCTGGACCCGAAAAATATATATGCTGTGTTTAATAGTCCCCGAGGGTCCGGTATATCGCATTGCACCTTATGTATAAGACTTAGGCTCTGTCGATTGTGACTTGTGATTGGGGGAAGCGGACCCGAATATCTATATATATATATATATATATATATATATATATATATATATTGTGGTTAATGATCCTGGCAGGTCCACCATATTGCAGAATGTTTGAAGCTTGGGCTTTGGGTCTTAGCAAAGTGCAATTGTGATTTGTGATTGGAGGCCTGATCACATCACATTTATTCATGATAGATAGGCCTTGCCATTAATCAATGCAACCTGTGATATACGATAAAGGTATGCAAGGAGGATGTGTAAAGACTGAGGAAGTGCGGAGATGTTAAGTCATGCATGCTTTGCAAAGCATTTCTATTACAAAAGAGTTATAATAGGAATAAAGATGCAATAGAAGGTTTTGTGGGTTGAATCCAAATACAACCATAATAGAGAGTGGGGGTTGGTTATATGTGTGGGCATAGAGCACCATGAAGGTTTATGAGGATTGAAAAAGTCTTGATGAAGGATATGAATGAAGGACTAGACTGGGTTATAAATGAATCATGCCATAGAGATTTATTTAGGGCGGTCTTAGCCATTAAGAATTGAATATTTGACAAGGTAGAGAGTTAAAATACATGGGATAAAAACATGTCATTAAGAGAGTTATCATTCGGAGAAATGAAATATCAAACTTCTAGGGGACCAATTCAAATTTGATACTAGAGCAGGTTTTAATAGGGTGGTGGTTGTGGCCACAACAAATGGCGAAAAATTGGGTGAACCAGAATCTCTATTTCCAAATAAACCTTGGATCAATTGAACATCAGGGTGTTAATATAAACTTGAAATGCAAACTGTATAGATGGACAGGCATGGGTTCCACTTCAACATTAATAGCTTTAGGTGGGATAAAGACAAATATCTCCTACTTACTGATAGGGTTTTGACAGGAATTCTCCAATGGTCATATTATGGGATTTGTTGACCTTCCTTTACCTGTTTTCTACTTTCAAAAATCCTTTTTGGGCCATCACCAATCTGTCAATACCTATTTAGGTGTGTACTTCAGCTCTCTATTGCTCATCAAACTTGATGTAGATATGTTTATATGCAATTTATGTAAGAATTTTAGTGCTATACTTTTGTATGACTGAATGGGGCGCATTCATGGATCATGTCATATTTTTAAACTGCTTAAGCAAGGCTTGGCTTGCTGTGTCAACTAGCACTCTGAGTCTAGCAACAGTACTTACTCCAACCGGCTTCCCAAACAACTTATCCTTCCAGATTGGCACAAGGACTAGACATTTCATTTTCTTTTAAATAATTCCTTCAGTTTCGGGCACAAGGACTAGAGCACAATTGGATTTGCCACAGGATATATGATAGTGAGCTTAGCCCATGAAAGGAGGTTTACTTGTAAATGACAAGTATTGGAAAAATTAGTGTGGTGGATGGGACCAGTGGAGAATAACTGCAAACCTTACAGACAATTATAGGCTAGGTCTGAGTGGGATTTAAAAAATGCAGTGTTCCGCCATGCCAGTCCAATTGTGGTTACATATTTTTTAGTTTTATAAGATGCCCATACATGCTCCAGGTATCCAGTTTATCAACAGATCCTACCTAGTTCCCAATAGATGCTAATGAGTGGCTTCGATTTAAATTACACCTTTGATTTTCTAGTTCTCATAGGCTCATTGAAAGTTTGCTTGATTTGCAAGGTAACGATGAATTTAGGATTGGCAGACTCATCAACAGGTTAATGAAGGAGGAAAAAGGTTGAAGGTGGCGAATGAGGGCAGTCTAAAGAGAGTTATAAAGGTGAAGATGAGACTAAAGGACAAGAATCAATTGACTGAAAAGTACTGAAATTTGAATCAAAAGGAAAATAAACTTTGCGGAAAAAACAAGAATAGACAGGATGAAAATATAACTAAGCTAACATAAAAAATAAAAATGAATCCTAACCTACTCAGGAGGTAACCACCATGTGGTGGTTACTGGAAGTATATCTTAATATGTTGGCCATTAACAGGGAGTTTTTCAGTTTCTCCATGTAAAGTTTCAATCTGTAAGTTCCCTGACTTTTTCCTCAACTTGGAACGGGTCCAACCATAAGTGTTGGAATTTCGTGTGCTTACCCTTTGGCTCACTTAACTTGTCCCATTTCAGAACTAGCTCTCCTACTTGGTAACCTTTATCTCCTATCATATGGCGATCAAACCATCTCTTCACAATCATTTGGTGATTTCTAAATTTTTTTCTAGCTTTGTCTCTCAATTCCTCCAACCTCACCAGTTGGTTGATCATTTTTTGAAGTAAGGCTGAAGGGGTCCCTCAAAAAGCTTGGGAGAGCTCCAAAGAGGGAAGGGTAATGTTAGGAGGCAGGATGGCTTCCTCTCCATAGACGAGGAAGTATGGGGAGTTTCCTAATGCTACTTTTGGGGTGACCTTGTCGGCCCGAAGGGTGTTTGTTAGAGCATTGTGCCAATTCCTATGGTTGTCGGTGAAAGATTTACGGATTATGCAGATGAGGTTTTTATTTGTGGACCCTGCAACTCCATTTCCTTGGGGGTAATATTTTGATGCATACCTTATGAAAATTGGTTAATGGATAGCAAACTCAGTCAATTTTAGTGATGAAAAGTAAGAAGCATTTTCAAATATGAGAGCATTAGGGATGCCAAACCTGTTGATAATAAATTTCTCAATAAAAGATATTACCTCGTCTTCGTTAACATTCCGAAGTGGGATGGCTTCGGTCCATCTGGTGAAGTAGGCGGTTGTCGTGAATATATACTTATGCTGATGTGAAGAGTTCGGAGTGATCTTACCTATGACATCGAGGCCCCATTGTTGGAAGGGAGATAAATCATAACGGACCTGAGGGGAACGACTGGCTTTCTTTCTCGTCCTGCCGCAATTTGACATACCTTGCATTTCCGAGCATAGGCATGGGAGTCTCTGAACAGTGTGGACCAATAATATCCAGCTCTTAATATTTTGTGAGAAATGGTCTCTTTTGTAGTGACCATATGCTGGGCCATCGTGCATTTCTTTGAAGACATGATCGACATCATCCTTTTCCAAACACCTCAGCCAAACTCCATCATAATTTTTCCTGTATAATGTGTCATTGGCCAAGTGATACTAATTAGATTCCAACCTAAGAACTCTCCTTCATGATGCATCCATGTGCTCAGGACATGATCCCTGTGTCAAATAAAAGCATATGTTGTAATACCATGACTCAGGGTCCAAAGGGACTTTCGACACGTCTCATTAATCCATAGGGGCTCCTCCTTGAATTCCACTTCTGCATTCTGTATGCTCTACGCTTTTGGTTCTTCAAATGCCCCTTCTTTATCTGCCAAGGCTTCTACTGTGAGCTTGCACAATCCTTGCCCTTGAGCTATCTTCATCAGCTTAATCTTGAGGTCGTATTCTTGAAGGGTGGTTATCTAATTCCCTCTTTGTTCACCCATTTATTTTTGCATGAAGAGGGCTCTTACAACAGGGTGGGGAACAATTTAGTCCTGGCCTTTAATAAATAAGGGCAGAAATGTTTTACAACTTTAAAAACTGCAAAACCTTGTTTCTCCATGTCTGGGTATTTCAGTTTTGCTCCCTAGTGATTAGAGCTCATATAAGAAATAGGGACTTTGTTGCCATCACCATTTTTTTGGGTGAGGATTACGGCATATGAAACATCAAAAGCAAAAGTGTACAAGAGGAATTCCTTGTCGAAATCAGGGTTGACCAACGTAGGAGCTTCTGCGATGGCCTCGTTAATTCACTGAAACGATTTCTTAGATTCATCGCTCCACCTATACACAACGTCTTTCTTCATCATTAGCTGCATGGGACACACTATTTCTATGAAACTTGAAACGAATTTCCTAATGAAATTAATTTTCCTGAAGAAATATTGCTTTGCCTTTTTATTTGTAGGGGGTTGTATTCTCATGATGGTCTCTATTCTTTCAGGATCAATAACAATCCCTTCTTTAAAGAGGATATGGCCCAGTAGTTTCCCTTCTGTAATTGTGAAGACGCTCTTCTTGGGATTCAAAGATATTCCATATCTTCGGCATCTTTCAAAAATCTGTTTCAAGTGAAAAATACGATCCCTTTTGCAATACGAATACACAGTAATGTCATCCAAGTACACTACCATTGGTTTGTTAATCAATCCTTAGAAAGCTATGTCCATAGCTCTCTGAAATGTGGTGCCTGCATTAATAAGTCCAAACGGCATTTTACAGTATGCCTAATTTCCCCATTTAGTGTCGAAGGTTGTCTTAAGCTAATCTTCATTTGATACCAACACTTGATTATATCCCGAAAAACCATCCAATAGGAACAACATTTCAGACCCAGAAACACACTGAAGAATGTGTTCCATAGAAGGGACTGGATAGTTATCTTTCTGTGATGCTTTGTTCAGGTTTCTGAAATTGATACATAATCTAATGGATCCATTTTTATTTCTCACTGGCATGAGATTGGCTACCCAACAGGTGTGCCTGATAGGAAAAATGATTTTGGTATCCAAAATTTTGTTTAATTCTTTCTTCACCAATGGTTCCAAGCTTGTATGCTTCTTGTGAAGCTTTAGTTGGTATGGCCTAACATCCTTCTCAAACGGAATCAAATGCTACATAACACTGGTATCAAAGCTTTTTAATTTGCCATATGTCCATGCAAAGACATCCTTGTACTCTTTAAACAACTTACCAAACACAACCCTTTCTTGTGGAGAGCATCCTAAACCCAAATTAACAATTTTTGGGTCTTCTTTGGTTACAAGGTTGACTGATTCATACTTCATGGATGAGCTATGCGTTTTGCAGTTAGTTGACTTCTTGAATTTATCATGCAGGTCATACAAGTGCTCCATCTTGACAAGTGACTTGGGAATTATATTGGACTGATATTTTTCCTCATCTTCCCTCTCATTCATAAGCCTATCATGCTCTTTTTCATCAATGAATACATTTTTGAATGTCTTCTCGTAGTGCAGGAACTCAAGGATTTGCTCATCATCTTTGAACACCTGGAAATTTGAGATGTTATTAGGCATAGATTGTATGAAAATCAATTCAACATAATATTTATTCTTGTTTAATCTAAGATCAGGCAAAAGTTTTGCATCCATACCAGCCATCAGATTGGCATCTTGGTTTGGCCCTCGAGGTATATATGTGATATAAAAAGAATCAAAACTGTCAATTAAGATCCATACCTCACGTTGATATCTTACTAGGTGTGGCGAATTGCAGTGTATCCTTTTCCCTATGTGGTCCATAATTATCTATGAGTCACCTAATGCTTTAAGATTTTTTACCTTCATATCAATGGCTTTTTTCAGGCCCTGCAGCAAGCATTCGTATTCTTCCGTGTTGTTGGTGCACGCAAACTCCAATTGGATGGCCATCAGATGTTGGTTCCCTTGCAGGTCAATGAGAATGCTCCCAGCACCTGCACCTTCAAGGCAGTTAGATCCATCAAAATAGAGTGTCCAAAATATAGAGTCTAATGTTACATCAATTCAACTGCTTTCTATGAAATTAGTTCTATCATCTACAATATCACAGGGTGGCTCATCAATTGGACTACAGGGGAGAGCTTCCAACTGTGTGTTTATTGCAGTTTCTTCAATTGTCTCTACATGGAATTCTCTTAAACATGTTTCGATGGCACAAATGTGGAAACTATAATTCCCAAGGATAGAGTTGGTAAACATTACATGTTCATTGGGGTAGTCTAGTTCTGTCACTACATACTTCATGTATCTTTCTCGATCAAGTCTCAGCATATCACCTTTTCCCTTCTAAGGCAACAGGAGATGGGACCAATTAGTTGAGAAATATCCATTTAGTTTTGATAACCAGTCCCTACTAAGCAGCATTCCATATGCCTCGGGTATGTCGACTACCACTATGCCAATGACTTGTGTGTACTATGGTTTAGTAGCCATTCGAATCAGCACATCTTTCAATTCTCCAATTACTTTTACATTCATTCTATCCAGTTGCATAATTCAAATTCCAGTTTTCTTGGGTATTGCATGGAGTCTTTTAGTAAAAATGTAAGGCATAACAGTGGATGAGGCACTAGAATCTACCAGGCAATTATATACATTCATGTTGAAGATTTCAAATGTGATAAGAAAAGGTGGAGTCGTGGATTTTGATTTCCTTCCTATCATGGCTGCACTGACATCTTGGGGTGTTCGATTTATTTTTGACAGAGTGGCTTCCATGGCTGGTGGCGTTTGGGATGTAATGGAGGTACTAATGGGTTTGGACACTGAAGTTTTGGTTTGACTACTTCGATTGGTGGGAGATTTGCAATTCTGTTCATTCATAGATTTCAAAAGGAAATCTCTTTGCTACGTTAACTTTAACAAATCAAAGTATGTGATATTAGCTCAATATTTCTTAAGATCATCCATAGTATTGTAATCAATGTTATAAACAAGGTAGGGCAGAGTAAACATACCTATTTTTCCATTCTTAGGTGGGAGTTTACCATTTTGAGTCGTGTTCGTTACAGTCAGAAATGTATTATCTTTCTATGGATAATTCACAGGTAGAGTACTCTTAGAATCACCACTAGGTCTATCATTCTCAACATGAACTTTAGGAGCGTATGTCTTCAAAGGGCGAACATCTTTCTTTGTCTCGTCTATAGGCTTTATCATGCCTGCAAGTGGCCCCTTACTTCATGTGTGGATTTCATTAGTGTGGATTTATGTTGTACTATCTCCTTCATCGTCACCATTCTCATTCGTATAGAAATCCCACAGTACATTGATTTGAGATTCTTCATCCAAGGGCCCTTCTACTTGGTATTCTTCCTCATTTTCTTGTTCTGGATCTAGCTCCACTATAGGTTATTTGTTGTTAATGAGTGATCCAATAAGAGCCAACTCTTCCAGATTTAAATTCTCTTCATTGGGTGGAGCAGGCAGTGCAAGTTGACCATGATCACATTCTGTCTTCTTACGATAGAAAGGTTTGAAATATTTTCTGTTGTTATAATCTCCTCCATTCCCACTTGTACTCTCTCCAGAATTCCTTTTCATATCGATGACTGTGTTTGTCAATTTCTTAATGATCTGATGCAAACCTTCCACATTTGTGGTGTCCCTTGATTTGACCTCAGCCACTTTGTTATTACTCCCATTATTCTTGTTGGATGACTGAAAGGATTTTTTTCCTTCTATTGTATGATGACATGCTGTGAGACTGATCATTTCATTCTCAAATTTTATTGCTTCATCGATATACCTTGTAAGGTTTGTGCGCTACTTCTCTTGACCCACAACACAGTAGGGACATGGAGAGAAGTGATGTAGGATTCCATGAGCACCTCATCAATAGGTCTAGTGTTAGCTGGGATTCTGTTGAATAAAGTGTTGAACTAGATGTTAAAATCCTTGACCTTTTCTTTGGCTTCCATTTTTAAATGGGATAGTTCTAAAACTAAGGCCACGGGTGTTTTGTCATCGCCAAACTTGTCTAAGAAGGCTTGCTGAAAGGCACCCCATGAGGTGATCGATCCTATTCTCAAGCTAAAGTACCATGGGGAAGCCATACCAATAAGAGTAAAAGGGAATAAGCGACATACCACATCCTCATCGGCTACCCCCAACATGCGCACAACTAGGAAGAAAGAGTGAATATGGTTATCAGTAGTGTCTCCCACTCAGGGTTGAATTTAGGTAATACTCTTTATATGTTCTTGGGTAAGGCATGCTGATGCCTAGGTACCACTACGGCATCCTGTGCAAGCCAGGGAGGGAGTGCTCCCAGAGGAGGTGGGGCTGATTCTCTCTTGGAGGAGGTGGTAGAGGCGGATTCCTACCTGGAGGAGGTGCTAGAGGTGGATTCCCACCTGGAAGGGGAACGTTAGCCATATTATGGATAGGTAGGTTCTGGTTGAAGGTTTCCTCTGGGTGTTCTTTGTTAGGATTTCCCAAATCGGGCTAGGAATTACCATCAGAGAGTGAATCCTCAGGAATGTTTTCCCAAGGAGTGTCAATACTTTTCAAGGACTCTAGAAGAATATCTTCAAGAGAAGGGGCTGCAAATGTCTCTTCATTTATGGGAGAGATCCTTGGATTTCTTTTAGTTGTCAGAGGTAAAGAGTGAAAGATGGGGAGATGAGAGAGGGAACGAGCATAAGACCAAGTAAGTACTTTGATTGGTTGTTCCCGAGTGACAGGATACTCCAAAATATCTCTTCCTTGGGTGACCCAAACACGAGAATTAAAGGGATCTCTACTTCTTTGAAATTAGGCTCTTCAAAATGGGTGGAATGATATTTTTTACCTTTACGATCCATACACCAATATTTTTGAATCCATGTGCAACATTTATAGACAAAATCATGAAAATTTGTGGATGAAGGTTTAAGCCCTCCTTGTAGCGCCAATTTGTTGACACTACGAATTTTTGCTATGCCAAAGAGGGGAACTAACCCTATCACAAGCCCCAATTAGATCTGGTTTTGTTTGGAGCAGCTAGTTCCAATGGGATTTAAAGGATCGCATAAACTGTTATAGGTGTTGAAAGATTGCTCCCCATAGGAAGACTTCAATTAAATCAATAAGAGAAACAACTAACCTATATATATTAAGTCCTATCTATACTAATATTAACTATTCTAATCTATCCTGCAGGAGCATAATGAAAGAGATTAAACATCATATATATAGATTCCAAGTCCAAATGAATCAATTACTAGTTCACAAATGAACAAGGTTGTATTAAATCTCAATTGAAATCTAATTACTCATACATGAATACACATTCCTTTCCATACAAATAAAACTTGCAACTGATGTTTAACAAGGTTTCAAATCAACAAACCCTCATGAATCAACCATGGTAACAAATTATATTTGAATAACCAAGACTAGTCATGAACTGTCTATTATCAATGTGCACAAAAACAAAACATATATGTCCTCATGCCTATCGCAACACCCTGATTCCAAACATAAAAGAAAAAGGAAAATGAATCTCAACAAACAGGCTTCTTCTTGACCGAAACAGTCTTCTTTATTCACATAATCACATCAACTCATCTTCTGCCAAAAAAAAAGTCCTCCCTCTATCTCTAGAGGTAATACTTATACAGCCAAAATTGGTCCTCCATCTTCTCCCTACTTTTCCACCTCCCTCCTTTTTTCAATATACAAATTAAAATATACAGGTGTAGAATCGATTGGTGAAACGACTGACACATAAAGGCCACATTTGCTGGAGAATTTCATTGTCCTGGGGAAATGAATAGATGTCGATTGAAAGGAGGAGGTATGCGTGTCATTTCTTCATGATAAGGCCTAAGACCGCATAACCTTCAGAACACACAGGTAACACAGGGAAACCTGACTGCCAATGCCTAAAGCTAGATCTTTAAATAGAACACACCCACATATATAAACTCTTCAGATCTGCTCATGCATCTTTTACCTAGAGCCATACTTGATACTTATGCATCTGTTCTTTGACCTCGGTTGCCTTCTCTCAGTCCTCGTCTGCAGAAGTAACCAACATTAGCTATGATTATGAAAATATGATAGAAATGCCTAAAAACACAAATATTTCCTTCATTAAAACGTTTATAAAATCATAGGGAACAAATGTGAAAGAATCGGCCCATGGTTCAACAAAGGTTGTGATGCGATCATGTCGCAATCACTCACTGTAGCAAGAAATCACATTCAACATCACCCCTATGGGATTTTCCTTTGAAAACCGGGACCACAACATTTTATCAGAATACACGGGAAAATCTACAGCCAAACCATAAGGCCAGACTTCAAATACTATACACCCGGACATATAATTATCACCAGGTTTGCTCATCACCCCTTCGCATATCACATGGGCTTTACTTTTGCTAACTTTCGATTGTGATTAGCGATATTCCAGAACCAAAACTTATATATATTGCATTTAATAGTCCTGGAGGGTATGGTATATCGCATCGCACCTTATGTATAAGCCTTGGGCTCTGCCGATTGCGACTTGTGATTAGGTGGAGCGAGGTTCGAAAATATATACATTGTGGTTAATGATCCCAGGCGGGTCTGCCATAATGTGGAATGTTTGAAGCTTGGGATTTGGGTCTTAGCAAAGTGTGATTATGATTTGCGATTGGGGGCTTGATAACATCGCATTTATTCATGAGAGATAGGCCTTGCCCTTGATCAATGCGACCTATGATATACAATAAAGGTATGCAAGGAGGATGTGTAAAGACCGAGGAAATGTGGAGATGTTAAGTCATGCATGCTTTGCAAAGCATTTCTATTATAAAAGAGTTATAATAGGAATAAACATGTGATAGAAGGTTTTGTGAGTCGAATCCAAATAAAACCATAATAGAGAGTGGGGGTTGGTTATATACGTGTGAATAGAGCACCATGAAGGTTTATGAGGATTGAAAATGTCCCGATGAAGGATATGAATGAAGGACTACACTGGGTTATAAATGAATCATGATGCTGAGATTTATTCCGGGGGTCTTAGCCATTAAGAAATGAAGATTTGACAAGGCAGAGAGTTAAAATCCCTGGGATAAAAACAGATCATTTGGAGACTTATCATTTAGAGAAATGAAAGATCAAACTTCTAGGGGACCCATTCAAATTTTCTACCAGAGCAGGTTTTAATAGGGTGGTGGTTGTGGCCACAATAGGTCCAAAACAAAATTTTCAAAAAACACACATTTTGTTTTATTTAAACAAAAAAAATATTAAAAGAAAGGATGGTGGGCGACCAACCCCGCCACCCCAATCGAACACATAAAAATATAGTGTTATTGGAGGTGTTACAGGGAAAAGTGTCTATGCAAAACTGCTAATCCCACTAAGGCGTAGTAGCTACCTTAGAAACAAACAAAGTAAAACTACTTTCATTTTCCTTTATGAAAGATAGATGAGAGAAGAATAAGGAGACCAACCTATGTCTTGCGCTTGGCTCCTTGCTCGATTCCTCTCTCTTCTGATAGTCCTTTGCTACTTGTTTTCTGGTATACCTAGCTTCACAGAGTACCTGTAGAATCAAAGAAGCATAACACTATACAAGAACATGGATCTACTATCATAAATAATCTAGGAACATATGTAAATTGACCATACAAATGCACAAAACATAGATTACACAAGAGTATGGAGGAAAACTTGAATAGCTTTATTGATAATCAAGAAAGAGCCAAGAGAGTTACAACCAGTTGTTCTGACCCAGCATCATCCTCTCAGCAAGTGAGCCCTTCTTCACCTCATGAAAAGCTTAGATCACCCAACACTATGATGTTGCCTCAAGAAACCAATAGCAATTCCTTACAAGATGCAAAATTCCAGCCTCCTGGATCTCTGGGATGAGGGATCCATATATAGATGTCTGCAAGGGAGATGAGTCAGCTTGTGATTTGATTAGTGTCTTCCCTTTGATTGTTCTTGCTTCCACTTGGATATTGATGATCTCTTACTCATACTTGGTCAAATTCAGAGAGGCAAGTGTCATAGGAGAAGTTTCTGGAAGATTCGATGCTTCTCTGCCTCGCGGATTGACACTGCCATTTGTATCTTCTCGCCCATCGCACCCCATAGAAGGGCTTTTTGAAATGCAACGCACCCACTGAGTGTACTTAGGTGAGATGCAACACACTTTGCCTATGGAGCAGGTGAAATGATCCTGTTTTGACCAGTTCTAAGTAGTTTTTCATGGAGAACTTCTGGGAGAAGCTGTAATCAGTTGACCTTGTTCCTTTAGGGGTTGGAACAACACTTTTAGGGACTTAGGAGCCCTTGGTTTATGGACATTTTATGCTTGGGTTTGCAGTGCCCAAAAATGTCTATAACAGTTGCCCCCTAAAGCATGAGGTCGTTAATGTTTTTTGATGTCGGGTGAAATGCTTTATCATGAGGATCCGAAGTTCTTTCAAGCTGGGAGGAGACCTGTAATAAGATACAATACAATACATTATCTTCATAATATTTTCATGATCTAGCTGAAGCGGGCATTCCCATGCTCAGCTTTATAAATTCATTTTTATGTACATAGGACAGACAATCGTCTGAGTGTAGACTGATGATTCTGGAGGAGCCATCATCCCATAGATTGGATGATTATCTGTGCAGCAATGATGTACATTTGATGTCTTTATTTTCCTGAATATATATCGCAGCCCAAATGGATGAAACTAGATCCGGGGTCTTCAATCTCATTCGATTTTCACTCAAAGTACAAGTCGATCCATGTGAGAGATGTTCTGGAGTCGAACATGGAATGACATTGCCTAATTACCAGCCAATGATGTAAGCTGTTAACAGGCGCGAGAGGAATCACCGATAATGATAATGATCCTCAAGGTACTACAGTACAATTCACGTGGTGTGAATAAGGGACTTGGTGTCAAACACCACGCAAAATCTTTCGGTCGAAGGCCATTGATGTAAACCTGTCGCCAGAAGTGAGAAACTTTCCATTGAGGCATTCAAGCTTCAATGTACTGAAAGGGGTGTCCCTAGATCGACTTCTTGGATAATGAGCTGATGTCGACAAGAAGCGATCCGTCATAGGAGGGCCTTAATGAATCCCACATCAATGACACGGAATGGAGCAAATGATTTTAATGGAGGTGAAAACGATCTGGCGATATAAGGTTCAGTGTGGCGGTCATGAAAGAATGGAACATAAATGTATTGCAGCGGGTGAGACATAGGTAAATTCTCTGTGTGCCTTCTCTTGAACATATCAGCAACACTGACATGATGGATTGGTAGCATTAACCCCAAATGTGGATGGTGTGATGTGATTATGGTGATGTGACCGGTGAATGAAACAACCCAACCCAACTTGGATGCGGAGTGAAAGTGTCATGTTCAAGAGCAACTTGCTACCAACAAAGTTTCTTCAAGTTTTCTTCCCAATTTTTCCCTAGTCATTGCTGACCAGTACCTCTTTATTTTTGTCAAGCTTGAGGAGGATAACATATGTATGTTCTATAATTTTCCCTTCGGGAAAACCCATCGCTATGTTTTAACGAGCCTAGCGATAGTGAAACTCATTCTTGTCTGCTATGGACAAGTTTGTCGCTATTAGGTTTTAACGAGTTTAACGACAAAGATAACTCTGTCTTTTTCAATTTTAGAGAGTTCGAAGAGGGACGTAAAGGAAACTCAAAAAATCCTTTTTCGTCATCTAATCCCTTAGGCTCAAAAAAGTATAAAACAATACAGGAGGGATGAATTTTCGATACTTTTAACGAGCCGAATAAAACAAGCGTTCGATCTTTTTGTGTAATAATCCCTCAGGTCCAAAAAGATTAAAATCTAAAGAAGGGATAGCACTTCTGGTCCCTTTAATGAGCTAGAGAGGCCAATGGCTTGACAATCTTTTCATATTTTACGAGTCAGTTGAAAAGAGCTTAAAGGAGACTCGTCTTTGAGGAACGAGTGATAAAATTGGGTAGCAGTTGATTCCAAGTAAGGTTTGGAATTTTCCAATCACGACAGTGTTACAAGGATGGCTAATAGGATCACTCTTCGCAGTTGTTCCTCAAAAGGGGTAAACAATCAAATGGAGGTGAATGATTGGCCAATATAGAGTGGAGGCGATGATGAGAACACAACCAAGGCTTTAAAGGCTAAAGTACTACATTCACGATGGTTATTTACAGGGAATTGGTTCATTTTTTATTGAGCTTAAACGTTGGGGGAAACATTTGCTCATTGCTTATGTTTATTTTTTAACAAGCATGAAGTCCACGTTAAAACTGCTCGATTAATCCAGTCGTATAATAAGAATGTCTCATATATGAAAACGACAATTTTTAGATTTTTTCCCCACATCCTTCCTTTATGCAAGTTAGGAAACGACCAATCCTACGAGTTTAAAGGGTTAGAGGACCTACAAATTTAAAAAAAAAATGGTCGCTCTTTGCTTGCATGCCAAAAGGTTTGCATGCCCCCAGGTATAGAATAGAGTTTCAAGGTTACTTCTCAATCTACCAACAAAACATTTTTTTTATTCGGAAAGGTTTACCTCTTTCCAGTTACCAAAGATTGTTTTATCTGCAGCGCAAACAAAACACTTCTTCAGCGATGCCTACCGAAATAGACAAAGGTGAGTGGTGCAGACGCCTCTACCCACATAACTTTGCCAAGGGAACCTTATTCCAGTCCAACCCACTTTTCCAATCAAGGACAGGAGTGTCAGACTAGTCATATATTCCTCATGGAAACCTATCCTATACCTGAAGTTTTCCTGCCGAAGCAAACCAGGGTGCATGCCCCCTGGGTTTCAGTCATGTCCCCCGAATCACTCACGCTCATCAGGTGGACTGATTGGGGATTGAGACATTCCTTGAGTGAAAAGACCATTCAGGGATGGTATATGACTATTTGCTATGCGTGAACCAGGGAATGAAAGCTGGTCTATGAGCTTGACCACTCTTCCTTCGTGCAGAAAACAAATTACTCTAAAGAGTGATGAGACAATGGCTCCCATGCAATAAATATAGTCTCATCCAAGGAGTAGATTATAATCTAGGGGTCCTTGGACTACCATTACGTTTATTTGAACGATTTTCCCTCTCAATGTTATGGGCACATTCGGAAGGATCCCTAATGGTCAACTGGTTCCTTTGTCAAAGCCTGTTAGATTTCTCATCTCAGGCAAAAGCGATGGTGAACCAAGCACTTTCCAAGCAGTCGAGGAAAGGATACTCACAGAAGGCCCTTCATCTATGATGGTACCGACCATAACCATTCTATATACTTGAGCAATAATTCAGAATGGTACACTAGCCGGTAAACGGGGTCTGCCTAGCTGATTCCAGTCGAAGGAAACAACTAGGTTGCTTGGAGGTGGGACCAAATAGACGACCAGGTACGACTCTGATGAACTTCCTTCCTACAGTAAAGGAATGGGTAAATTGCCCCCATGTTAATCGGAGTCTGTGTTTACGAAAAGAATTTGGACGGTGTCATCCTTGTTCTCTTCGGTGACTGTATCATCTGAAGATGGAACCTCTGAAGGCAAGACCAGGTCAACTGCCGCCTCGACCTTTTGAATTTCATCTGGTATGGGTTTAGATGGTTTATCTTCAATGATAGACGCTTCGGCCGACCACCTGGGTGGGTCAGCCAGATTTTCAAGTAGTGACGGACTTGGCAAGAGTTTCTTATATCCAAGAGGAAGTCGTAATGGTGAAACTGGACAATCGTCAAAAACTCTTTTAGCATCATCTAAGAAGGGACAACGGTGGATGGCTTGATCGCCGTCACACAATTTACAAGGAAATATGCACTTTCCTTTTTGTCCAAGGACTTCACTTTCACTAGTCGATGGTGTGTTTTCAACATGACCATCAGAGGTTGACGACACTGGGTTGCGCAAATGAGGGGACCAGTCCCTTAAGATCCGAGGGATGCAGGGACAATCTCTATGATAGTGGTCTCCTTTGCAAATGACACATGGCGATTTAGGCCTGGTCGGTGTAGTGTGCGGATTTTTGCTAGACAACGCTTGGTTGCCCCTTTTCGCCTTTGGCTCGTTCTTCTTCTTCTCTTTCTTCTTCTTTTCCTTCTTCTTCTTAGGTACTTGATTTTTGGCTTTACCAGCCTCATCAAGCGAAGAGGAAGGAGGCGAGGAAGAATTGGACGAAGTAGAGGGTTGGGAGGTAACTCTGGAATTGTCTAGTTGCTGACTCGAATGTTCAGGAATTACGGTGCTCTGAACGACAAAAGTTGAGAAAAGTCATACGGGCAGGCCGATTGTTAATCCTGGAAGTCACAATGTGGCCATGTGGGGTGCAGCAACATCTCCCCAAGAGGAGAAGGGACTAGGATTTCCTCCAAGGGGAACTCCTTGGTTGGTGGACTCCATTTTCTCAACCTAAGACCAACGTAGGAAAGGTGACAATTATTTCGTTTAAAATAAATTTTAGACGCTTTGACACAACTTGTTTTTTCAATTTTAAAGAGTCGAGAAAAAACAAACGATGACTCTAGTTGCCTTCGATTTTTAATGAGCCTGAAGTGACAAGTGCTCAAATGGACCTTTTCCGTTAAGGAGTCTGAAAAGGAACGAAAGGGACTGCTCTAGAAATCTAGGCAGAGGGATTACCAAACCAATCACAAAACTGGAGAATACTTTTTACGGTACGGCAGTCAATCTTCCAGAATGCTGTGTTCAGTGCATTGCGATCGATAGGGCGGCATACACGACTTCCTATGGATAAAGGATTAAGCCTATTGTGGTCTCCCAAAATATACTCAACGGTACGTGGGAGCACAAGTCCGTACTGGCACTTATCATCTCAAAGTGGAGGAATCACCCAACCAACAATGAGAACAACAGTTACCAGGCTTTACGACGCCGGAATACGTCTCTAGCCTAGACTTCTAGATGTTGTGTGTTAGGTTCCAAAGCGTTGTTAGATTCATTAAATTTATTTTATAGTTGATCTTGCTTAAGAAATTTGCCTTTCAAGTTCACCGCGTGATGTAGATGTACAATTACTAAAATGCAATCTAAGATGATAAACAATCTTTTTATCTTCTTTGTGTAATGAAAATCCTATCTACTAAGGAAAGAAAGACAGAATTCTTTCAACAAAGAGCAAAGAGCACACACTATATGCACCGTCCTAAATCAAACCAATCAAACAATCTAAATGCAAATGCACATGCAGGTATTTTTTTTCAGCCTTCTTAATATGTGAATGATAAAAGAAAGCTAATGCACAAATCTGAATTATTTTCAAAGCGACAATTACTAACAAGTTTCTTTTCAAAATAAAAAATGAAGATAATGACAACACTTTACGATTTCGAAATGAAAACTTGCTTTCGACACTAGGAAAACTACTAATTTAGATAAAATACAATAGTAACAGGGTAATCGACTGTCAATAGCAATCAGACTCTCTTCTATGACTGAAAGCGACACTTGTGGCACTTTCAAATCAAGAAACGATAGTACAATTACGTTACTTTTTTGCAAAGGAGAACTGAAAATGACTCAACAAATACACAAAAACATTTACAGTCCTTTGCACAATTGAGGCATAATAATAGCAAGGAAAGGGGTTTCAAATAGAGGTGTACTGACTACAAGCAGCAAAATTCTTGAATAGATCTGAAAAGAGTGAACAGAAACCAAAATTGAGGAACAATGCCTAGTCTAATCAGCGCACCTATAACACAGTGAATTTGAAATGCAGCGCACCTGCTACACTCAGGAAGTGCACTGAATTTGAGATTCACAGAACAGACAATGTGCTGGACCAGAAACGAGACTTTGCTTGGGTTCCAGGTTATTGTTTGCAGTTCAGTTCAGGGATTTTGTCCAAGCAAGTGGTAATCAGTAAATCAACAACAGGCGTAGATCTAAGCAGGTTACTAGAGCTACCACAAGGGCAATTAGAGAGTTTGTAAATCAGTTGTTTAATTCATAAACAAAACCCGGAGATTGACTGAAGCAACATTTATCTACTTGGCATTTGCATAGAAAATACAGTTCGAAAGCTACCTGGCTTGACTTCAGGCTTCGCCTATAAGTTTATAAAGTAAACAAATGTAGATAGACAAACAACCTAGTCGCTCCCCAGTGGAGTCACAATTTTGTTACAGGGAAAAGTGTCTATGCAGAACTACTAATCCCACTAAGGCGTGGTAGCTACCTTAGAAACAAACAAAGTAAAACTACTTTCGTTTTCCTTTATGAAAGATAGATGAGAGAAGAATAAAGGAGACCAACCTCTGTCTTGCGCTTGGCTCCTTGCTCGATTCCTCTCTCTTCTGATACTCCTTTGCTACTTGTTTTTTGGTATACCAAGCTTCACATAGTACCTGTAGAATCAAAGAAGCATAACACTATACAAGAACATGGATCTACTATCATAAACAATCTAGGATCAGATGTAAATTGACCATACAAATGCACAAAACATAGATTACACAAGAGTATGGAGGAAAACTTGAATAGCTTTATTGATAATCAAGAAGAGCCAAGAGAGTTACAACCAGTTGTTCTGACCCAACATCATCCTCTCAGCAAGTGAGCCCTTCTTCACCTCATGCAAAGCTTATATCACCCAACACTATGATGTTGCCTAAAGAAACCAACAACAATTCCTTACAAGATGCAAAATTCCAGCCTCCTGGATCTCTGGGATGAGGGATCCATATATAGATGTCCGCAAGGGAGATGAGTCAGCTTGTGATTTGATTAGTGTCTTCCCTCTTATAGTTATTGATTCCACTTAGAGATTGATGATCTCTTACTCATCCTTGGTCGAATTCAGAGAGGCAAGTGTCATAGGAGAAGTTTCTGGAAGATTCCATGCTTCTCCACCTCGCGGATTGACACTGCCATTTGTCTCTTCTCACCCATCGCACCCCATAGAAGGGATTTTTGAAATGCAACGCACCCACTGAGTGTACTTAGGTGAGATGCAACGTACTTTGCCTATGGAGCAGGTGAAATGATCCTATTTTGACCAGTTCTGAGTAGTTTTTCATGGAGAATTTGTGGGAGAATCTGTAATCAATTGACCTTGTTCCTTTAGGGGTTGGAACAACACTTTTAGGGACTTAGGAGCCCTTGGTTTATGGTCATTTTATGCACAGGGTTGCAGTGCCCAAAAATGTCTATAACAGGAGGGTGGGCCACGACCCCTAGCGCCTCCCCCACATCCCACAAGACTGCTATAAAAAGTAATAAAAACGGTGTGGGTGGCCATGACCCTGCCACCCTACAATGGAACCCAGGGATGTTATGAAGCAAAGTTGGGTGGGCCAGCCCTTGGGGCACGTACAAAATCCTGACACATGCCCCCAAACAAAAAGCACCAACCGCACTTAATGAAATGCGTCGGGGAGGTGGGTACAGTGGGTGGGCCACCCAAGGTGGGCCCAACCCAAACAAAAACGCTAATTAAAAACAAATTTCATTTTGTAATGTATTAAAAAATATTTTATTATACAAAAAGGAGGAGGCGGGGTTTGACCGCCCGAATTCCTCCTTATTAATCGGACCTTCCACCAACTACACTATAACAGTTTCCTTGAAGAATTTGCCACCAAGATTATACTTAAACGTAGTTTGTCAGTGTGCCAAGGTAGAGGAGGCAGTACACGCAGTTCGAGGGACAATTTTGCAGGAGGGTCAAATTTTCACTTTGTCAGAATTTCACAAATTTTATATGGTTTTAACACTTCTCGACAGCATGAATGCAATGGAACTCTCCATTTCTCCATCAGAGTTTTGCATTTTCGGCCATTTTTCTGTATGGAGGTATAAAAATCCTTTTTTGTAACTGATGCTTGTACTCTTATTTCTCATACCACTTAATGAATGAAGGCCTCCCCATTGATTAAGCAGGGCCCGGAGACATAGTCCAAGTCGGACAGACTTCATTATCAAGTATTGTTGTCTTCTTTCATGCTTTATGTGTTTCTCCTCTTCACTCATGTGCATATTAAGTTTTCTATGTTAGGCTACAATTTATGCATGTTATTATTTAATACATCTATAAGTAAAAGATTTCGGATCATTCCAGCTTACCTTGTAATCATCTCCCACTTTGTTCCTCCATAACTTAACCATTTTTGGCCTTACCTCCTTTTTCTTCTGATTTGACTGCTACCACGTGTGGAGTGGTCTAATTTTTTTCTCCTCGTCGACCGACTGAAGGTGGCCAAGTTAACTGGCCACCTTTTCTTATAAAACTAACTCTTACATAATCCTACATTTTTTATTATATCGTGCTAATGAGAGAGCATGAGTAAGATGACATACCTGTGGGTACGGTTCTTTCATTATGATGCATGTTGGAGAATGATTTCCTATGCTATGCATTTGTTGCATATCCTTCTTTGTATTAGCCTCTTTTGATGTTGGTTTCTCTTGTTGTGAAGGTGTTGGAGAGTGATGTGGTGATATTTTTGCTACTGCTAAGCTCTGGAGGAGCTTCCTCAACCTTGGAATCTTTGTGCTGAGGATGGATGCAACCTTGAGAAGTTTCCTTTGTGGGATAGGCTACTACAGGATTTCCTACAGGAAACCTACAGGATGTCCTGTAGCTACCTCTCCCCTAAAATTTCATATTTTTCTCACTTCTGGAGCATGAGGATTGTTGACTGAGTAGAGAAGGGTTCAGTGAATGGTTGGTGAGAGGTATAGTCTTCAAGTATTATCCCTCTTTACTTTGTTATCACCTTCTTCTATTTGTTTTTTTTTCTTTTTGAAAACTGTATATTTTTTTAGTTGACTTATTGGATGGATGCAGGGGTAACATGGTGTTGAAAGGCATGGTGATGATGAGGTGAAGTGAATGTTTTATTTTTTTAGACACATGCTTGTTATCCCCTTTTATCTAGGATCACTTTTCTTGTGATTTCAAAGCCACTATAATTCCTATAGGAAACTCCTGCAGGTTTTTAGGGAATCCTGTAGGATTACAGGGAATCTTGTAGAAAACATAGAGCCTGTGTAAACTGAGTTAGAGGAGTTCTTGAATGGAAGGATGGATGAAATAATAAAGAATATGATATGGAGGGATTAAAATATGGATTTTTTAGGTCCTTCTATTCCTCTCAAGCTATGCTAATCCTCCTCTTACTAACCTACAAACAACATTTCCAATTTTTTTTCTTTTCTCTCTTTTTTTTTTTTTTTTTCTTTTCTCTTTTTTGAAAACAACTAGTTTGTCTCCAAGGAGGTTTTCATTGTAGCTACCTTCCCTGGGTGCCTCAAAAGAGGTTTTCACCCAAAGATATTTTGATTTTTTCATTTTTCAACCTAACAGTGGGACTCAGGTGCCTCATGGAGGCTTTCATCTGAGTCTCTTTATTTTTTGTTTTCTTTTTTCTCTTTTTTTCTTTTTTTTTTGTCAGGGACTTGATGGGGTGGAGGCTGAGACTTTCTCCACCACCATCACTATTGTTTTGATGCCATTGACGAATTATTTCTTTGACAAGGGCTTCTTGTAGACCTTCAATCTGTACCCATTGACAAGTAAAGGGATAACTTCTGCATCAATGGTTCTTATCTATACTGAACCATTATCATGACATTTTTTATGACATAAGGCCCTAACCATCTAGTCCTTAACTTGACTTTAAAATCATTGTGTCTTCCATCACACAACAAAGCCCAATCACCTTCTTGAAACTGTTTGTCCTTTATGTCCTTGTCATTCCAAATATTCCTTTGAACTTGAGCCACCTTTGTGTGCAGGAGGGCCTTCATCCTAAATTCATCTAACCCATTCAGCTGAGGCAATATTTCTTTTTGTGACTTGGTGAGATCTAGATCTATTTGTGCTGCCATTCTTAAGGTGTTGTATTCAAATCCAATGGAAAACAGAGCCTTCTTCCCATAGACCAACTCATAAGGAGTGAATCTAGTGGTGGTCTTCTAGGTGGTATTGTAGGCCCAAGTGGCCTCAACTAATATATCTTCCCAATCCTTTCTGCTGCTGCTAATCACTTTGGTCAGAATGCCTTCTAGCACTCTATTATTTACCTCCACTTCCCCATTAGCTTATGGGTGGTAAGTAGTGGATGTTCTATGCTTGATCTTCTGCTGGATAAACAAATTTTCAATCATGTGAGATGTAAATTGGCTTCCTTGATCAGTGACTAGTTCTCTAGGGTACCCAAACTTATAAAATACATTTTCCCTTAAGAACTCAACCACTCTCTCTTCTGTTTCTTCTTTGATGGCATTGGATTTAGCCCACTTGGTTAAATAGTTAGTGCACACAATGATGTATTACTTTTGCCTAGATAGAGGGTCAATGTGTCTAATGAAATCCATGCCCCACTTGTCAAATGGCTCAAAAGACACTTGAGGTTGCAGAGGAATCCCCATCCTTTGGCACTGATCACACTGACTAGTATACCTCCTCACATCTTGGTGAAGGTTGGGCCAATAACAACCAGCTTTTAGTACCTTGAATGTTGTTATTTTGGCTACAAAGTGACCTCCACAAGGCCCATCATGACAAGTCAAAAGGATGTCAAAGAATTCCTCCTCCCTGACACATCTTCTCAGAATTTGATCTAGGCCTAACTCGAAGAGGTTTCTCCCAATCCAAGTGAATGGGGCGCTCTTCCTTACAATCTTGCTCTTTTCCTTGGAGGACAAATTTGGTGGAAACTGTGTAGACACCAATTAATTTTCTATGTCAGCAAAGCATGGAGAGAGAACTGAAATGATGAATAAGTTTTCATCTGGTAACTGATCATCAACCATTTCTTCCTCCCTTACAGGCAAAGTCAATCTGGATAAAAAAATTTGCAACAACATTATCCTTTCCATGCTTACCAATAATAGTTAAATCAAATTGTTGCAATAAAAGTAACCATCTAATAATCTAGGCATTTACATCAGGTTTATTCATCAAGTATTTAATTTTAGCATGGTCAGTCTGTACAAATTTTTGGTAACCTATAATGTAATGCCTAAATTTTTTCAATGAATTCACAACAACTAGGAGCTCCTTTTTAGTCACGGTGTAGTTCAGTTTGTCTTTTGATAGATTCTTACTAATGAAGTAAATGAAATAAGGTATCTTGTCATCTATTTGACCTAGGGCTACTCTTATGGCTCTGTGAGAGGCATCGGCATGTATATGGAAAGGAATAGCCTAATTCGGGCCTTGGAGAATAGGTGCAGTATTCAACTTGTCCTTTAGGGTGCCCAAGGCCTCTTGACAACTTTCTGACCATAAAAATTTGGATTTTTTGGCCAATAACCCAAATCAAGAAAAAGCTAACTTGTTGAATTCTTTTATAAATCTCCTATAATATCCAGCTAACCTAGAAAAATTTTCACATCCCTCTATTTTTGCAGAGCTGGGACCCTTTGGATGATGGATATCTTATTGGGATATACTTGCAATCCTTTATGGGATATTGAATGACCTAGAACAGTCCCTGTAGGCATCAAGAACTCACATTTTTCGAGACTAAGGGACAAGTTCATTTCAATGCATTTGTTTAGCACCTTACTAAAGTTGGAGAGAGCCTCCTAGAAATCACACCCATAGGGTGTAAAATCATCCATCTAAATTTCTACTGCATCATGGACTAGCTTGGCAAAGATACTCAGGACTTCCCTCTGGAAAGTGGGAGGGGCATTGCATAATCCAAAAGGAAGAGCCCTATAATCGAAAGTACCCCAACGACAGGTGAACGTTGTTTTATCTTGGTCCTCTAGGCTAATATGGATTTGATTGTATCCACTAAACCCATCTAAGGAAGAGAATAACTTTTTCCTTGCCAGGCCATCTAACACTTAGTCAATTAAAGGTAGAGGGGAATGGTCCTTCTTTGTTGCTTTGTTTAGCTCTCTGTAATCAACACAAATCCCCCATTTCCCATTTTTATTTGGAACCAACACCAAAGGAGAAAGCCACTCACTTTCTGATATAGGGTAAATGAATCCTGCATCCAACAACTTTTATAGTTCTTCTTTGACTATATCCTTGAGAGCTGGATTCATTCTCCTTTGGGGTTGTCAGACTGGTTTGCAACCTTCTTTGATATAAATTTTTTGAGTACACACCGAGGGGTGCACTCCCTTCATTTCTTTGTAACTCCAAGAAAAGGCATGTAGATGTTCTCTTAGCATGTTGCACAACTCTTCTTCTTGTTGTATAGAAAGAGAGGGGTTGAATTTCAAAGTTCTTTTAGGGATGGATCGTATTATCTTGACATGTGTAGGGTTTGAATAAGCTAAGCATAGATCAATATGATGGTTGCTCTTGGTTTCCTTTACTCCTTCCTCTAAGGACAAGGTGTTGGGAGTTGAATTTTCGAGAATGTGTTCAATAAAATCATCTTCATCCGGTTGTCCTCATCCCATGGCAGTTTCTAGGGTATAGAATTGGGATAAGTAGACTTCATTTTCTTCCTCCTCTTCTAGCCATAAAGGCAAATCATGTTCTAAGGATGGATGAGGAGGGTAGAAGACCAACTGCTTCGACAGATGCCCATTTTTGATAGTCATGTTTCCAGCCCTACAGCTGATGTAAGCATTGAAAGTGGCTAACTAAGGCCTCCCAAGTATGAGAGGATATCAATTAAGCTTGGCCTTACACTGGAGAACTAGGAGTTTACAGGGTACTCCCAGGAGTCAATGGAGACCATCACATCCTCAACGATCCCCTCAGGAGTTACTATGGAATGGTTTGCAAGATGTAAGACTATTGTGGTCTTTATTAATGAACCTTGGAGATTTAGCTTAAGCATGGTGTCCTTAGTCATTACATTAATGGCAACCCCAATATCAATCAACGTGTGTGGGACAATGGTACTGTTGATGTGCACATATAATACATGGCTTCTAGGGTCTAAACACTTTGGGCAAATTACCTGCCCCAACATTAAGTCAGACAGTTGTCCAATGACATTAATGGTAGGGGTGTCTCTTTTTCGGCTCCTTGGATGTTTGAAACACCTCTCTTTAATCAGTTTTTTGTAAATAGGTACATCCTTAATGGCTTGGAGAAGTGGAATTTTGACACATAGATTTTTCAATATACCCAGAAGTTCATTCTCTTCTGGGGTATGCTAGACTAGATGAGTTAATATTTCAGGAAATAGTGGTGGATTCACTCTAGCTACACTTTCTTTTCTTTCCTCCTCACTCTCCCTTGGTGGAGATGGAGGTTGGATGTCCAGGAGTACTCTCCTAGACCTCGGGTTGATTTCCTAAATTTCTGCAACATAAGCAGGGTAGGATGTGTCTCCACTCTATACCTTTTGTGCCTATCTGTTGTTTGGGTTCAGATTTGGCTGGGTAGGCATCTGAGGTTTTTTAGGTGGAGAAGGGTGTAAAATCTTTGGTTGAGTAGGAGGTGAAGGAAATAAAGCTGGAGCATTGTTGTATGGGGACCTCCACCCCTGAGGTGGTGCATTCCACTTAGGCTGTGGAGGAGTATATGGCAGAAATGGCTGGTTGGTTGGCTGGGAATCGTGTTGAGGTGTAAAAGACCAAGGAGAAGGTGTAGAGAAGGAGGGATGAGCAGGGGGGGCCCAAGAGGGAATTTATGTGTCTTGGTTAGGGTTGTAATATGCATAGGATGGCCCTTGCATGCCCTGTTAATACTATCAAGGTCCATGAGGCCTCCTTTGATTTATGTAGCAAAGATGTTCAGTCACCCCTTCAATTCCTTGATACACAAATTTTAGTCCAGGTAGAGAAGGGCACTGGTCTGTGGAGTGGTTTTCTTCACAGACTGAGCAAATTTCTGTAAGGTTTAATGGACATTCATTCCTAGGGTGCCTGCTTCTACATCTAGGGCAGAAAATGTCTAATTCTCTCTCTCCTTCCTCCTGCTTTCTCTTGATGTGCATAGTGTCCATATGTAGGGAAAGGGTTTGCAACATTTTACTCGTGAAATCTTCCAACATATTTCCAATTTCACCTTTTATGGATGTGTTGGAAGAGGATGAGTTGGCCATTGGTTGACTATCCGTACCCTTTTTCCTCGCTGCCCTAGAATGGTTCTTAAAGACAGTCTTGATATCTTCATAGGGTAGCTAGTAGATGTCCCTTCCTACTATCAGGTTTAGGGTATCTAGAAGATCTTCCCTGAGCCCTTGAGTAGGATGAACTTCAGTGACTCAAGATCGAGTGTGCACTTGGCCATTTTGTAGTTAGGATGGAATATTTCCTCATAATCTTCCAAGGACTCATAATGCTCTAAGGTCATTTTAAAAAATTCCTCTTTAGTGTCTTTGGACCTACAGTAGTCCCGCTACTTGCTGTTGAAGGCTTGTTGCATCTGAGCCCAGGTTGTGATGTTATCCCCAGGTAAAACCATGAACCAACACAGAGCTACATCCTTGAGAGTGGATGGGAATAATTTCAACTTCTGATCATGAGTGGTGTAATAATAATTTCTTCATATGACAACGAAATCAAATAAAAAGGTATCTAGATATTCTGAGGTCAGTCCATGGATGTGAGGAAGAGAAGAGGGGCTTATGTTTTTCATCTTGGAATCCCCATTGGTTTCTCTGATGGGAAAAGCACCCTCAATTCTTTCTCTATCTCCTCTGTCATTTCTATTTTCAGCTAGTAGGTCAGTTGGAATGGGTTCTCCTTCTTCTTCTCCCACTATAGGCTCTTCAAAAATATTTGGTTGCTCACCTAAGGGGTCCTCCAAATCACATCCACTTAAGGAGAGAGAAGGTTGGCTGTTGGAAGTGGTGGGCGTATTTGGCAGAAATTTCTCTAAGTTATCCCTATTCCTACGAGGCATGAAAGAAGTGTTTTTGTTTTGTTTTGTTTTTCAAGCTTTAAGACTAATTATAGAATTGAACTAACAAACTGAATGGAAAGTAACTACTGAATGAAAACTTGCAGAATGGAAATCAAAGAAAACCAACATACAATTACTTTTACAGAAATGAAGTGAATAGTAGAATAAAAGAGATAAGAAATGGAAGAAAGAAAGAATAAATCACATTTACTCAAAAAATTCTCTGACAACGGTGCCACAAAGTGATGAGAACCAGTATTGCAGCAAGAATGTTGCAACTCCTGGGGCTACCAACTTTATCAACATGGGGTTCATACAAACTTGGAGGTGACAGTGCTGTATACACAAGCATATGCAATGGGTCCACTCTTTGTCACTGCTGTGCTGGCGATAGACCACTATGGTTTCTCAAACTAGCCTTATATTGATTAATAAGAAGTTTGATTATCAATGAAGAAAGGATAATTTTACCCTAATTGGAAGAATGGAAATATTGTCTATTGCAGTAATGAAACACTGAAATAAATGCTTTCAACACACCACTCATCTAATGATTTGTTAAGAGATATTGCTTTAGAAGAATTCTAAGCTAACATGTGTGTAATCCTAACTATCCCGATGTGCATATGAATGAACACAATAACACCTTTTTCCTTTTTTTTCTTTCTTTTGTGAAAATGTGAGTACTAAATCTTCTTCCTGATGTGGCATATGGGTTAGAGGTGGTTGTGAAAGGTCTGATGGCTTGGGAGGCAAGTGGGGGTCTTGTCCTATCTTCCTGTATTCTTTTTCCACAAATCGGCCTCAAAACAGGCCACTACAGGTTGTCCGACTGGCTATCCTAAGGCTTCCTACAGGATGTTCAAATGCTCATAAAGGATCCCCTGTATTCCTAGAGGATTTGGCTGAGAGAAATAGGAGTGATTTGGAAGGTGGTATAGGGCTTAGAGAAAGTGAATAATGGAAGAAACAAGGCAAGGGAGTGGCTAGGACTTCCTCAAAAACCAAACTAAGGTTTGTAAGATGGTTGGATTTGCTCAACAAATCTCGAAAGTTGTTCTTATGGAATGATGAATTGGTTGATGGACTTAGTGGTGTTTGGTGATCATAGATGGATGAGGTTAGGCTGGGGATGTTAACATGAGATCTTCCTGCACTATTGAAAGCTCCTCCAATACGTACATCACTGGCATTTACCCATGAATCATGTCAAATGAGGAATATTTCTAATCAACATAAGAAACACAATTCCATTATTTAGTTGCCTAGTTCATGCATGGAAATAGTTGTAGAATATTGTGAAACACCATGTGATCTAATACAAATATGGAGATATTAGGAATAACAACTGAAACCCATTCTTCAAAACTGAAAATATGTTGGCCTAAGTAGCAGAAAACCCTAAATTCCATATGAAATCAGAATTCTGTCTTTTTGGGACTGAATGGGAGTTTTTCCTCAAACCATGGTCCTTGAAGGGAGGAGTGAGGCCAAATCCACCTGCTATCATCCTTTCTGGTATTGCTTTCTCTATTTAAAGCTACTTCTAAAGCTATGCAGAAATGGAAGCAAACTAATTAACTTCACCACTACTTGCAATGAAATAATGCTAAAATCAATTCAACAATTAATCTGTGAAATAACCTAAGCATACAAGTACAAGAAGAGGATCATTTCTTATTAGGGTTGGGCCACAACCGAAGAGCTTCAGCCCTCAAAGTAAACTTAGTGCTGGATCAAGTAAATTCTCATTCTCATTATCATATAAAAAATTAGATAACAGTGTTTTTCTACAATCCTTTAACTCGAAAATGCTTAGTGCTCATACATAAAAAAATTGAATCCTAATGAGGCTCTAGGACTCCTTATTTATTCAAATGAAGTCCCCAACAACTTCCTTAAATCTAGGCAGGCTTGCCTCCCAAACTCAAGATGAACTGGTTCTTAATTGTCACTAACTTGGCTGCCCATGATCTCCATGACTCCGTGGTTTGCAACTCCGAGCTAGTGTGATTTGTTTGAGGAATATTCGAATGAGTGAGGATTTAGTGAGGAGGATATATCTCCTATAATCTCTCCTCCTTATATCATTTGAGTTCCTACCCTTAATTAGCCAAAACTTCCATGAGTTTCTCCCAAAAACCTACAATCAATCCACATTAGACCATAAGACATAAGATCTTACTTTTACTCGTCAGAAAAATATAATTAAAACATGTAAGGAATTATGAGAAGAGTTTATTTTAGTAATATTGGAGGTATATTAAGGTCCATGTAGTTTCCCAATTATGAGTCTCATCAACAGGTCACCAGTTATGAAAAATGCATTGATCCTGAAAATAAGGGCTTTTGACAAGTTTCTCCAGAGTTATTTCAAGGCAAGTCTTCTTATTTTCTTCAGGGATGCTTCTGAACATGTTTCATGATGAATACGCTGATACCCTTTTCCATTTTACGACATTTGTGACATTAATGACACAAGGTGCAACACTTTAGGATCTAAGACGGGGAGTGTGAGAAAATATTGTATAACAGATGCCCCCTAAAGCATGAAGGTAGAACTAGAAGTGATGGTTGACGTGCTTTACAAGCCAAGGCAAGGACTTAGAGAAACATCATCAGGAGACTTGGAAATCAAACATAATACAATATATTTGACATATCTAATGTAATTATGCCTGATAATACATCTTTGAGTAGGAATCTAACAATACATGAATCCATGACATGGATGTAGCAATCTGAATAGAAGGGATTATGTTTATGGATCTACAACACGAACGCAACCATAGAAATAGAAGGGATCATGTGTACAATCATGAATATTTAATAACTCCACGGAATCTAGATTTAACAGATGAAACCCAGAGTCTTCATCTCTATCTCGATCCAACCAAAGTACGAATCCCACCATGTGAATAGATGTGTCAAAGTCGAACATGGTAGAAACCAACTGATTACCCGTCAAGGTTATAAACTATTAACAAGCAGGAGGGAAACCACTATAATGGCGATGGTTGTCAAGGTACAACAAAACAATACATGAGTGTGAGCAATGAAGCTGAAGTTGAACACTCACAGAATCATTCGATCGAAGGAAAGCGATGTAAACCTATTTTCGAATGCGAAGAACTTGCCATTCAGGCATGCAAGCTGCAAGGTATTGAAAGGGAGTTTCTGGACAATCTTCCTAGATAATGAATTGGAGTCAAGAGGAAGTGATCCGTCCAAGGAGGGCCATAATGTTTCCCACATAATTGACATGAAACATAATATTTTGTAGAGTTGGTAATAGTGATTCGGGATTGTTGTACAAAATTTAAACATGGTATAAGTGGTTTGAATTGCAAATGGAGCTTCTCTTAAACATATCAGCAACACGGATCCCAAATTTTGCATCATTTGACTCAACATGGGATCAAAGATCATGGTGATAATAGGATATAATCACATGAGGCGCAAACGGATTCCCAAAACCTAGTAAGGCAAGTGACGAAGTGAGGATGTCCCAAACCTGACATGAGATATAGATAAGTGTCATGTTCAAGAGTGACATGCTGCCTTTTGTACAAAATATAGCATATGTGTTTCTTCCATTTTTCCCCACTATTTCTACAAAGTACCTCATTATTTTTAATCCAAAGCTTAAAAAGGATACCATATGCTTATCCTCTAAGTTCATCGTTTGGATGAATCCATCCTAGTATTTTTAACGAGCCATAGGGAGGAGTAACTCCATCTTGTCATGGTGACAAGTCCTTCATCATTTCAATTTTATGAGTTCGACAAAGGGGTAACTCAACGTATTTTTCATGTTTAGAGAGTTTGAAAAAAAGACAAAAATAAAACTCTATAGGTCCCTTTTCATAAAAGGTCTCTTGAATTCGAAAAGGTAGAAAAAAACATTCAAGAGAAAATCTTAGCCATGCGTGACTAAGGTATTCCTTTTTCATAACTAATCTATCTTAGTCTGGAAAAGGGTTAAACATATATTGAGTAGATGTATTTTCATTTAATTTTATGAGTTCAAAAATACAAGTACTCTAAAATGTTTTCATATTTCGAGAGTCAGAAAAGAGCTCAAAGATGACTCCACAAGGGGTTCCTTTTTCATTTATTTTTTACGAGTATGAAAAATTAAAACTAAATAGTTTACCCAAAATAAATTACCATCACCAATTATCCATAATCTATCACTACACATGTGAGCAAACGTTACCCGGTTCAAGAAAAACATACAAATATAGGTAAAAATATGCCCTAAATGGTGAAAATACTTAAAAAAGTTTATATAAAGTCCAAAAGTAAAAACAAAATTACCATTTGTCATTTTGTAATTTGGAGAGCACATTTATCCCTAAATCCCCTTGATCTTCAGGCAAGGAGTGTGAGTGATCTAGGGCACCATTCATTGAACCATTTGTTACAGGTAAGAGATTTGTCATTCCTCTATAATTTAATACTAATTTGAAGTAATTTAACCCATAGAACAGGTAGCTAGGAGGGCTTGAAATTTTTTTGAGTTGAGGGTGGTTAGCATGACTTTTACCCATCAGGACTATGCTTCCCTCCCTGAGCTTAATGGTGTTGTCACACTAGAAGCAAAAAAAAGTATCGATAGACGTGTTGATGCCGTGAAACAAACTTTTTCAATAAACCTTCAAAATCACTAATTTTTTTAAAGGTTTTCCTCCTTTTCATTGGATTTAAACCTTGTTCATTTATGTTTTACATGTTATTTTCTAGAGAAAATGGTTATTGAGTGGAAAGGGAGAGGTCATGAGCTGGAAGAGCATCAAGTATCATAGGATCCTGATTTCATAAGGGCTTTATGGGCATGTGGATTGATTAAATTATTTCATACCCCTGGGATTAGAACCCAAGTAGAGTTATTGCAACACTTGGTAGGATGGTAGGATTTAGACCGCTAGATGTTCATAATAGGGGACCAAGAGCTTGACATAGAAGTTGGAGACAAATACTTTATCATTAGTTTTTCTAGGAGATGAAAACAAGTCCAATCATCTGGTTCTCGTGCTGGAGGAGAAAGAAATGAAATGCTAATAGCTAGACATTCCATGGTTCCCGGAAAACAAAATGAGGAAGATAGACATCAAAACTATCACAAATATTCCTTAGAGAACAATTCTACATGCTATAGATCAAGTAATTGGAGCCCATGCTCTACATGAAGTGAGAAAATCCCACTTTCAATATGCAGTGGATTGTCTTAGCCTGACCTTGTTGTGAAGGATTACTAGATTGTATGAAAGACCAACTCACCAAATGCAATATAGGTAAACTCAAACAATTTGGCTACGAATCGATTTTTGTGACATTCTTGTTAGGTAATTTAATTGACTATTAAACTACTTGCATTTATATGTCAATCCAGGTATGTGAGCTTGCAAAGTACACTACACTGCATGTGCTAGGAGATTAGATTTCAATATTTATGAAAAGTTGAAATGAATTTGAAACTTCAAAAGGAAATTAGATTCATTAGATTCTTTAATATAAACTATGAAAGTACTAAGTTTTTGGAAAGGAAATTAATGTTAAACTAGAAAAAAAACATAAAGATTATTGATCTAAGAAAACATGATAATTTATCCTATGAAAGCATGGAGATTTTTCTCTAAAACTTACAAACTTTAATCTATGGAATCATGAAATTTTTTAATCTAAGAAAGCATAAACATTTAATCTATGGAAAACATGAGCTTTTAATAATAATAATAAACAATTAATCTATGTAAAACAAACCATTCATGAGAATATGAAAGAAATGGAAAGCATCAATACTATTATGATAGATCTCTAGGGGGCCCTCCCATGGACTGCAAGGTGTTCAAAAATTAGACCAAGAGAAGATATTTATGTCACCAATTTCATTCAGAGCTGCACCATATTAAAAAAAATTACTTTCAATGGAAAAAAAAAAAAGATTTTTTCTCCTTCAATCAACCACAACAATTACAAATTATGATCATCCTTGACATCTATGATCATCCCTCTCATCAAAGAGACTGCAATTTATAGAATTTTGAGACAATTAATAGACTCATAATTTTCTTGCTTGAGTTTTGGTCACGAGATCAAATCAAATATAATTTCATGGATTTTTGGATCAAAGATTAGCCGAGATCTGATCAAACTTACCTCTATGCCATGAATTTTCGAAAGAACAACTTGTTCAGTGACTAAGTGCTCAAAAAATAGCTCTAAATTCGAAGTTCTTGGATCGGTGTGGACCTAGACGACCACATAGTTCTCGTCATCCTGAATCCACCGCAACTCATTTTGTGCAAAATAAACTCTGTATGATCCCAAAAACATGTTTTGTTTGTTTTTCCTAATAGGCAATTTTTTGGAAAAATTGACAGCCTGGTCAACAGTTTGTATTATTGACAAGGCATTAACTGGGCAGGTGTATGTGGCAGTTTGAATTGGTCAATGCGTTTTCTACGATGAATGTTATTGTGATAATTGGCATCTTTTTATTGGTCGAATTTATGTGCTTTTGATTACTCAGAATGGTGGCCAACCACGGGCTGACGTGTTGCCCAGCCAGAGGCTGCCATGTGGCAGTCCAAGGGCCACTAAAATTATTGTTCAAAGTCCAGGTGGAAGGAGCACGGGCCGAACCCGTGACCTCATCCAAACAAGCTAAAGCCTTTGCCAATACACCATGCACATGTTACTTAACCACTATGTGCATGGGCTATATTTGAAGTTTATTTACAGGTCGTTTGGGGGTAGGGCCAGCCCATGGGGGCTAACCCTTGGCTATAGTGTGCCATTTTGGGGTAGGGCCAATGCACAAGGGCCGGTTCTTGGCTATACCAACAAAATATGACCAACGGTAGAGAGTGGTGCGGGGCCACGATCGGTAAGGGCGGACTGTTGGCCTTAGCCTTAGGCATGTGGCCATATTTTTTCGGACTTAAGCCCTTAGAGGTGAAATTAAGGCGCCCAAAATTTGCACCAGAATTTGCCCAAAACAACACTCATTTAGTGCATTATGGGGTGAAATTGTGGGTTAGGTGCCAAATTTTGGGGAGTTTGTAGAGTGAATAACAACCAAACTTGGGGAAATCATAAAATGATGAGTTTTTTACCAAATCAGTAGCAGAAAGAGGCTACACAGGTATTTTGGGGCATTCTGGAGCCATTAGAATTGGTTTAAGATCATTCTAAGCATCGTAAACTGATGTATTCACACTTTTGAGCATAATAGAGAGGGCGAAGCCATTGGATTATGGACCAATGAGATGTAGCCTAGGAGGGGTAAACTCCTTTATCATGTGTTGTTGTGATACTATATATGATAATGTTTATGTCTATTATATGCTATTGTTCAGTCATTTATTTATGTTAATTTGAAAATAAAAAGTACATAAAAACACTCAAAAACCCATGTTTAAAACTAGAAACAAATTCATAAATCCCCAAGTATATTTAATATATTTTGAAAAGGAATTTTAGCACAGAAAAACTAATTTTCTTAATTAGACCAAGTTTGGTACCATATCACTTTGCTTTATTTGTGCAAGATGGATTTAACTGTTTGCAAATGAATTCCATGCTTACAAGGTTAAAACTCAAGAGAGGAGAAGGGAAGCTAGTTGAAAGCCTTGAAGTTGGGTTAAAGGGAAGGAGGATAAGGTTGCCAAAATCTCCATCATAAGTTCTTCCTCAAGTTACAGTTGAGACTCCAGTGAGCATGTCTCATGAAGGATAACCTACAAAAATGACAAAGGATGAGGAGGTCTTCAGAGGATTTCTTTGATATAACAAAAATGGTAAACGTCCTCTATGAAGAGAGGAATACCAGATTGTAGGGCGAAAGCTCCAAACCTCCCAAAGGAGAAGGTTATTCAGGAGGAGGTAATGGAAATGGAGGTAAACCTCCACCCTCTCCACCATCTTCTTCATCTTCTTCTTCACATGCATCTTCACCCTCTTCCACTAACACAACCCTTACTCATACTCATCAACATACCTAAAACGGATATGGTAAATCGCCCTTATTAAAACTTGATTTCAAATTTGAAATGCCCATGTATAATAGTGAAGTGAATGCAAAGAAACTAGGCAATTGGGTTGATCAATTTGAGGTCTATTTTAGTATTCAAAACCTTCAAGAGGATGACATAAAGATTCAATTATCTTCTTTGAGGATAGAGGGTGCAACACTTGTATTGTGGGAATCAAAGACACAAGAAGAGATAAAAAAACATGGTACGATCTCAATTTCTTGGTCTAGTTTCATTGTTGGAATTAAAATACAATTATTCCATCTAGCTTATATGCATAAACGCATCATGAATTGGTAGAACTTTAGAGAACCTAAAGGTAAAAATGTGCAATATTACACCCAAGAATTCAGAAAAAAGGTCTCTAAGGTTAGGTGTAGAGTGCAATCACAAGACACGTTGCTAAAGCACATAGGGGGGAGTACACAGTTACTTTAGGCATACTATTCTTATGTTTAATCCCAATAATATAGATGAGGTGTGTCTGCAAGCCACTCATCTTGAGGAAAGAGGGAAAAAAACTCCAGAAGAGGGTAGTAAAAATCCCTTCAAGGGTAAAGAAAAAGAAAATGGTTTCAAAGGAAAGAAAAATGCATCAATTAAAAAGGAAGGAGAGAAAACAATGTGTAAACATTGTTCCAAAGAGGTCACGATGTAACTAATTGTTGTAAGCTTCATCCCAAGATGAAACCAAAGAAATTAAACAACAATAGAAAAGAAAAGACAACTACCATCATTCAAGAGGATTTGGGATCTGATTTGGATGATGAAACTAAAATTACAGCCATGGGTATAAAAGGAAAATAATCCATTGCTAGCACTAGTATATCAAATTGTCACACTAGCACTCCAAATGGAGAAACAAGGATTGAATTATTTCATGTGAGGGTAATATCAAAACATACAAAAATCGTCACACTATTTGATAGTGGGTCTCAAGACAACCTGATATCTAATGATTTAGTTAAGAAATTTAATCTTGAAACAATTTTACATCCCAAACCATATACATTGGGTTAGATATGAAAGGACACAAACTTATAGGTTACAAAAAATGTATTCTTTGGTTTGCAATCACAACAAACTTCATTGATGTAGTTTAATTAGATGTTGTACCGCTTGATATTTTAGGAATTTTTTTGGGTAGTCCTTACCTCTATGAGAAAAAATAAATATTGTATCATCATGAAAAAAAGTACCACTTGTTCAAAGATGGCATGGAAAATACTGTGAGAGCTCATCACAAGAAACTAAATCTTTCATTAGTTAATATAGGGCAAATGAAAAGACTAGTGAATTCAAGCAAGAATTTAGTGGTTCTTATGATGAAACCCAATGTTGATGTTGATTATGAAACATTTGATGGTTGTCATTCAAAATTGAAAACTCATTTGGTTGATTTAGTTAACCATGATGATGAGGTGTTTCAAAATGCAAATGGATTTCATCCCAAGAGGAGAATCAAACATGAAATACCATTGCAGTAAAAGTGTCTTCTTTCTAACGTTGACATGCACTAGATGTCAAGAAGGGAAAGTGCAAATATACCAAAGAAAATCCAAGGGTTGTTGAAAAAAAGTATCACCAGACCATATCCTTCACCATGTGATGCACCTATTGTCTCGGTGCCCAAGAAGAATGGAAAGCATTTCATTGGATGGCACTCAAAGAGTAGCTATCATCAAAGTAGAGTTGTCGAAGGATACATATGGAAGACGACATTCAAAACCAAGCAAGGTTTGTTTGAATGGCTTATTATGATTTTTGGTCTTTTCCATGCTCCTACTTTCATGCACATGAAGAAAAATGCATTGAAGGCATTTCTAGATATGATAGTCTACTTGGATGACATTTTCATTTTCATAAAATTTCATTTTGAACATGTCATGTGTGAGAAAAAATTACTTGATTTCGTATGTCAATAACATTTGTTATTGAAGATGTAAATTTATGTGCTGGGTAAAAGTTCTTTTATGTACTTGTGCCATAATATTAGAGAAGGTGAGCAGAACTTAGACCTCTCCAAGATTGATGCCATTATGGATTGGTCAATGTTCAAGATGGTCATTTGCATAAGAGGTTTTTTTGGAGCAGCCCAATGTTGGAGGAAATATTTTGTTAAATTTTCTTCTATTGTAGCTCATTTGCATTCTTTGAAAGTTGTGCAAAAGGTCTTCTAGTGGGGAGGAAAACAAGAAGAGGCATTTGACACTTTGAAACAATAGATCAGTTCAACCTTTTTAATTGATCTTCTAGGCTTGAAAAAGTCATTTGAGTTTTAGGTTGATGTATGTGGCTATGCCATGGGCACAATATTTATGTAATGTGGTAAGCCCATTTCATTTCATTCAGAAATTTTCAATGGCGCAATGTTTAAGTTGCAGCAACAAAGACACTTTCATTGGATGGGGTTTATTCTACTATTCTACCTGGTCAAAAGGAATACGAAAGGTATAAGCAACAACTTTGTTGATGTAATTTCTAGACCTATAGTTTATGTAAATATTTTACTCAAGCATCATTTTGTTTTACATGAAAGTTATGATCAACAAAATACATACTTTCAAGATATATATTCAAGCTTGAGTCAAAGGAATCAAGTGGAGAAATTTGTTTACCATTTGCATCATAATGTATTGTATCATCTAGGTAAGAAGGATGTTTCTATTATTGGTAACATGGAAAAAGCCAAGGAGTTCATTGAACGACTCCAAATCGTGCATCAAACAATGCAAGATCAACTTGAAAAGAGCAAAGGAAAGTACAAAGCAAGGCATGACAAGCATCATGTAGATCACAAGTTTCAAGTTAGTGATTAATGGATTGAGATTGGAAAGGTGAGGGAAATTTAGCCTCATCTCTTGGATAACTAAAAGTGATATTTTGGGGTCCAAAAGGCTTCTAGTGGCAACGAATGATCAGGTGCTCAAAAAATAGCATAAAATTCAATGTTTTTGGATCAGTGTGGAACCTGCACGACCATGTAGTTCTCATTATCCTGAATTTGGCATAACTTGTTTCATGTGAATTAGACTCCGTATGTGCCTAGAAACATGTTCTGCTCATTTTCCCAAAAAGCAATTTTTTGCAAAAATTACCATCCAAGTCAACAGTTCATACTGCTGACATGGCATTGATTGGGCAGGTGTACGTGATAGTTTGGCTTGGTGAATAGGTTTTCTCTGACAAATGGTATTGTGACAAGTGGCATCTTGTTATTGGTTGAATTTTTGAATTTTTTATTGGTCAGAATGGTGGCCAACCACAGGTTGACATGTGGCCTAGCCGGAGGCCACCACTTGACACCACGGTGGCCACCAAAATTATTGTTCAAAGTCCGGGCAAAGGCAGCAGGTGTCAAACCTGCAACCTCTCCAAGCCAAAGCCTTCGCTAATAAACCATGCACATGTTACTTAACCACTATGGGCACAAGTTGTATTTGAAGTTTATTTGCACACCGTTTGGGTTAGGGCCAGCCCATGGGGCCGACCCTTCGTTATACCAACATAATACGACCACTAGCAGAGAGTGGTACGGGGGCGCGATCAGTGGGGGTGGGCTATTGGCCTTAGCCCCGGGCACGTGGCCATATTTTTCGGACTTAAGGCCTTAGAGGCCAAATTAAGGCACCCATAATTTGTGCCAGAATTTGGGCAAAACAACACTCCGTTAGCACGTTATGGGGAGAAATTGTGGGTTAGGTGCCGGATTTTGGGGAGTTTGTAGGGAAAATAACAACCAAACGTGGGGAATGATAACTTGATGAGTTTTTGACCAAATCAGGGGCAAAAAGAGGCTACAAAGGAATTTTTGGGCATTTTGGAGCCATTGGAACAAGTTTCAAAGCAATCTAAACATTGTAAACTGATGTATTCACACTTTTGAGCATAATAAAGAGCGCTAAGCCATTGGAAGCTAGACTAAGGAGACATAGCCCAAGAGGGGTGAACTCCTTTATCATGCGCTGTTGTGATACTGTTTATGGTGGTGTTTATGTATGTTATATGGTGTTGTTCAGTCATTTGCTTATGCCAATTTGCACATAAAAATTACATAAAAACACTCAAAACCCCATGTTTAAAATTGCAAATAATTTCATAAATCCTCAAGCATTTTTAAAGTATTCTAAAAGGGAATTTTAGCACAGAAAAACTAATTTTCTTAATTAGATCATTCAGGGATTTTTTTTTACTATGCATTAAATGAAAAATTGAAAAACCGTATATCCACGTAATCTTCAAAATTGTAGGAATTTACAGGGTAAGTTCCACAGAAAGAATACCAAAAGGACACCGCTCACAACTAGATCTCAAATCAATACACCAGTATTTTTGACGTGGTTAAAACCCTCAGAGTGCAAGGAGGGAAACAGTCCACGGCCTGTCCCAACGTGGGTACTACAGGCAATTTATTAATCAAAGAATGAAAATTTACATAAGCTTCTCTCATGCACGGATTACCCGAACAATGACCCTCCATGCGCTTTAAATAGAACTCATGGACCAATCGGGTGTCAAGCCACGGATCAAGTGTCGGTAATACCGAGGTGAGAGTGAACCGTCGGATCACTACATATCGTGACCGTCGGATTGTAAGTTACAAAATGTACAACGGTAAAGAAACACACTTTACCTAACTCTAACCTAACTCTATACTAGACCAAGTTGAACTTAACTATATCCTATGTGTCGGAATATCCTAACATCCCCCCTTAAGAACAACTTGGGATAGGATTGAAGGATTTACAAATATGACACAATAGGAGAAGGAAGGAGGCACTAGAGCCTATCCCCCCTTAGTGACAACTTCCTGAACTCCAAGCATATATCGAAGTTTAGTGAACTTCGCCTCTGTGAGAGCCTTTGTGAAGATGTCTGCAACCTGATCATCTGTTGGACAATATTGCACTTCAAGAACATGGTCATGAATGAGCTTTCTGATGAAGTGCATGTGTAGTTCAATGTGTTTGCTGCGCTGATGCTGAACTGGATCTTTGCATAGCTGAATGGCACTTTGATTATCACACCAAAGTGTGGTTGAATGCTGCTGCTCAAAGCCAAACTCTGATAGGATCTGACGAAGCCACAAGGCTTCCTTACTAGCTTCCACGGCACCACGATACTCTGCTTCTGCTGACGAAAGAGAAATGGCAGCCTGTTTCTTACAAGCCCATGTAATAGGTCCTGAACCAAGAGTGAAGACATAACCAGCAGTAGACTTCCGATCATCAGGGTCACCAGCCCAATCAGAATCAGTGAAACCAACTAACAGAGGAGCTGCTTTGGCACTGTAATGAATCCCAAACTGTACTGTACCTCGAACATAACGAAGTATTCTTTTAGCTGCTTTCCAATGACTTTCACGGGGGTTTTGCATAAAACGCGCAACAAGGCCAACAGCAAAGGAAAGATCAGGACGAGTATGGGTTAAATACAGGAGTTTTCCGACAAGTTGACGGTATAAGGTAGCATCAACTTCAGGAGAGGTACAAGAGACTGAAATTTTGACTCCAGACTGAAAGGGAGAAGGGGCTGGCTTACAGTCTTCCATGTGAAAATGACGAAGAATATCACAAGCATACTTGGACTGGGAAAGGAAAATACCCTCTTGGGATTGCAAGACTTGAAGACCGAGAAAATAGTGTAAATGTCCTAAGTCTGTCATTTCAAATTTCTTTTTAAGGCTGGACTTCACATGGTTTATAAGGTTGGGATCACTACCAGTAAGAATAAGATCATCAACATAAAGAACAAGGATGATAAGAGAGTTGCCCTCTTTCTTGGTGTAGACAGTATTGTCAGAATGACACCTAGAAAAGCCAGATTCTAAAAGAAAGCTATCCATTTTGGCATACCAAGCCCGAGGAGCTTGCTTGAGGCCATAAAGGGATTTCTTAAGTCGACAAACAAGGCTGGAGTCTGTTTGTATGAAGCCAATGGGTTGTTCCATATAGATTTCTTCCTGCAAGTCCCCATGCAAGAAGGCAGATTTAACATCCATCTGATGGACTTCCCATTTTAAAGAGGCAGCAAGGGAAAGAACAAGGCGGATGGAGTTCATTTTGGCAACAGGAGAAAAGGTTTCAGTGTAGTCAATGCCTTCAACCTGTGAAAAGCCCTTAGCAACGAGACGAGCTTTATGTTTATCAACTTTCCCATCTGGTCCATACTTGGTTCTGTAAACCCATTTACATCTAACAAGTTTGCGTCCCTTTGGTAGAGGAACAAGATCCCATGTATCATTTGTCATCAATGAATGATATTCATCATTCATAGCTGCTTCCCAATGTGGATGGCCTGAAGCTTCTGCAAAAGTGTCAGGATCATGATTTACTGGAGCTTGAGCCAGTAAAGAAGAGGCTCTTTCAAACTGAGAACGTGTACGTCGCTGATCTGTAGGATCACCGGCAAGATCACCTGCTGCATCCCGAGTGGCACGGACCCATCTTGGAAGTTGAGGATCCTGAGAAGGTGGGGGAGGATTATCATCCTCGCTTTCATCATCTGAAGAAGAAATGTTTTCAAAGATAGAAGAGATAGGAAGAGGTGGCACATCCGCCAGACTAGGCTCGCAGGCCGATTTATTTTCATCAAATTTTACATCTCTTCTAATGATAACATTTTTGGACTTAAATGGAATAAGTCTATAACCTTTTACATCTTCAGAATATCCAACAAAAGTACATTTCTCACTTTTAGGTTCTAAAGCTTTATGCTTTTCATCTGGAATATGGGCCCATGCTTCACTTCCAAACACACGAAAGTGACTTACATCTGGTTTAATGGAACTCCAAGCTTCTTCTGGAGTGATATTCTCTAGAACCTTAGTAGGAGTGCGATTGATTATATAATTTGCACAATTAATTTCTTCGGCCCAAAAACTAAGACTGAGTCCTTTAGATTGCAGCATACAATTAGCCATTTCCTTTAAGGTGCGGTTTTTCCTTTCAGCTACACCATTTTGTTGTGGAGTGTATGGAACAGTATGTTGCATTTGAATTCCATTTTCGGTGCAAAAGTTGATGAATGTGTTTTTAACATATTCTCCACCATTATCAGTTCTTAGCTTAAGAATTTGATGTCCAGATTGTTTTTCAACAAATGCTTTGAAGGCCAAAAAAGTGGTAAATACTTCGCTCTTGAGTTTTAAGAAGTATACCCAAGTGCGTCTGGAGAAATCATCAATGAAAGTTAAGAAGTACTTGCAGCCAGAGAATGAAGCAACAGGAAGAGGACCACATAAATCACTGTGCACAAGCTGTAAAGGGGCTGAGGCGTGCCAAGAGGCACGTTTGTCAAAACTGTCCCGATGATGTTTTCCGAGTACACATCCGGAACAAACACCATCTCTGCAAGATACCATAGGAAGACCTGTCACCATATTTTCTTTACATAGATGCTGAAGGGAGCGATAGTTTAAGTGACCAAATCGCTAAGGCCAAAGTTTGCTCACTTCATCATTATGAGCAACAAATACTGAGGGAAGATTGGATGACCCAAAGTTGTGAAACTTATACAACCTTTTGGAATCATCAGCAAGACCAGTAGCTAGAATCTGTTTAGGATCTTTTAGATCCTTGATTACAACATCATGAGGTGAAAATTCAAAAATTTTACCTTCACCTGAATGAGTTATCTGATAGACAGATAGAAGGTTGCAGGATAAGGTTGGAACACATAATACATCATTAAACTGACCATTGTCTAGATGAACAGTTCCAGTCCCTACAACATTAAGAGATCTATCATCACCAATATATATATTTTTGGTGTTACAATCATTTAAAGAAGAAAACATGGCTTGGTTTTTGGCCATGTGACAAGAGGCTCCAGAGTCAATGAGCCACTCATGAGAATGAGAAGAAGAAGAAGATACATTTAATGCATAACCAGACTGAGATGATTGACAATGAGATGCAGAAAGTGCCCTTCCGGAAGTTGAAGTTGAAGTAGGCTCCACATGGATGTTATGTTTCTTCATTGCGGCTTCCAAGGCTTCCATCTTCTTAAAGCATTTAGATTCTAAGTGGCCATCTCGATTACAAAAGTTACAATGTTTATCAGTCTTCTTCCATTTGTTTTTATTGGTCTTATCATTTTGCTGAAATGATCTTTCATTTTGAGGCTGAAATGGTTTAGGACCATTCTTTTGAGGATATGACTTCTTAGGATTCTTTGAATTTGGTTGCTGTTGGGCGGCTAACGCTTTCGTGGAAGAGTTTCCAAGATTAAGAAGACCAAGGTGTAAGAGTTTTTCTTGTTCTCTTATTAAGGAATCACAAAAGGATTCAAAGGAAGGGGGCTTGTAGTCTTGTCCTTGACAAATGAAAGCTTCTCTTGTAGAATGGAAAGTGGAAACAAATACAGAGTAGGCTGGTCCCAACTTAGTAAGGATGGAATAAATAAGGTTACCATCGTCTTTCTTAACTTTAACACCTTCCAGGAGATATCTAAGGTTCTTGAATTTGGACAAGAAATCTTCAATGCAAGAAAAATTATTAGGATCCAAAGTAAGCAGCTCATTTTCAAGTTGATGGGCTCTAATTTCATTTTTAATCCCAAAAACTTTAGCAAGTTTTTCTAATGCTTCATGAGGAGTCTCAAGTTCCGCAATGTGGAATCTAAGATCAGGAGAAATAGACATCCCTATCAAACCACGTGCTTGATCTTGTCTATTTTCCCATTTTGCCGCCTTGTCTTCATCTTTTGGTTTCTTCTCTTGGTCTGTGGCTATTCTGAAGAGACCTTTACTTCTAAGTAAATCTTCGATGTAGGCTACCCATTGGAAGTAGTTAGTGCTGTCAAGAATGACTTGGCATGGGCTTTCCATTTTTAAAAAAAACTGAAGCTGAAGATGCTGAAAGTAGGTGTTCCAATGGATAGATCTCGAAAAAATAGGCGGTTTTAAAAAAAACGGCTCTGAAAAAGGCTTCCGGATGAAGAAGTTATGGCTTTTTTGAAAAATAATTGTTGAAGTAGCCGGCAAAGTGCGCGAATGTGCGGGAATGAAAAAATCCGCCCCCACAAAATGGAGACTTGAACCCAAGACCTCTACTCTCTTAAAATAGCTTTGAACCAATTGATCTATAAAAAAAATTTGAGAGAGAGAGAGAGAGAGAGAGAGAGAGGGGGGGGGGGGGGGGGGCTCGATTTGTGTGCTTGCCTTGAGAAAGCTCTTTTTCCCTACAAAACACAAAACACAAAACCCAACACGAATATGCAAAGAAAAACGAACCTTGCGGCTCGAAGTTAGCTTTAGCCAAAAAACTAGAAATTTTAAAAAAAATCTCAAAGTTAGCTTTAGCCGAAAAACTAAATATTTTTCTCAATGTTTCTAATTTTCCGAGATCACACTAAGGTGCAGGGAAAAGAGCATACGCATGAGAAAAATCCTTCCTTTCTGTTTCTGATTTGCCCAGATCGCACAGAGTCGCAGGGCAAAGAGCATACGCAGAAATGAAAGGTATAGATCCGGTTAAAAAAAAGGCTAAATAAACTAAGACCGAAATAAGCAGAGAGAAAATAACAGTACACTGCAAAAAAAAACACTGTATACCTCCCGATCTGAAAAATGACGCAGCTAGGGCTACCGGAAACCTTTTCGCGTGAAACGAAAGGGGTTCCTCACTGGAACAGATGCTCCGAACGCAATAGAGCAGTCCTCTCGGCCCGAAAGCAGTCAGAAACAGCAGATCTAGGAAACGACAGCCGCATGCAGTTCTACCGGCTTCAGATTTGGATCACCAACGGACGCGGCCCTCAAATAGCTCTGATTCCATGTAGGAATTTACAGGGTAAGTTCCACAGAAAGAATACCAAAAGGACACCGCTCACAACCAGATCTCAAATCAATACACCAGTATTTTTGACGTGGTTAAAACCCTCAGAGTGCAAGGAGGGAAACAGTCCACGGCCTGTCCCAACGTGGGTACTACAGGCAATTTATTAATCAAAGAATGAAAATTTACATAAGCTTCTCTCATGCACGGATTACCCGAACAATGACCCTCCATGCGCTTTAAATAGAACTCATGGACCAATCGGGTGTCAAGCCACGGATCAAGTGTCGGTAATACCGAGGTGAGAGTGAACCGTCGGATCACTACATATCGTGACCGTCGGATTGTAAGTTACAAAATGTACAACGGTAAAGAAACACACTTTACCTAACTCTAACCTAACTCTATACTAGACCAAGTTGAACTTAACTATATCCTATGTGTCGGAATATCCTAACAAAAATAAGGATCCAACAAACTTCGAAAATATCTCAAATGGTAACGAATTTGAGAAAAAGGCTCATAGAGAACTTAATTGATTCTGTTCGAAACAAAACGCAGGTTTTTTTTTTTTTTTTCGAAATTCGCTTGCATTTCTCAAAAAATGCATTTGAAGTTGACACGTCAAAACTGTTGCATCTTTCCTTTGATTTTTTACTCGAGGTCCACATGTGCGTGTTGACATAGATTGTCATTGATGTTAATATGGCAATATTCTAGGAGCTAGAGGAAGCCAAGCAGAACTATCGGAGCTACAGTAGGAGCAATATATATGTCATACATATATGCCTAAGAAGAACCTATAAGAGGAACAAAATAGAGCTATCGGAGCTCAGGAGGAGCCATATCAGGAGTAAGTTATGCCAAAGAATACACCATCGGGAGCAATATATGCCACAAAAGAGTTAAAGGACGCAGAAGAGTTAAAAGAGGCCGAAAAAACATATACATATATGAATAATCACTATCGGAGGCGGAAAAGAGTGTATATTTTGGAATACACTATCGAAGGCAGAAAAACAGATATATATATATATATATATGTGTGTGTGTGTGTGTGTGTGTGTGTGTGTGTGTGTGTGTGAAATATCACTATCGGAGGTAGAAAAGAGTGCATATTTCGGAATACACTATTGGAGGTGGAAAAAACATATATATCGGCGGATTGGCATCAATGAAACCATGAGGCAAGGCAAAGACCCCTGGGGCCACACGACATGTGATTGCGATGATCGGCGATCACAATATCGCATCGCCGTGATGCAAAAGAGTCGGGCCAATAACAGATGCTACTGTCGATTGCGATTACATAGGCAAACCCAATGGGTTTTATAAACCCGACTTTATAAATTTTAAGTTCTGAGCATAAAGGGTTTTTCTGTGTATTGGCAGGTTTCAGTGTAAAAACCGAAATACAAAGGAAAAGCCCCGAAGCGATAAAGACTGGACCCGAAAGGATTTTTAGAAGCAGCCCTATAGTACTTAAGTTCCGTAAGAAGAATTTCGGGCAGGCCTTAGGTGGTAAATGGTATTGGGCTGGCCCCACCTGATCCCATACAATGGGTGACACGTGGTTGGCGGAGGAAAGAGATAAACCACTTTCTTTGGGAAAGTAACCTCTGTACTTTTGGGCCACCCGAAAATGAATATCAACCGCTGGATTGAGGATCCCGCAGATCAATGATGGGCTCGCGGTAGCGACCAATGGAGGACCTGAAGCAATTATAGATGTGGGTGTAAAGTTCTTTGAAGTCTGCCCTTAAGTGTTGTGGTAGGGATTTTCGTATATTTCTTTTGTATTTCAGTATTTGTGTTGCCCGAGGCTTTTAGGCCAAAAAGCTTATAATTGGGGTTCTGATAGTTTAGTAGACCTGAACAAAGCCAATTGCGATTGTGATGGTGACATGGCAGGTGGGGCCTCCTTGTTGGTACTATCCCTCCAATAAAATCTCTCCATAAATAATAAAGCCCGTTGGGTGCACATTATTATTAAAAAGGGCCTCTATTACAATTTTTTAATGTGCAACTGTCTTCTCTGAGTATTTTCAGTCCTTGTTGTTGAATCAACGTGTCCTTGAAGTGTTGGTGAACACGAAGAGATATAGCAAGTCGAAAAGCTGGGAAGCCGAAGTATAAGCCAGCGTAGAGGAAACCGAAAAGATGGGAAGACGAAGGACCATCCAGCACAGAGTAAGCCAAAGTGATGAAGAAGAGGGAAGCCAAAGGACAAGCCAACATAGAGGAAGCTGAAGTAAGCATTGAGGAAGCCGAAGAGCCAGTGGAATGTAGAAACCAACAGTCAGAGGCATCAGGAACATATAAAACGGGAAAAACAAGGAAATTTTTTTGGTGTGCATATAATCAAAGTGAGAGGAAGATGAAGTTCAGGCAGAGGCAGGAGAGGCAGGAGAAGCAGGAGAATAGGAGTGGAGCAGAAGCTCAGCAGGCTTGGGAGCAGAGAACTACAACAAGATAGTTTATACCAAGTTAGGGTTGGAGCCCATGGGGTTGGAGCCTCAGAACTAAAAGGATTGGAATCCTTGGGAGTTGGTGCTCCTAAGTGTAGAACTATTTCCTTGGCAAAAAATAGTTGGTGCTTTGGAGGTTGGAGCCTCACAAAAGTCCAAGTTGGTGCTTGGCAACTGATTGCAACCATTTATATATTGTATCTATTTCATTGCACTCTTTGTGTTAATAAAAGTATTTATTCCAATTGTCTATTTCTGTGTTCCATATATAAACATTTTGGTGATAAAAAGAACAATTAAAAATAAATACTGATTCACCCCCCCTTAGTATTTCCAACAATTGGTATCAAAGTGGGCTTCATAATATTAGCCTAACAACTTGAAGAAGAATTCATAGTCATGATGAGAAATCACGAAGCGTCAGGAAGACCTCCTCTGTTCGACAGAACCAATTTTGGTTTCTGGAAAAAGAGAATGACCTACTACTTAATGTCCCTTGGACCTGAAGTCTAGCGTTTGGTTCTAAATGAGTACCCAATTCCTTCCACTCTTCCAATAGATAAAGATGAGAGGAAGACATACATTGAAAATGCAAAAGCATTGAACTTCATCACTAGTGGAATCACTAATTCTGAGTTTACAAAAGTCATGAATTTTAACTCTGCCAAAGAAATGTGGGATAAGCTAATTGGCTTATACGATGGGGACTCAAAAGTCAAGAAGGCAAAGCTTCAAACTCATAGAAGGAAATTTGGAAGTATGAAAATGGAAGATGAAGAAGATATTGCATCATACTTTCTTCAAGTAGTTGAAGTGGTCAACTCTCTTAAAGGATTGGACAAAAACATTGAAGAAAGTACCATTGTTCAAAAGGTCTTAATATCTCTTCCAGAGAGATTTGACTCCAAAATAAGCGCCATAGAAGAAATAAAGGATCTAGATACTCTCAAGATGGATGACCTCCATGGAATCCTCACTGCTTATGAGATGAGAAAAGGTGGCCTAAGCTCCAAAGATGCATCATTCAAGGCTTCAAAATCAAAGAAGGGGAAAGAAATGAATGACAGTAGTGATGAATCTTATGTGGAATCTGAATTGGTGCAATTTGTATGAAAGATGAAGAAAGGATCTAAGCTAAAAGGTAAGTACCCTCTTATCTGTTTCAAATGTGGAAAAATAGGTCATTATGTTGAAAAGTGTCATCATAAACATGATAGTGATGATGAAGGAAATTCTAAAAGAATGGTATACAAAAAGAAAGGGATCAATAAGAGTAACCTCTTCTCTAAGCAAGATGAGTCTGATGAAGATGAATTTGTAGTCATAAAAAAGAAATCAGATGAAGAAAGTGACCATGCTGAAAGCCAAGAAACATTATTCAAGGCATTCACAAATGATGATGACTCAGGGTTAGAAGGAAATGTAGATGAGTTGTTAATAAGTTCCATTGAGGAAAATAAGAAATTACAGAATAAAATCATTTCTCTCAAGGTAGAAAATGAGGAAATAAAGAGAAGGGAAGATCTCTTGGAAACAAAGCTAAAAGAAACAGAAGAAACTTGTGAAGAATGTGAAGCTAAAATAGTATCTCTGAGGAAGGAATTGCAGCAAGTTAAAAAGGGTTGGAAAAGCTCTCAAATACTTGAGACTATCTTAAAAATTCAAGAACCTCAACATGACAAGTCTGGAATAGTTTTAAAGGAGAATCATCAAGCACTAAGAATAGTGTGAAAAGCTATGCTGATGCACTTTCCAGCAACCCAAAAGAAGAAAAAGTATGTCATCAAAGGTGCATCTCAGATCCAAGGAATGAAGAGAGAATAACTCCAAAGAAGCATGTGGATTCGAATCATGGATATTACAATATATACAAATCAATATTCCATCAAAGTCCCATCTCAAATCCAAAGAATGAAGCCAGAGTAATTCCAAGGAAGGAAGTTGACTCCGATCATGGCTACTACAACATGTACAAAACTATCTTTCTTGGACATTGTTTTGATTATAAGAACTTTGGTCATCAAGCCATACATTGCATGTCTTGCAAGAGTGAAACACCAAAGCTAAAGGATCAAATAATCAAACCATATGGCCCCAAAAGGCAGGGACAAATCAAAAGTTCAATTCATTTGATCCCTTGACCAAATTTGATCTGATTTTCTCATTATGCTACGATAATGGACACTATGAACAAAATTTCCCACTCAAAAGAGGAAAAGAAAGTAGTGAGAATCCCAACATGGATAAATGTGGCCTGGCTCTATATGCTCAAAATAATGAAAATCATTGGTTTTTGGATGGTGGGTGCTCCAGACACATGACAGGGGACAAAAGTAAGTTTGTGTCATTAAGAAAAAAGGAAGGAAATGTATTCTTTGGAAGTGGATCTGCCAGAATTGATGGAAAGGGAACTGTTACTCTTATTAATGGAAAAGGAAAAGCCCAAAATGCTCTGCTAGTAAACAGACTCAAACACAACCTCCTGAGTGTTAGCCAAATCTGTGATCAAGGACATAATGTTGTCTTTAGCACCAAAGGCTATGAAATAAGGAACTATTCCTCAGGGGAACTTGTGGCAAAAGGGGTTAGAACACCAGAAAACATTTACATTTTGAACAAGATTCAAGAAGATAAATGCTACTTAAGTCAAACAGATGAAAGTTGGCTGTTGCACAAGCGACTTGGACATACAAGCTTTGAGAACTTGTTCAATATCAACAAGATTAACGCTGTATGAGACATCCCAAAGCTATTCAAACCAAATCAAGGAGTATGTGGTCCATGTGAACATGGAAAGCGAACTAGAACTAGCCATAAGACCAAGGAGTTCTCTACATCAAAGCCTTTGGAGATAATCCATGCTAATTTATGTGGACCAACTAGAAATCAGGCACTCCAAGTAGAAAGCTCTTGTAGAAAATGAAAAGAACTCAAAGATTAAGTGCCTCAGAACAGATAGAGGGGGAGAATTCACATCAAAATAATTTAATGAATTTTGAAAAATACATGGAATTAAAAGAGAACTCGAGGCTTCCAGAACACCCCAGCAAAATGGGGTAGTTGAAAGAAGAAACCGAAAAGTTCAAGAAATGGCAAGAACAATGTTATTAGCAACAGATTTTCAGCCAAAATTCTGAAGAGAAGTAGTTGACACAACTGTCTATCCCTTGAATCAAACTCAACTAAGGCCAAATTATGAAAAAGCTCTTTATGAAATATGGAAAGGAAGACTTGCTTCAGTAAAGTACTTCAAGATCTTTGGAAGCAAGTGCTTCATAAAAATCAATGATGGCTCACTAGGAAGATCTTTGATTCTTGGGTTGATGAAGGGATATTCCTTGGATACTCTACATGAAGCAAAACCTACAAGTGCTACAATAATCGACTAAGGAAAACAGTGAAAAGAAATAATGTAAAGATTGATGAAGACCTTTCAGAAAAAGAAAATGAAGAATACGAAGTTGATCCTCTCATTTAAGAAAAAGAACCTAAGAAACAAGAAATAGATCAGGAAGAATAGGAAGAGGAAAAAGAACCACCTCATACCCCTTCAAAGATGAATTTTCTCTAGAAATATCATCCAGAAGAGAAGATTATTGGCAATAGAGATGAAAGGATGCAAACCCAAAGAAGGATTATCAGTACATCAAAGAAAAACAATATTGCTCTTCTATCCATGATAGAACTAGAAACATATACTCAAGCAAGTAAGGATCCTCATTGGGTAAAAGCCATGGAAGAAGAAATGTACCAAATTGAGAAGAATGGGACATGGGAGCTGATACCTCATCCAAAGGACAAAATCATTATAGGAACCAAGTGGGTATTCAAAAACAAAATGAATGAAGATGGACAAGTCATTAGAAGTAAGGAAAGGCTTGTTTGTAAAGGCTATTCAAAAATTGAAGGAATTGACTTTGAATAAACATTTGCACCAGTAGCTCGTGCGGAATCTATCAGGATGTTCTTGGCATTTGCTTGCTCAAAAGGATTAAAAATATATCAAATGGACATAAAATCAACATTTTTGAATGGGGAACTCAAGGAAGAAGTCTACATGGAGCAACCAGAAGGGTTTGATTTAACAGAAGGAAAATACTTAGTCTGTAAGTTGAAAAAGGCATTATATGGATTGAAACAAGCTCGTATAGCTTGGTATGCAAGATTGGATCACTATCAACAAAAAGGCTTCAAGAAGGGAGTGGAAGGAAGTAATCTCTACATAAAGATGAATGAAGGTAAGTTACTAGTCACAATTGTTTATGTTGATGATATGATTTTTGTTAGCAATAATGATGAGATGAGTCATGAATTTTCTCAAAACATGTCAAAAGAGTTCGAGATGTTGATGATAGGAGAGTTATCTCACTTCCTTGGACTACAAGTATCTCAAACTAGAGCAAGATTTTTTGTATCTCAAGCCAAATATCTTGACCACATGCTTAAAAGATATGGAATGGAAGACTATGCACCCATGAGCACACTTATGACCACGAATTGCAAATTGAGCAAAAATGATGACTCCGTGAAAGGAACTCTTGATTTCGGTCTTTGGTACCCTAAGGGATCAACTCAAACTGTGACTGCATACACCGATGCTGATTGGGCCAGAAGTGTAGATGATCGAAAAATTACTAGTGGAAATGCATTCTTCTTGAGAGATTATTTAGTATCTTGGCTCAACAAAAAATAGACATCCATATCATTATCCACAACTGAAGCCGAGTATATAGCTGCAACAGACTATTGTACTCAAATAATATGGATGAAGGAAGCTCTAAAATATGTCAACATAGGTACAGATCAACCAATTACCATCTATTGTGATAACACAAGTGCTATCAGTCTCAGAAAAAATCTAGTGATGCACTCAAAGACCAAACATATACCAATCAAGTATCATTTCTTTCGTGAACAATTAGCTGAATAAAACATCATCTTGGAATATATCAATACCAAGGAATAGATAGCTAATATTTTCACAAAACCTCTTCCTTGAGAAGCATTTGAACATGTTCGTCAAAGGATAGGGGTTATCTCTTTAGCATCACTTAAGTTCATTCATAAAAATCTTGCAAGACAAGGGGAGCAGTTCTACAGGGGGAGCAGTTCGACAGGGGGAGTCCGTATGCATTCCTTTGCCATTGATTTCAAAGGGAGAGAGAAGAAGAATATTGCCATCAATAACAAAGGGGGAGATTGTTGACATAGATTGTCATTGATGTCAATATGGCAATATTCTAGGAGCTAGAGGAAGCCAAGCAGAGCTATCAGAGCTATAATAGGATCAATATATATATGTCATACATATATGCCTAAGAAGAACCTATCGGAGGAGAAAAACAGAACTATCGGAGCTTAGGAGAAGCCATATCGGGAGCAAGGTATGCCAAAGAATACACTATCAGGAGCAATATATGCCAAAAAAGAGTTAAAGGAGGGGAAGAGTTAAAAGAGGCCGAAAACACATATATATATGCAATATCACTATCAAAGGCAAAAAAGAGTGTATATTTCAGAATGCATTATCAGAGGCATAAAAACATATATATATATATATATATATATGTATGTATGTATGTATGTATGTATGTATGTATGTATGTATGTATGTATGTATATATATGTATATATATGTATATGCAATATCGCTATCGGAGGCGGAAAAGAGTGCATATTTCAGAATACACTATCAGAGGTGGAAAATAGATATATATTGGCGGATCAGTGTCGTTGATGCGACGAGGAAAGGGAAAGACCCCCAGGGCCATGCGACATGTGATTTCGATGATCGCCAATCACAATATCGCATTGCCACGATGCAAAGGATCAGGGCCAATAACACATGCTATTTGTTAGAAAATTATATATTACAGAGCAATGGAACAAATAAGATATTGCAGAAATATAACACAGAAAACACATAAAACAAGAGAGACACAGATATACGTGGTTCACCCAGTTTGGGCTACATCCACGGAGAAAAGACCAGTTCTTCTTTCTATATTATTCAACAAACGAAAGAGATACAACCTGTTATCACTCAGGTTGTCCTTAAGCTCCGGAAAAGGATACAGTCGAGTTAACCACATACCAACTTTGGACTGTAGGTTCTAGCCAACCTGCAATCAGAGAGGGTTCTCTCTTTTATATTTAGCTTTGTTGAAAAGGATTTTAGGCTAGGTTTTGAGTTCAGAGGGTTTTTGTTTTGTTTTTGGTGGGAAAATTGATGTCTTCAGACAGAGAGGCAAGGCATAGGCTGGGAGTTTCAAACCATTGGCAAGGAAAATTTTAAGGATGGAAAATTTTCTTGAAGTTTAAAACATTGGCGAATCTCACTAATCGCTAATATGCAAATTATAAATGTTTGTTGATATATTTGTAAAATTAATCAAATTTATAATTATTTTATATATAGTCACTCTATAATGTTGGCGATTTTTAAGGTAAAATAATTTTATATTCTAAAATTTGGGCGAATCGTCTTTTATAAAATTGGAAATTGGCGAATCTTTTTTGTGGAAAAATCATGGAAAATTAGCCCACTGGGCGAACATTAGCCCCTAAAATTTTCCATGAGGTCCATTGGGCGTGGAGTCGAAGAGGAGAACTGCTGGTGCACTTATTCAGTCACAGGAGAGGGAAAGTGGAGCCAGATAGCTGTGCATGAAACAGTATTTCAGGTTTAAGTGATGGAAAGAATGCTAAGTAATGAGAGGCAGTTAAGAATCTCTCAATCAACTTAACAGATGGGGGTAACAGAGCTCTACCTAGGGGTAGTAAAGAATCCCTAGATAATTGGCTAGCACAGGTGAATCGGGGTAAATATGAGCCCGGGGGAATTCACATTCATAACCAATTCATTCAGAGGAAAACATAAAGAAACAACAGAAATTGAGCATAGAGTGTACTTAAACAAATTCTAAGCTATTCTTTCTTTCTGCTATCTAGATAGTGGTAAACAATAAACAGAGGTAAGATGCACTTATTGCTTCAGACTGCAGCACAAGAATTCCATCTTCATATCTCCAAAAAAAACATTCACTTGCAACAGACAGTTTGCTCTCCAAGCTTTCGGCAATCTTTGATTATAGAAAAACCCAGGTATACAAGGCGAGTCTCTAGTGAAAATTCTCAATTGTCCAACCCTTGTAACAATGTAGAGGGCGGTATATCTAGGGAAAAGCTCTCTACAACTGCTTTTATTACAACTTGACATAAACAGGTCTGAAAGAAAGATGATTACTTGACCTAATCCTATCCAGAAATAAATGCAAAAAATATCTCGGGCTGTGCTCAGGGCTGCCTTATCAAAACTGAGTAAATGATGTAGTCCTTGGCGGCTTGGTGCAGTATTTTCTGCAATAAATGTGTATGGGTTTCTGCTTCTTTGCTGTCGGTCTGCATTTAAAGCTTTAACTGTGATTTGAGGGCAAGGATGGGCTTACGCCTCTTGATTTGACTTTCTGGGGGGCTCATCAATGTTCAGGTGCTTCAAGCCCCTAAAAAATCTTGACTAATACTCTTTGGCTCTTCTTCTTCCTCTGATACTCTTTGACAATAAACTATGCCGCTGTTTTCCTTTGTTGTGGGTCTAATCACAAATTAATGGCCGTTGTTCGGCCTCTGCTTCCTCTAGAACTCTCTTTTGCTCCTTCCACCAAGCTTAGCAAAGAAAAACAGGTCATTCGGCACCTTTCAGGCTTCCTGGGGGCTGCAAAATGAAAAGATTCCCTAAAGATTCCCCATTTCGGCCTAAAAAATCCAGCGATGAGCGATTTGCGCCGCTCATCAAAAACTGCCTCAGAAACTGATTCCAGGGCTCCGAAGTGCGATTTTTTCTCCTTCGTGCCAAAAAGTGATGATGATGTCAGCATGACATCAGTGATGGGACCTCGTACGGTGGGTGACGTCAGCGATGATGTCAGCATGATGACGTGGCGGGATGACGTCAACGATGATGTCATCATGTACGGACGGTGATGTGGCAGGTATGGTGGCTCTGATGATGTGGCAGGACACGTGGCAGGTGACTCGGCGGTACAGTGGCAGGAGGCCACGCAGGCGGGTGACGGGTCATGTTGACTGGGCAGGGAGGTGACATAGGCGGGTGACGTCACAAGGGAAATGGCGGTAAGCGGTTTTTGGGCGCACCGCCTTAGCGCCTGGGTGGTTTTGGAGGGAGGGGCTCCACCACACCCGAGAGCTTGACGAGTGGCGGGAGTACAGTGGTAATACCGCCCATCTCCCGGACGCTAAGCTTCGGATGGTTTGGGGATGGGAGGGCCCGTCAGCCGTAGATCTGCGGGGCGGACGATCCAACAGCTGGCGACGATGGTGAGGCGGCGGGGGTATACGGGCGGGGAATATCCAAGAAATATTTCGATTTTAATATTTGTGTGCGGGGGAGTAGACCTAGGGAAAGGGGTTTTATGGGTTTAAAATGAGCGCAGTTAATGTATTTACAATTGGGGCTTAGGGATAAGGGGTCAAACATGGTTTTTTGCGAGCGGGTTTAACAATTTATGCCCGAAACTTAGGATAAGGGGGAAAAAAGTGGGTTTTTTGAGGGTTTTAGGGCTAGGGAAGAGGCTGTTAGCATGACCAGGTGTCATCTAACACCTGTTATGACTCGGATGGGCTAAAAACAGCCCCAGGTGGACCATTTTTTCCCGGACTTATAAAAATATGGCTCTATTGCCAGGGAGGGGATATTTTACATAGGGGGATTTTTATATACAAAGTTTTAGTAGGGGAAGGGGGAAAACTGATAGGGAGTTATTTAGTAGAATTAGTGGTTAATATGGTGATGATAAGCAGGTGCCAAGGTCAGGGACCTTGGGCTAATTTTGGGGAAAAGAATTTGAAAAGAAATAAAATCCTTGAGTGAAGCAGATCTTCACCAAGGCAATCTGATGCAGAGGATAATGGAACTAAGAGGAATCAAGCAAATCTTGACCTCTTTGGGGAAATTAGTAAGTGACTTAGGGAATTAGAAGAAGGGGGTGTTAGTGATGTCCACCTTTGAGTTCCTTTGAATGAAAACTGCCTGCACTGTGATCCGGAAAAATATACACTTAGTAGCACAAAATTGATCATAAGTCATCTTTCTACAACCTCTCAGCTACCTACCCAGCCTACTCACCTAACATTTTTTCTTCTTTTTTTGGTTTGGGTGCATTTAGACTTGCAGACCCAGATTTACAATTTTTCTTTTTAATGTTTCCTATCTAGCTCTACACTTATTTTTGCCAGGGCCCACATTAAACAGTTGGGTCCCTTTGATTCTCTACCTATCTACAAATCTGCCAAGATTAAACTGTTTGGACAGACACATTTCTCTATATTCTAAAATAGGAAATTGAAACCTAGGAAGGCCAAGATTAGACTGTTTGGACCTTCCTTAAATGAAAACTCTTCAAAAATGGAACAACTCATCAACATTGGAATCAACAGTGGCATTTGGACTAGCACACCTCATGGCTCTCTTCTTTGGCTTCTTTTGGAAATATGGAACACTGCAGCTTGCAAAGTATGACATATTTGGCATGTAAAAATGTCAATCATGAAAGATGAAACCCTGTTTCAATAGGAGGCTAATAGTGGCTCCACTTGGGGATGGATTTTCCTTGTGAAAAGCCAAGAATAGCAGATCAGACTGCCTTGATATTCTGTTTGTTGCTGTAGACTGGAAACATTTGTTCTGGTTGCTAAAAATATAAACTTTGAACTATGAACAACCTCCTCCTCAACTGAATTACTGTGAACTGTAGAGCATCGCCTGCTTTCTTCTGCGTGCTTGATAATTATGCACAATGACTGCAAATAGTTCTTTTCTACCGTGAGTTGCTTGTAATACGACAGTCTTCCCTTTGCTGTTTTGCTTAAATTAGTGCAGAGACAGAGGCTTTAAAACTGGAACACTTGTTTTGGCTGTGCCTTCCCAAATTTACTTCTGCTTCTTAAACAATCGGTCTGCTTATACAAAAATAAAAACAGAGTGGTGATATATACAAATAAGACTGTACAAAGATATATACAAAACTGCATTGTGTCCCTTTAAAAGGGATCATGGTAATGTTTCAGCATACGGCCATTGACAGTGCCTTCTTCAGCAGAAAAATCCTCTACAGATCTGAGAAAATAAGTGTTATTCCCCTGAACAACAGAAATAATCAATGGACCTCTCCATAGAAAATCAAACTTGGCATGTTTTCCCTTGTCTTCCCTTCTTGAGTCCCATCTTAGAACTTTGTCACCAACATTGAAATCCTCAGCCTTAGCTCTCTTATCAAACATCTTTTTAAGCTTTTCCTGCAAAATTTGTGTTCTGTCATAAACCTGTTCTCTGGTTTGCTGAAGATGAATGGTCTGATTGATTCTTCTCTGAATGTCATTTGGTTCAGCCTGAATCTCTTGTAACAGTTTGATAGTAGGAATGCCCAGGGATGAAGGAAATCTAGCCTCCATGCTATATACTAACTCATAAGGGCTCATCCCAATTGATCTTTTGCTTCAAAGTCTGTTTGCCCATAGGGCATTTACCCGTTTTTTGTGCCAGTTCTTCTTGTTTTCTTCCAGCACTTTCTTTATGATGTTGATGAGGCTTTTGTTAGATGATTCAGCCAAGCCATTACCTTGAGGGTAATAGGCTGTGGAGTGGCCCAAGGTAATATGAAATATGTGGCAGAAATTGATCATTTTTTTGGACTTAAAGGCAGCGGCATTGTCAGTGATGATTTTCGTAGGGCAGCCAAATCTGGGAAGGATATTGCACTCAAGGAATTGGATAATGATGGTGTCATTGGCTTTTCTATAGGGAATGGCTTCAACCCACTTAGTGAAATAGTCAGTGGCTGTTAGGATCCATTTGTGCTGGCCTGAGGAAGAGGGATGGATTTCTCCAATGAAGTGAAGACCCCATTGTTGAAAAGGTTGTTCAGTTGAGATGGGTTTAAGGGGTAGGGGTAACAACTTTCTCTTGCCCTCAAAAATTTGGCATTTGTGACATGACATGGCAAACTTCTTTACATCTGCAAAAAGAGAGGGCCAATAGAAACCAGCCCTTAAAATTTTATCAGCAGTGGACTTCCAATATAGATGTCCTCCACAGTCACCTGCATGGAATTCTTTCATGACATTGTTAGTTTCATTCATGGTTAAACAATTAAGCAATACACCTTCATGATTTCTCCAACATAATGCACCATCTATAACACAAAGCTTCAAAGCCTTCATTTTCAAAAATCTTTTCTTGGTTCTGGACAATCTTGGGGGAGCACACAGGTTTAACAATACAAAGCATATATCAGTGTACCATGGGGATTGTAAAAAGATTTCACTGATCTGTGGAGTCACCAACTCCGGTTCATTGTCCAGCTGGTTAATGTCTAAGGCTTGGAAGTTTGTTTCGGACATTAGTTTAGCTAAACCTTGTCCTTTTATCAACTTGGTTGGTTTTATTTCTACGTCATATTCAAGGATGTTCACAATCCACTTGCCTCTTTTGCCTTCTAATCCCTCTTGAGTCAATATGTCCTTTACAGCGGCATGTGGGACATAGGCAACCACAAGTGAATATAGGATGTACACTCTGAAATCCTTGATGGCTTTAACAAGTGCATAGGCCTGCTTTTCCATTATTGGGTACTTCAAAGGAGCGTCTCTTAAGGCTCGGCTGAAAAAAGCGATTGGTTTTTCAGCTCCTTGTTCATCCTTTTGCAGCAGGACAGTTGTTATTGTGTGGTGAGATGCAAATGAAAATATGATAAAATCTTTGTCGAATTGTGGGCTAGTTAGGACAGGGGTTTGTGTTAAGGCTGATTTGATACTCTCAAATGCTTGCTTGGTTTCAAGAGACCATTTTACCTTGGCATCCTTCTTTAACATATTGCTTAACAATGTTATCAACTCAGCTAGATTTGGAATAAATCTTCTCAAGAAGTTGATTTTCCCAAGAAATGCTTGTAGCTCTTTAATGTTTCTTGGAAATGGGATTTGGAGGATGGCTTGTATTCTTTCGGGATCAATTCTGATCCCATCCTTTGATATGATGTGGCCAAGTAATTTTCCTTCTTCAAGGCCAAACAGAGACTTCTTGCAATTCAAGGAAATGCCATATTTCCTACATGTCATGAAAATTTGCTTGAGATGCTTGAGGTGTTCTTCATCAGATTTGGAAAATGGGGTTAAGTCATCAAGGTAGACAACTAGGAAGTCATGTATTTCTTTGGCAAAAGCAATATCCATTGCACGTTGAAAGGTAGCACCAGCGTTTTTAAGACCAAATGGCATCTTTACATAATTAAATGTTCCCCAGGGTGTGGTAAAAGTTGTTTTCTCTTGGTCGTCTAGGTGAACAAGTATTTGGTTGGAACTCGAAAAACCATCTAGCAAGGAGATTCTAGATGATCCCACTACCCTTTGTAGGATGTGGTCCATTTTAGGCAAAGGGTAATGGTCTTTTAGGGAGACTTGGTTTAAATTTCTGAGATCTACACAAAGTCTAATTTCACCTGTCTTTTTTCTCGTAGGAACAAGATTGGACACCCATTCAGAAAATCTGATGGGTGCTATGATGCCTGCTTCAAACATCCTCTTTACTTCCTTCTCAATCGGGGGAAGAAGCATAGGGTTAATTCTTCTAAGTTTCTGCTTGAAGGGTTTCTGGTTTGGTTTTAAAGGAATGGTGTGTTGGATCACCGAGGTGTCATAGGATTTCAAATCCTCATAGCTCCAAGCAAATACATCTTGGAACTCTTTGAATAAGTCAATGTACTTGGGCTTTTGATCAGGTGGTAAATTTTTGGACAGTTTGATCATTTTAGGCTTTTCTGCTGTCCCAATGTTGTGTTCCTCTATATCAGTGTTTATGGGCTGCACTTTTGGCTTTCTTGGCACGTCATTAGCATCAAACATGTCTTCTAATGGGGTTAGGCCAGCAAGCAGAAAATTATCCTTTAAGTCAATGATCTCTGCCTCTGCTTTGGCTATATCTTCCAAGTGTATTTGTTTCAGCTGTTCTATGTTTTCTTCGTCAAATATAGTTGGTTTTAGGATTTTCTTGACTGTTGCACCTGTTACATCTTGCTGATCTACAGTTGTTTGGTGTTCTGGATCTGTCAAGCATCCAGGTCAATGTTAATATTCGAAAACGCATGCTCAAGGGTGAGGAAATTGTTAATCTGGGCATCGTTTTCGAATACTTGCCAGTCTCTAATGTTATTTGGGACTGCGGGCCTATGTTTTATTTCAGCTGTGAAGTGATGGTTTGGGTCAAAAGGAAGTTTGCATGTACTAGCAAAGGTGGCTAGGCTGTGTGCATGAATGTTGTGATTTCTGGAAATCTTGTCAAGCTTGAATTCAGTGAATGCCTGGAGTATATTAGTAGCAACGGTCCTATAGGCTCTCATTCTGTTGTCATTGGTTACAAAATTGCCTTTCATATGTTGTATGATTAAATCAGAGTGTCCTAAAATAGACACTTTTGTAGCTCCTAGAGCTTTGAGGAGTTTAAGGCCTAGCAGCAGAGCCTCATATTCTGCCATGTTATTTGTGCATTTGAAATTCAGTCTGTAGGCATGACCTTCTGCATGGTTGTTATATGTATTGTGAATCCAGACACCTGCCCCTGCTCCTAACTTGTTAACAGAGCCATCAAACTCTAAATACCAAGTGATTTCTTGCTTATGGTCAGTATCAAGAGATTGAGCTGTTTCAGGATTGGGCAATTTTAAAATTTCTGTTTGGCGAATTTCTTTTGGTAGGCTGGTTGCATTAACTGTTGTCACAGTTTCATGGGTATGTGCAACCGACTCTTCGTTGATGTGTGCTTGTTGCTCTAGAGAGAAGGGCTCACTATCAATTGAAACATTTGTATCATCATTAAACAAAATAAAGGAGTCCATATCAGTGTGGATTGAGTAAATGGGAAAATTTTCAGGCTTGCTCTCACTACTTACCACATATTTCATGAGCGTTTCTCTATATAGTCTCTTTGGTTTCCCGAAGACTGAAATGGTGGCATAGGAAAGGTCTAATTGAAGGGATCCTTGGAGCTTTACTCCCCATGATCTTGACAGGAGCATACCGTACTTTGGTGGAATGTCAGCAACCACTACATCCATGAGGATGGTCTTGTTGGGATATTGGACTAAGGACACACACAAGTCTTTGATGAGGCCTAGACATTTCACTTGACTTGAGTCAAATGAGTATAAATCTTTGTAAGGTCTTGTAACATCAAGATTCAGTTTTTCCATAACTGCTTTGGGCATAAGATTGTGTGATGCCCCTAAGTCAAACATAGCATTGTGAAAAACTTTGTCATGTATATGCAAACTGACATAAAAGGGTGGGACAGGTCGATGTGTTGATTTTACATTAACTTCCGGACCAAACAGTAGCTCTGGGGTGTCATCTAAAACATTTACATCATCCTTAACCTCTGGCATTTGAAGTGATCTTTGAATTTGTTGCCTATATACATCGTGTTTGGCCAGTTCTGAGAGGGGAATGGATATCTTCAACTTAGCTATTTCTGCCTCTAAATTAAATGGTTTTTCCAATGGAGTTTTGGTGTTGATAATGGCAGTTTTTTCTGTTTCATTTGAATTGTCTGCGTTTCGCTCTTGTTTATCACTGCTATGGGAAGTTTTAGCTTGCGGTTTTTCAACTTCAGGAAAGTTTTTGGGAACCCTGTTCGAGCTTTCTTTCGAGGAAGGAGGTGGCAAAGGCTGATCTTTGGAAGACTGTATTTCTATTATGTCTTCTACCGTCACTTGATGCGGGTTTGGAACAGGTATATCAACTGGTTCTGTAATGACAGCCTTGCCTTTGATCTTGTTGGGCTGTTTGCCATCCTTTGTTTTGCTAGGTTCAGAAATGTCAATGGTCCTAGTTCTCAGCTTATATTTTTTGTGTACTTCATACACAGCAGTATCATAACCCTATTTAAAATCAAAAGACTCACCAGATTTAGTCTGAAACTGATTGTAATCGGGTTCATTTTGGTCTTCTTGGGACAGGACAGTTTGGTCCTCGCCCTTTAGATCCATTAAGTTCATGTGAGTGTCCTCTATGGGTTCACCAGAAGTAGATCCTTCAACATAGTTATCTTGAAAAGGGGGTCTTATATCATGGTCTTGGGTGGGTCTACCAACATTTGTGTTCTGTGTTTTCCTAAAATTTGGGTTCCTTATGGTACTGGACTGCTGTCCTTCCCATGATTCTTTTCTCTCGACATTTTCTACTCTTTCTCCCAACCTTTGCAGGCCACTGATGATAGCATCAAGCTTTTGATCAAAAGCCGAGGGTTCTTCCTTAAAGGTGGTTCTTCTTTCCATTCTAGCTCTGTTTCTTTTGGCAATTAAATTGGCTTCTACGCTAACAGCGACATTTTGCATGTCCGCAAGGGTTTGAGGAGCTCTTTCCTTTAACTGGTATGCCATATCTGGGTCGAATCCATCGGGAAATTTGTACAAGGCAAGGTCAGGTGGAGGCCTTAAGTTCTATGGTATTGCGTTATATACATTATTGAATCTTGCACAGTACTCCAAAACAGTCCCTTGAGGACCTCGTTTGATCGTATCATATTCAGCTAGTATGTGCAAGGGGTCTTTCTTTTTCTCCCATCTGTTGGTAAAGGATTGGTAAAGCTCATATGGGGTGGTTATGGAATTTGCAGCAAGTGATCTGAACCAAGTTCTTACATCACCTGTTAAAATCTGAACAAAAATTCTCATTCTTACACTATCATCATCTATCTTGTAGTTTTCAAAATAATCTTGCATCTTTTTGGTATGCTGAATGGCTGTGAAAGGACCGATGCTGTCAAAATATATGATTTTAGATTGGTACTCTTGAGGTAAAGCCCCAGCATTAGCAGGTAATTGCAAGGGTGCATATCTATTAGCCATATTGGCAGGTATAAGTGGAACAACGGGGATAAATGGAACAATTGGAGTAACGGGGATCACAGGAGTAACTGGAACGCTGGAAACAACAGTAGTGTTAGTATGTGCAGTGAATGAAGGTGTGGAAGAAGTACTATGGGATGTAGATGATGAACTAAGGGAAATAGGGGTTGACCGGAACAAAACCTTGACAGGAGTCAGAATACAACTAGGGTAAGCTGTTTCAGGGCTCAAATCAGCAAAATTTTCCAGTCTTTCTTGCTTCCTAAGGATTTTCGAGATTAGGTTAGGGTTTTCAAAAACAGCTGGAGGGTTGGGATCTGGATTTGACCTTGTAGATCGTGGATTTTTCTTGGGAGCTAGCTTCCGAATTGTTTTTTGGGTATTTTTCTTGGGAATGTTTTTGTAATCAACAAGGGACTAATTAAAATTTGGGACAGCTTATTTGTAACTTAAAACTAGCATTAAGATTGACTGAAGTAGCATTTATTTACTCCTATTAATGCAAAGCAAAAAACAGTTTCAAAGGCTTCCTGGCTGACATTCAGGCTTCATCTGTAGTTTTAAGAGATAAACAACAATTGGAAAGTTTGATTTATGGTCTCAGCGGAGCTTTCTTAACTTCTTCGTGAAACTATCTGAGGAAGTTCCCTAGTGGAGTCGCCATTATGTTATCACTCAGGTTGTCCTTAAGCTCCAGAAAAGGATATGGACGAGGTAACCACAGACCAGCTTTGGACTGCAGGTTCTAGCCAACCTGCAATCGGAGAGGGCTCTCTCTTTTATATTTAGCTTTGTTGAAAAGGATTTTAGGCTAGGTTTTGAGTTCAGAGGGTTTTTGTTTTGTTTTTGGTGGGAAAATTGATGTCTTCAGACAGAGAGGCAAGGCATAGGCTGGGAGTTTCAAACCATTGGGCGTGGAGTCGAGGAGGAGAACTGCTGGTGCACTTCTTCAGTCACAGGAGAGGGAAAGTGGAGCCAGATAGCTGCGCATGAAACAATATTTCAGGTTTAAGTGATGGAAAGAATGCTAAGTAATGAGAGGCAGTTAAAAATCTCTCAATCAGCTTAATAGATGGGGGTAACAGAGCTCTACCTAGGGGCAGTAAAGAATCCATAGATAATTGGCTAGCACAGGTGAATCAGGGTAAATATGGGCTCGGGGGAATTCACATTCATAACCAATTCATTCAGAGGAAAACATAAAGAAACAACAGAAATTGAGCATAGAGTGTACTTAAACAAATTCTAAGCTATTCTTTCTTTCTGCTATCTCGATAGTGGTAAACAATAAACAGAGGTAAGGTGCACTTATTGCTTCAGACTGCAGCACAAGAATTCCATCTTCATATCTCCAAAAAATACATTCACTTGCAACAGACAGTTTTCTCTCCAAGCTTTCAACAATCTTTAATTATAGAAAAACCCAGGTATACAAGGCGAGTCTCTAGTGAAAATTCTCAATTGTCCAACCCTTGTAACAATGTAGAGGGCGGTATATATAGGGAAAAGCTATCTACAACTGCTTTTATTACAACTTGACCTAAACAGGTCTGAAAGAAAGATGATTACTTGACCTAATCCTATCCAGAAATAAATGCAAAAAATATCTCGGGCTTCACTCAGGGCTGCCTTATCAAAACTGAGTAAATGATGTAGTCCTTGGCGGCTTGGTGCAGTGTTTTCTGCAATAAATGTGTATGGGTTTCTGCTTCTTTGCTGTCGGTCTGCATTTAAAGCTTTAACTATGATTTGAGGGCAAGGATGGGCTTACGCCTCTTAATTTGACTTTCTGGGGGGCTCATCAATGTTCAGGTGCTTCGAGCCCCTAAAAAATATTGACTGATACTCTTTGGCTCTTCTTCTTCCTCTGATACTCTTTGACAATAAACTGCGCTGTTGTTTTCCTTTGTTGTGGGTCTAATCACAAATTAATGGCCGCTGTTCGGCCTCTACTTCCTCTAGAACTGTCTTCTGCTCCTTCCGACAAGCTTTGCGAAGAAAAATGGGTCATTCGGCGCCTTTCGGGCTTCCTGGGGGCTGCAAAATGAAAATATTCCCTAAAGATTCCCCATTTCGGCCTAAAAAATCCAGCGATGAGCGATTTAGGCGCAAATCGCTCATCAAAAACTGCCTTAGAAACTGATTCCGGGGCTCCGAAGTGCGATTTTTGCTCCTTCGCGCCAAAAAGTGATGATGACGTCAGCATGACATCAGCATGATGACGTGGCGGGATGACGTCAACGATGACGTCATCGTGTACGGACAGAGACGTGGCAGGTACGATGACTTCTGATGATGTGGCAGGACACGTGGCAGGTGACTCGACGGTACAGTGGCAGGAGGCCACGCAGGCAGGTGACGGGTCATGATGACTGGGCAGGGAGGTGACGTCACAAGGGAAATGGCAGTAAGCGATTTTGGGTGCACCGCCTTAGCGCCTGGGTGGTTTTGGAGGGAGGGGCTTCACCACACCCGAGAGCTTGACGCGTGGCGAGAGTACGGCGGTAATACTGCCCATCTCCCGGATGCTAAGCTTCGGGCGGTTTGGGGATGGGAGGGCCCGTCAGTCGTAGATCTGCGGGGCGGACGATCTAACGACTGGCGGCGATGATGAGGCAGCGGGGGTATACGGGCAAGGAATATCCAAGGAATATTCTGATTTTAATATTTGCGCGCGGGGGTTTAGACTTAAGGAAAGGGCTTTTATGGGTTTAAAATGAGCACGGTTAATGTATTTACAGTTGGCGCTTAGGGATAAGGGGTCAAACATGGTTTTTTGCGAGTGGGTTTAACAATTTATGCTCGAAACTTAGGATAAGGGGCAAAAAGTGTGTTTTTTGAGGGTTTTAGGGCTAGGGAAGAGGCTGTTAGCATGACCAGGTGTCATCTAACTCCTGTTATGACTCGGATGGGCTAAAAACAGCCCCAAGTGGACCATTTTTTCCCGGACTTATAAAAATATGGCTATATTGCCAGGGAGGGGATATTTTACATAGGGGGATTTTTATATAAAATGTTTTAGTAGGGGAAGGGGGAAAACTGATAGGGAGTTATTTAGTAGAATTAGTGGTTAATATGGTGATGATAAGCAGGCGCCAAGGTCAGGGACCTTGGGCTAATTTTGGGGAAAAGAATTTGAAAAGAAATAAAATCCTTGAGTGAAGCAGATCTTCAGCCAGGCAATCTAATGCGGAGGATGATGGAACTAAGAGGAATCAAGCAGATCTTGACCTCTTTGGGGAAATTAGTAAGTGACTTAGGGAATTAGAAGAAGGGGGAGTTAGTGATGTCCACCTTTGATCTCCTTTGAATGAAAACTGCCTGCACTGTGATCCGGAAAAATATACACTTAGTAACACAAAATTGATCATAAGTCATCTTTCTGCAACCTCTCAGCTACCTACCCAGCCTACTCACGTAACATTTTTTCTTCTTTTTTTGGTTTGGGTGCACTTAGACTTGCAGACCCAGATTTACAATTTTTCTTTTTAATGTTTCCTATCTAGCTCTACACTTATTTATGCCAGGGCCCACATTAAACAGTTGGGTCCCTTTGATTCTCTACCTATCTACAAATCTGCCAAGATTAAACTGTTTGGACAGACACATTTATCTATATTCTAAAACAGGAAATTGAAACCTAGGAAGGCCAAGATTAGACTGTTTGGACCTTCCTTAAATGAAAACTCTTCAAAACTGGAACAACTCATCCACATTGGAATCAGCAGTGGCATTTGGAATAGCACACTTCATGGCTCTCTTCTTTGGCTTCTTTTGGAAATATGGAACACTGCAACTTGCAAAGTATGACATATTTGGCATGTAAAAATGTCAATCATGAAAGATGAAACCCTGTTGCAACAGGAGGCTAACACAACCTATAACAGATCCACTGTAATTCTCTCTTCACTCTCAATATCCTCTCTCTTCTCACTTAGAATACAGATATACATAGACGCAATACAATTCCCACATATATAGCGAAGGGTTTCCTTCTAGGGCAAAAAATCCTAAATTAAACATAACTTCTACCATCAGATATCAGCCTAATGAACGACCTAGATTGACTACGAAATTACAACATTTTACAAGGAAATTTTACATCTATTCTTAGCTTCAGGGGCACTGCTTCCAATCCCCCCGCCAGGGGGCTCCCCAAAGGTTGTAGTCGACCCCCCTGAAACCCCCCTGCAGTGAATATTTCACAGGCGGCGTTGCCGCCCCATTTCGAACTGGGGTCCAATGCGGCGATACGTTTGAATACAGAAGATAATCAAGCTCCACACCCAACACTACTGCTGATTATGATTAGATAGGCAAACCTGATGGATTTTATAAACCCGACTTTATAAATTTTAAGTTCTGCACATAAAGGGTTTTGTGTGTATTTTTGGGTTTTAGTGTAAAAACCGAAATACAAAGGAAAATCCTCGAACCGATAAAGACCAAACTCAAAAGGATTTTTAGAAGCAGCCCTATAGTACTTAAGTTCCGTAAGTAGAATTTCGGGTGGGCCTTAGGTGGTAAATGGTATTGGCCTGGCTCTGCCCTATCCCATACAATGGGTGACGCATGGCCAGTGGAGGAAAGATAGAAACTGCTTTCTTCAGGCATGTGACCTCTGTACTTCTGGGCCACCCGAAAATGAATATCGACTGTTGGATTGAGGATCTTGCAGATCGATGGTGGGATCGCGATAGCGACCAAAGGTTGACCTGAAGTAGTTATAGATATGGGTGTAAATTTCTTTGAAGTTTTCCCTTAAGCGTTTTGGTCGGGATTTTCGTATATTTCCTGTGTATTTCAGTATTTGTGTTGCTCAGGGTTTTTAGGCCAAAAAGCTTATAATTGGGGTTCCGATAGTTTAGTAGACCTTAACAAAGCCAATTGTGATCTCTCCGTAAACAATAAAGTCCGCTGGGTGCACATTATTATTAAAAAGGGTCTGTATTACAGTTTTTTAATGTGCAACAGTCTTCTCTAAGTATTTTTGGTCCTTACTGTTGAATCAATGTGTCCTTGAAGTGTTTGTGAACATGAAGGGACAGAGGAAATTGAAAAATCCGGAAGCCAAAGTACAAGCCAGCGTAGAGGAAACCAAAAGTGTGAGAAGCCGAAGGACTAGCCAGTGCAGAGGAAGCAAAAGCGATGAAGAAGAGGGAAGCCAAAGGACAAGCCAACACAGAGGAAGCTGAAGCGAGCGTTCAGGAAGCCAAAGATCTAGAGGAACGTGGAAACCAACAGTCAGAGGCACAAGGAACATATAAAATAGGAAAAACAAGGAAAGGGTTTTGGTGTGCATATAATCAGAGCGAGAGGAAGCCGATGTTCAGGCAGAGGCAGGAGAGGTAGGAAAAGCAGGAGAATAGGAGTTAAGTAGAAGATCAGCAAGATTGGGAGCAAGAACTATAGCAAAAAAGTTTATACCAGATTATAGTTGGAACCCATGGGGTTGGAGCCTTAGACCTGAAAGGAATCCTTGGGAGTTGGTGCTCCTAAGTGCAGAACTATTGCCTTGGAAAAACAGAGTTGGTGCTCTAGAGGTTGGAGCCTCACAAAAGTCGAAGTTGATGCTTGGAAACAAATTGCAACCATTTATATATTTTATCTATTTCATTGCATTGTTTGTGTTAATAAAAGCATTTATTCCAGCTATCTATTTCTATGTTCCATATATAAACGTTTTTGTGATTAAAAGAACAATTAAAAATAAATATCGATTCACGCTCCCCTCCTCTCAATATTTTCAACAGTGTAAGCTAGGTTGAATTTGACCAATAAAAATCCATATTACAGCTTCTATGTGTTTGATTTTCTATCTAGAGTGGTGCTACTACCTCAATCATGGAGATAGCTACAAAAAGTTGACAAAACTGCAACAACTTGAACTTGCTAAATTGTCAATAGTAAAACCATGCAAAATTCTTCTTAATCTACTAAAAATAATGGAAATATTAATAATAAACCATTTAAACATGTATGTGGTAATTTGGTGTGTTTATGAAGAAATATGGTTAAAAATGATGGCAATGGGTGAATAGAATGATTCAAAATGGATGGTTTCATTAACAAAATTATGACAAATTGGAAGCCCAACATTCCCCCACACCGAAGATTTTGCATGTCCTCATGCAAATAAAGCATTGCGAAGTTTCATAATCCAACTAGTTCCTTGTGTTCATTTATTCTGTCGTTTCAACTACATCCTTGACCAAATATCCAAGAGAGAAATATTGACCCTCTATCTCAATAAGATGCACTTTTCTCTTTCAATTTTTCAAGATTGTAAATTTGGTAGTACAACTCTTTGTTTCCATATTTTCTTCTTGTGTCGTAAGAAAGAAGAGTTACCCATCCTCCTTTGAAATTCAAATAAGTTGAAGTTTTTACATGCTAGGCTGCTCATGGATGCTATAAATGTAGAAGTGATGCTTTCTAATTTGTTCTTCTCCAATAAAACAAACATCCCTACATTACTTATTAGCTCCTTTCACATTATCATATACAACTTGTGTGAAGGGCAAGGGTGCCCACAAAGTAACACATACAAGTACTTTTTCATTGTTGTCAAAGCCTTTGCAAATTCATGTTTTTTTTTTAAATATATCTCTTTCAATAACTTGGAAGCTATTTATGAGGTTCTTGTCAATACTTAATTATGCACAAATTGTTCAATCCTTGGTAGAATGTCATATTGTGAAAAACACATAAAGACTCTTACTACATCCATATAATGTGCTTTCCCTTCTTGTGAAATTTATCCCATTAGCATGGTTGGAAATGATCATAAATTGAAACACATAATGCTTTTCTTCTTATCATCCATGCATAGAAACATTTTTTTTATAGCAACCAATCCTACTTCAACAATGTTATCAAATATTTTCTTCATGAACTCACAAATAATAAGACTTCGCAATGTGAAGCTTTGACAAGATGAGTTGCACATAACACAAAATAAAAGCTGTAGGTGACGGTTGTACAATTTATCAAAGCCTAAAAGACTTCCAAGTAGTTTCAAGAGTGTGAAAAAATACTTCTTGCAACCTTCTTCCTCTTGTGGCTTTGTACTCATCATTTCTTAGCTTCCATTAGAAATCTAAAGATGAAAAATATGACACATAATCCAAATGCCCCATGTAGGTGAGGGTTGTACAATTTATCAAAGCTTAAAATACATCCAAGTGATTTAAAGAGTGTGAACAAAGCCTTCTTGCAACCTTCTTCCTATTGTGGCTTTGTACTAATAATTTCCTGGCTTCCATTAGAAATCTAAAGATGAACAATATCACACTTAATCCAAATGCCCCATGTACTTTTTTATCATGTGCTACAACCATGTATTTTGATGGTTCATTAAGAAAATCATCTCCACATTTTGAATTAGTTTAATATTAAGGCCAAAAAGGTCAAATTGTTCATCGAGGAGATATGAATCAATTTATATTGCAACAAGAAGAGAAAGTTAAACATGAGAATGGTGGGAGACAACATTATTACTAGGGCAAACATAAGACCTTATGAAGGAAAATATTATGCAATCATGGGATGGGATTCAACCATAACAAGGTTTGTAGAGTATCCAATAATATATGAAGGTTGGAAAAAGATATTGGGATTGATTATGCATGCAAAGTAGAATAGGAATGAAGGATTGAGAATATGGTTTGAAGAATGTGGCTATGATAGGGCGAAATACATAGATTACACGTTTTACAATAGCTTTCTTATTACAATTTCCAAAAATTTAAAAAAATTAAAAAGTTTAAGGCTAGTTTTACCTCAAATTTACCTTTTGGAATTAGAGAAAAGAACATGATCTAATGGTTGATTTGGTGTTGACTTTGCTCAAGTACTCTGCTCCATGATGCGTTGAACTCTACTTTGACCTTGCTCGACAAAATGTATATTTTTCATGTAGAAGAATTGTTTTTCCAATATATCTCAAATGGTAAATCAGATTCCCTTGAACTTTTTCGATATTTTTACCATTAATATTATTCATCTTCCCACAAAATATCTCGGCGAATGGGTGCACGGATTTCGAGAAAATTAAGAAATGTTTGTAGGTGAAAGTGACCAATTTTTTGAAAAATACACACTGAAATTTCTTGAAATATTGTTTATTTATTTACCCTACCTCAATTCATTTACCATAAAAATTTCAGAACCAATGGATGCACGGTTGGAAAGATATGGTCAAATCAATTTCTGCCTTGTTTCACTCTTCACGTTCCCCAACATTGCAACAAAAACATATGCCACGAACTCATTTTAAATCCAAATTGAGTGCTTCAAAAGGGAAATATGGTATTTTTACATCTTTTACCACCACATGCCTTAAGAATCCACTTTTGATGAGGAAAAGAAGTTTTTGTGAAAAAATACCAAATTCTATCCTAATTTGTGCATAGTGGTAAAAAAATGAAAATTTGCCTTAAAAACCGGTTGAAAAGTCTTGGAAACTTGCTTTTTTTTTTGGAATTCTACCCACATCTTACTCAATTTACCATATTCTAAGAAAACAAAAAAACTCAAATTTTTTTTATTTCTGCTCCAATCTCTTGCAATATTTGTGCCAAAACTTCCTCTGGAACAAGCTGCTACATCAAAAAAATAGGTTGTTATAGCAATAGCTGTAGAAAATACAACTTTCTATCATTGTTGCAGAAAATGTCAATTTTTGCAGAAAGTTGTTTTCTTCAAGTTTGAATTCTTGATTTGGATTGTGTACTGCATGCTTAAGTAGAAACAATGAAGCCTAATGCATTAAATGAAATAGACCCAATTGTATTATTTTTCTTGAAAATGATATGAATGAAAAAGAGTTGTAATGGTGCAATCATGTTGCTGTTGAATGAAAACAAGATGAACATGTTACTACAAAAACCAATAAAATATATCACTCCAAGTTATTTCTGATTCCATAAAACTATATAGTCTCCATCCAAAACCAAAACTCATGGTACAATTCCTACCATGCGAATGAATGTGCTGAGGTCGAGCATGGAAAGAAATCATTGGATTACTGATCATTGATGAAAATAGTTAACTAATGCTAGAGAACTCACCGATAATGTAAAGGATTGTCAAGGTACCTGAGTACATCTTGACAGGGACAAATAAATGTGTTGAAGTCAAGTCACCTGTATGATCTAACAAACAAGAGAAAATGTTGTATTCTTGTTGTTGTCAATGGGGAGGATTGCTGTTGAGATATTTAAATGATCATATTGAATCCCTTACTATTAATTGTCAACCCGGGGTTCGTAAGCATGAATTTCCTTGTGCTCTCTTTGTTCAGGGTCAGGTCAAAGTTTGATGATTTCCCTTTTTACAACTTATGGAATGATAACTATCTATAAATCAAATCATCTAATTTATCAAGAGCAAACCCAACAATCAAATTCAATATAAAACCTTTACAAATTTCAATATTCAAATCTGTACTAAACTATGTATCACTAGAAAGCAGAATTTCATCCATACCAAACAATATCAATCAAATCTCTGGATGTTGGTACTAGACATTCTATGTGAAAACCAATCAATCTTTCCTCAACAAGATTCCTATGATAATGGCTATTTTTACTTAAAGAAAACAAACAATCGTATGATAATAACCACTCATCTTATTAAACTGTTGATGCCATAATCATTCGTTCTGAGAGCAACAATGACACTAATCTATAACAATCCAATTACTAATTCAATGAGTGATCTATTCTAATAGTACTTCAATCAACCAATCATTTTGTACTTGAGAGCTTATTTCCAGACCAAGGTTTAGGTTTTAAGTACCAATTGGAAGAATTGCTTTGTTTTGTTGTTGTGTCCTCAATGGATCACTTACAAGATTTAATAAATGAAAGTAACCCTGATACTTATCTTACTTAATGCCCATCTATCAATCCTAGAGACTATACCTAATTCTATGCTACAATCTTGAAAATCCCTACCACTATGCTATTGAAAGTCATAAAAATGATCTAATCATGAAGTAGACACCCTAACACATGAACCAAGAAAGGAGTCAATTATTCAAAGAAGACTATCTTTTTCATAGAAGTGAGGATAATCGTTTCAATTCACCACTGATATTGGCAATTAAATGAACATGAGAAATAAATGGTAACTATAGAATTTGTCTTTTGAAACCATTCCTGTAATGTTATATACCAATTTATAGCACATCAATCCACAATGAAACAAACCAATTAATCATTTGTGCAAGCCAGACATCCTTGTATTTAAGTTACTAGTTCAATAGTTTAATCAAATTCGTTAAGTCTTTGAATGATCTAGACACCACCAACCTATATTCAAGTGCCTCTGAGATGCTACATTAGGATCGATCTAAGTCAATTCTTTTCAATGAAACAGAGGTTGATTTATAGGAAATAGACAAAACCTTTCCTATTTAATTGAGGTCATCATTCATCTATATTTGTCGAAATATTTAAGGACTCCAACATCAACTGTTGGTGACAATTTCAATCAATGTATCATTGACCATACAATGTGTTCAAACTGAGGGAAAACCAAAGCGATGGAATGGCTTTAGTATAGAAGGCACAAAAGCACATTGAAATCTAATTGCAATTCATGAAAATAGTAAAGACTTCTACAATCACACCTATTAATCAATCAATCAATAATAATCCACGCAAACCGACTTGTAAATGGAAAGAGAAATTGAACGAATCTAACTTCACAGTGTCACTGCTGATACAAATACAAACAATCCCAGATGGGTGGGACCAGCCACACTTTGGGCTAATAAGTTACATTAACTAAATGATTTGGTTCATAGTCAAAACATGGACTCCATTCCAATCAACGCATTCAAAAACAAGAGCAACATCAGAAGTATATTAAAAATGGTTGTGATCATACAATAAAATGCTTCACAAGTTTTGTGCTAGTTTAACATATTACATCCCATGCCTTTATAGGCATTCGCTTACAATAAAACATAGAAACAAAAATAACCATTGAGCAACATTACTCCTTCCAGGTGAGTTGGTTTGAACAACGATTTTGGATTGGTTTATCAACTCATAACCAACTCCCAATTTTCCATATGCAGCAACCAAATCAAATTGAGTGAAGATCTCAGGATCATGATGCATTCTTCTTATGGTTGCGCCATTTCATCTTCCAGAACGTGTTGCACCTTATCCATTTCATTACTTGAGTGCCAATTTTGCATATAGCTCTTGAGTACCGTAGTAGAAAGTCTTCATGCATCAAATTCTTCTTCTGGTATCATCCTGCACATTCTGCTGAGAGTCTACACTTGATTGTAATAATAAGTTAGTTTTAAAAATATGCTACTTCTATTCACTTAAATCCACCAACGAATATCTAAATGAAACCATGAAAGGTTTACCTCAAGTGGGGAGTAGAGCTAGGATTAGGACAATAATTTAGCAGAGAAATAGGTTCCATGGTACCAAAAAGGGGTCAAAATGGGGATTGAACCAACTGTAATAAGAAAAAAATAGGGGATCAGCATCGTCCCATGCTTAACCTAATGCATGCCCTCATGCATCCAAGAAAAAGGAGACTACTGTCAAAGACTAGCAGTCTTGATTAAGACTTCGATCCCTCACCCAATAGGTGGCGAGCACTTCTGAAATTACAATGCTAGGCCCTTAGTACTCAATCATTTCACAGGCTTGTTGCGGGCTGCCTTCCAACGTAGAAGGTGCTTGTTCTTTCGTACCAAAGAATCATTCTAAACATATAGCTTCATATTGGAATCTCTCACCTGTTGATTTATGTCCTTCACAAAATGAAACAAGACCATATATTTTTTTGCATACTCTCTCAGCTTAGCACTTGCCTTCCGCAACTTCACAAGCCGATTTTCAAATTTTCCTCAACATCCAGTGTAGGACTTCTAGTCAGCGCTGTTGATTGCTACAAGATACTCCCCCTTGGTAATTTTCCTTTATGCTGCTTAGAAGATGACAGATGTCAGGTGCTCATTGTAGCGTTCCTGCTTGCTATTGGTTTGGTAGGGGACAAGGCTTCTTTATCCTGTGCCATATCCACAGGTATTTGGAATTTAGGCGTGGTAGTGGGCTCTTCTGCTATGGGAGTTTGAGACTGTGGAAGATTGGTCTTGTGGGAGGACACAATAGGGATATGGACAATGTTTGGTCCTTCAATAGTGTTTTGTGGGCAAAAGGCCATACTGCTGGTCCGACGACAACCTTGAGCCGAAGTTTCAGCTATAGGTATTGGGAATTTTTTGGAAGGAAATCAGGGTTTCCATCGTTTAGCTTGAGGAGCAGTGCTTCTGGGTTTGAGGGGTGGATCTGATGGAGACTCGGGGGTGTCACTTTCGGTCATGAGACTGAGATCAGGTCAAGTAGGTTTTTTCTGCTCATACTTCCTTTTCTGAAGTGAGCTTATGGGACTTTCCACTAGCATTCTTTGTGTGCCATCCTTCGAGCTACTTACGGTTATAGGAGGAGGTTCAGACACCTGGGTAGGGGAATGGGTATGCTCAGACTCAGATGGGAGAATTTCTTCTTCATTTTTCAAAGATCGGCTTACTGCACGTTGTCTACCTTTAGTTTGTGTTTCTTGCCCAGGAAATGCCTCTATGAGGAAATCTTCCCATGATTGTTTCTATTTCTTCAGCTCAACAACCAATAAAATCTTGATCAAACTGTGGTGATATAATGCAGTTTTGGGCTTTTGCTATGAGACTGAATTCCCTTTGCCATTTTTCACAATCTCAATCTTAAGAAATGAGGAATATTGAGATGCATACCCTCTGTAAAATGAACCAGGAGCCTAATATGATAGATAAAAACAACATTGAACCTCCCCTCACACGTCACAAAGCACCGCAACATCATCAGGAGTGGTTACCATTTCTCTTGAATATAGCTACGAAGAACTCCCTTTGTCCAACTAATCGACCTATAGTTTAGTTTTAGGAACATGGAGCAATCTGGTAACTCTAATTGGCCACCTTTGAAAAAATTCTCACTGTCATTTGGTAGTCCAATTTCCCTAATTATTGACCGATTGGTGATCCTGAAGCTGAGGTTGTAAACTTGGGATTTTTCACCATCGAAGCTCCAAGAGAATGCAAGCACCACCTGATCGTTATATCCTTCGAATCTCTGGAGAAAAGGCATCCAACATTTCTCTTCCAAGCTGACCTTACACTCTTCATACTCTGGGCTGTCAGAGAACTGAACGAAGATAGGTTCATGTCTATCCGCTCCACTCGAACCTATGGTTCAACTGTAATTGACTGCACTGCTGGACTCTGATTGATTCTCTGCCTCTGTCTTCAAATGTCCTCTATTTAACTACGACTAGATGGTTGTTTTTATGATGGATCTGATACCGTAGATGGGATCTATGATGGTAATCAGATACAACGGATCGATTCCATAATGGTAATCATCCTGCCTTCTATGTTTGGAAGCATGGGCACTTGAGTGCGGGATTGGATCTGTGGGAAGAGCGTGGGGGATCCCCTACAATGAGGCAGCGTGTTACCACCACGATGACAAAAGGCATCATGAAATGATAGTTAAGTGGGGAGTGGTCATCATGACGCAATAAGGATGAATCACAGGAGGGCCATTTGTTTATAAAATCGGGACTTAGAGAGGCGAGGCATAAGATATGTGATCATGGTGATTATATGATAGATCCCAAGGCATGCTTCAAATGATTAACACTTAACTACTTATCAATAAAATTCAATAAAAAACAAGTGCATACCTCAACCACTTTAGTGATTTGTGTCAAGTGTGAGCTCCATGTACTTAAACAATGCCTCCTATGATTGTGTGCGTGGTGCCCAGATTCTAGAAAATTGTCATGCTATGCCTTGGCGGATAGAATACTAATTCTATGAAGCTGTTCTTAATTCTGAGTGAATTGATAGTTCTAAGCATTCTTTGACTGCATATAAGATAGACCCTGATTTACACAGACAAAATGATACAAGGTAGTCCCATGTGTATGTTTTGGAAATAGCTTAGGGATTGTAAGACCCTCTTTTAAGAAACTCTCGGGTCCTCATGTGCAATATGTTCCACATTCCTGGACAGAGTAAAGAACAAAGGCCTTCATGAAACCAAGGTATTTTGGTCAGCCATAAACACAGTTATTTGAATAGAATTAGGTAGAACTAGATTCTGAGATCCACATAAAAACAACTGAAATGAACAGAGTGTAGGGTATAGTTCAACTGCCACCCTCCTGGAATCTCCAACTTCCATATCATAGACTAGATTTCTTGTTATATCTATACAGGAGACTACTTTACCAATCCATGGATTTTAACCAGGCCTAGAATGGTGACTCCCTGGGGCGTTTCTTTTTTTGGGAGCTAGAAATGGCTAGAAAGAGAGTTCTAGGGGGTTTCTTTTTCATAGTTATTCCTTTGGGCCTGAAAAAGAATAATTCTCAACCTAGAGGATCCCTACGCTACTACTACCTTATTATTTTAACGAGCCTAAAGAAGTTGGTGCTCGAGGCATTCTTATTTAGAGAGTCGAAATTTCCCAAAGGAGATTCCGCACGTTTCCTTTCCGTAATCATTTCCTTGAGCCCGGAAAAGAACAATTATGTATTCAAGGAATCCCTAGACTACTACTGGTCCATTTCGTTTACGATCCTAAACCAGCCATTGCTCAGGAGATTCATATTTATAGAATCTGAATGCTTCCAAAGAAGACTCCACAAGTTCCTTTTCCATATGTAATCCACCAGGCCTAGTTAAAGGGATAAACCTTCTCCTTGTCAATTCCTCCTTTATTCTACATGGGCTATGGGGAGGACCACCTGTGGATAACAAAAACGATAACCCACTATATATATATATATATATATATATATATATATATAGATATAGATATAGATATATATATGTAAAATAGATGAAAAATTAATTAACTGAACTAGCAAGGGGCTGGTCCTTTGCATGAATCAGCTCTAATCCTTGGTCCTTTTGAATTTCCTGCAAAAACTGATCATATGAGAGTGGCTTATGATAAACTTTAAGTTGATGACCGTTTACCACAAAAGAAGTCCTGTCATTATCAATAGTACAGATGTGAACTAAGCCATTATCAAAAACTTCAATTACCTCATATGGTCCCAACCATCTGGTAGAAAATTTACCTTTATCGTATAATAAGGCCCAGTCACCTGGATGAAAGAATTTCTTCTTAATAAATTTATCGTGCCATCGGGCTCTTTGGTTCTGTACTAATGCAGTTAGGTGGTAGGCATATTTTTGGATTTCATATAGCTTGTTCAATTGCATCAACCTTTGCTCTCGAGCCCTGCTTAAATTCATGCCTAATTGAGTAGCTTTTCTAAATGTTTTTACCTTGTTTAATTGCATCAATCTTTGCTCTTGAGCCTCATTTAAATTCATGCCTAATTGAGTAGATTTTCTAAATGTTTTTACCTGAAATTCAATGGGAAAAAGTACTTGTTTACCATAGACTAGCTCATAGGGAGTATGCCCGGTCACATTCCTCCAAGTGATTTGGTAAGCCCAAATTTCCTCTGGTAACTTTTCGCGCTATCTCTATGATGCAGTTGAATTGTCTTTGTAAGGATGGATTCCAACACCTTGTTCATGGACTCCACTTTTCCATTAGCTTAGGTGTGGTAGGTAGTTGATTTGCGGTGCTTCACTTGGTATTGTTCTATAAGTACCTTGACCAGCTTTGATGTAAATTGGGTTCCTTGGTCAGTGACAATTTCCCGTGGGACCCCAAATCTTGTAAAAATGTCCTCAAACAAAAACTCCACTACCACCTTTTCTGTGGCAGTGTATAATGCTTTAGCCTCGACTCATTTAGTGACGTAATTAGTGCATACCAAAATATATTTTTTCTTATTTGACATTGGGGAGATGGGCCCGACGAAGTCCAATGCCCACTTCTCAAAGGGTTCAATAGCAATTTATGGGTGAAGGGGCATTTCTTCGGAGGCCACTGGTCTCCCCATTCTTTCGCAAGCGTCACAAATTAAATCAAACTTCTTGGCATCCTTGAAGAGGGTAGGCCAATGTATCTGGTGCAGAGAACTTTATATGCCATCCTCTTATCAGAAAAATGGCCGCCACAAGGCTTATTATGACTGGTGCTTAGTATGTCATGCATTTCGTCTTCCCACACACATCGCTTAATAATCAAGTCTAGCCCTGTATAGAAGAGATCTCCCTCAATCCACGAGTAATTAGCACTTTGTTGCACTATGTTATGCCTTTCCGGAGTCAACATGCTCTGAGGTAGTTTTCTTGATACCAATTAATTGGAAACATCAGTGAACCAAGGAGTAATGGTAGAAATGGAAAATAGAGCTTCATCTAGGAATTCATTGGGCACTGGCATTGGCATGCTTCCCTGCATAAGATTTAAACGAGATAAAAAAGTTAGCTGCCAAATTATCCCTTCCAGGCCTATCAATTATAGCTATGTTAAATTCTTGTAAAAGCAACAACCATCTAGTTATCCTACCATTATTAGTTGGTTTATTCATTAAAAATCTATCAGCAGAATGATCTGTATGGACAAATGTCTCATAACTAGTAATATAATGTCTAAACTTTCCTATAGCATGTACAACTGCTAATAGTTCTTTTTCAGTTACCATATAATTTAATTCAGTGAGAGAGAGATTTTTGCTAACAAAGTAAGTGGAATAGGGAAACTTATCCTCCCTTTTTTCTAAAACTGCTCCCAGTGCAGTATCTAAAGCGTCGGTACAAATGTGAAAGGGTAAGGACTAGTTTGGTCCTCTTAGCACCAGAGTTGTAGACAATTTTTCCTTCAGTACCTGAAAAGCCTGTTGACAATCAACATTCCATACAAAGTCAACATCATTAGTTAATAATTTAAATAATGGTGCTGCTATTCTAATGAAATTTTCAATGAATCGTCGATATTATCCTACGTGCCCTAGAAAAATTCTTACCTCCTTTTGCGAGCTCAGAATAGGGATACATGAAATTACCTTAATTTTTGCTAGATCGACTTGAATTCCATCAAATGGTACATGGTGGCCTAGAAAAATTCCCTTAGTTTGCATCATCCTACATTTATCACTACTAAGGGCCAGATCGACTTCTTGACAGTGGATCAATACCTTTTCTAGATTCTCCAAAGCTTGTTGGAAATCATCCCCATAGACTGTGAAGTCGTCCATGTAGATTTCCAAACTGTCATGGATTAGGTCAAAAAATATAGCAAGCACAACTCTCTGGAAGGTGGTAGGGGTGTTACAAAGAGCGAAGGGAAGGACTTTATATGCATAAGTACCCCATAGGCATGTAGAGGTAGTCTTTTCTTGGTCTTCTTCAGCTATTTCTATTTGATTGTATCTGCTATAACAATCTAGAAAAGAAAAATATTTCTTAGCTGAAAGTGTATCAAGAACTTGATCTATAAAAGGCAATGGAAAATAATCATGCAATGTGGCCTTATTTAATTCTCTATAGTTGACACAAATTCACCATTTGTCATTCTTCTTTGAGACTACTACCAGAGGTGACACCCACATGCTATCAGAAATGGGGTAAATAAAATCCGTTGTCAAAGTTTCTGAAGCTCATCTTTAACAATATCCTTTAATGTTGGGTTCATCGGCCTCTGCGGTTGCAGATCAATACCTTTTTAGATTCTCCAAGGCTTGTTGGAAATCATCCCCATAGATTGTGAAGTCATCCATATAGATTTTCGCACAGTCATTGATTAGGTCAGAAAAGATAGCAAGCACAGCTCTTTGGAAGGTGGCAGGGGTGTTACAAATACCAAAGGGAAGGACTTTATATGCATAAGTACCCCATGGGCATGTAAAGGTAGTCTTTTCCTGGTCTTCTTCAACTATTTGTATTTGATTGTATCCACTATAACCATCTAGAAAAGACAAATATTTGTTACCTAAAAGTGTATCAAGAACTTGATCTATAAAAGGCAACGGAAAATAATTGCGCAGTGTGGCCGTATTTAATTCTTTATAGTCGACACAGATTCACCATTTGTCATTCTTGTTTGGGACTACTACCAGAGGTGACACCCACTTGTTATCAGAAATGGGGTAAATGAAATCTGTGGTCAAAGTTTTTGAAGCTCATATTTAACAATGTCCTTTAATGATGGGTTCATTTGTGTAAATATGATGGATTCAAGTGTCCAAATGTATACTATCATATCCAAGTTATCCCATGTGAATGCTTCAGTTTGTTCTTGAACCATACTCATCAATTGTTGCTTTTTTTCTACAGTCAATCTTGTGCCAATATGTAGAATTTTCACTCAAAATATTTCCACAAGTTCTGTGGTGAGCTCCTGGCTTCCTTCCATGGCTGCAAACGAGGTGAAGATGGTTGGATGGTAGGTTTCCTGAAACTCATCACTAAACACATGTTGATAACCATTAAACGAGATGGGATAATTGGTGCAAGAACTATTAGCTAGAAATTGTTGCAAAACATGCTCATCAGAGTATTCCTGGAGACCTCTAGACTGCTCTAATGTTAATAATGGAAACATGCAGTCTTCGTCTCCATAAGGATTTTTGAGCCATATTGGCACTTTTGGCAGTTGTTTGATCAAGTGGAAAGATTGACAACATTTGATTGTGAAATCCATTCGAAATGGTCATTTCCCCATTTCTGCATCCAATGACGACATCCGCAGTTGCCAGCCATGGCCTTTCCAGGACCATGGGGTGTCCAGGTCTAAAGGTTTTTTGAGAAATGACTACAAATTCTATAGGATATTTCTAGGAGGAAATAATGACTACTATATCCTCCAAGGATCCTATTGGTTTGACAATGGATTTATCTACCATCTCTAAAAGGATAGGGGTGGTTTTCAATCTAGGCAACTATAGTGATGTCATTATTTCATAAGTCATTGCATTTATTGTAGCCCCTAAATCTACAAGAGTATTTGGCAAAATCACTCCATCTATTTTGATAGTGATAATGGGGTTTCCAAGGTCACTGTATTTGGCAAGCATGTCTAAAATCATCGTGGACATTTGACTCATCATTTTGACATTCTCATTTCTATGCCCTTTTATCCCCTGTTTCTTGATGCAGAGATCCTTGACAATTTTAGTGTATATAGGGATGTTTCGGATTGCTTGTAAAAGTGGTATTTTAATACAAACGTTCCTAAGTTTGTTTTCTAGGTCATATTCAAGTGGGACCTCTTCATTCCTTACTATTAGTCTCTCTGGGTATGGTGGTTCAGTCAACTCTTTTTCTGTTGTTTGCCGGTTTTCATTTTGTGAATTTTTTCAGATGATGAGGAGGGCACCTCTTCTTGAGTAACCACAATCAATTTCCCTTTATTCACTATTTTTCCTGACCGCAACTGGATTTCATTCATAGGAATGGTCGTGATCATGTATGTAGGAAAGGGTTGGATATCTATGTTTTGCATAGGTTGAGGTGTTCTATTGTGATTTGGGTTAGGTATGGATTGTGCAGGCAATAGTGTAGGTCATGGATGGTTTATATTAGCAGGTGCCTACAGGGGTGATGTGTTAGTAGGCATAGGTAGCAATTGATGCATAGGAGGTGTCGTGTTGGTAGGCACTGGTAATAATTGATGCAGAGGAGGTGCTAGTTGCGTAAGTTGTTGACACATGTTAGGGTTATATGCCTACTTATAAGTTTGCATGGATGGATTATATGAAGTGCTTGACATATTTGGATAAGTCATGTAGAATTGGGGTTGATAGTTGGTAACATAAAGACTCGTTCTCCAATTCTGGTTCCAAGCAGTACCTTGTGGTTGTTGAGCAACCTAAGGGGGGTAGGATGCAGGAAAGGTCCAAGGCTGGGTTTGGCTATATCCTTGAAAATTCAAGTCTGGGAACGAACTCTGACTCTAACCTTTCCAGGTGGGTATTTTGGCTTTTTGAGCTTGGTCAAGGGTTTTAGGATTGCCTTTGTAAATGGCCTATAGAATGGGAAGTGATGGAAACTTCTCGATTGGGTTATCTAGGGTGCAGATCCCACAAACTTCTGCGGATTTTAGAGGACATTCCCTCTTTGCATGTTTACGCCTACACTTGGGACAAAAGATCGCCATAGCTGCCTTTTCAATCTCATTCTTTTGATTTACTTTCATGGTGTCAAGATGGTCGCTGATTGTATTTAAGATGTCAGCTTTGAAATTCTCTAATAGGTTCCTCAGCTCAACTCTGGTCACAACATTAGCTGCAGTCTTCTTTTGCACATATTCTCAAGAATTGTCTTGAAGTTCACGAAGCTTTTTACCTACTTTAGCTTGGCTTCTAGAGTAGGTGCGATAAAGATCAATGCTTTTAGCAAAGGATTTCTTGTAAATGTCCCCACCACAAAGCAAGTTCAATGTTTCTATGAAATCGTCTCTTAGACCTTTTAGGAACACAATTCTGATGATTTTTTGGTGTAGGGTACTTCCACGGGATTTATGAATGTTATACAAGAATCTCTCAAAATAATCCTCTAGGTTTTATTCTTCATTTTGGTGCATCCTAAAGATATCACTAATGTCCCTACTCTTGCATAAATATTGATATTTTTTAAGAAAATTTGACCTCATATTATCCCATGTGTATATGGTATGCTGCCCTAGACCCATGAACCACCTAAGGGTTGCATCTTTTAATGTGGTGGGAAATAGTTTGAGTCTATGTGCATCCTCATAGTAATTATAAATACGACATAAAATATCGAATTCAAAGAGAAATGCATCGATATCTTCAGATGATTTACCATAGAATAGTGGTGGAGATGCCATCAGAATGTTCTTCATGTTGATGTTATGAGTCAGATCCAGGATAGGGAATCCGAAAGTGACTTCTTTTTCTTCTTGGTTTCCTCCAAACAGATTAACATTCCATCTAGGGCCTTCCCCTTCTCCATGGTGTTCATCATCGTTTCTATCCTTACCATCTGCATGTTCCATATTTGCAGTACGTACCTACTAGGGCTTGCTAACTATGGTGTGGACCGGGGGTATCGGTACACAGTAGATGTTGGTGGACTGTTTGTCTAAGGGGTTTGACTGTTCCACTGGTTCTTCTACAAGGTTGTCAAAGACAACCTATTGTATGATCCTTCCTTCTCGATCAAAGAATCCCTGATCTGAAATCACTTTGGCATCAACACTTACTCCCTCGTGTTTTAAACCTGCATATCGATTAGCGGCAGTTAAAACAGGTATATTAATTGATCCAAAAGTTGTAGGAAATTTAGAGTTTGAAATAAATCTACCTTTACTGTCCCTAGGTCCACTTGTACTTCTACGCATAAAGATAAAGGAAAATAGAAATCAAGAACAAACATAGATCGATCAGACTTTGGAGCAACCCCAACAGAAGTGGATGCGTGGCTCTTCACTCGCGTCTTACTGTACTCTCTCTCCTCCCTCTGATAGTCCTGAAAGATCTTGAAACTCTAATAATAATGTTACCTGAATAATAAATTACAACTTCCCTGACAACAACGCCAAAATGTTGATAGATTTAAATGATCAAATTGAATCCCTTAATATTAATTGTCAACCGAGGGTTTGTAAGCACGAATTGCCTTGCACTCTCTTTATTTAGGGTCAGGTCAAAGTTTGATGATTTCCATTTTTACAATTTATGGAATGCTAACTATTTGTAAATCAAATCATCTAATTTGTTAAGAGCAAACCCAACTTTCAAATTCAATCTAAAACCTTTACAAATTTCAATATTCAAATCTATACTAAACTATGTATCTCTAGAAAGTAGACTTTCATCCATACCAAATAGTATCAATCAAATATCTGAATGCGGGTACTAGGCTTTCTATGTGAAAACAAATCAATCATTCCTCAACAAGATTCCTATGATAATGACTATTTTTACTTAAAGAAATCAAACAATCCTATGACAATAACCACTCAGCTTATTAAACTATTGATGCCATAATTATTCGTTCCCAGAGCAACAATGGCACTAATATATAGCAATCCAATTACTAATTCAATGAGTGATCTATTTTGATAGTACTTCAATCAACCAATTGTTATAGACATTTTTGTGCCTCGCATCATGGAGCATGAAATGTCAATAATCACAGGGATCCTCAGTCCCTAAACATGTTGTTCTTACCCCTAAAAGAACAAGGTCATCAAACAACAGCACTTCCAATCAGTTCTCCACCTGAAAACACTTCAAAACAGGCTTATTTTGGATCATGTCAGCTGCTCCACTGAGCTTCTGCGCTGGAATGCAACTGTCCCTCCTTGTACCTGCGCTGGAAGTCAAGATTAATGAAGGCTACCTGCGCTGGGCGAGATTGGCCAAGTGGCACAGTTATCCTGCAAGGTGTCAACTGCCCAGGAAGCTTCCAAACTGACACTTGGTTCATGAGATTCGCCCTGTGATGAGTAAGAGGTACTTGATCACCATGTGTAAGCAAGGATCTCCAAGTGGACTCAAGGACTGAAGTTTAACTGAAGAGGGAGAGGACACAAGGCAGCTTCATGTCAGTCTCAAGCTGACTCATCCTCTCTTCTTCTCTCCTATATATAGAGCTCTTCTATGAGGTCTAAGGAGGCTGGAATTTTGTGTAAAGCAAGGAGGTGCTGTTGGTTTACAGTTAGAGCTATTGGGTGATTGTTTTACTAGAGGTGAAGAAGAGAGTTCTTGCTGCTGGGGAGGTGCTGCTGGATTGGAGCCATCATTGGTTGTAACCTTCTCAGAACCCTGTTACTTCTATCAATAAAGTTTTGCATGTTCTCCTATATACTTGTATTGCATTGATGTATTGTATTTACATGTATATTTGATTCACTCTAATCCATGCGTCAGTTATGAGTACTTGTATCTTGTAGTTTGCTCTCTTGTTTTGTGCAGGATCTGTGTGTAGCTGGACCGGCAAAGAGAGCAAGGAGCTGGGAACAAGAGACAAAGAGAGAGGACAAGGATCGACTAAGCGAAAGACACCAGGTTGGTTAATCTTTCTTCATTCTCTCTGTACTTTCATAAAGGAAATCATCAAAACTTTACTTTCAGTTGTTGCTAAAGACTGTCACCTTTAGAGTAGGGATAGGGTCATCCGCATCGGATACTTTTCCCCACAACAAACTGGCGACTCCACTGGGGAGCCTAGTATCTTGTTGGTGTTTGTAGTATTTTGCTATTCATTTCTTGAAGAAAAGAGTACCAAATCGAAAAGCTTTTGACTATATCAAAAGCGAAGTAGAGGGTCTGCTACTCTTGCTCATTTACTGAGCAAATTCAAGATTTGAAGAGCTTATCTACAAAAGACTCTTTATTCTTTGTGATAGATCTTCATCCTCTTGATCATCCCTTAGCCTGTACTTGACCTATAGCTTTTTATTTCAGCAAAAACAGTGCATTTTTGAGCTTTTTATGACCCGGAAAACTTTGTAGACGTAACTCTCGTGTCCCAGAGCAGGCTGTCCACAGGCAGTCTGCATTACAGCGCAGGTGCTCCCTTCGGGAACTGCACTGAGAGTCAAATTGGCAGACTAGAACCTGCGCTGGTCCAGTTAGCCATTGTCTAACTCAGCTTTCCCTTTGTGTCTTGGCCCTGTTTTCACTGATTTTTTGCTGATTGCTTGTTGGTCATTGTACTTGCTGTAAACCACTTCTCCTTGACATTATTCCGCCTCAGTTGTGTGATGAAACTGTGAATGTTCTTTCAGTATTTCTTGCTTCAGTTACAGTTTCCCATTGTGAAAAGCGAACCAGTATAGCTTTGGCCTCTTAGATCCTGAACTGTAAAAGTGTCTTTGTGATCTTAAGAGCTAGTTTTATTACTGTTCATGGCTGTTTGAGTTTGTTTGCTTTTCATTTCATGGTTTGAATCTATACATTTCCTGTGTTTTAAACAAGTCTATCATAAGGTGTCTTTTTTATTGTGGACAAGCTTGTTTATTTCTACTTGAAATTAGATTCAAAATTATACAACAGTTTCCTTTCTGTCTAGCATCAACATTAAGGATAACAAAAAGAAATACATGCATTGTGCATTTTGCATTTGACTGTATGCTTGACGATTTAGGAAGATGTGCATTTTAGTGTGTGTTCTTTGATCTGTGGAAAACGTTGTGTCTTTCTTTTCCCTCAAGTAGATTAAGGTTTTCAAAGTTGAAAGATTGAAAAGATTTGCTTCTCATTCTTAGATTGCATATAGGAAGTTGTATATATACATCTCGTGGCGAACCTGAAAGGCAAACTGTTAAGAAAGATCAACATTAAAATAAACTCAATTTACATAACAACGCTTTGGAATTTAACGCAAACATCTAGAGGTCTAGGTAGAGACGTGTTCCGGCGTCGTTAAACATAGTGACTGTCGATCTCTACGAAGGTGGGTGATTCCTCCTGAGAGTCGGTGGCACTAATACGGACTTGAGCTCCCGCGTACCGTCGCGTATATTGGGAGACCCCTATAGGCTTTTATCCTTTATCCTTAGGAAACCGTGTCGGCCGCCCTACTGATCGCGATGCAGTGAACACAGCATTCACGAAGATCGACCACCCGTACCGTAAAACGTATTCTGTGGTTTCGCGAAAGGTTTGGCACACCCTCTGCCTAGATCTCCAGAGCAGTTTCTTTTGGCCTTTTTCAAACTCTATAACTGAAAAAGTCCAACCGAGCATTTGTCACTTCGGGCTCGTTAATACATCGAAGGCGACTAGAGTCATCTTTAGCTTTTTCTCGACTCTTAAAACATGAAAAAGCAAGTTTGTGTCTAAAAGCGTCGTTAATAAAATTTATTTTAAGCGGAACATAATCACCTATTATTCCCACGTTGATCTTTCAGTTGAAAAGTATGGAGCCCACCAACCAAGGAAGTAACCTTGGCGGAAGTCCAAATCCCTTCTCCTCTTGGGGAGATGTTGGTGCGCCTCATATGGCTACATTGTCACTTCCAGGATTGACAATCGGCCTCCCTGTATGGCTCTTTTCAACTAATGTAGTCCAGATCGCCACTAATCCTGAGCAGTCGAATCAACAGTCAGAACAATCTAGAACTACCCACCAGCCTTCCACTTCTTATGATACTTCCTATGATCCTTCATCTTCCCAAGGTAGAGCTGGCAAAAGTCAGCCTCCCAAGGAGAAGAAGGAAAAGAAGAAGAGAGAAAAGAAGCAGAAGGAGCCTCTGGCGAAGGCGACTGGGGGCAAGCAGAAGAAAGCTGACAAAAACCCACACACTGCACCGACCGGGCCTAAATCGCCATGTGTCATTTGCAAAGGGATCCACTTCCATCGTGATTGTCCTTGTATTCCCCGGATACTAAGGGACTGGTCCCCAAGGTTGCACAATCCGGTAGCATCAACCTCTGGTTTTCATGTTGATTGCAATCCGTCGACTAATGAGAGTGAAGGACGAAGAAGGGGACCAAGATCACCCTGTCTATTGTGTGAAGGCAATCATGCCATCCACAAATGTCCATTCTTAGATGAGGCAAAGAGAGTTTTGGAAGATCGTCCGGTATCACAGTTACGACTTCCTCCTGGATACCAAAAACTCGTGCCTAATCCCTCGATAGTTGAAAATCCAGCTGGCCCGCTCAAGTGGTCAGCTGAAGTGTCGGTCATTGAGAATGAACCTACTGAATCCAGACCAGACGAAAGTCTAAAAGTCGAAACGGCAGTTGACCCGGTTCTTCCTTCAGAGGTTCTATCGTCCAATGACACCGTCATTGAAGACCCGTCTTCAAATGACACCGTCGCCGAAGAGTCGTCTTCATGCGACACCCTCACTGAAGAGAATCAGGATGACACCATCCAGGTTCTTTTCATCAGCACCGACTCTGATGAGCGTCAGGGCAATGCGCCCATTCCTTTATCGCAGGAAGGAACATCATCAGAGTCATATCCGGCCGTATATTCGGTCCCACCACCAAGCAACCTGGTTGTATCCTTTGATTGGAATCAACTAGGCAGACCCCGGTTACCAGCCAGTGTACCATTCAGAATCATTGTCCAGATCTATAGAATGATCATGGCTGGTACTATCATTGATGAAGGGGCGTCTGTGAGTATCCTTTCCTCTGTTGCTTGGAAAGCACTGGGTTCCCCAGCGCTTTTACCTGAGTTGAGAAATCTCTCAGGTTTTGATAAAGGAACCAGTCGACCATTAGGGATCCTCCCCAATGTACCTGTTACATTGAAAGGGAAGACCGTCGAGATGAACGTGATGGTCGTCCAAGGACCTTTGGATTATAACCTACTCCTTGGGCGGGACTATATTTATTGCATGGGAGCGATAGTCTCCTCACTCTTTAGAGTAATGTGTTTTCCACACGAAGGAAGGGTGGTCAAGCTCGTAGACCAACTTTCGTTTCCGGGATCTCGCATCGCAAATAGTCAAATACCATTCCTAAATGGTCTGTTCACTCAAGATTCGCCTCCACCCCCAGTCCTTCTTCCCGATGAGTGCGAGTGATTCGGAAAGAAAGACTGGAACCCAGGGGGCATGCACCCTGGTCTGCTTCGGGCAGAAGAAACCCCGGGTATAAGGAAGAATTTCCGCAGAAGAATATGACTAGTCCGTACCCCGTCCGTGGAAGGAAGTGGGGTTGTTCTGGAATAGTGTTCTTTTGTTAAAGTTATGTGTTTGGCAAAAGAGTCATTCACCTTTGTCTAAAAAAGTGGGCGATGCCCAAGTAGGAATTCCCTTATCGCGACGAATAGTAACCATCTTTGAATTCAAGCCTCGCCCATTAAAACATATGTTTTGAAGGATAAGCAGGGGCAGCCTACAAAGTAGGGGACTATATTGTTGTGACAGAGGGTAACCATCTTTGGACAACCCAATGATAGACACCGCCAAAGAAAGAGATTGATTTGCGGCAGCAAATCGAACCGTCTTTGGAATAATAAGAAAGAGGCAAGCCTCCCTCAATAATACCAATGTTTTATCTTTGAGTAGTGTTCTTCCATTGTCACAAATAGCTGTTTGTTAAAAGTGGGCCGACGGGAAGCCTGAGTACTGCGTAAGACCCCTTAGAATAACGAGAAGACAAGTATCGTTAACATTAGATTGGCAAGATGACAAGTAACTGTGAACACCCAAAGAAAAACAGAGGTAGGGGAGAGGAGGGGCAGCCTCGAAATTCTATCCTATACCTGGGGGCATGCAAACCTTCTGGAGTGCAAGCTAGGGGCGGTTATTTATCTGGTTTTAAGATTAGCCGTTTCCAAACTTGCATGAAAGAAGCCTGTGGGGCAAAAGTAAAATTTGCCAAAAGTGAGCATAGCTGTGGTAAGGCATAAGCTCTATAAAAATTGGTCCTTACGGGAGGCGTTCTTTTTATGACTGGTATATCGAGCAGTTTTAGCATATAGTTCATGCTCGTTAAAAAATAAACGCAAATTCGAGCAGTTTTATGACTGAATTTATGCTCGTTAAAAAATAGAAAAGTGTGAGCAAAAGTTTCCCCCAGAGTTCAAGCTCATGGAAAAAATGAACCGGTAAATAACCTTTTGAGATCGTAAATTCATTAGCCATAAGAACCTTGATCGTGTTTTCATCCATCACCTCCACTGTTCATTTGGCCGATCATTCACTTCCATTTGTGTGTTTACCTCTTTTTGAGAAACAGCTGCGAAGAGTGATTTCACCTAGCCATCCTTGTGACACTGCCGTGATTGGAAAATTCCAATTTGTACCTGGAATCAATTGCTATCCATGTTTATCACTCGTTCCTCAAAAGACGAGTCTTCTTTCAGCTCTTTTCACTGACTCGTAAAATATGAAAAGTTTGCCGAGTTTTGGCCTTCCAGCTCGTTAAATGACCGAAAGCTATCCCTCCTCTAGATTTTAATCTTTTTGGACCTGAGGGATTATTACACAAAAAGATCGAGCGCTTGTCTTATTCAGCTCGTAAAAGTACCGAATAGCCATCCCTTCTGTATTGTTTTATACTTTTTCGGACATAAGGGATTAGATGACGAAAAAGGAATCATGGAGTTAACTTTCCGTACCTTTTCAGACTCTCTAAAAATGAAAAGGACCGAGTTTTCTTTGTCGTTAGACTCGTTAAAATGATTAAATAGCGACAAACTTGTCTTTAGACGAGAACGAGTTTCCCTATCGCTAGGCTCGTTAAATCATAGCGATGGGCTTGCCCGAAGGGCAGGTTATAGAACAAGCATATGTTATCCTCCTCAAGCTTGACAAAAATAAAGAGGTACTGGTCAGAAATGACTGGGGAAAAATTGGGAGAACATCAAAGTTTAAAGGTAGCAAGTCACTCTTGAACATGACACTTTTCCTCCGTACCACATCGGGTTGGGTTGTTTCATTCACCGGTCTCATCACCATGGTCCTCGCCAAACCATCCACATTTGGGGTAATGCTACCGATCCGTCACATCAGTGTCGTTATATGTTCAAGAGGGATCATTCTGAAAGTGTCAACCGTGTCCCATCCACTACCATACATTATCCTTCATCCATTCATGATCGCCACCCTGAATCATATATCACAGTTTTTTTTCACCTCCACTAAAATCATTAGCTCCGTTCCGTGTCATTGATGTGGGATTCATTAAGGCCCTCCTTTGACAGATCGCTTCTTGTCGACTTCAGCTCATTATCCAAGAAGTTGATCTAGGAACACCCCCATCAGTACTTTGAAGCTTGCATGCCTCAATGGCAAGTTTCTCACTTCCGGCGACAGGTATACATCAATGACCTTCGACCAGAAGATTTTGCGTGGCGTTCGACGCCAAGTCCTTTATTCACGCCACGTGAATTGTACTACAGTACCTTGAGGGTCATTATCATTATTGGTGATTCCTCTCGCGCTTGTTAACGGTTTTCATCATTGACCGGTAATCAAGCGATGTCTTTCCATGTTCGACTCCAGCGAAATTCTCACATGGATCGACTTGTACTTAGAGTGAAGATCGAACGAGTTTGAAGACCCCGGATCTAGTTTCATCCATCCGGGCTGCGATACATATTCAGGAAATATAAAAGCATTTGTCGTGTACATCATTGCAGCAGATGACCATCCTACTCAAAGGATGATAATTTCAGCAGAAAATTATCAGTCTACCATCAGACGATCGTCTGTTCTATGTACCAAAATGTATTTATAAAGCTGAGCATGGGAATGCCCGCCTCAGCTAAATCATGAAAGCAGAATGAAAAATAATGTATTGTATTGTATTGTATTACAGGGCGCCTCCTCAGCACTGGAATGAACTTCGGACCCTCTAGATAAAGCATTTCACCCGATAAACGGCCTCATACTTTAGGGGGCAACTGTTATAGACATTTTTGTGCCTCGCATCATGGAGCATGAAATGTCAATAATCACAGGGATCCTCAGTCCCTAAACATGTTGTTCTTACCCCTAAAAGAACAAGGTCATCAAACAACAGCACTTCCAATCAGTTCTCCACCTGAAAACACTTCAAAACAGGCTTATTTTGGATCATGTCAGCTGCTCCACTGAGCTTCTGCGCTGGAATGCAACTGTCCCTCCTTGTACCTGCGCTGGAAGTCAAGATTAATGAAGGCTACCTGCGCTGGGCGAGATTGGCCAAGTGGCACAGTCATCCTGCAAGGTGTCAACTGCCCAGGAAGCTTCCAAACTGACACTTGGTTCATGAGATTCGCCCTGTGATGAGTAAGAGGTACTTGATCACCATGTGTAAGCAAGGATCTCCAAGTGGACTCAAGGACTGAAGTTTAACTGAAGAGGGAGAGGACACAAGGCAGCTTCATGTCAGTCTCAAGCTGACGCATCCTCTCTTCTTCTCTCCTATATATAGAGCTCTTCTATGAGGTCTAAGGAGGCTGGAATTTTGTGTAAAGCAAGGAGGTGCTGTTGGTTTACAGTTAGAGCTATTGGGTGATTGTTTTACTAGAGGTGAAGAAGAGAGTTCTTGCTGTTGGGGAGGTGCTGCTGGATTGGAGCCATCATTGGTTGTAACCTTCTCAGAACCCTGTTACTTCTATCAATAAAGTTTTGCATGTTCTCCTATATACTTGTATTGCATTGATGTATTGTATTTACATGTATATTTGATTCACTCTAATCCATGCGTCAGTTATGAGTACTTGTATCTTGTAGTTTGCTCTCTTGTTTTGTGCAGGATCTGTGTGTAGCTGGACCGGCAAAGAGAGCAAGGAGCTGGGAACAAGAGACAAAGAGAGAGGACAAGGATCGACTAAGCGAAAGACACCAGGTTGGTTAATCTTTCTTCATTCTCTCTGTACTTTCATAAAGGAAATCATCAAAACTTTACTTTCAGTTGTTGCTAAAGACTGTCACCTTTAGAGTAGGGATAGGGTCATCCGCATCGGATACTTTTCCCCACAACACCAATCATTCTGTACTAGAGAGCTTATTTCCAGACCAAGGTTCAGGTTTTAAGTACCAATTGGAATAATTGCTCTGTTTTGTTGTTCTTTCCTCAATGGATCACTTATAGGATTCAATAAATGAAAGAAACTTTGATACTTATCTTACTTAATGCCCAACTATCAATCTTGGATACTATACCTAATTCTATGCTACAATCATGCAAATCCCTACCACTATGCTACTAAAAGTCATAACAATGATCTAATCATGGAGTAGACACCCCTAACACATGAACCGAGAAAGGCGTCAATCATTCAAGGAAGACTGTCTTTTCAACACAAGTGAGGGTAATCGTTTCAATTCACCACCGATATTGGCAATTAAATGAACAGGAGAAATAAATGATAACTATAGAATTGGTCTTTTAAAACCATTCCTGTAATGTTATATACCAATTTACAGCGCATCAATCCACAATGAAACAAACCAAATAATCATTTGTGTAAGCCATGCATCCTTGTATTTAAGATACTAGTTTGATAATTTAATCAAATTCATTAAGTCTTAGAATGATCTAGACAATAATAGCCTATATTCAAGTGCCTCTGGAATGCTATAGTTATGATCGATCTAAGTCAATTCTTTTCAATGAAACATAGGTTGATTTGTAGGAAATAGAGAAAACCTGTCCTATTCAATTGGGGTCATCATTCATCTATATCTGTTGAAAGATTTAAGGACTCCGGCATCAACTGTTGGTGACAATTTCAATCAATGTATCAGTGACCATATAATGCATTCAAGGTGTGGGCAAATGAAACCGATGGAGTGGCTTTGGTTTGGAAGGCACAAAATCACATTGAAATCTAATTGTAATTCATGAAAATGGTAAAGACTTATGCAATCACACCTATTAATTAATCAATCAATAATAATTTGATCCAAAATGGATCCAAAACACCCTCTAAGTCTTCAAAAACCAAAAACTATCACATGAGAATAACTTTTTAAAAAGTCGGATAACACTATCGGGAGGCAAAAACATAAAGAAAACAACGAAAAGAAGCCTATCGGAGGTCAAAGGAGCAGTGCACAGGAGCCGTTGGATCTGGCCGATTAACGGTTCAGATCCAATCGGCAAATTGCAATCGGCGGTGGAAAGCAGAGGCTATCAGGGGAGACCACATGGAATATGCGACAGCGATCAGCAGGGTCAATGACGACCATTGATCAAGCACGTAGATCGACAACCCAAGTTGAATCACAATATCACGTCGGTAAACCATAGAGGAGTGCTTACAAAGGGCCCCAGGGTATGTGCGATATGCGATTGCGATCAATCAGATTGCAACATCGCATCGGAGCATTGCAATGGAGCAAGGTCGATATAAACATAACTCGCGATAGCCGGACCCGATGGAGATATAGGTGATATTTCATATATTTTGAGATCTAGAAATTGACATTTTCCTTTGTATTTGTGTTTTTCATTTAATAAATGAAGTACGAAGGAAAAGCGTCGATGTGATGAAACTGGACCTGAGAGGGTTTATTAATGTAGTTGTGTATTATTTCAAGTCCAATATAAGCCATTTTGTGGTAATTTCAATGTTTTAATGTATTTTTAAATACAAAGCGAAATCACGAAACAAGCGAGAACTTGGGTAGGTCGAAGGCGATAAGTGGTTTTGGCTGACCTCCGCCCAAGCCCATACACTGGCTGCCACATCTCTAGGCACCCGAGAGAGAAAACCACTCTTTTTGGGTGGTTAACCCCCATATGCATCGGCCGCCCAAAATGAACCTAAGCCATTGGATCCATATCTCTCATATCAACGGTGGAGATGGGATAAGCAATCCAAAGGTGGACCCCGTAGGAGTTATAAGGCAGAATTTATAATGATTCAAATCCGATAAATGATAGTTTGGCGAATTTCCTTTGTTTTTAGTGTATTTATCTACGAAAATAGAGAACACTATTTCTGGGGATTTCAAAGGCCCGATGAATCATTCCATTATAGAATAGGTGTCCACTATCCTTGAAGGTGTTTAGCAATGATTGCTAATGCTCAAAGGGGGATCTGAGCAGACAGAGGCTAGGGAGCCTGAGAGCCCGAGAATGGGAAATGAACAGACAACGTCGATTGGCTTTAAAGCCACACGCTGACAAAACAAGAAGCATTGAGATGGAGAGAAAACAGAGACAAAGAGTCAGTGAGGAGAGTTTGTGTACTCAGAAAGACTTAGGGGATCCAAGTAAAGCCTTGTTGTTTTGTATCTATTGTGTGAGACTCTAATTGAGCTCACTTTTGTAAAACTCTATCTTTAAAGACATAATAGAGAGTTCACCACTGAAGGCTGGACCAAGAGACGTAGCACAAGAGTGTTGGGTGAACTCCTTGATTATCTTGTTGTGTTGTGCATTTGTCTATTATGTTTCCTTAAATGCTTTGTTGTCTATGTATTTCACAATCTTGTCGATCCACTGCACAAAGTAACATAGGCAGATCCATGCACATGAATTTGTAATACCTTAATAATTGTCTAAGATCTCATTATCAGATCATAATCCATGCAAACTGACTTGTAAATGGAAAAGGAAATTGAATGAATCTAAGTTTGCAATGTCACTATTAATACAAATACAAAAAATCCTAGATGGGTGGGCCAAGAGCCACCTGGGGCTGATAACTTACAGTAACTAAATTATTTGGTTCACAGTCAAAACATGTTCTCCATTCCAATTAACGCATTCAAAAACAACTTCAGAACAAGATCAACATCACAATTATATTAAAACAGGTTGCGATCATACACTAAAATGATCTACAAGTTTGGTGCTAGTTTAACATATTACATCCCATGCCTTTATAGGCATTCGCTTACAATAAAACATAAAGCTAAATTTAACCATTTAACAACATTACTCCTTCCAAGTGAATTGGTTTGAACAGCCATCTCGGATTGGTTTGTCAACTCGTAAACAACTCCCAATTTTGTATATGCTACAACCAAAGGAAATCGGGCGAAGATCTAAGGATCATGATGCGTTCTTCTTATGGTTGTGCCATTTCATCTTCCATAACGTGGTTCACCTTATCCATTTCGTTACTTGAGTTTCAATTCTACATATAGCCCTTAAGTACTGAAGTAGAAAGTCTTCATGCATCAACTGCTTCTTTTGGAATCGTCCTGCACATTATGCTGAGAGTCTACACTCGTATGTAATTATAAGTTAGTTTCTAAAATATGCTACTTCTATTCACTTAAATCCACCAACGAATAGCTAAATGCAACAATGATAAGGTTTACCTCAAGTGGGGAGTAGAGCTAGGATTAGGATAGTAACCTAAGAGAGAAATAGGTTCCATGGTACCAAAAAGGGCTCAAAATGGGGATTGAACCAACAATAATAAGAAAAATGGGGGATCAACAATTGCCATTGGTGTATGCAAGTTTCAAGGTACTCCAAATAATCTATGATCTTGATCCCAGATGAGGTGGTTAGGTCAATGGGACAAGATCTGTTGGAAGGTGGGCCTTAAAAAATCCCACATCAGCCTACTCAAGAATAGAACCAAAAACGATTTGAAGAACCATAATAAAATTGTAGAACTTATTGTGAACATTGCTCATGAGTTTCCTAGTTTTCAAGCAAATCTCACATCCAATTGCACCAACAAATTAGTTTTCACAATAGGAGTTAATTTCCCCTTTACTTTTATTTTATTTTATTTTTTATTTTTTATATGTCGTACTCAACTTGAAATGGAAATCTCGTTCAAGTATATGAATACTTCCAATGGAACCATGTGTGTATCAAGATGATAGATAAACTCATATGAAAGTTTGAAATATACTCTTTTAGATGTACCAGTATGTGAGAGACCAACTTCCTTGATTGAGATGATGTCAAAAGATACTGAAGAATGGAATACTAGGATCCAATGACTATATTGGACCAAGATTCAATGTAATATTATCTTCCTTGGTTTCCTGATATCATGCCATCAAGTATTGAAAGATGTCATCTGCATTCATAGAATCTGGTGATAGGCATGCGTGAAAATTTTCAACCTTGGTTTGCAACAACTACTCGTTATCAACATGATTCCATGATTCTTAGACCTTATTTGAATCTTGTTTTTCTGGTTGCTGTTCTTCAATGGAATCTAGAGAATCATTTTGAAATACCTCAAAATTTTAAGTGGATTTAGGTGTTTTACTGTTGGGGATTTGAAATCATTATGCGCTAAGTGGAGTGGGAATGGGTCTTTCGGGTGTTCATGTGGGTGGTAATGGGAAAGGTTGAATTGCAGTCAACTAAGGGTGAAATAGATGTTGTGGTGGAGGTGAATGGTATGGATAAAATTGATATTGGTATTGAGGATAGTGAGGGAAATATTGAGGATATGGTGGATTTCCTATCTAAGGCCCTAACTTGTTGCCAAGATTGGTTCTGAGATTGAGATTGAGATGGACAAGGTTTCCAAGGCAAGGTTGTTTTCCAATTACCTTGGGATTGTTGTGCATAACATGAATTAAGATCTTTCATCATACCAGATTGATGAGTTTGCCATGGTCTTCTTGGAGATACATAATAGGATTGTTCCAGCATTTGATTTTCTCCCTAGTAAGCTTCCTTTAACCCTGGTAATGATGGACAATATTTAGTAGTATGTGCTCCTATGAATATTTCACAAATTTTAATGTTATAAAGTGGAAATGCATGAAAAGCATGTTTCTTTCTACATTTAAGGAAAAATATAAATGAAGCAACATTCTCAACTTTTTGCTTGTTTTTCATTCTTAGGATATCAATTTGTTCATTTAAATTACCAAGAATGTCTAAGAAATTGTTAACTTAATTTTGACTTACCAATCCTAATGTCAATCTACTTACTCTTGCCATAAATGAATCTTGAGGGGATATTACATACTTTTCTTTTCCTCTTGATATGTTCTTGAACAATTCACAAATCTCTTGAAATGACAATTGAGACACATCTTCTTTTTCCACCAAGTTAAGAAGATCAATCCATTCATCCTTTATAGAATTTATTAGGAGAGTTTTTAATGTGTATGATTCTAAATTATGTGATTTAGATTTTTGATATTATAAGTAAATGTCTCCACTAAATATTCGAGGCTTTCATCCTCCTTTTGGTTCATTTTAAAGGCTTGATTTCTAAGGTAATGGTGTATGAAATAATCTTTATATTTTTCCAAAAATACTCTTTTCATATCATCCGATGTCCTTATAGAATTTGTTCCTAAAGTCAGGAACCATCTAATAGCTCTTTCCTTCATTCTTGCTAAAAACAAATTCAATTTTTGAATGTGTAATGAGTAGCCATAAGATCTAAAAATTATTTCAAATTAAAAAATAAAGGTTTCCAAGTCTTCTGATCTCATACCTTTGAAGTTAGGATGTATGGTTGGAGGGATTTTCTTCATATGAACATTGGTATCAATTTATTTAATGGGAAATGTCGGCCGGATAAGTCGTTCTTGTGGACAAGACCGACCTCCCTAGTATCTAATGATATCTATAGACAAGCAAACCAAACAAATTCTATCTCTCTCTAAATATGCAATTTATAAATAAAGGCAAACAAGTTTTTTGGGCCTACCTTAGGTCCAGTGCAATTTTCTGGAAGCCACGCTCCGTTGATCCAATTGAGCTCCCTTGTAAAGAATCTGAAAACACAAACAAGCACACACATCAAATAGCACCTGAAAAGCCAATGTAATAAAGAATATTTATCATGATGATCAAGGAATTCATGAAACAAACCATATAAGACAATTTGTTGAGAAAAATGAATCCGATTGTATTAACTTTTAATCAAAGAAGAACTTTACAACCTTAGTGCCTTGATGTTGTACAAGCTCCTCCCAAGGTCCAGCAAGAATCTCCTCTACTTTGACAAGTTTCACTCTCTTCCCAATGAAGCCAAAAGGTATGTAATCTCTCCTCTCAAGCTTAACTAGGAACTCTCAATTCCAATAACATTTACCCTCAAAAATGTTAAGCTTCTAACCTCTCTAGCAACAAGCCCAATGCCTTAATTTATAGTGCAATGGAGGGAAGTTGCTAGGTCCAACTTCAAAGGGATAAAGCCCTCCTTCAAAGGGATAAGCTACTCTCATCAAGGGATTAGCTCCTTTAGTTTTGGGATGCATGAACCACCTAGGGGCGAACGATCCACGTCAAGATTCCTTCTAGAATCATCCAGAATTAACCCAAAGTGAGTTTTTAAGAATAAACTTGCACCTTTTTGACTTTCACAGGGGTCCGCACCCACTCCTTTAGAGACAGAGCGGGCGAGTCCATAGGTAACATGAACAAGGGGTGCAGGACCGTAGATAATAGTAAGAGAAAGTGTGGAACCAAAGCTTTATTAATTTTCAAAGTCTTTCTTTTATTTTTAAAGCTTTACATGAAGAGCTGAGGTTTGAGACTTGCTAAGGAGGATAGTATGAATGATGATAGACCCATACTGACTGCAAATAGTCATGGTGACAATATTTTGTGTAACAGATTGCCCCCTAAAGTGCGAAGTCTGTAGTAGATGAGGATTTCATTTATCATCTAAGAAGAGTGAAGTACTTTATCATTTCGAGGATCATCTTCTGGAGAGCCCGGTTGGAACCTGTTAAAACATTCAATACAAAATATATATATGAGATCATATCATCGCTGAGGTAGGCATTCCCATACTCAAATCAAAACTAACTAGAAAACTAACTAAACTGCTCTGATGTAGGAATGATCTTGTAATACATCACAAGTATAGACACATGTAGACATAGTATGGACGTAGCCATCTGTTTATGAATAGTCTACTGTATAATGAATACAAAATTCCTCGCAGCCTCGATGGTGGAAACTAGATCGAGGGTCTTGATTTCTACTTCCCGAAATAGTACGATTCTATCCATGTGAATGAATGTGTCGAAGTTGAACATGGTAGAAACCACTTGATTACCAATAAATGATGTAAACTATTAACAAGTGTGAGAGAAACCACCAGTAATGTCAATGGCTCTCAAAGTACTCAGTACAATCCATGAAATGTGAATAGATGTGTTGATGTCGAACATGTCACGGAATGCTTTGATCGAAGGCCAATGATGCAACCTATCGTCGAAGGCGAGAAACTTGCCATTGAGGCATGTAGATCCCAAGGTACTGACGATTTCTAGATCATCTTTCTAGATAATGAGCTGAAGTCGATAGAAATCGATCTGTCGTAGGCAAGCCCACAACACGAAATCATAGATCAAGTTTGAAGAAATATAGTTGCAAGGATTGACTCAAGGATAGTCAAGATGGATGACAAATATTTTGCAGATGAATGGTTTATTTGTACTGACCTCTTGAACACATAACGACACAGTAGATGGTTTGGTGACGATTGACCCGAAGTTAATACCCATAAACCGGCTAAAGATTTTCAATATGGTTTGATCAACTTGTTAGGCAAAGGATTTCCCAACCCAGGTGAATAAAAAGTGTCGTGTTCAAGAGTGGTTAAATGTTTTTTGAGACACAAAGTATGACAAACAGGCTCATTTCTCTCTCTTTTCCCCCACCATTTCTGGCAAGTACCTCTTTATTTTTAACAAGCTTGAGGAGGATAACATTTGCTTGATTATAAGCTCATCCTTCGGATGGTTCCAACTTAGTTTAAATTCAAACCCTAAGAAGGAGTGGTCCGTTCCTGTTTGTAATTGAACAGGTCCTTTCCTATTAAATTTTAACTAGTCCAGTATAGGAGAAACTCGGCGTTTTTCAATTTTAGAGAGTCTGAAAAAACTTAAGCAAACTCCATGGTTGTCCTTTTCCGTAAATTTGTGTCTCCCAAGCCTGAAAAAGTATAAAATAATACTTGAGAAAACTGCTTTATCATTACGACCAAGGAGTACTTTTCATAATTAGTGCCTCTGATCCGAAAAAAGTAAAAAAGCGACCAATGACACGTCGTTTTATAACGAATATCGAATTTGAAATGAAAAAAATCCGACAATATTTTCATGTTTTTACGGTCAGAAAAGGGCAGTAAGTGGATCGTCCTTTTAGTTCTGTTTTAACAAGCTTAAAAGGAAAAAATCGGCAATCTTTTCATATTTTAGGAGTCAGAAAAGAGCTTGAAGGTGACTCTAATGTTTTTTGTCGAAAATGACCAATTTTGCCTGAAAAATCTGTTATCCTGCACAAAAACTCAAACATTACTCATACCTGTTTAAAATAGATAAAAATTCTTCAAAAGTTACCTCCTTAAAGTAAAACATAAACGAATTAAATACTCATTTATTCAAAAAAGCTTTTAAAAAGGGCTTTTGTAAATTCATTTTTACCGTTTGACTTCAGAGTGAGAAAAGAGAGCTTTTGGTCAGAAACTTCCTGTGAAGATTGCGGAAAATCCGTCTGTTGGAATCGAACGCCGTCTCCTCCAGGTAATCCACATCATCTTACTCTTTCATTTCATCCATTTGAAAATTGTGTTTATGGTTTTATTTTGTTTTTTAGGAAATTTTTAGGTTAAAAACCCACGCGCAGGGGTCCGCAGGCATAGCATAGGAAACCTGCGGACCCCGACTTTTTCGTAAAAGGAAAAAACTCAGGGGTTCGCACCTGCCGTGAAGGCAAAGTGTGGACCCACGCACTGTCTCTAACACAGAGGGTGCGGTCCTCGTAGCAAAGGTTTTTAAACCTAAATTTTTCAAATTCCACCCAAAAATTTTGATTTTAGATATTCTAATTCGCCTTTTTATTGAATGTAGGGTATACATCATGCTTGATTGGCGGGAATGGGAGCACGAGGATATGGATCTCGCCGCAATTAATCATCAACCTTCAATTGATGCAGTGAAGGCATGTAGTTTATACAAATTCTGGGCCATACCTAGCATGAGGGCCCAGGTGGACTTTTTGCAGTGGCTGGTAGACAGGTCGAACATACAAGACCAGTGTTTCTTTATTGGTGGCCACCAGCTCAAAATGGAGCCAGAAGACATTTACTTTCTGACTGGTTTGCCTAAGAGAGGTGAACATTTGACTCTATTCGGGACCACGCCAGGTGGCCAGTCTGTCGATAGCCTCCCGCTAAAGTTTTGCAACGACCAAACTAGAGAAAAAGGGATTGATATCAAAACCATATCCCGTCCTGAACTCAAAGTGACTGCGTTTATTGTTACCAGGCTCTGCGGAAGCGCAACACTACATGTGGCCACTGGATCCCAAATGCGGATGGAAGTAGACTGCTTTCGAGGCACCATCTTCAACTGGTGCGAGGCTGTGTTGGCTAATATGAAAGGCCAACTGACTAGAGCAAAGAACGGACAACTGAAGACCTTTGGATATGGTGCTTTAGTTTTGAGATTTGGTATAGAGAGGGTCCCAATGTTGGTCCCACAACATCTTACCGTTGGAGCTGGACTTCCACGAGAGCCCAAACTGATGCGTTGGGTTGCAGTTATCACCCGTCATCCTGAGGAGAGAACAAAAGTCGTTCGATTTACTCCTGAGTATTTTCATTGGTTGGAGAACCAAGTTTTTGTTATTCAGACTTTCCTTATGCTGGGGTAGATTATCGTGGTGACCCAGACATGGCTCTTCCACCAGGAGAGCAATGGGATGACTCAGGTAAAATCATTTTCAACATTTTTTAATTTAATTTATTTTTCGTTTTTTATTTCGTCCCAAAATTGATAGTAAAAGTTTCAAATGCAGATGTAGGTCCACGGTGACCAGCCACTCTCCGGCCTTATGAGAGGAAATAGCCAGCTGCAGCAGCACCAGTGCCACAGGACGAATCTACAGAGACCTTGGCCGAATTGGAGAGTCATCTAGAGCGTTTGACAGCAGACATTCCGGAGACCAGCATAGATGACATTCCTCTTAGGCTACATTGCTATGTGATTGGGGTCCCAGGACCTTTTAGGAGGTTCCTTTGTAGGGTGGCCTGTACAGTGGTTTCTTATTGTGATCATCACCAGTGATAGGATGATCACCTGTTGTAGACTCATATGACATTTTTTTCTTTTTGTACTTATCATTTCTGTCAATCATAAGGTGTTTTTCAACCTATGATCAAAGACTATGTATATTTGACACACTTTTATGCTATACTATATCACTATTACTGGCTTATCTTGTAAAACATGTTATGGAATGTTTTTGAATTTACTTGTATGATTATTGCAAATGTCTACTTAAAATTCGAGAAGCAATTTCATCAGCTAATGTATTTAAATATCTTGGAATATGCTAATATTCAATATAGTCAAATATACGTTCCAAGAGACGAACTCTCAAAAATGATCTCAATAACACTGGATTTCTAATGGCATACACTCTATTAAGCTATAATACAACGAGTTCAGAATCTAACCTCACTATCAAAATCCGAATCCCAAATGAGATGGATTCAGATAATAACTCAATCACTGCACTATACTCTGCAATGTTGTTCGTTGTTTGACCAAGGCATACCCCATGCATAGATACCAACTCGTCAGAGGGCGAATAGATAACCCAAGCTCTAGAAGAAATGTTCCGTGTATTACGAGAAGCACCATCAGCAAAACCAATGTATGTTTGGAGAGACGTCAACATCGACAATATCAAGAGTAAAATCAAGATAAGCAGGAATAATGAAAAAAACGCTCTCTAAGCTAAGCACACTTTTTAATCTAAAACACACCAGCTAGAAAGAAAACTAACCTAACTAAAAATCTCCACACCCAGATTTAAGCATAATACCTCTTCAGGTAAAGACCATTTCTGGGTTTACCTAAAGAGACCCTGTCAAAGTCTACCAATTCATAGGCCCCTTTTGCCAGCTTTCTCTTAATAACATAAGGACCATGCCACATGGGTACGAATTTTCCAACGCCTAATTTATCATTTGCTTGATTGCACAATAAGACTAGGTCTCCTTCTGAAAAATTTCTAGGGGTAACATTTCGATCATACTGAGCTTTAATACGTTTTGCATGAGTTTCGATTGCTAATGTAGCATCTCGTCGATTCTTATCTAGCTGAGCCAAGTACAAAAAACGTTTTTCCTCTTCGGAAGTGGCTGGAAGTAATTCTATGGCCATTTGCAATGATGGGATTTTGCATTCAATGGGTAACACAACTTCCAAACCATAAACTAGTTGGAAAGGAGTGAAAGCGGTTGACGTTTGTACTGAGGTTCGATACGCCCAAAGCGCTGAAAATAGCATGTTATGCCAATTAGACCTATGAATCCCAATGATTCGTCGGATCATGATGACTAGAAATTTGTTGATGGCTTCAACCAGACCATTAGCTTGTGGATAATATGGAGTTGAACTATCGTGACGCAGGCCAAGTTGGTCTGTAAGTTCAGTCATCATAATATTTCGAAAATGACCCCCATGATCAGTGATAATCACTTGTGGAACACCAAACCTAGCAATTATATGATTGAACATGAAAATCGCAGCAGTTTTATCGTCTGCCTCAAATGTAGGCATCGCCTCGGCCCACTTGGTAAAATAATCTACCACAAGGATGATATACGCATGCCCCCCGGCCGAGTGAGGGTTACATGTAATAAAATCAATACCCCATTTCGCAAATGGACCGATGGAAATTATAGGGTGGAGAGGAGTAGGTGGAGCGCGCATCTTTCGATAAAAAATTTGGCAGTTGTGGCATTTTCAGACTGCGTTAATATAGTCTTTAAACAAAGACGACCAGAAATAGCCAGCAAGCAATATCTTTCGGGTTGTGGCAAACCCAGACATATGACCGCCACACGCTCCAGAGTGACAGTCATTTAGAACCCTTTCAGCTTCCTCATGAGTTAAACAACGTCGGAAAACAGAGTTCGCCCCATGACGAAAAAGTGTATCTCCAATAATTTTGAATTTTTGGGACTGGAATTGTATTTTTCGACACTCTGATCTTGAAATTTCTGGCCGAAAGGATTGGGTTTGGAGATAAACTATGATATCCCCATACAATGGATCTAAAGTGCTGATTAGAACCAAGGATTCATCTGCAATGGGATTCTCCGCCACAGTTTCAATGTCAGCACGCGGAAAGTCGCACATAAACTTTGCAAAAACTAAAGATTTCTTTGACTTAGACTTTTCAAATTCCAAGTCGAACTCCTGTAGGATCACAATCCATTTGGAGTACTTGCCCCCTAGCAATTGTTTGGTCAAAATATATATCATAGGGTTTGTTTGGAAATTTAGTTGTCTGCTAAATCCCTGTCATTTAATTTATCAATCCGGGGTATCGTAAACTTAGAAGCAAACCAAAATATATGGGACCTCAGATGAAACAGGTGTAGGAAGTTTGTTTAGAATGGAAATTCATATTACAAATCTAAACTATCAGATCTTATTTTATGAAAGCATAAAAAATGTTTGATCAATGGAATTATTTTACTTTAGAAGATAGAGAAGAGTCTCTTGTTCAAAGTCTTGATTGTCCTTCTACAATCTTCCTATAATAACATTACCAAACACTTAAGAAAGCAAGAATGAAAGCATATAAATGAAAGCAAGTAAATATTTTTTTCAGTTCAATTCTTAGCTCATGGAGAAGAGTCTCCTAACTTAGGAGGACTTGATTGCCCTTCTCACATAAAAACTATATACTGAAAGGGAATCAATATTCACATAAACGTAATCTAGGAAAGCATATGAGAAAGTAAATCTTATTTCAATTTAATCTAGCTCATGGAGAAGAGACTCCTAACTTAGGAGTTCATGGTTGTCCTTCTCACATCAAAACTAGCTACTGAAAGGAGATCAACCTTCACACAATAAAACATGGCCACAACATGAATTCATACTGAAATTATCTACAAGTATTTACAACAAAGAAATAAGATGAACATCATAATTAAAATTAGTATATTCACAACATTACTTTACAAGAAAGTGTACTTATCTCAGTATGGGGATCCTTCCACTCCTCAATGAGCACACATGAACAACTATCACACCTTAAGAATCAAACAACACTCATAACTCATGATTTGGAGAAAGTGGTATTATTCATGTTGAATGAACATAAATCTGATGCTAATGAATAACTGATAATTGTTTTCTCTCCCTCCTTCCTTTCTTTGAAGGATGCTCTTCTCATTTATACATGAATTAGGGATATCTACTCAATAAATGTAGATCCCTTAAATATCTATATCTACTAGACCCATACTTGTCGCAACTTATCCCTAAATACTAGATACAAATCCCATGACACATCAAAATCTCCATGGTCTTTCCTTGGAATATGGTCCACCTCTTGAGTTGAAATTCGAATTTCATCTTGGGAGGCCACATAAGGGTGCCTTGGAAACTTCCAAATTATCTACACATGTCATCAAACTCAAGCCACTTTTAGGTATAAGCAAATACATGTTATTTCTCTAACTTTTAATCATAAATTCACTCTAAATACATAAAATTAATAACTTTGGAAAATGAAAATATAAACTCATATGGCAATGGAAATATAGGGTTATGTAATGATAATATGATGAAATTAGGTGACAAAATGAGGATAAAGGTGAAAATGGAGTGAAAATTGATGTTAATTTTGAAGCCCAACATACCCCCCAACTTAATTTATTGCATGTCCTCATGCAATCTATTACATTGATCATGATTTGATATTTTGAATTGTCTTGCTTTTACATGAACTTTGGCTGATATCGATTTTTTAACTTCACATATTTATCTTTTTGACAACTTTGTTCCTTTTTGCAAAGTCTTCTCTCTTAAAAACATTTGATTGCAACATATTATTTTGGTTCTTTCTTGTGTGACAACCAAAATTTGATTAGTATTGGTTCTTGTGTAACAATACTTTCATTGTTTTTGTGTTGCATCAAAAGACTTTGAAAACATTTAATCAACCATTCTTTCTTTGATCATTATTTGCAAAACATGTAACATTTGAATCATAATGCAATAGCAGTTGTTTGGAAAAAGTATGTTGGTTAGGATGATATGTGTAGAAAGGACATATATGACATATGGAAGGTGATAATGGAGTATGAATGTGAATATGAACATGGTGAAACATTTTCCAAATTATAATTTTAGTACTAAAGGAATTGTATGATAAAAAGCTAGAAAAGAACATACCTTTACTTACCTGAGTGGACAAACTATGTATATGTAGAAAAGTGTAGCTTCTGCTGTTGAATCATGGAGTGAAGAATACAAGAATGTGATTTGTGTCTTGGTTGCATATATGATGGATGAAGTCGTGAATGTGGATCCTTTATTACTACTACTGAATCTGTTGAATCTACTCCTGAATCATATAGTCTTCATCTCGTCCCATATCGTGGCACAATTCTTTCCATGTGAATGAATGTGTCGATGTCGAAAATGGAAAGAAGTCATTGGATTATCGACCATTGATGAATGTCGTTAACCAATGCGAGGCAAACTCACCATTAATGTCAATGAGTGCCAAGGTACCCAAGTACATCTTGCGAAGTGCAAATGAATGAGCTGATGTCGAGCCACTTGGAAGATCCAACAAACAAGAGACATTAATGTATTCCCATTGTTCATTGGCGAGAAGACTTGCCATTAGGGCATGCAAGCCTCAAGGTACTAATAATGACTCTAGTCTTTGTCCCAGATAAGGTGTTGAGGTTGATGGGTCAAGATTTGTTGAAAGGTGGGCCTTAAGGAATCCCACATCAGTCAACGGGAGTTCATACAAAATGATTGGTAGGACTATAGATACAAGATGTTATGGCCAAACAAATTTTATGGCAAGGAAAGCAAGGCAATGTAGAGAGATGGATGGTTTATTCATGAGGCAACAACATGAACTGAAAGGTAGGAAAAAATGTATGTGACTCAGAGAAGTAGACATGTATAAAGTCATGATGGATAAGGCAATGTATCAATGGACTTTAACATGGATGATTGATGAGGCTTTGAAGGAGAAGTTTAGGTAACATATCATGACGCAAAAGATTTTTATCTATTGACAAATGTCTCGACATATGTAATTAGCTCTTTCAAGCTTCCAATGATGAATGTGATTTCTGGAGATCACATCGACATGGAATTGTCATGCACCTGTAAAAGCTCAATACAAATCCTGCATGAAAACTGTGAGAGTTTTTTTTTTGAAGGACATAAAATGCAAGTATAAATGTTAGCAACGAAATAAAATTAATTTTTTTACCTGTTTCCTTTGCACGCAAGTTCCTTTGATGTAAGTCCAAGAAAATATAAATTGTTTTCAAGAGGCATGAAATGTCCATTTGCAATTTATTTGTTTTTTCAATTGTTTTTGATGTTCATTTGTTTTTTATTTGTTTTTAATTATTTTTATTTGAATTTTCAAATTTTTTTATTGTTTTGGTTTTTTTTTTAATTTTTATTTATTAATTTGTTTTTTGATTTTTTTTTTAAACTAAAATAATTATTTATTAATTAAATCTACACATTGGAAAAAAAAATGAAAATCTATAATGATCAAACTAAATTAAATTAATAATAATAATAAACTAAAAACTAAATCTAAATTGGAATAAAAGTAAAAGAAAATGAAAATTATAAATTCAAATAATTTTTATTAATAAATATAAATTATTATTATTTTATATGTTAGATTTTAGACTTCTGTGGGAGTTTTTTGATTCATGATCCGGATTAACCACAGTTCTCAGTTCATTCTGCCAACGTTTCAAACCCCAAAGGGGGTCCATCATCAGGACAAATTAGAAAGAATAAGAATGAGAGATTATTGAGAGAGAAGAGAATGCGACCTGGAAATAAATACAAGAACCCTAAATTCATAAATAAAGGCCGACATATAATTTATTATTTTCCAATTTATTAGAACAGGTTTTTTATTATTTAAAAATATGGACACATATTAAAATTTTTTACTATAATTATTTTTACTATAACTAAAATTAATTCTAAAATTATAATTAAAATCTTTACTATAATTAAATTGCAATAATTAATATAAATAAATAAATAAAATGCAAGTATATTTATTTATTTACTTTTATTTATTTATTTATTTACTTATCTAAATAAATAAATATAAATTATTATAATTTTTTACATATTTATATATTTATTTAATAAATAATTAATTTATTATTAAGTCATCTCACACCTAATTTAACTAAATTTTTATATATATTTATTTATTTTTGATTTATTTATTATTATATTATAATTTTATCCTTGATATTTCTTACCTATTTTAACTAGATTTGACCTTGCTCCTGAGTCAAACTTTGGCCAGGTAACCGTTGGTGTCTCTGCTCCAGCTATTTAAACAGGCTAAGCTGGATCTGTTCTTCAACTTGTCCTGACGATGAACCACACTGGTTGGTTCGAAACGCGTCGACAAAAGATTGGTTATGTGATTTTGTCGAAGATTATCTAAACAACATTAGTACAAATTCTAAATCTAAGAAAAAGTAAATTTAAACTAAATTAAAAATAAAATATGAGTAATACCAAATATTTATTCGATCCAACCCCAAACATTCTCCTCCTCCATTTTAATTCTCTTCTTCTTCAGATTAGCTATCACCCTGGATCCAGAAATGGGAAGCCATCGATGAAACTTGTTCCAAATGTTCACTGAAAGAAACCCCAGAAAACTCTGATATTGATCAAATGCCCCACCGAAAATAACAGAGAGGTTTTCAAACTAGCGCAGTGACTTTTCAAATCTCAGGTCTTCCTACATAATTCTATTGAAATAGTGCTTGTTTCTAGGCATTACTTGGAATAATGATAACCTTTAGCCTGGAACGTAGACTCATCTGTGTAAGTTGAACAACTCATCCTCTCACTGCTAAGAAATGATCCCCACAGACAACATTGAGAGCAGTCACATTGGTGGCTAAGGCACTATTTCAGTCTCCACTAGAAGGTGATAACCAACAATGCAAACCTCAGATATATGGCACACAGATGATAAACCCATAGGCACAATGAATAGTTTAGGAAATTTGATAACTCCCATGCACAGGAAGAGTAAGATAGATAACCTCAGTCAACAAGTGTGCACGACCTTCCTCAAGGTCAGAATCGATCTATGGTAAGGATATATGCACAACAACTTACAAGGAAGAGTTTAGCTTCTCGAAATAAAGAGACATGGTTGATCTGAAAAATTCAGCATCTTTCTCTTGATATAGAAAAGTGCAATCGGCTTCTTGAACTTCACAATGTGATCTGGCTTGGGAACAAGCTTTTGGTTCGTGACATGCTTCAATGACTCAGTCTGAGTTTGACTTCTGCACAGAAGGAGCTTCATGGAATTGACTCATAAAAGCTGTTTTTAGAGCATCGTAGGCCGGCTGCACTAGTTGGCTGATAACAATTCCTGTGACCAAAATAGTCCCTCCTCCAGTTGAAGTGAACTGGAAAGCACTGGGGCACATCGAGGGTGGTGTTCCCCATGGTGATACCCTTAATTCCAACAAAATACCATGTCGTAACTATAGGACTCGACAATAGGGTGGATCCCCAAAGGAATTATGATAGCGTAATTCCGTCCATTCGTTCTCTCCTGTGTTCTCTTTAAATAGATCCCAGAGTTGCATCCCCAACCGAATTCCATTTTTTGTGCTAAAATTTGATCTGATAGAATCTGATGATTTGCTATGAATTCTTCATTTAAGTCTGTATAAGACGGTTTTTGTTTTTGGTCCTTCCATCTCACTCAATGGGTCGATTTCGTTGATTTCTCTTGGACTGTTCTGCCCACACCTCCACAAAAGTGGTGAAATTTTGGATAATTACATCCTCTAGATACCGCTTAGCCTTACCTAGAGGTAGCTTCTTAACTTCCTAGGTAGTTTCTCTTGTATTTAAAATGAACACGTAAATCAGACCCTCTCACCTTCGCAGATTTGGTGGGATTGTTGAGCTTGACCCTATATCATTCCAATAAATAAGATTTTTGAAAGATTCATGGACTGGGAAATCGAGATCATTGCCCATTCTGGAGCTGAAGATTGCTCATGCCGGAGAAATTGAAATTTTGGATCAAAATAAGTCGCAACAGAATGATAGATGGTTGATAGTAGTTGGTTTTGATTTCTTTACATTTAAACTTTTCTTCTTGTCTTGATTCAATCGATATGAAGTTGCCTTAGATGATGGCATGACTAACAACCTTCAATCCAAATATGAGATAACATAGATATAGAAATGTGATTTCAGTTTTAGCTTCCCGAAAACCATAGGTTGTCAGTAAAGGTGCGCTGAGTTGTAAAGGGCGCTTGAGCCAACCAGAGTTATGAATGACTTACCGAATGGAGTTTGCACATTCTCTGTATAAGTGTCGTTATAGACTTTGATGGTGATGCATTTCTGGTTATTTGCTGCAATTAAATTGATAGCTACTTAGTGAAATCACACCACAAAAAATATCCATGGCTTGATTATGCCTTAACCCCATTTCCTGAGTAGATTTTTCATCAATAGCTGTTCACAAGTTGTGGAGGTCATTCCCTAGTATTCTGCCTTTGCACAGGTCCTTTTGGATCGAGCTAAGATGACTGCCGCTACCGCACGAGAGTTTCTGCCAAAGAGTTCCCCATAGAAATGACCCAACTGTGAGGTACAAAATCTTGCTCCTGCCACAAGTCGAAATGAACTCGAGTGCAATCGTTATAAAAGAAATGAATCAATCTCGCTACTGCAATAATGTGATAACGATGAACTCACTGGTCAGGTATAACACTGTTTTGAACGTATCGGTACTGCCCACTGTTTTTTTTTTTTTTTTTTTGAAATTATTTTCTAATGATTTTTTTAAACTAACTTAAAAATGCTTTTTTTAACCAATTTATTTATTTATTTATCTTTTTATTTATTTATTTATTTTTTTTTAACTTTAAAAAAATGGATTTATTTTGTTTTCTTCTTAATTAATTTATTTTCTATTTTTTTTTTTAAACTAAAATAAATCAAATTTTTTTGTTAACTATTTCTATTCCTAATTTGTTTATGTTACTACGAAAATAAATTTAAATAAATAAATAAAAATAAAAAGGAATTAAATTTATTCCTAAGAATTTTTATGTTAAAATCAAAATCTTTTTTTTTTTTAAAGAAATTGAATTTATTCTAATTTTTTTTTTTATATTGTTTTAAAATCATTTTCTAAAGAATTTAAATTTTATTCTAATCCTAAAACAATATGGAAAATTTATTGATTTAGGATGAAATTTTTTAGCAAATGGAGACAACTATATTGCAAACCTTGAAAACATTTATAAACATTCTACTTTCTGATCCACGAGATCGTGAGAAAACGAAGGAGGAGAGCATACTTATTCGAAACATAAAATATGATCCTACCTACTCTATGCTAACTGAAAATTAAAAACTATTACGTGTAATTATATTTCCAGTGTAACCATTCACGCAATAGTAGTAAAAATATATTCATTTTCAATTTCCCAATTTCAAAATGAAAATATACAAGGATGATCGAATCTAGTTTTTGTGAGTGTGATTTAAGGAAATAAAAACGAAATTGATCTAACCTTGTATTTGTTTGAAACCATCGAAACCACCATTCGATAAAGCTTTCATAGGCGTGATTTCCACTCTCATTCAGATCATGCTGCAACTTCTCTTCGTCCTCGTCAGTCTCCTGTTCAAACAATTGTTCATCGTCAGATATACAAGATTCTTCAAATGTTAATTCATTGTTTTCTTCTAGAGGAGTAATTAAGCTTTTGTCGGCTGTGAAGATCTCTTCTTCGCAAGAGGAGGAGATCATAGCATTTGCTAGGATCTGAGCGAGTTGTTCCAAACTTATACTCATCGGTTTTATTGTGTTTTTGTTTTTTTTAGTGAATGGGGGTTTTTTATTTGTGTTCTATTTCTATGTTTTCTATATGAGAATAAACTTTTAAGAAAAATTCTAAATGCAATTAACCCTAAATGATCCTAAATAAAAACTCTTCCTAAACAATCTTCCTAACTAGCTTACATCTAAGTTTGCTTCCCCGACCATGGCGTCAAAATGTTGGGCGCTTTAGTTGTCTACTAAATCCCTGTCATTTAATTTATCAATCCGGGGTATCGTAAACTTAGAAGCAAACCAAAATATATGGGACCTCAGATGAAACAGGTGAAGGAAGTTTGTTTAGAATGGAAATGCATATTACAAATCTAAACTATCAGATCTTATTTTATGAAAGCATAAAAAATGTTTGATCAATGGAATTATTTTACTTTAGAAGATAGAGAAGAGTCTCTTGTTCAAGAGTACTGATAGTCCTTCTACAATCTTCCTATAATAGCATTACCAAAAACCTAAGAAAGCAAGAAAGAAAGCATATAAATGAAAGCAAGTAAATATTGTTTTCAGTTCAATTCTTAGCTCATGGAGAAGAGTCTCCTAACTTAGGAGGACTTGATTCCCTTCTCACATAAAAACTATATACTGGAAGGGAATCAATATTCACATAAATGTAATCTAGGAAAGCATATGAGAAAGTAAATCTTATTTCAATTTAATCTAGTTCATGGAGAAGAGTCTCCTAACTTAGGAGTTCCTGGTTGTCCTTCTCACATCAAAACTAGCTATTGAAAGGAGATCAAGCTTCACACAACAAAACATGGCCACAACATGAATTCATACTGAAATTATCTACATGTATTTACAACAAAGAAATAAGATGAACATCATAATTAAAATTACTATATTCACAACATTACTTTACAAAAAAGTGTACTTATCTCAGTATGGGGATCCTTCCACTCCTCAATGAGCACACATGAACAACTATCACACCTTAAGAATCAAACAACACTCATAACTCATGATTTGGAGAAAGAGGTATTATTCATGTTGAATGAACATAAATCTGATGCTAATGAATAACTGATAATTGTTTTCTCTCCCTCCTTCCTTTCTTTGAAGGATGCTCTTCTTATTTATACATGAATTAGGGATATCTACTCAATAAATGTAGATCCCTTGAATATCTACTAGACCCATACTTGTCTCAACTTATCCCTAAATACTAGATACAAATCCGATGACACATCAAAATATCCATGATCTTTCCTTGGAATATGGTCCACCTCTTGAGTTGAAATTCGAATTTCATCTTGGGAGGCCACATAAGGGTGCCTTGGAAACTTCCAAATGATCTACACATGTCATCAAACTCAAGCCACTTTTAGGTATAAGCAAATACATGTTATTTCTCTAACTTTTAATCATAAATTCACACATAAAATTAATAACTTTGGAAAATGAAAATATAAACTCATATGGTAATGGAAATATAGGGTTATGTAATGATAATATGATGAAATGATGTGACAAAATGAGGATAAAGGTGAAAATGGAGTGAAAATTGATGTTAATTTGGACCCCCAACAGGGTTGCAATCGGAAATTACTGTAGTTTTGCGTAGTAAAACGTAATGGTGAAAACGTTGGATAGCTTGAACAGCTGCCAATGCCAATTTCTCCACATGCGAATATTTTAGCTCAGTTGGATTTAAGGTTCGACTAAGGTAATATATCACATGTTCAGTACCGAATTCATCTTCCTGAACTAACACCATTCTGATGGTGGAATGCGAAGCAACGAGATATAAGAAGTTGTTTTGGTTGTAGTTGGGAGGATGCAATAACGGTGCATGGGTCAACGTGTGTTTTAGTGCATCAAAAGATTTTTTAGCTATCTCATCCCAAAAGAATGGAGTATTCTGTTTCAACAACCGGGTAAAACTCTTTGTGATCTCGACGTAGTTATGAATGAATCGACGTAAAAAGTTTTCTTTCCCTTGCAAACTTTGGAGTTGGAAAAGACTCGAAGGAGGAGACAATTTGACAATAGCTTCAACCTTCGAGGGATCGACGCGAATGCTGGCTTTCAAAACAACAAACCCCAGTAACTGACCCATTTCTATATAGAAAACACACTTATGTGGATTCAACCTAATTCGATAATGCCTACACCTCATAAAGATTGCTCGTAAATGGATGAGATGATCAGCTCGATGTAATGAATGAGCAGGTAAATCATCGAGATAGGGTTGCACAATGTGCTTGATGTCATGAAATGAGTAAGACATGGCTCTTTGAAAAGTTTCCCCGACGTTCTTGAGCCCAAAAGGTAATTTTCAATAAGAAAATGTCCCCCATGGACATTTGCAAATGACCAAATTGGTACTGTCCCTGGTACGGTTGATAAGTAAATTGAGGTTGACTTGTGACAACCGTACTTGGAGCAGGTTGTCCTGCAGGAATTTGAACCGAAGTCTGAATTGAGGGTCCAGACTGAGGTAAAGATGCTTGAGGAGTTGATACAGGAACAATAGAAATGGGAGCCGTAGATACTTCAGAAGTAGGTGGGGTAGATTGAACAGATGTTGTAGCAGTTGCAGCAGACGTTTGAGGCGGAGTACGAGGCATATTAGGACCAGACTGAGAAACTACAGAAGGTGTAGAAGTTTGAATAATAGACTGGACAGGTTGTTGGGGTGAACCAGAAACCAAAGGTTGTCTAGATTGAGATGACAACTGCACATTCGGTTGCAAGATTTTCTGAGATTGAGATGGATCCAACACTAAGTTCATTCTGGGGTATGGACCCATTGAAGGTTGATCATATTGAGGACCACAACCGGGTTGAGGGTAGGGTTGATAATTCAAAGGTACATTTCTATCTCCTTGGACAAATGATTGGCCAGAAGGTGGTTGGAAAACTTGGGTTGGGTACTGACCTTGAGGTTGATAACCTTGAGGCACGTACTGATACTGAGGTTTACCTTGAGGTACATATTGATACTGGGGTTGACCTTGAGGTACATACTGAGTCTGGGGCTGACCTTGAGGAATGTACTTCCCTGTAGGTATGTACTGTCCTTGAGGTTACCCCCAGGCGATAATTGGGTACCTTGAGGTTGCCCCCCAGGCGATAATTGAGGACCTTGAGGCTGCCCCCCAGGCGGTAACTGGCCACCTTGAGGTTGAGGATTAGGAATAGTACCTGACATCATAAGAATATATTCTACACTCAACGGCTTAGTTCTGTTATTACTAGTTAATAACCCTTGTTCAATAGGTTGAGAAGATGCTCCCGAAAAAGTACCAGTAAGTGACTGATACCCAGAGGGAACAGAAGGACCACCATATAAGAAGGAATGCGAGGTGGTGAAAAACATAGTCCCGGGTTTTCCAAAAAATTGGTCAATGAAAGATACCAAGCGTCCCTCCTAGGTGGACTGTAAAAGATCAATTCACACTCCCTAAGTTCTATAGCTGGTTGATTTTCAGGGATAGGGATACCTTCTTCCAGAGTAACAAGTTCTTCAATAGCAATAAGTCCAGAAGGAAGATTTTTGGTAATTACTCTTTCTACCCTGGGTGAACCAGGACCGCTGGAAGTTGGAGAGGCAAATCCTGATGTTGGAGTAGCAGCAGGTTCAGTTTCAGGTTCCTCAGCTAAATCACTAGTAGAAGAAAAACTACCAGTAATTTCGGAAAATGAAACAGGTTCTAAAATATACTCTGGTGCTTGAACTTGGTAATCAGGATGTAAAACTAAAGAAGACTCTCCTTCTTCAGGTGACCCAACTCTACTGTCACTAGGATTTACAAGGGCTTGAAGCCATTCAAGCTGGCTCTGTGAAAACTCAGGAGGTTGGCCCCGAAGTCTACGGGACTTCCTCGGTAATTCAGCCATGATTAAATATTTTCACTACTTCACATGCAAACAAAGAAAAATCTCAATAAAAACCACCTAAAGTCTCTAAAGAACCAAACAATTTTGAATCACATGCCTAAAGAATCTAGGAGGTCAAACCACACACAAACAGTAACTTTCTGTACCGAAAACACTAGTTGGTGATGAAATCCAACGTCACAGAATTCAATACAAAAATGGCGGTTGGAATAGTTACCCCGACAACCTACTTAATGAATAGACTGGCACAAGTTTCTCCACTAAACTGTCTTGAGTGAAGAGAACCCCCAAGAAAATCCAAGTGAATCTAGCTGAAGTCTGCTCCAGGTACAGTGGGAGCTTCCTTCCATCGTCACCTTAGGAAAGAATCCTATAGAATATGGTCACTATGGTTACCAACGGAAACAAATATACCTGGGGGAATAGTCTGTGATCCGATACACGCACAAGGGCAGAGTAGCAAGCTCAATCCCCTTGAAGGCTCCTTGACATAATCCAAGGTTTACCAACAAGTGACCCCAGGCTCCTCGACAATGGTTAATTGAAGGTTTACCATTTTTAATACGTGTATATCTAGTATCATTCCCAATGAGGAAGGATTGATTACCCCACTGGTTTGGACACGATCTCGTGCTTGACTCCTGTAAGAGGAGCTTCCCAGAGCATAGATGTAACAATTTGAATTTATCTCCTACCACAAGATACAGCTACTTGTTTGTTTTACTATCTTGGAGAGTTAATTACTCCCTACTCCAAGATACTAGCCTAAGCTATTTTGGTGATAAAGAGCCCTAGAAATAAAAAGATTGTTGGGTGTGGAGCCTGATTATCTTCTATATTAAAAGGTATCACCACATTGGACCCCAGTTCGAAATGGGGGTGGCAACGCTGCCCGTAAAATATTTGCTGTAGGGGGGGTCCAGGGGGGGGCGGCTATGACCTTTGGGAGCCCCTCCCCTGGCGGGGGGTTTCGAGGGCAGCGCCCCCGAAGCTAAAAACAAATGTAAAATTTCCTTGTAAACGTATAGTAATTTCTAGTCAATCTGGTCCGTTCACTAGGCGAATGATCTGACAGTAGAACTTATGTTTAGTTTAGGGTTTTTTCTCTAGAAGGAAACCCCTCTCTTTGTATGAGGGCATTGTATTTGAGGCTGTGTGATAGATGCATATTCTGTGAGCGGGAAATAGAGAGGTGAGACTGTGAGAGAAAACAGAGGATATTACAGCGGATCTGCTATAGGTTGTGTCTCTTCATTTTGTTGGATAATAGAAAGGAAGGACTGGCTGTTTGGGGTGGACGTAGCCCAAACTGGGTGAACCACGTATATCTATGTCTCTCTTGTTTTATGCGCTTTCTGTGTTTATATTTCTGCAATATTTTATGTGTTCCATTGCTCCATAATATATAATTTTCTAACAAAGATTACTAGATAGATTTTACTTTAAACATTATTTTTATTGGTTTTTTCTTAAGTCAAAAGGTGCGGAGATGAAACTTATGGTGTGAAGACTTGACTCCAATTCACTAGAGAATGCACTTAAGATGAAAAGCAATCCTTTCCCTTCAATGAATTTCTAGCTAAATAAAGAGTTGAGAATGCAAATGCTTGTAAAAGCAAATCTTTCCTTAACAAACAAAATAAAAAGAAGAGCTTTTTGTCTTTTTCAATACACTAAAAAACGAGACAACTAGTTATGCTCATGAAAATTTCCCTTTATTTTCAAACACTCAAATACTACAAAAACAAACTTTTTCAAAAGAGAATTTTTTTTATTTTTATAAAACACTCAAAACTATTTAAAAATCTAATCTTGAGATCTATAAATTCTAAAAAACTATTTGAAGTAAAAGCTTACAAGATTTCTTTACAAGGATGCTTTACTTAGTTATGAGCAAACTAAGGACTAATTTGTCCAGAATCACAAATCAGTCAAAAAACAACCAGCTTTTGTTTTTTTTTCTAAAAATGAAATCCAAAACTTTCAACACAAGTCCTTTCGAAGTTTCGCAAAGAGAAAAAAAAGATGGATTCCTCAAGAAATGCAGATTTTACAAAATGGTCTGACTCATAAGAATACCAGCAAAAACCACGGTGATCTGAGGTTTCTAAGGCTTCTAAGCTCTGAGTTACTACAAGACCAAAAGAAAATCAAGCCCGACACACAAAACTTCTAGGAATTTCACCTAAAACCCTAATGCCAATGGAATAAAACTAAGAAAAGTTCCTAACAAGTCACGTGCAGATCTGGGTAGAGGCTAAAAACATATAAACAAATCCTAAGCTGACCGAAAGAGAAAATTTTAAGTTTTTCAAAATTTTGACACGGTCCGTAGGCCCCCAGTATACCCAGGTGCGGTATCGCTTTGTGTGTAAAGCAAAAGTGCGGGTATGTCCACACTGTGTTACAAGCAGAGGGTACGGTCCTCTCCAAAAGTACGAAAAACAAAAAATAATTCAAGATCTACTAAACCTACCCAATCCCACACACATCAAGTCAAAAACCAGAAACAAAAAACACAGTTTCTCAAGTCAAAGTAAAAGCAAAGGAAAAAATAAAAAATTCAATTCCCTAGTATGGTCTCCATTTTTTCGGTCGGATAAGTCGTTCTTGCGGACAAGACCGACCTCCCTAGTATCTAATGATATCTAGCGACAAGCAAACCAAACAAATTCTATCTTTCTCTAAATATGCAATTTATAAATAAAGGCAAACAAGTGTTTTAGGCCTACCTCGGGTCCAGTGCGAGTTTGTGGAAGCCACGCTCCGTTGATCCAAATGAGCTCCCTTGTAAAGAATCTGCAAACACAAACAAGCACACACATTAAATAGCACCTGAAAAGCCAATATAATAAAGCAAATTTATCATGATAATCAAGGAATTCATGAAACAAACCATATAAGACAATTTGTTGAGAAAAATGAATCCAATTGTATTAACTTTTAATCAAAGAAGAACTTTACAACCTTAGTTCCTTGATGTTGTACAAGCTCCTCCCAGGGTCGAGCAAGAATCTCCTCTACTTTGACAAGTTTCACTCTCTTCCCAATGAAGCCAAAAGGTATGTAATCTCTCCTCTCAAGCTTATCTAGGAAGTCTCAATTCCAACAGCATTTACCCTAAAAAATGTTCGGCTTCTAACCTCTCTAGCAACCAGCCCAATGCCTTAATTTATAGTGCAATGGAGGGAAGTTACTAGGTACACCTTCAAAGGGATAAAGCCCTCCTTCAAAGGGATAAGATCCTCTCATCAAGGGATTAGCTCCATTAGTTTTGGGATGCATGAACCACCTAGGAGCGAACCATCCACATCAAGATTCCTTCTAGAATCATCCAGAATTAAACCAAAGTGAGTTTTTAAGAATAAACCTGCGCCTTTTTGACTTTCACAGGGGTTCGCACCCACTCCTTTAGAGACAGAGTGGGCAGGTCCGCAGGTGACATGAACAAGGGGTGCGGGACCGCAGGTAATAGTAAGAGAAAGTGTGGAACCAGAGCTTTATTGATTTTCAAAGTCTTTCTCTTATTTTTAAAGCTTGACATGAAGAGCTGAGGTTTGAAACTTGCTAAGGAGGACAGTATGAATGATGATAGACCCATACTGACTGCAAATAGTCATGGTGACAATATTTTCTGTAACAGGAAATCCAAAAGGATCTCCTCATTGTCTTCATATCCATCCATTTCTTCAACCTCTTTTTCTTTTACCTATTCTTCTACTTGCAAAAATAATATTGATGATGAGGAAGATGATATGGCTCTTACTACAACACGTGATATAGTGGGGGTGGTAGGGGATTGTTTTTTATTTTTTAGTGAATCTACTTCTAAGATGTACAAAAATAAAATTAGTCTTACAAAACTATTAAACTAAGAATGGTATGCAATTGAAAGCTAACACCTATGTATAGTTCCATGGCAATGACACCAAAATGTTGGGTAATTTAATTGAATTTTAAATTAATTACATTTATATGTCAATCTGGGTACGTGACCTTGCGAATTACACTACATTATATGTGCTAGTACATTAGCTTTCAATATTTATGAAAAACTGAAATAAATTGGAAACTTCAAAAGGAAATTAGATTCATTAGATTATTTAATACAAAATATGAAAATACTAAGTTTTTGGAAAGGAAATTAATGTTAAACTAAAAAAAAACATAAAGATTATTGATCTATGAAAACATGAGATTTTATCCTATGAAAGCATGGAGATTTTGTACTAAAACTTACGAACTTTAATCTATAGAATCATGAAAAATTTTAATCTAAGAAAGCGTAAACATTTAATCTATGGATTTCATGAGTTTCTATCTATGATAAGAATAAACAATTAATATATGTAAAGCAAACCATTCACGAGAATATGAAATAAATGCAAAGCATCTATACTATTCTCACAGATCTTTAGGGGGCCCTCCTGAGGATTGCAAGGTGTTGAAAACCCATATCAAGAGAAGAGATTTAAATCCCCAATTTCATTCAGAGCTACACCATATTAAAAAATATACATTCAATAGAAAAAAAATAGGGTTTTTCTCCTTCAATCAGCAAGAACAATTACAAATTATAATCATCCTTGACATCTTTGATCATCCCTCTCATAAAATAGACTACAATTTATATATTTTTGAGACAATTAACAAATTCATAATTTTCTTGCTTGAGTTTTTTTCATGAGATCAAATCAAATAAAATTTCATGGATTCTTGGAACAAATATCAGCCCAGATCTAATCAAACTTATATCTATACCATGAATTTGCTAAATAACAACTCATTTGTGCCTTTTCTCCTTCAATCAACAGCGACAATTACAAATTATAATCATCCTTGACATCTTTGATCATCCCTCTCATCAATTTGTGAATCAAGTTTAACAACTAATGCCCTAATACCAAGAGAAATAACTTCTGACAATAGTTTGATGATCACAGTATATTATGCTATGTTGTTAGTTGTATGTCCTAAACATATACCCTGTAAACTCGCTAAATCATCATTGGGAGCAAAGAGTGCTCACGCAGTGGAAGAGAGTTCCAGTGTACTACAAAAAGTGCCATAAGAGAAACTGACATAAGAAAGAGGGTTTGTAAACATATACAAACCAAGTGGAACATGTGGTAAGAAGGGTAAAACATATTTGAAAAAATGCAAAAAATCACACCAAAAGACTGCACACTAATGAAACACACACTAATGTACAAAGTATCTATGCAAAATCAAGCATAATAATTCCATCATAATATGTGAATGTTTTTTACTATCCCTGGTTCCATAGATATGTCAATGGGCATGGTTACCGTGATGTTTCGCAAATTTGCTTCAGACAACACCTCGTGAACTAAGATGGGTGTCTGAAAGGGAGAAGTCATTCTAGGGGAAACTAAAGTATCTAGATAGGTAGGAATCACACCAAGGCTAGGAATAAAAGAGGAATGATGATGAATATCATTCCAAGGGGTTTCCTCAAGAGACATGAATTCAGAGTCTCATCAATAAGGAAAGTCTCATTCAAAGGATATTCAGAATATGAATAACCAAGCCAAGAAGTTTGCGAATACAAGTCTAGGACCATTCTCAATCAGTCATTGTTTTCTGATGCAGCCACAGAAGCCATAAGGACAACTTGGTGAGCTTGTTTGATGGGGATGAGCGACATGGTGTCACCAAAATTATCAATCGGATAAGGGCTAGGGATGATTCAAGGGCCATTACTGGACAAGATCATATTAACTAAGGCAACATTGGTGGGAGGAGGAAGGGAAAAAGTTCCCATTAAGGAAGAGTCTTTGAAAAGACCCACTCTGACATTTTCATAAGAAATGATCTCTTTCCTAACATAAGGTACATTACTAGTTGAAGAGTTAGAGGAAAAGAATACCAATTGGTATATTGTGATAATTTTCCCTTGGTGGGGAAAGCGAAGTACATGGAAAAGAGAAGAAACCACATAAAAAATTGCATGATTCCATCTATGACCAAGTATAAGGTTATAATTGAGATTTTCATCAACAACTTCTACCTCCAAATTGACATTTTTTCCTTCTAACTGAATGGGTAAAGAGTTGAGAATACCATACGGCCGAAAACCTCTACCATCAAAAGCTTGCAAAGTATTGAGGTACTGGTTGAGAGGAGGGGACCCAACAGCTTTCCAACATGATATGGACATAATGCATGTACAATCTGTTTCATCAACAAAAGTTTGGTGAATAGTTTTTCCCATAACAATAACTTGTATGAGAAAACCAAGTTGAGGTGGTAGGTGAGGGACATGATTTTGAAGATCAAAAGTGATCAAGCTGGAATCCGTGGGATAAATTCCTCCAATGAAGGATAGTAAAGCCTTCCATTGTGATGGACACATTTGAAGGACTTCCAAGGCCAACATTGCTGAGGGTGCTTGAGCCAAATCTTCTATAATATTGTATTGTTGGGCAGCTTGTACATTTAGATTATAAGATGATTTACAAACAAAACCTTTAGGGGGTGGTCGGATTATGGAATAAACGCTAGGTTTCTCAATATGGAGTGGACCGGAATTGGGTGAACTGGAGGAAGAGGGTATATCAGTGGAATCCTTCTCCACCACGGGTCTTTCAAGAGTTGGATACTATTTTGATCTAGTGGCTATGAAAATAGGTTTCGAGCCACTCATGAAGACTAGAGAACTTCTAGAGGTATGAGGGCGGGGTTCGTATATTATTTATGTTTGCTGATATAGGAAAAGTTCGTTTAGATAACTGGCATCCATAAGGTTCCTTTCAGAAGACGATTTACTTCGGCACATCAGGGGCAATGCTCAGTGTAATGATCCTCATCACAAATAAGGCAAGGATATTTAGGTTTTCGCTTTGATGAATTATCAACTGACAATTTTTGGGAATCCTATTTGGGGGTATCTTGCATAGCTTTTCCTTTACCATTTTCTTTCCTTTAGAGGATTTATCTGCTGTGGTAGACTAGACAACATTTACCTCTGAGGTTTTACCAGGATTCATTGAGTTGTCTCCAATATTGGAGGCTACAATGGCAGTAGTAGATTTATGTTTTGTAGAAGCAGATGGGGTACTACTAGACTGCTCAGCCATTGATCCATTGACACCATCAGTAGTTGGTGAATCTCAGGGTCCGGAGGATGCAGGACCAATCGAAGGTCACTAGGCACTAGGTAGTAGTTTATACAATGTGCTAGATTGGGAATAGGCAATATCCAAATACTGGGCATGATCAATGCCTTGTTCCTTAGTTACACAACCACCCATGGTTATGTATTTAGTCATAGCCACGATAAATGATTTAGTAAATCATTCAATCAAAAGCTGATCTGGGATGTGAAATTTGATGAGACGACTCCTACGTCTCCATTCATGGATATGATAAGAGATATGAGTGGAGGTAATTTGTTGCAAATATATTAAGATATGGGTTCCAGTCTCGTACTGAATAGGCAATTGGAAATGGGTGAGAAAAGCCATGGCCAGAGTATTGGAATCTTGGAAAGCACCTCGAGGGAGCTCTAAGTACCAATTAGTGGTCGTGCCCATCAAAGTGCACTGAAAATACACAACTGGATTGTGTCATCAACCCAAGCGTTAGAGGAATACCAAAGGTGGTAAGTCATAACATGCTCTTAAGGGTATTCTCCATATTTACCTTTGACCTTAGGACAATCACTAAGTATTTTAGTTGGTACCAGAGGCCAATACAGTGAGTGCAGTATTGGGTCATTTGTAAGTCATGACACATCCAACGATTCCAATGTTGCTAAGAATGGAAGTTCTAGATTATATGGGGTATAAGGTCTCTGGTATGCACCAAACTAAGTATTCCAACCCTATTGAGGTTGGGTCTGCCCCCAAATTGGTGGGCTTTAACCATAAGGAGGTTGATCATAAGGAGGTTGACCATATGGAGGTTGACCATAAGGAGGTTGACCATACAAAGTCTAGTAACTATATGGGATGTATGGAGTCTATGAAGAAAATTGACCAGACTGTTGTTGGAAGGGTATCTATTATGACTCTAGCTACAGTTGTTGGTAAGGTCCCTGTTGTGATTAAAAGGGAACCTATTGTGGCAGCTGCTGGTAAGGTCATTGTTGGGGTTGGATAAGAAATTGTGACTGTGTTTGATGGTAAGGTCCCTGTTCGGATTCGAGGTAAACCTCTAATTGTAGTTGCAGGTAAGGTCCTTATTGGGATTGGAGGGAAACTTGCAACTATGACTACGGGTAAGGTCCCTGTTGCGGTTGGATAGGAATATGTGGTCAAAGAGGAGGATTACTAGTCCTAAGGGAATACTGCATTTAAGGACCATATTACATTTGATGACCTGCCTGTTGATAAGGAGGAACTCCCCATAGTGGAAGGTGGAGTTGTTGAGAGTGAGTAGCAATATATGAGTGTTGTTAGGAAGGTTGAGTCAAAGGGACTTGGTGACCTTGCAAGGGGGTCCCTATGATGGTACCTGATATAGGTGAAATTGGTGTTCCACCTGGGTTAGAAACAACATTAGTGGGTTGATTTTCCCATGATGTGGGAGGAAGGGGTGTATAGTTTTGACTGGAAGCAGGAGGTATGTAGGGCAGAGGTAGTTTCCCCCCAGAAAGTGGAACGGATGAACTTGTAGGCTATCCACTCAGAGTGGGGACCAAAGTTACCATGGCTTTAGTAGGAGGAGTAGAAAGACGAAGAGGAACATACATTTCACCTATTGTCATTATAGGTTGAGGAGTCGATGCAGGTTGGGCAGGGGTCTATACGTTTGTAGCAAACGAGATAGTAGTAGGAGTAACACCAGATGACCAAATTGGGTCATGGAAAAGTGAAGTTGCACGAGAAGCGTTAGAAAATGAATCTTGGAGAGAGTTATAACCTGGTGGGACCAAGAGTGCACTATAAGCAGGAGGTATACTTGGCTGACTTGTTAGATGGTAAGGAGTACAAACATAAGGGAAGTTTTCAAGAGGAAGGAGTAATATAGGATCAACTTTTGTACTTGGAACATGGTTTCTAGAGGTTTCCATTAGAATATCCTAGGGCATTGACTCTACATAAGGGTTATTATTATTTATTGCCATGTTTGGGAACAATTCTCAAATCGAAACCCAAATTTCTTTGTGAGAAGGAGTGAAATGTAAGTTAGGAGTATCAAAAGGACTATACGAACATGAAGGTGATAAATACATAGGATTTGATTGAAAGAGTGGATTGGGAGGAAAAAACAATAACTCCAACGTAGGTTTAGGAGTAGCTGGAGGAGATTTCTGAGATGAGGTGACCGACTCTTGAGGCAGTGGTTGGGAAGCAAGGGTTTGGATAATTAGGATGAGACCAATTTCAAAACCTTCGTTCTCAAGGGGCTCAAGCTCAGTAGTATGAGAACCTACAACTCTAAGTGAATCAGTTGCATTAGTAAATCCATAGATGTTATGTGTTGTATCTAGGGTCTTGTTTTGGACTCCTTGTGGTAACTTGCTAGCTTTAGAATGTGAAGAGGATACAGGTGTTGCACCCTGTGCATGGCGTGATGGAGGATTTGGTGGTTCTACCACGATATCTTTTCACGAGGTCAATCACTGATTATGTGTTGGTGAATAATTTTGGCTTAATTCCAATTTTACAATTAACCATTTATTTTCAGGACAACATGAGTTTTTTCACAGTTAGGATGTTATTCTATGGTCGATTAATTTTAGAAATTAACAAAAATAAATAAGAAAAGGATGACTAGGCATTAGGGTTTACCAAGAAACCATGAAATTCTATATACACCTTGGTGAACCAAGGACTTAATGTACAACATTCAATCTCCTCGAATGTTGTCTTCGGTGTATCACGCTTTACAAGGTGGAAGACTTAGTTACCTATGGATGGATAACAAACTATAGGGGGATCCCAATATATACATGATGGTACGTGGTAGTTTAGTCCATAGTAGTCTTGTATAATGTGTAATTGTTCGATGAGAGAATTCCTTTATACTTTGCATGCGTGGAGTGCCATCCAATATACCTGAAGGTACATGGAGAATGATCCTATAAAGTTACATACGTGGAATGAGATTTCACCCCCGAGATACAACACTGGAAAATAATGACAATTCCTACATTTAACGATGCCAAAACATGTCTCTAGCCTAAACCTCTAGATGTTTTCGTTAATATTCCAAATTCTCCTCGGGTTAATTGAGATAAATTTTAAATTTGATCTTGGATTATGTTTTAGCTTTAAGGCTCAAAAATCAATGTCACCTCGACACACCTATGAAGCAAATAGTATGAGAAAAATACTATTTTCATTTCAATGAAGGCTATCTAACATAGGGAATAAGTTTAAACATTGGTACAATAAAAAATTATGCAACAAACAAAGCTTCCTAACTAGATCTTTCACTTTCACTATTCCAATGCATCCACCAAAAGTAAAATGAACCTCAATTCACTAAAATAAACCTACATGAATTTTTTCACTTTTTCTTTTCAATGAATGCAAATTCACTTTTAATATTTCAATATTAAGCTATGTAATCTATGTTCAATGATAATCCCAAAACAACTTTTCAATCAAATGTAATCTAATGCAATTCGAAAAGTAAACTTTGAGATGAAAGCTAAGAAAATGCAAATGCCATTTCTTTTATGGTTTTCAAAAGAAATAATAATGCTTTAACCAACAAAAAATCCATATTCCTTCCACACATACAAGCATCAAACAACAAATTCAAATGACCAAAAGAACTAAAGAATTATCCAAAATTCACTTTCACTACAAATAATGGGATGGAATTTTGCAAATCAATAAGAAATAAATAAAAATAATGGAAAATTATATGCACACAGAGCAAGAAGATGCTTAAGAGATCAAGAAACACTAGAAATTTCTTGTAGAAACCATAAACATTCTTGGTTTTTATGGATCAACGTGACTGTAATGGTAAAAATCCATGCTGACAAGGTTTTCAGCGTCACTGTAAGGGAAAAACCAACGATGACAACGTGTCTGTTTTTGGATAAAATGAACAAAGTGAAACAAACTTAGGAGAATGAAAATAAATTCAAATGGAGATCCAAAATTTACACTCTAAAGACCATACTACTTAGAATGTGGACCCATAATGAACCTAACCTACATATGACTAGGAGGTTGGCCAAACTAATAAAAAATACCAAATATAATAAGGAGGTTTGAAGGATTATAAGCTCCCTAGCAGAGTTGGAATTTTGCTGTGTAGGAAATCCTTTCTACATATAGAAATGATCCCTCTAGTCATATGGGAAGACCTAGCAACAAACAAAGATAAATATATGTAAAATTTCCTAGTTTATACCAAAAAACACAAAGGAGGATGAATTTCCTACCTCACTTTGATTCTAACATCCATTGCTTTCATACTTGATTCTTTTGTTTCCAAGCTCAATCTCCTCTTCACCGTTATGGAGAAATACCTGCAGGAAGATCATGTGGAGACAAAAACACATACATAGAAAAATTCATTCCAATATAAACCATGTCACAGATCAAGGAGTATAACACCAAATGAGCAATAATTAGCACATTTATGGAAAGAAAACAAATAATGTATTATTAATAGATGGTAAAGGGAGAATTACAACCAATTAAGCCATGATGTTGGAAGCCTCCTTTAGGTGAGTTTCCAAGTCCTAGCCTTAACCTTCAGGCACTCCTTTCTCCTTTTCAAAATGGGCAGCAATTGGACATAGTTTAACACTAGGAAGGCAACCAATCAATAACCAACTAGTAGTGGATAGTAGGGATATCATTTATAGGGAAGAAGAGGGAGTTGAGGATCCATGAAAGGAGGGAGAGGTGCTATATATCAAGGGGAAGATCCATGAAAGTAGGATAAAGGACCAGGAATACGAGGCCTTATTCCAATCCTCATTTACTTTTAACCAACTCATCATTCTCGAGACTTCTAGTAAAATAAGCTTCTCCTCCACTTTAGGAAAAACTATCTGAATAGGTTCAATGTGGGTTTTCCTAATAAAAGGAGTGCTGGAAGTGCTAGGACTATATAATGCAACTAGTTACTAGCACGGGTCACCAGTTATGCAAAATGCACTGATCCTGAAAATAAGGTTTTTTGACAAGTTTATCCAGAATTATTTCAAGGAAAGCCTTCTAATTTTCTTAAGGGATTATTATAAACATGTTTCATTATGAATACAATGACAACTTTCATCATTTTTCGACATTTCTGGCATTAATGACACAAGGTTCAACACTTTAGGATACGAGACGGGGAGTGCGACAAAATACTTTATAATATATATATATATATATATATATATATATATATATATATATATATATATATATATATATATATATATATATCTATATATATGTGTATGTATGTATGTATGTATACACACATACATATATATATATATATATATATATATATATATATATATATATATATATATATATATATATATTATGTATGTGTGTATACATACATACATATATCTATATATATATATATATATATATATATATATATATATATATATATATATATATCTATATATATATATATATATATATATATATATATATATGTTGGCATTTTAGCACAGGAGTGGTGCTATGGTACAGGTGTTGTCCTTGATGGCAAGTCTCTTTGGTGACAGATCTCAGTTCAGGCGCTCAGAATGAAGGAAATCTTGTATACGCAGGTTCACCTTGCCAAACACGCGTATACACGCGGGGTATACCTTCAGAAGTCGCGTATGTGTATACACGCACTTTTATGCACAGAAAAGTGCGTAGATGGTGGGAAACTTATTTTTGGTCCATGGTTGTTAGTCCTTGGAATTTGAACCTATGGTTTTGGACCATGGTATCTCGTCAGAAGTGTTGACCCTAGGTTTTGGGCCCTTGGTATTGGTTTATTATGGTTTTGGACTGTGGTATTGTGGAAGGCCTAAAACTATAAAAGAGGAAGGAGATCATGTGACAATTGATCATCTAAATTATTATTGAATATCTGATAATGTATGAGATCTGGAATACTGGTGATTGGGTTATGGTGCAGATCTAGATCTGAATGAAGGAGGAACCTGAGCGCAAGAAGGATAAGGACTATTGATGGATCAAAATCTCAAGGCTTGAACATTGGTATCTCTGTATGATTTTGATCTGTTATATGTGGCACTCTCTTGATCTATAAATATGGGTTAACTGATGTCTGAATGCTTAAAAGAATAAATTATCCTTTATAGATCTGTACGCAGGTTCAGTGAATTGCAGGTGCGTATACACGCTTTTTCTGTGAGTGAAAGAAGCGTATACGCAGGTTGGTTGTGGTACAGAGGCGTATACTCGCAGGTTGATGAACAGTGAAGTAGTGTATATATCTTGATTTATGTTCTAGCTACTTCTGTCTTATTACTGCAGTGTTCTGGGTTCAGAATTGGTGTTTGATTACAGTTACTGTGTTCTGGGTATAGCGATCAGAGAAGTGTTTATTTGGTTCAGCTTTCGATTGGTGAAAAGGAGTTTGGGTTATGCAGAAATTCCTGATGTTCGATTGATGTTACTTGTGGATCCAGTCTGAAAATTAATGAAACGAGGTCCCTGAAAGCAAAGAGAAGGTTGCAGCCTTCTGCAGGTAGGAGCCTGCGTACTAGTATCTCAAGCTAGTACAAGAACTTAGGGGGTTGGAGCTCCCTTCCAGGAAAGCTGGAGAACGAGAGAGAATTGTAGCTCTCTGTAGGTTGCAGCCTGCGTAATGGTAAAGACTGCACCAGTACAAAACATTGTAAAGAGAAGTTTCTAATTAAAAAGAAGATAGAGACAAATTGCAACAGGGGGTTTTCACCCACATTGGGTTTCCTCCTTATATCTTGTGTTTCTGTGTGTGACTGTCTTCTGCTCTGTTTCTGGTACTGTTTATTTGCTTATGATACACATATTAATAACCGACATCTGAAAGATAAATCAAATTATAAGTCTGCTTTGTATATGGGGGTTTCTTTATCTGTAGTTGCGTATATACGCGGTTTTTATTAACAGAAGTAGCGTATATCATCTGGAATTGAAAAAGGAAATATTTGACTTGATAATACTGATTCACCCCCCCCCTCAGTATTATTTCCAACAATTCGTATCGGAGCAGGTCCTTCTGAAGAAGCTTGATCGCTTGAAGGAAGATCTTTCATCATGAGAAACTACGAGAGGGAAGCATCAATCAGGCCACCGGTTTTTGATGGGACAAACTTCGTATATTGGAAGGTAAGAGTTACTGCCTATCTTCAATCTTTGGGTACAGAAGTCTGGGATATCATAGATACAGGATATACTTTTCCAGCAGCAACTCCTATAGATCCGGCTGAGAAGAAGAAATATGAAACAAATGCAAAGGCGGTCAATACTCTATTGGGATGTCTATCTCAATCAGAATTCGTGAAAGTTATGCAGTTAAAATCAACAAAAGAAATATGGGACAAGATTGTCCTAAGCTATGAAGGAGATGATCAGGTAAAACGAGAAAAACTTCAAACCCTCAGGATTCAGTATGAAAATCTCAAGATGTATAATGATGAAAGTGTGGCTAACTATTTTCTTCGTGTAGATGAGATTGTTAATTGTATGAAAAATTTGGGTGAAGAAATAAAAGAGGCTGTTGTGGTTGAAAAAGTTCTAAGATCTTTGTCCCCTAGGTTTGAATCTAAAGTTTCTGCAATAGAAGAAAAAGAGAATCTATAAAGCCTTAAAATGTCACAGCTGCATGGAATTCTAACTGCTTATGAAATGAGGAAAGGAGGACCATCAGACAGGAGAGAAGTTGCCTTCAAGGCTTTAGGCAAAGGCGAGTACTATGAGTCGTGACACTTGTCAGAAGAAGAAGAAGAATCAGATTTTGTCAGAAATCTTCAATGAGGTACTGGACGGTTCCAAGGTAAGTTACCTTTCAAATGCTTTGCTTGTGGAAGAGTCGGTCACTATGCTGCCAAATGTCCTCACAAGGATAAGATTGACAAAGGGAAGGAACCTGTTAGATGGAACAAGAAATAGAATGCAAATAGGAAAAGCTATTACACTCATGAAGATAGTGATGGACTTTCAAATAGTGACGAAGATGAATGAGGTAATAAGTATAAACTTTTAATGGCTTTTGAAGATGATGACTACATGGATGCTATAGATGTAGAAGGATTTTGTGAAGAGATGATTAATCTCAAAATCTGCTTAGAAGAGAAAAGTGCAATTATTGATTCTCTACAATTTCAACTGGCTGAAAGGGAAAAACATCTTGAAAAATTGGAATGTGAAATTGTTTGTCTTAGAAAGGAGATTGAGAAAAAAAAAGCTATTAATCTTAAATTTGTTAAAGGATCTGAAACTGTGGATGAGATTATCAATGTGCAACGTTCTCCACTAATCAAGACAGGTCTGGGATATAATGGAGAATCATCTGAAGCTTCTACCTCCAAAAGTTATCTTGATGCAACAAAGAAGAGCGAGAAAAGGCCTAATAGAAATCATCAGGTAAATGATTGACAGTTTACCCCAAGAACGAATAAAAACTATCAAGAAAATTGGGGACAAGCTACCTTAAGGACAAACAGAAGCTACAATCAGCCACAGGTAAAATCTTCCCAATTTGCCTCAAGAATGGATGTCAGTAGAAACTACAATTAGTTGGATGATAGATTTGATAATCGCAGGAGTTTCTTCAATGGCCAATGTTTCTCTTGCCATAATTTTGGTCACAAAGCAGCTCAATGTGTTGCCTATAAGACAATCTTGACTAGAGAAGCTCAAAAACAAAGGAATATGACTGGAATCACGAAAAGGACTTATAACAACTTTTCGGCCCTTGAAAATGAAGTTGAATGTTCTATTTGTAATAAATTTGGTCATGAAGATTCTGAATGCAGGAGCAGGTTTTGGAAGACAACTCAGAAGGAACATACCTCAAGTGCCAGAACATGGAGAATGAAGGAACCACAACCAAAAAGATGTGGGATAGCCTTCTATGCAGAAGGACAAGAAAATATATGGTATATCGACAGCGGATATTCGAAGCACATGACAGGGGATAAAGAAAAACTTGAATCATATACTGCATTAGAAAAGGGAAAGAAGGTGTCTTTTGGAAATGATACCCCTGCAGCCATAAAAGGAAAAGGCACTGCTCAGTTGAAAGAAAAGGTAAAAGATGGAAATGTTTTGTATGTTGATGGCTTGAAGCATAATCTACTGAGTGTTAGTCAGATGTGCGATCAAGGAACCGAAGTAATATTTCGATCAAATGGATGTAGTGTTCGTGATCTTGATACAGGAGAAACAGTGATCAAAGGCAGAAGAACTCCAAATAATCTATACATATTTGAAGAAGGACAACAACAATGCTATTTAAGCAAGGATGATGAACACTAGTTATGGCACCAGAGGTTGGGGCATCTAAGATTTTCACAAATAAGGAAAGCATGCAAATACCAGGCAGTTCGTGGTCTTCCAGATATCAAAATTCCAGACAACACCATATGAAAATCATGTCAGTTTGCTAAGCAAACCAAAACTAACTTTCCTGAGAAGGAAGGATCAGCTAGCAGGCCTCTTGAGCTAGTCCATACAGATGTATGTGGTCGATTTAGGACAAGGTCACCTCGAGGAGAAGAATACCTTATATTATTCATTGACAACTTCTCGAGGTTTGTTTGGTTAGGACTTATGAAGCACAAAGACGAAGCATTCGAAAAATCCAAATCCTTCAAAGCCTTGGCTGAAAATGAATCAGATTACAAAATTAAATGCCTCAGGTCCGAGAGAGGTGGGGAATTTACCTCAAATGAATTTTTGATTTCTGTGAAGAACATGGAATAAGAAGGGAATTCTTTGCAGCTAGGACTCCTCAGCAAAATGGAGTGGCGAAAAGGATGAACAGAACAGTCCAACAAATGGCTCGTGCTATGCTTGATGAGTTTGGAACTCCCGCAACCTTCTGGGGTGAAGCTGCATATGTTGCGGTTGTTATTCTCAATAAAACAAATGTCCGAGTGAACAACACTCAAACTCCTCATGAGCTCTGGTATGGTGAGACTCCTTCAGTAAAGCATTTCAAAATTTTTGGGAGAAAATGCTATATTAAGAATACTGATGAGCAGCTTGGCAAACTTGAACCTAGAGCAGATGAAGGCATTCTCCTTGGTTATTCTCCCTACAACAAAGCATATAAGTGTTACAATAAAAGACTTGGAAGAATTGTTGACATCATTGATGTAGTGGTTGATGAAAAAGGATACATCCCTAGGGAAGTGAATCATGAAAATATCAATGAGGATGAAGACTACTCTCCAAATCAGACAGATGATGAAGGAGAACCCCAAGAGGCACCAGAGGAATAGATAAGGATAGAAGAGAAGACTCCATCCAGGTACGTTTAGAAGAATCATCCAAAATCTCAAATTTTGGGGCAGAAAGAAGCAGGTATACAAACAAGAAGAACAATAGCAGAAGCTTCAAGCTATTTGGCATTGCTCTCTTCCACTGAACCGCAAAATGTAAAAGAATCATGCAAAGATGAGTGTTGGGTTAAGGCAATGGATGAAGAGCTTGAGCAGATCGAAAATAATAACACTTGGGAGTTGGTTCCTAGACCAAAAGACAAAAATGTCATAGGAACAAAATGGATCTTAAAAAATAAGTTAAATGAAAATGGGGAAGTGATTAGAAACAAGGCCAGAATTGTTTGTAAAGGGTATGCTCAACAGGAAGGAATAAACTTTGAAGAAACTTTTGCTCCCGTTGCTAGACTTGAGGCCATCAAAATGTTCCTTTCTCTCTCTAGCTTCCAGAAGTTCAAAGTATTTCAAATGGACGTAAAATCAGCCTTTCTGAATGGAGACTTAGAAGAAGAAGTGTACATAGAGCAACCAGATGGCTTTATCCTTGGGAATGATCCAAATCTTGTATTCAGACTTAAAAAGGCTCTCTATGGCCTTAAACAAGCTCCAAGGGCTTGGTACTACCGCTTGGACAAATAACTTCATCAACAAGGTTTTTCAAAAGGATCAGCAAAAAGCAATCTTTATATAAAAATTGAAAATGACAAATTGCTAATACTTGTTGTGTATGTAGATGATATTATCTTTGGCAGAAATGAAGAAGGTATGAGTCAAAGCTTTGCCTTGGTGATGCAGAAAGAATTCGAAATGTCTTTGCTCGGAGAACTGACATACTTTCTTGGATTGCAAATCCAACAAAATTAAGGTGGTATCTTCTTGTCTCAAACCAAGTACCTCAAGCAGATTCTGAAGAAGTATGGCATGGAAGATTCAAAACCAGTATGTACCCCCATGGTTACAGGATGGAACCTCATTGAAAATGATGAATCGGCAGCAGTGCATCAACCAACCTATAGATCCATGATAGGAAGTCTACTTTATTTGATAGGTATCCGACCAGACATCATGCATGCAGTGGGAATAGTTGGAATATTTCAGGAAAATCCAAAGGAAACTCATCTTCAGGCAGTCAAGAGAATCTTCAACTACCTTCAAGGAACTCAAAACTATGGCTTATGGTACCCTAGAGATACAGATCTCACACTTCATGCTTACACAGATGCAGATTGGGCCGGAAGAGTGGATGACAGGAAGAGCACAAGTGGTAGTGCATTCTTTATGGGTTCCAGATTAGTATCTTGGTTCAGCAAGAAACAGAGCTCGATTGCTTTATCTACAGCTGAAGCGGAATATGTGCCTGCTGCATCTTTTTGCACTCAACTTCTTTGGATGACGCAAACCTTGCAGGATTTTCAAATCACTTGTACTCCACCTGTCTCTATCTTATGTGATAATACAAGTGCAATAAGCATTTCAAAGAATCCTGTCATGCATTCAAAGACCAAGCACATACCTATCAAATATCACTTTCTTCGGGAACAAGTGCTTGAGCAAAAAGTCAAGTTGGAGTATGTTCCTTCCAAGGAACAAATTGCTGATATCCTTACCAAACCACTGCCCAGGGAAACTTTTGAATATCTCTGACAGAAGCTGGGAGTAGTTGATGCTTCATCCTGCTGTTGAAGCTTGTCTATTTCAAAGAAAAGTTGGTGTACGTGAGTTGGATGAGGGGAATCTGCGTACATACGTAGATTTATGCAGGTGCAGTCGCGTATATGGAATTCTGAAGAAAATCAGCAAGAACAGACTCTGGTTGAAGAGAGTTTGATATGGGTCTGTCAGAGACCATTAGGCACAGGTTCAGGGGGAGCAAATAATCTTCTAACAATGCACTGTTTGCATTACCTTAGAAGCTCTTGGTTCTAGTACTCAAGCTGTTTTTGTTTTAGGTGGATCAGCTACAGAAAGGAGAACAGAAGAACAACATGGTTGCTGATATATACAGTGATTGTCAGATGTTGCTGATAGTAGTTATTGGTGATTTGCATAGTCTTGATATTTCGTTTCTATGTCATGTATATCTTTTTTATCAAGGTCATGTAACGGCCTATTTTGGTTTCCCCACTATGCCTGGGATGATTGATGCAATGTGATTGGTTGTCATATGTAAATTTCTGATGTATCCCCACTTGGTTGGGTGATGGATGTATGTATTGAGTCTTTTGGTGATAGGAAGGTCTTTCATAATGTATATGTCTTGGTTCTTCTTGAAGAACATCCTTTGCAGATCTTGCCTACAGTCAGGGGGAGCATGTTTAGCACAGTAGAGCAGAGATATCTACATGTACTCAGGGGGAGCACAACCCTTTGCCCTTGATGACAAAGGGGGAGAATGACTTTGAGGATCTTGGGGTTGCCATCAAGTCCAAAGGGGGAGATTGTTGGCATTTTGGCACAGGAGTGGTGCTATGGTACAGGTGTTGTCCTTGATGGCAACTCTCTTTGGTGACAGATCTCAGTTCAGGCGCTCAGAATGAAGGAAATCTTGTATACGCAGGTTCACCTTTCCAAACACGTGTATACACGCGGGGTATACGTTCAGAAGTCACGTATGCGTATACAGGCACTTTTATGCACAGAAAAGCGTGTACATGGTGGGAAACTTATTTTTGGTCCATGATTGTTAGTCCTTGGAATTTGAACCTATGGTTTTGGACCATGGTATCTCGTCAGAAGTGTTGACCCCAGGTTTTGGGCCCTTGGTATTGGTTTATTATGGTTTTGGACTGTGGTATTATGGAAGGCCTAAAACTATAAAAGAGGAAGGAGATCATGTGACAAGGGATCATCTAAATTATTATTGAATATCTGATAATGTATGAGATCTGGAATACTAGTGATTGGGTTATGGTGCAGATCTAGATCTGAATGAAGGAGGAACCTGAGCGCAAGAAGGATAAGGACTATTGATGGATCAAAATCTCAAGGCTTGAACATTGGTATCTCTGTATGATTTTGATCTGTTATATGTGGCACACTCTTGATCTATAAATCTGGGTTAACTGATGTCTGAATGCTTAAAAGAATAAATTATCCTTTATAGATCTGTACGCAGGTTCAGTGAATTGCAGGTGCATATACACGCTTTTTCTGTGAGTGAAAGAAGCGTATACGTAGGTTGGTTGTGGTACAGAGGCGTATACTCGCAGGTTGCTGAACAGTGAAGTAGCGTATATATCTTGATTTATGTTCTAGCTGCTTCTGTTTTATTACTGCAGTGTTCTAGGTTCAGAATTGGTGTTTGATTACAGTTACTGTGTTCTGGGTACAGCGATCAGAGAAGTGTTTATTTGGTTCAGCTTTTGATTGGTGAAAAGGAGTTTGGGTTATGCAGAAATTCCTGATGTTCGATTGATGTTACTTTTGGATCCAGTCTGAAAATTAATGAAACGAGGTCCCTGAAAGCAAAGAGAATGTTGCAACCTTCTGCAGGTAGGAGCTTGCGTACTAGTATCTCAAGCTAGTACAAGAACTTGGGGGGTTGGAGCTCCCTTCCAGGAAAGCTGGAGAACGAGAGAGAGTTGTAGCTCTCTGCAGGTTGTAGCCTGCGTACTGGTAAAGATTGCACCAATACAAAACATTGTAAAGAGAAGTTTCTAATTAAAAAGAAGATAGAAACGAATTACAGCAGGGGGTTTTCACCAACATTGGGTTTCCTCCTTATATCGTGTGTTCTTGTGTGTGACTGTCTTCTGCTCTTTTTCTGGTACTGTTTATTTGCTTCTGATACACAGATTAATAACTGACATCTGAAAGATAAATCAAATTATAAGTCTGCTTTGTATACGCGGGTTTCTTTATCTGTAGTTGCGTATATATGCGGTTTTTACTAACAGAAGTAGCGTATATCATCTGGAATTGGAAAAGGAAATATTTGACTTGATAATACTAATTCACCCCCCCTCTCAGTATTATTTCCAACAATATATATATCTGAAATTTTCTAATTGGGTCGAGATGCCTTCAATACAAGGGAGAATATCTCTCGAGATGTGTTTTGTATAAGGGAGAAACTATGATGTAAAGTGACATTAAAAGTAATAAAATAATAGATCTACAATAACAAATTAAAAAATAGTAATAACAAAAAAATTCAGCCATAAATAAAATATTTCAATTTCCACCTTAATTTTACATCCACTCTATATCCAGATAAAGTAACTGAAAGTTTTTTTTTTAATATTTAAGAGATATATAATTCCTTCACTATTTAATATGGTGTTTAGAGATGACATATAAAAAATTAGCAAAATAGTTTTTATCCTCCCCACTCAGGTTCAAGTCTAATAAGTTTACATGTTAGCACTTTAAAAAAGAGTATTTCTTCTTCCTGTGGATCAAACCAACAAAATATATATATATATATATATATATATATATATATATATATATATATATATATATATATATATATATATATATATATATATATATATATATATATATATATATATATATGTTAGGAAACAATTATGGATTTTGTATTAATGCAGTCTAGTTTGAAGGCAAAAGCCTTTTACATAGGGTATGCTATATTTTTCTTACGCATTCAAAATTATCCATAAAATATTGAGTATCATGCTCATTTATCTATATGAAACTATTCTAAGTAAAATATCCTTATATAGCCTCCAAAATACTCTTAAAACTATTATGAATTTACAAAACATAGATTATGATAAGAAACAATATTACTCATCAAGGTTCACCCCTAAAACAAGGGTGTCATTAATTCCATGATTTATTAACCCTGGCAAGGAGGAAGAGGATTCTTCACCAGTTATCATCATCTACAAGTTTTAATTCATCTACTACTATGCCATCAAGTATTCAACTTCTTTATTGTTCTCCTTGGCTCGTTCTAATTCAGAAAGAAGAGGCAAATTTCCCATCTTCACATTCAACAAGTTGGTTGCCACTTGTAACTTTTTCTAATTTATCTTCCAACAAATTAGGATTCTAGTTGAGCGAGTTAAAATGGGCTTGTGATTCAGTGAGGATCATTTCTCCATGCCTAGAGATCAAGCTTATTTTAAATTCCATGGAAGCCAACAATTAGGCTAAATAGAAATTTTCATCCTCATTCCTAGAGCTCCGATGTTTCTCCATTATAATGGTTGCAACATAGTTTTTTTATTCTCCTAGACATAATGAAACCCAGAATATGATGGAAAACATTATACCTCCTCCTCTTATAAGCATACAATTCTACCTTCCTCGAATCAGAATCCTCCCTACACTTTCAATGCCATATTCGTTTCCATGCAAACGACAAACATAGGAATCCAAAACCATAATTATCAATTTGCAATTTTTTCATTAATCCATTAATTTTTGCAAGGTTAAGTGTCTTTCCTAAATATCAACTTTAAAGTTACTAAATCTAAGCCTTTTGTAGCATCCCACAGTAAACCTATTGTAAAAATACATAGGATTAGAAAAAATTTACGAAATTTACTAGAATGTAACATTCTAAATACTTTAATGAGTTATCCTGAGACTGATCTAGCGATGCGCGCTGCTAGGGTTTGCGCAGACAGACAGCGTTGACAAGGGGCAATTGCAGGGAGCAGTCTGTGGAAGGTAGAAGACGATTAGCTAGGGCGGCGAACCTCGCTACAGCTGTGTTTTCAGTTTTCTGAATTTTCAGAGGCAGAGCTGGGGTTAAACCCTAGAAACAAGCTCTGAGCGGAATGGAAGAACCAAAGGGGGGGGGAGAGACCCCCTCCTTCAAAAACGTGGTAATGGGAGAGACCAGCGCAGGTGGAGCACAATAGAACAAGAAGGAAAGTTTTGCCCCAGTAATGGGCAATCTGTGGCAGAAAAGGATGAGAGGAAAATGTCTACCTAGGGCACAAAAGCAACCAAGATATGTCATTCCATGCAACAAACTGGAGGAATACAACTGTTACATGAAGGACCATGCCCTAATATGTAAGTTCATAGGATACTGGCCTTCAGAGAAGGAGTTATACAGATGGATCGACCAGAGATGGAGACCTAGAGGACATGTGGACCTCAAATTGGGAGCTCAAGGTTTTTTCACCGCCATCTTCACGAATCTGGAAGACAAGAACAAGATCTTTGAGGAAGGTCCATATTTCTTGAACAACGCAGGCCTGTTCATGAAATATTGGGAGGAGAGATATAACCCAGAAAAGGAAAAACTGCTCGATGCCCCAGTCTGGGTTAGACTGTTCGGGCTTCCTGATGAATTCTGGGACCCTGAAATTTTGGAAGGAATAGGTAATTCAATAGGGAGTTTCGTTAAAATTGCAGAGGCTACAAAACGAGGAAAATACAATGCTTACGCGAGGATCTGTGTCTACATGAATCTGGCAGAACCCCTCCCTGAAAGCATTGAGCTGGAGTATCATGATGAAGTTTGGAAGCAGCCAATAGATTACGAACACATCCCCTTCAGATGCCGCAACTGCCATGAATATGGCCATCTTTATAGGCAATGCCCGCTGAATAAAGAGGAAGAGTCAAAGAAAGGTCAAGAGAAAATGGAGGAGCAAGAGAAAGGTTTTCAGCAGGTTACAAGGAAAAGGAGGCAGAATAAAGAGGGACCAAAAACCCAATCACAGGAGAAACCTAGTCACATAAATAGTCAAAACATGTTTCAGGTGCTGCAGAGCGAAAATGAGGATTATGAAATAAATTTGGAGGACGATGAGGACCTGGGGAACACCCCCATGGAAATCGCCGGCGAGGAGAAAGGAAAGGAAAAAAACTCAAGCAGAATCAGTGGAGAACGACCGGAGGAAAAGATGGAAGAAACAACAGTGGAATCCCAGATGGAAGTGGAAAACCAAACTGAAAGCGAGGTTGAAGAGGAGAAAATCATGAAAAGGTTAATCCAGGAATGGAAATATCTCGACAGTAGATTCATACCTGAAAAACAAAAACAACTGTATAAGGAAGTATTCCAGAAATACAAGGAGAGAAAAGGGGAGCATCTAGATAAACAGGTAATGGCAGGAAGTGAACAGGGGAATGAAGCGACGGGAATGGGCAGTTCTGGCAAAAACAGCATGAAAAGAGGACGGAAAATGATGAATGAAACTATCCAGACTGTGGGAGAAACGTTGATAAACTCAGGAAAGGTGATACCTCTGTCTGAGGTATTTTTCCCCTCCTTCCAAAAGTTTTAAATGATCGTTATTAGCTGGAATATTAGGGTTTTGAACAGTAAGGGGAAACAAAGGTATATGAAGGATAAGTTGAAAAAAGAGAAGCCCAGCATCATGATTTTACAGGAGACAAAAATTTCGGTACAGCAACTTGAAGAAATAATTGAAAAAAGCAGATTGCAATATAAAGTGATAGGGCAAGATGCTATCGGTTCTGCAGGGGGTATTGCAGTTCTATGGAACCCGAATGAGATTATCTTAGATAGTTGGACCAGTATGAGTAGAGTCCTCACTGGTCTGGGTAGGATAGTAGGGACTAAGGAACAGGTTGTCATTACCGGGGTTTACGGCCCCCGTTCTCCTGGGGAAAAAGAGAATTTTATAAACAGTTTAAAAACCATCCGTAGACTTTATCCTGAAGCGGCTTGGATCATCGGAGGCGATTTCAATTTGATCAGATCCTTAGAAGAGAAAAAAGGAGGGGTAAGGAAGATGGACCACTTCATGGATAGATTTAATGAAATGATAGAGGACTTAAGACTAGTTGATATTCAGACCATTAATGGGATCTGCACCTGGAACAATAGGAGGGGAGGTAAAAACCAAATTGCTTCAAGACTGGATAGATTCCTAGTATCAGAAGCCGTCATGAATAAGGATGTTTTTGTCGAAGCCAAGATCATTCCATCCCTGGGATCCGACCACTGGCCGATTAGATTAGAGGTGGATATTAAAAAGAATCGGGGGAAAAAACCCTTCAGATTTGAAGCCTTCTGGTTGAGGGACCCTGAATTCATCAAGAAAGTAGAAGAATGGTGGAAACAATGTAAGGCGCAGGGAAGAGGGAAAATGCACACGTTCCAATTGAAGCTGAAAGAGCTGAAAGGGAGAATTAAAAAATGGAACAAGGAAGATTTTGGCAACATTCTGGAAGACAAACAGAAGCTAGAAGGGGAAATGGAGGAGCTGCAACAGAAGATGATATTAGAAGGCAGAACGGAGGAAAGCATCAACAGAGAAGGAGAAATTCTTGGCAGATTGGAGGAGAGGCGGAAGCAAGAGGAAATCTTGTGGCGACAAAAATCAAGAATAAAGTGGTTAAGGGAGGGGGAGAGAAATACTAAATTCTTCCACCAGGCTATGATCAAACATAGACAGGGAAACAGAATCCTATCCATTAAAGACAAGAATGGGGACAGAGTGGTGGAGCAAGCTGAGATTGAACAAGTCTTAATGGATCACCACAAAGAAATTTTAACTGAACCTCAAGTTGACAGAACGCGAGCCATTCAGGAGATCTGCTCGGCCATTCCCAGCTTGGTTACCGAGGACCAAAACAAGGCGCTGATGAGAGCTGTGACCTTAGAGGAGCTTGAGGAAATTGTGAAAGCAATGAAGAAAGGTACTGCCCCAGGCCCAGATGGCTACACGGTGGATTTTTACCAGGCAGGATGGCACTTCTTGGGGGGAGAGATTCTGGATCTTGTTGAAGAATCAAGGATGCACCAAAAGGTATGGCCTGCCCTTAACTTGACTTTTTATGCCCTCATTCCTAAAGGAGACAACCTAGAGGATGCCAATGGTTTTAGACCTATAGCGCTGTGTAATGTCATTTACAAGATTATAACATCCCTGATCGCCAAGAGATTAAAACCCCTCTTGGACAATTTAATTTCGGCTGAACAAACAGCTTTTGTGGAAGGCAGACAGATCCTTGATGGTTTAGTTGTAACTCAGGAAGTTATTCACTCCCTAAAAGTCAAAAAGCAAAAAGGAATGATGATCAAATTAGATTTGTCAAAGGCTTATGATAGATTAAACTGGAATTACTTGGAAAAAGTCCTGGAAAGCTTTGGTTTTCATAGGAGGTGGATTGCTTGGATCCATAATCTGATTTCTTCTCCCAACTTTTCTATTCTTGTTAATGGAAGCCCTACGAAAATCTTTAATGCCTCTAGAGGTATTAGACAGGGAGATCCGCTGTCCCCGTTCCTGTTCATTCTAGCTGCTGAAGGCCTGGGGCGCTTCATCAAACAAGAAAGAGCAGCGAACAGAATAAATGGCCTTAAAATTTGGGGAAACAACCTACCTCTAACTCATCAGTAATTTGTTGATGATATTATGCTGTTTGGAGAACCAACGGTCAAAGAAGTAAAGCAGCTCAGGAGAATCCTAGATCTGTTCGCGGAGGCTTCGGGGTTGGAAATCAATAAAGATAAATCTTGTATTTTCATTTTCAACACAGTGGATCAGGTTAAAACCCATCTCATCAGATTACTAGGCTTCAAGAAAGGTGAATTACCTACGAAATATTTGGGTAACGTTTTGGACTTCACTTCTAAAAGAATGAAAAATTGGCAAGGTGTCCTGGATAAACTGAGCAACAATGTTGCAAACTGGGCCTTCAGGGTTTTGAACATTGCGGGTAGAGTTGTTTTGGCTAAATCGGTCCTCCAGGCCATCCCCATCTACCCTTTATCGATTATGGCTGCCCCTGTTGGGGTATGTGCAAAGATTAGGGAAATCATAAGGAACTTCATATGGAGAGGGTCTGATCAAAAGAAAAAATGGGCCCTAGTTTCTTGGAGTCAGCTAACGTAAAGAAAAGAGAAAGGTGGCTTGGGGTTGAGGGATCCTGAAGCTCTCAACAGAGTCTTGGGAGCCAAACTGTGGTGGCGATGGCTCAGAGGGGGAAATGACCTCTGGAAAACTATATGGAGGACAAAATACAGAATGCCTGATTCTCCGGTTGAGATCCTAAGACAGCAGGAAACTCCCAAAGGTTCCACAATTTGGGAATTAGCCTGTCAGAACAGGGATTTGGTTGAAAAACATACTTTCTGGGAAATCAGGGGTGGAGAAGAGGCCAATTTCTGGGAAGACAGGTGGCAACAAAGAGAAAGATTGAGCAGAATTCAGAACCTTCACCAGATCCGGGGAAGAATTGAAGGAGACAGAACCTGTGTAAGAGATTATTGGAAAGCAAATGCTATAGAAGAGGGATGGAGAGTTTGGGTTGACCCAGTAGAGTGGGACCGCGAGCTCAGTCCAGACCTCCAAGAAGCTTACAGGAAAGAAATTGAATCTAGGAAAATCAGAGCTCGTAATGGAAAGGATATCCTCAGGTGGGGGAATTCTATGAAAGGTTTGTTCTCAACCAAGGAGGCTTATTATCTAATGGATACTCAAAATGGAGGTGAAAGGAATTTGGATTGGAAAATAATATGGGATAATAACTGGTGGCCGAAAGTGTCCATCTTCGCTTGGCTGGCCTCTAAGAATAAAATCCTAACCTGGGATCGTATTCAGAAAAAGGGATTCAATGGCCCTTCGAGATGTTGCCTGTGCAAAAATGATGGAGAGACTAGAGATCATCTGCTGATCCACTGTCCGTTTGCAAAGAAACTGTGGACGAACACCAAACGAACCTTTAATAAATCTGGAATAACTATCAGGGAATTTAATGAACTGGTTTTTCAATGGAGTAAGGAAGCCTTTCAATGTAGAGTAGTCCAGAGGGCATGGAATCTTATCTCTGGATTTATACTCTGGATGGTCTGGAAGGAGAGAAATCGTAGGATTTTTCAGAATTCCACTAAGGAACCAGAGGTAATTTGGGAAAGGGTGGTCGAGATAATGCGAGAAACAATCTTGGTTGAAAAGTGGGATGGAGAAGACTGGAAGGCGAACCAGGTGGAACAAGGAATCCTGAGCAAATTAAATTTAAAATTTGAGATGGTCCAATATAAGCATACGACTAGTCACGGTATGAGGATTCAAAGCCCTGATAAATTCAGGTATCCTAGAGATCACTTCGTTAAGCTTAACTTCGACGGGGCCTCGAAGGGAAACCCGGGTGAAGCTGGATTCGGTGGCATCTTCAGAGATAGCAACAACCAAGTAAGGTGGATATTCGCAGATTGGGGAGGAGAGATGACTAATAACGAGGCCGAATTCTGGGCTCTTCATCATGGATTAAGGATTGCTGTAAGGAATGGGTACACCAATCTGGAAATCACGGGTGACTCGCAGGTTGCAGTGGACATGCTGAAGAGGCTCAGCAATGGGCGAGGGTGGGAGAAAGTCACTAATAGTTGGCGGACTGCGGGCATTGTTCAGGAAATTGCAGATCTTTTAAAACGAATTGAATACAGAATAATAAACCATGTTCGAATGAAAGGAAACCAGGCAGCGGATTGGCTGGCCAATTGGGGCTGCAGGGGACGTGGCAGCACGATTGACTGTTAGTGGAGAGCCGTGGATGGGAACAGGGAGTGGAAGGAGCTAGCGGACATCATAAAGGCTGATCATGATCAAGCCACCGACGGAAATACACGGATCAGTGAGCTGGATCAATAAAAGGAAGTGGCGATCCCGATTTTTGAACATAGTTCAATCGGGTCCGGATAAAGATATCATAACAGATTACAGGGTATATAATCAGAAGTTACGAGGTAGTACAACGACGGCGGGAGGGGCGAGTGGTAAGGAGTACACCCAAGGTGAGGCAATAAATGTGCGTGACATTAGAGGAGATGGGAGCGGTTCGTCAGACTTCACAACAGAGGAAAGTAATGTAGGAATGATGGTCGAAGGCAGCGGCATATCGGAAATCTACCGGCGGCAATCGGAAGTTGAACCAAGGAGGTACATCGAGGACCGTAAAATGTTATATAACCAAAGCAGGATGAAAACAAAATTATTTCTTGATTTCCTAATTTGGGGAGGTTCGGAGATAGCAGTTGAGAGCCAGCAACGAAAAGCTAAGGCTTTTGGAAACCAGGGATCTCTGTGCGACAGAGCCACGGGTAACATGGAAACCAGGCAAAATTTTAGGGGAACAGAGGAGCAGCATAATGCAGATGGGGAGAACAGGAGCCGGAAGGGTAAAGGCATTCTGAAGGTCGAGCAACCGTTCAAGGTCTGGGATGTTGAGGATGACTCGGAAGAGGATTTGGCTCCTGGCGAAGGGAGTGAGCACCCTTATCCTCAGGAGAGCTCTGCAGACGATGAACATCCGCAGATGGGTGAAGACCATCCAGTGCCGCCGGGTTTGAAGGTCTGACGTTATGGTCTAAGGAAACGAGGCAGGACCCCCCAGTAGAGGAGGGGACTCGGAGTGGAAAAGAGGCCGAGGGCAGAGTAAGAAAACGCAGGAGGAGGGTGAAAACTCCAGGCAAGACCAGAATAAGGATAAAAAACATAAGAGGACTGTGAATCACCAGATTCGAAGGGCAGAACAGGCTTATCAACGCAATTCCAATCCTGCTGTGCGTAGAATCATGCAGTACCTAGAAGAGGAGTCGTTACAGGATCAATCTACAGAGGAGATGGAAGAGTGGGAGTTTCTGCTCCATGACCCTGGCCACACCAGGGGGCGAATGTCATTGTTCAAACAGTCTCTGCATATCTATTGGGTGATGAAAGGGCTGATGGCAAAGGCGCTTGAGCAAGTGGCAAAGGAGATGGTAGAGCTGGCCCAAGGGAATCCTGACATACGCAGAGAATTGAGCTTCATTCGCATAGTAATGGCGAGGCAGGAGGAGAAGCTGGATGCAATCCATCAAATGCTGAAGCGGGACCATCCTGAACCAGCGAGAGGAGACAACCAGCAATCAGATATGGACAATGCTTGAAATAAGATATGTTTAGAAACTGTAATAGCTTTTTTTGTTATGGCTTTTTACATGTAATAGATAGAGAAAAGCAGATAGTGCAGATTAGTAGTATTAGCAAGTCACAGGACTGCCTCGTTTATTTAGCTAAGACTACCAGACTGTGGACCTTCTATTTTTGGGCCGCAATTAAAAACTATAGGTGGATTTCTGACCCGGTTTCCCCATGTGGGCGGGCTGCAACATTTTTTGAAATGATGTAATGTTCAGTGGATCGAGTAATAGAATGAGTACCATCCTAGCTTACAAAAAAAAAAAAAACATTTTGAATCACTTATTCCATATTCCTTAACTGACCATTAAAAAAAATCATTTTCATTACATAGAATAACTTTACAAATTGAATAGCAAGTCACATAACGAATAACCATTGTTCCAACATATTATCATAAAGCGTTGTAGTCTTACGTAATTATCATTATTCATTTCATTATGACAATTAATCATATATTTGATCATGTAAGTGTCAATTTCATGCAAGGGAACAACATCACTAGAATGAAAAAATAGGAAAACACATTAATGGACACCAATATACCCCGAAAACCCTGAAGGAAAAAAATAACAAACGTTTATTGTATTAAACATTTAGTGAGGGTGTTCATCCCTCACTCAATGGCTATAAGGGAGTCCATCCCTTAACCATTGTTAAATATATTACAAAGAAATATCATCTTAAATTAAAAATAACTTGGTATAACCTATTAGATTAATCATGGTATCATTTACATCACAGTTCTTTGAACACTGTGTCTTTGTGGTCTGATTGTTATGTGTGGTAGATTGTTACGCATTTAACAAGCCCTCAACCTGCATGGACCATTAGTTCATTGTCTTCCACAAGGGTAAACATAATCCATCCTTCACATAAGACATAGTCTTTTCCTCCAATTACTATCATCAAAAGCTCTGACATCATGATTATAAAATATTTATCAAACCCAAATAATAAGCTTTTATTAGTTATGCCTCAAACATATTTTCATGTCCATAATTAAAAAGTGTACAAAGTATTGAGACATGCCTCTTTATTAACATTGCACATGCATTAATTAAAATTACATAACTAGTAGAACATGTCTACTTACCTTTACATATATATGGTTATGACATGTCGGTCCATCCGTAACTCACATGCTTAAGGTAAAATAAAAATATTACCAAGACATGCTCACTTGTCCATACACATGTATCATGAGAAATGGAAACATTTACATTCTACTTCTACCCACAAGAACATGGTAATATTTTAAATGACCTCCATGGTTTCATCATCTCTTCCCATAAAAGGATTGAAATCTTTCCAAAGACAAAAGATGCACTATCTATCATTTTTTTGCATAAGAAACATTATTTTCCAAAGGAATAACCACCACAGCTACCCATATTTGTTATAAATTAAAACTAAAACATTAGATATATCTTTGTTCATGCAAATACACATTAATTTTAAGTAGACATATTATTGTTTGCATATACAAACAAATTCTTCTCAAAAAAATCTAACACAATAGATTTTATTCATATACATGCACATACATATTCACATATTATTTTCAAGAAATCAAAACACAATAGTTATTTTTCCTGAGTACACCAAGACATAATATTTTCACAAAAGATAACATGAAAAAGGCTCATATGTAAACTTTTAAGAAAATAAATTTGACTTTTTTTTCATGCTTAATAATTCATATGATTTATTTTCCAATCATGACTAATATTTTAAGAAAACGACATTCATATGCATTATTATTGTGCATACATACTTCCTTTTCAAGGCGTCTAGAAAATTAGTTGTTATTTTGCGCATGCAATACATATTTATCTTTAAAGAAAATATAACTCAATAGATATTTCCTTTTGTATATACATTAAACACATTCTGTTTTGTAAGAGAACTAATGCAATAGTTGTTATTTCTATGCATATGAATACGAGTTCTTTTGCAAGCAAAATAACTATTTTCTATGTGCAAAATTGACACATATTCAATTTCAAGAATTGGAAAAAGAAAATACCACATCTTATTATCTCTTCACTTGAGAATCCATGGAAATATTTCCAAGATGGTTACCACCAACAATAATAAAATCAAGCTCTAATAAAGGTCATATAATAATAACCATAAACATTCAAACAAAAACAAGGAAGAGAGGGCCCCATATTTATGCATGGTGACTGAAAGTGAGTAGAATACTTACTTGTGAAAGAAAAGAAAACACAAAGTCGGTGGAAAAAACCCTCGACATACAAAGAGTTTTCCACTCATCTGCCGAAAGCACAAAGCACACATTTGCAAGTCCCTCTTGTAGTGTTCATGCTCCTCTAGCGGTGGGGTGAGGTTGAGAAATAAAAGAAACATGCTAAAAACAATAGGAGGTGAACAATTGCAACTCTTAGAAGATATGTCAGGTATTCACTCATTAGCAGTGAAATTTTTCGAACCTAATTTACTGCAACGACTAAGATCTTGAACAATTCTCCTCACATGGTAACAACGTCGGAGGAGACACTTGATGATCCAAGATTCTAAGTAATCAACCACTCCTTTCATGCACACCGAGCCTTCTGTGTTCGTTATGCTAACGTTGTTCCTCACTCTGGCTTGAGCCATATCCACGTTTTTCGAAAAATATTGAAAAAACAATACCCTCTATATGGCCTTTGTGTCTTGAGTAAAACATTACTTTTATTCCTAACTTACGAATAATTCATAGTTTCCATATCCTAGTTGCAATTGCTCAGAAACATAATTGATTCTTTGTGATGATCAACATATTAATAAATGATAACTTATATATATATAAGTTAAGGATTTTATTTTATTTCTAGTTGACTTTTATATATATATATATATATAAGTTAAGGATTTGATTTCTAGTAATTACCATTAAATAAAACAATAATGTTTTTATCTATAATCATAAGTATTTACAAATACACAAATATTCAATTTTTACTTTCAATCACTTAGCCAGTATTCAATTTGGAAATCATGGTCACTTTACACAATAATTTTAATTACAGATGGTTTATCAACTATGAAAATCACTTTATGAGAGTTTATCATTGCAACAAAAAATATCTTAGGTGGTTTAACAACCTCCATCACAAGAAATCCATAGCATATGACTAACAAATCCAACATAATCACATTAATGAAAACATTTTCAATCAAATGATATTCACAATATCATAGTACTGCAAGTACTAAGAGAGAACCTAGCTCTCCAATCATTGAAATGATAAAAGTAGTCATAACAGTACCAATTGCATATTGTCTTAACCCCTGGTAAAGACATCCACAATTCCGATAATACAATAGAGAGACTATTGTTCCAATAGTTCCTTCCCAAGAACTGCGGTCCTTTCATGTTAGGATGTACATAAAATCCTTACATAATTGAATACAAAAAATTCATTTAACACATCACTTACTTGGCTAGTTAACTTGGTCTACTAAGAAAGCCATAGTGGAAAAAACAATGCTCCTCTCAACCAATGAGAATTTGTTTCTACTAACCAAATTTAATTAATTTCACATCCAAGACAATTCCTTAGCAGGGACCACACTTGGTCTAACATAGGATTCCTCTTGTAGGTGTCCTCCCTATCACTCTAATAGTGTCATGTCTTTAGGAATTGGCTCAACAAATGACTCTTTTGGGACTCCTCCAACATGCTCCAAAACCAACAAGGTTTCCTTAAGATTTCCCCCTCTCACCATCTTGGCCAACCTTTTCCCCTTAATGAGATCATCTATCTCCGGGGAAAGGAAATATAGGTATGCAACTGCCTCTGCCCATGGCCCTCCTTATTCCTTTTCAACTATTACATAACTCTCTCAGATGTAAAATTATCTTTTAGCATCCTTTCCCACTATAATTTACATAACTGTCAATATGCACATTAACATTAAAGCAGAAGGAACATGTATGTATATCATGTATTCATATTTGTCCCTCAACATGGGCCACATAGTTTGTAAAGGTAAATTTGACAAGAAATCACCACTGGCATTGTTTTGGATTCTAGAGACAACCTCTCATTACTACAAGACCAGTGCCTAGAACATCTAGATATTATGTGTCTCTAACAGTTATTTGAAGAATAGAGACATCACGTATAGCTTCACTTATAGTTAGAACTTGATTGGTTTAGTCATCAAATAAAGGCCTAGTCCATGATTTGTTTGTACATTCACATATACCTATGATACCCAGAATCATTAAATATAAATTTAGAACACCAAGAAGATCAAGGATTTACAAATCAATTACTTTAGCAATGATATGAAAGTAGACAAAATAGAAAGAACAACCCATCATGTAGAGATCACAATATCAAGAATTATACACTTTTCTAGGTTAGGAAAGGCATAATGGATAAGCAACAAGAATAGATGTGATGATTCAAGGAGCACAATTAAAGAGCTAGCTTCTGAAGAATCATATATGCATTTTCACTAATATCTTATTTCAAATGAATTTGTAAGAAAAGATGAAACACATACGGCAGCTACATAACGTGAAATCAAAGAAGAACATGAACATTATGGAATTTTAACAAAGAGAAGACATACTATAATCCTGGAATGAACGAATCACCATGATTTTCATTAATAATATGAGAGATACATTCTTCAATAAGTAGATACTTTCTCAAAGATAACATAGAGTTTCTTTCCACAAATTATGAACCCGTTTTCCTTTGTCAAGAACCTATATATACAAAGCCCTTAAAGCATTGGTCGTTAAAGAAATATTCCTTCTTAATATTTTCCATCATTGCAAAGAATGACGTATCAAAATTAGAGCATGCGCACAGGCACAACCCTCTTAACCATACAAAAAAGTATTGTTAAAAGCATAGTGAAACATAACATAAAAATAACTAAAAAGTAAAATCAAAGGCCATAACTGGAAATCAGAACATCGATATTTGAGGACTTCAAATCATGATGAAAAACACCTACTGACCGATGAAATATGTACAATTATGTGAAGTGGGCCTTCCAATGTAACCAATCCAGTAGATAGCTACTTACTGAAATCCTGTTCTCACCTTCCCCAAGCAGGTAGAACGATGTACATGTGGGCAACTTACAATAACAACTGAAACCAAGGCTTATGCTAACGAACTAGGCAACATTCATCTTCTCTAATGCTTGCAAAAGAATTCCGAAGGGATCTTGAAAATCTTGAAGCACTAGCTTGTTTTGAGATCCAGCAGTAAAAATACAAGTACTCCCTTCATTATGATCTGAAAGAAGAGTTACTTGTTGATTGATAGGAAGGCATAGAGAAGTGTACGCTTTTGATATTTGAGTGCTAGCTGTAAATTCCTTGACCATGAGAAATTTTGTCTTGAATTCTTGCATACTGTGTCTCTTAGGCTCACACTCCTCAATTTCATAGTCTAAGCCATTCCTAAATAGAAAACATTCTTCAATATTATCAAACATGACAGCCTTATCATTTTCATGAAGGAAAACAATATCTGTTCATTGATCTATAAATCTAATTTCAAGACTATTATCATTTTCAAAAGTAGAAGAAGCTTCACCAACACCTTCTTGACCATGTGCACACTGCAGACCTGCATTAGCTTGGGCTATAACATGACCTTTCAGGAGTTGATCTATCTCATCTTCAGACAGAGGAGAAAGTAATTTTTGTTCCCTTTTGCTAAAATAGTAATTGTCTTCTTTCCCTCCTAAAGATTCACAAGGTTGTTGAATATCTTCATTAATTTCAAGCAAAGGAATATATAAATTTTCCTCAGATTGTTGATTTATTTCATGTGATTCCTGTTGACTATCAAGATGAAAAATTCCTTCATCTTCAAGCAAAGAAGAAGCTACGGTACACTGACTATGATTTTGTGTAACAAAGTGACTGGTTTCAATGATTTCCTCATCATCACGATCTGAATCTAGACCTGAATTAGCCAACTTGACTCTATCACAATCTGAAATTGAAACTTGATTTCCTTGCATATTGTCGTCTGCTATGATCAGATCTAAAATAAGACCTTGTCTTTCATCATTTTCAATTGAACTAACATCTTGAACCTACTGCAAATTTTCCAGAGCATCTTGAAAAGTATCGTCTAAGCTCTCTTTAAGCTGCTAAAATGGATTTTCATACAGGGCTTCCATGATCTCATCGTCCATGAAGTCACCATCTTCATAAACTTTCTCAAGATTTTCAATAAAACTATAAACATGTTTGCGATAGTTCTGAACTAAATTTAATGACGGATAATATTCTTTATACCATTCAAAGAACATGGTATGAAAGTCCTTTATACAGTAAATACAAGCTGGTGGCAAACTTTCATACCAAGATCAGGCTTGACCTTCTAGAGTGGCCATGAATATATTCATCAAGCAGTTTTTAGGAAATTCAACCTTCAACTTGCGAATATGTATGTGAAATCTAAGCAGATGTAAAGTAGCATCATTCCTATTATCATCTTTAAACATAGGCAAATTCCTTTGCCAATCTACCTTAGGAATTTTATTTGGGAAACCTGGAATGTGATCTTGGCTCATGGAAGCATACCTTCAAGCAAACAAATCCATTTTGATAACAATGAATTCACCAAAAAGAATTCTTCAGGCTACTGGTTCTTGAAGAGTAGAGTTGCCATAAAAACTCTGAACCTTGGGATTTTTCGACATTGGAGTCGCCAGGTGAATGATTTCAACCTTCCGGTGTCTGATCGTTGTCCACCATCAACAATTAGAACTAAACTTGATACATTTTGCTGAGGAACATAAAACTATGTTCCCCAGTATGATCACCAATATGTTAAGGCCTAAATCTACCTCAGGCTGAAGAAAGGCAAGTATAGGGTAACATCAAACCACACTTAACCTGGTAGCTAGCCCTATCAGGTCGGGAGAGGGCTCTCTCCTTGTCAATCTCAAAAGAATATGGCAACTTAGGCTTGGGATGACTGAAATTAAATGCTAATTTTAGGCTAGGTATATTGTTTAGAGGATTTTGATTGATTTTAATGGTTGGTTGCTGGATCAAATGAGGAAGGCAACTTTGGGTCCGGGAAATCAACTCAGATTTGTAGAGGTTTCTATGGGGTGAGGTAGGCAAGTGTTTTAGCACTTTGAAATGAATGTGATGGTGAGTCTAAAGACTGGTGAGGACTTTTAGAGGGCATGCAAGGTTCATGAGTCCTCTTCAAACAACAGAAAACATTAAAAAAAAACTAAATGTATCCTCTAGGCAGAGCAATGAATATCAATGGATTCTACATAATTCTATTGATTCATTTAGTTATGAAGGATGAAATAGATTTTGGAACACATACACATAAGAGAAACTAAATTACATAAGAGAAAACAATGCCAAGACACTTTACCACGAGAATCCCACAAAATGTTGCAAAACCTTGGTTCATTTCCTTGCCAAACTGCATAAGTGATTTACAATAGTGCTCAATGCATCCACAAGAGTCTAACCTTGAAAAATGACTAAGAAAGTACAAGATATAGGCATCAAACCACATATGCTAGCCATCAAGAGTTGAATCCATGAGTCAAGGAGTTGTTTCAACAACATCTAAACTAGGAACTACAAAATAGGCAGTGGAACAACTTGCCTCTAAAATTATGGAAATTGATTCATTCATCCTCCAACCAATTCTAACTAATGTATCTAACCCCTCAAGACATTTTTCATCATATTTACATCAATGTACATCATATCAAATCATATTACATCATTAATTTACTAAACAGAGAAGAAAAAGTCAATTGACAGCTAAACTAGGCGAAATGCTGAACAAACAGGCAAAACTGGGAAATTTTTTCCTATGCACACTGCCACTGATCCTATGTGTAGCGCGTTTTCCAGGCCACTTTTGGAAGGCTTCTTGAAGTCCAAACTAGGTGCAAGATAGCTCATTGGAAAGCTTGGTGATTCTACTTTCTAGAAAAACTTGAATATTTGGATTTGTAGTTCATTTTCCCCTTCAAAAATGGAATCTCCCAAGACTGCTTCCTGCGTGGCAAAAACGTGGCAGAGAGGGCACTTTTTGAGTGTTTTTTGCCCTTTTGGAGACCTAGAATTTGTCCAAAAATCTCAGCCATTCCTGAACATGCATATTTTCTCATGTTGATTCCAAAAATGCAAACCTTTTTGCAAATGGATGCCCCCAATAAAAGCATAGCACCGGTGGTGCTACACACCTACTGAAAAAACCTGTTTTTTGCATTAAAATTTTCAAAAATGACAAAAAAAAGCTCTAAATTCCTTGAAATTTGGCATGATTGATCCTTTTTAGATGATTTGCTAGGCCAATGATGCTTTGACCAAGATCTTGAGCTTATCTTGTTCTTTCTTGCTCCTTAAAAATCTTCTTAGCTTGGCCTTTAACCTCTTCACCCTTGTTTTGCAAATTTTGTTCCAAGTTAAGTAGTGATATGCCATATGGCGCAACATTTTCTTCTCTTTGTTGGCTTTCTTAAGTAATTTCTCCAGATGAATGTTTACCCTCTCTAACCATGATTCCAGGTCAGCCTCAATTTCTTACTCAAGAGATGTCATATTGATTTTTCTTCTTTTTGCCACTTGTCAGTTTTCTCTAATTGTTTGCAGCTCCATAATATTTTTTTTGTCCTCTAGTTGTTTGTTCTTCTGCTCAAGAAAGTTAATGATCCATTTTTCCCTCTCAAGGTCAAGTGAAAAGGCTTGTATTTCAGCCTCCTTTTCTTTGATGATCATATCCTTGAGTCTTGAGCATTGGGAGCCCAAATCAATGTCGTTTTCCTCAACTAAGAAAAACTCCCTATCTTGCCCTTCAGTAGGGCCCTCCACATGCACCTGTTGCTTTCCTTTGTCTTTGCCTTGTACTTGTTCAGCTGAAGAAGAAGGCAAAGCCCCTTTCACCATTGGTGAAGATAGAATTTGCCTATGATCCTGTGAAGAAAACGAGATCCCTTCCACCCTTGGTGGAGATAGTACTCATTTAGCAGCAGTAAAAAGTCTCCTGGTGCCTTTCTCATAAGTGGCAAACACTCGCACACTTGTAGTTTTAGTCTCATGAACATCTGGTCAGTTTGAAGGCCTTCCTTCCTCTTGAAGCACCGACGGAGTCACTTGAGGGCCTTTGAAAATCCCATGTGCAATGAAGGTATCCCAGTTATCAAAGGCCCTTGTTTTGTAAATTTTCTTCTAGGTTAAGTAGTGATAGGCCATATGGCACAACATTTTCTTCTCTTTGTTGGATTTCTCAAGCAATTTCTCCAAATGAATGTTTGCCCTCTCTAACCATGATTCCCGGTCAGCCTTAATTTCTTGCTCAAGAGATTTCAGCCTCCTTTTCTTTGATGATCATATCCTTGACCCTTGAGCTTTGAGAGCCCAAATCAATGTCATTTTCCTCAACTAAGATAAACTCCCTATCTTGCCCTTCAGTAGGGCCCTCCTCATGCACTTGTTGCTTTCCTTTGTATTTTCCCTGTACCTGTTCAGCTGAAGAAGAAGGTAAAGCCCCTTTCACCCCTGGTGAAGATAGCATTTTCTTGTGATCTGGTGAAGAAAATGAGACCCCTTCCACCCTTGGTGGAGATAGTACTCATTTGGCAGCACCAAAAAGTCTCTTGGTGCCTTTCTCATAAGTGACAAACACTGGTACACTTGTAGTTTCAATCTCATGAACATCTAGCTAGTTTGAAGGCCCTCTTTCCTCTTGAAGCACCGATGGAGTCACCTGAGGGCCTTTGAAAGTCTCATGTGCAATGAAGGTATGTGCAATGAAGCTATCCCATGGTATGTTCAGCAATCTTAGCTAATGCAAAATAACAATTTTAATCAAAGAGAAATGGTAAATGTTGTTGAACTGCTGAGGAAAAGGTTTCCTTTGCACATATAGAGCCATCTTCTCAATATTCCTGCATATAAAGTATGGGAGGTTCATCATCCTTACTCTTGTGAAATGCATCAACAATCTGACATGGTATGTATATAGACGAGAAAACCTCCCTTCATAGGTAAAATACTTGATGATGAGTTTCATGAGTGGAGCATAAGTGTTTTGCAAGTATTTAAAAGGAAAAACCCTGTTGATTTTCTTGTGATAACCAGCCTTAATGTAAGGCTCATAATGCTCTCTGCCCACAAGCTGCCCCTTATTACACTGTTCACCTACATGAGGGATGCCTGTTGCTGCTGCAATGGTTTCAGGTGTCAAGGTGAAAGAGACACCAGCTAAGTTCACCTGGCCATTGTGAAGATGAAGAACAAATAACCTAGCAAGCTCATGATGATATTTCACCCTCTCCACCATTTCACAAAACTGATAACAAGACTGGTGTTGAAAAAAAGTTACAACATGAGGACAAGCAAGTAATTCTTTGAGAGTGGTGGGCTCCTCCTGGATATGTTTTCCTCCTTTGTGTGGTTTTCTTGGCACATGAGCTTCTCGGGAGGAATCAATGAGAGTTTCATCTTCCCTCCCATAGTCTGAATCTGTCTCCATACTTATGAATTTGGAGAGAAAACTAATGAGTATGAAGAGGTTTTTTAAAATATGAAGGTGAGTAATGTATGTAGGAAGTGACTGCTATTTTCTTTTGGGAAATGAGGGAATCACTGATATTATGAATAAATGAGGAAATGGGAATTAGGGTTTTGGGGATAGAATAAAGGGTTAGGGTTTGGTAAATGGGAATGGGGTTTGGGTAGTGAGTGCTAATGATTTTGTGAAAGGGAAAGGGAAAGGGATTTAGGGAAATTTAGTGTAAGGAAATGGGGTGTAGGAAGATAATGTAAGGGAATAAAAACAATAAAAGACAATACCCTATGCAAATTTACAAGAATGTTCGGAGGATAGCTAGGGTTTTAGTTTTAGAGACATACAAATCACCAAAATTGATGAAAAACTCCTTGCTAGAGAAGATGAGAAGCTTCACTTACTTGATGAGAGGTCAATTGTGAAATTTGAAGCAGAGGAGGGTGATGAAAACTATTTTGAAGCTCAACAGATTGGTGCGTAACGCTGCCTCTCAGGTACCCAACGCACTTTGTATGCATAGCGCCTGAACAAAAAGCAGTGTAAAACCTGCGCCAGGTGTGTAGCGCCAGAGCCTAGGTGCGCAACACCAGTGAAATTTCAAATTTTTTGCTCAGTTTCACCTCTTTCTCCCAAAAACATGATTTTTTCCTTTTAGCTCACTCACGTGCAAAAATGAAGACTTCAAACACATAGATGAGCTTTATATCCCCTTGGCTTTAATTTTTTCATTTAGCAAACCCACTTTTCTAATGTCTTAGTCACTTTGCTTTAAAAACTCTGTTTTTCATTTAAAGTTTGACTCTTCTTGATCAATTGATGAGTTGATGCATAGGTGCTTGTTGTTTTTTGTAGTGGCTAGGTTTGGCAAGGTGACCAAGAGCAGTTGCAGAACTTATTACATACAGAAACATTGAAATTACATGAAATTTGTACATAAAATGGAAAAAACCCTGTTTTCACCTCAAAACAGAGTTTTGAGTTGAAACAAATTTATGGAGCCTAACAAAAGTAAAATTTATGATTTTATGAGTTTATTTATCTTCCTCATGTGCTTGCTGACCTTTTATTTAGTTTTGGATGACTATGATGACAAACCCTAGACCTAGTGAGACAAAACCCTAAAACTGATTTTTATGAATGAAATGAAACTGGATGACAATAAATAACCTGAAAAATGTGACAACAGGTCAGTAGATGAATGACATGAGGGAAATTGACATAAAAACACTACCATCAGTTGATCCCTGACCTAATGGAATGCAGCTGATCAGATGGGACACCTAACATGCATGCAAAAAGAGAATTTTGATCACTGATGGAGGGATGAAGATACCAACACTAACAGGGGTGACGAGAGGATGTTGATGCTTGGTGAGAAGATGTAGAACCCCATGGATGAACCATTTGAAGCATTGGAGGGTTGGGAAATTTCTTGCACTGTTGCCACATGGCTGGAGGAGGTGCAGGGATAGAGTTGAATTGCCAATAGTGATGTCTGATATTGATCACCCTTGCATAATCCCGTTTTCACTGAGAGATACCCTTAACCATATCGAGAAGGTGAAATTATTTCTCCAAGAATTTTGCAATGGTTATTCCTTTAAGGCCCAGTTTTTTCTGGGGAGCTACACCCATCCTACTTTTAGTGTCAGCCAATTTATGGTTGTACAATTCCTATGTTAGAAACTCTCCATTTTCTCCCCACTAGTTAGGTAACCTGACTTCAAGGAGCTAATTGAACTTGACATCAAAGGTTGCCACCTCTTTCTGTAGCTTTGCTAAACTTTGTTCTACTTTAGCCTTGACTTCTTTCGAGATAACCTTGGAAATATCTACCACTGCATCCATTCTATCATCTATGACAAGTGTCCTTAACTCCTCGATTATTCTCTCAGTCAATGACTAAATATACTTCTTAGCATACTATCAGTTAGTGATGCTAGCTTGCTTGTCATTCTATAGAGAAGGGGAATATTTAACACACAACTTCTTTTGATCGTGTATCAAAAGATATTTGTTCCCAGCATTGGCGGATCTCATGGATGATCTTATCCCACAACACTTGTCTCGCTTTGATGAGAGCCAAATTTCCTTTGAGTCTAGCCTTCAGGTCTCTATTTTCTTGAGTCGCACTTTGTAAATCCCTTGTAAGATTATATATGTTTTCATTTTACACTTGGAGTTGCTTCTCTTTCTGGGCTACCCAAACTTTCGTTACATCTAATTCACTCTGAACTTTTATCAACTCATTCTCACAAAGTTTTAGTTTGGTTAATGCCTTAGCAAGGCGATCAGTGGAGGTTTGAGAATCAGTGGGGACGAGTACTGTGTAGACATTTGAGGTGACCTTATTCTGTAAATATTCCACTGTCATCTCCAAGGTAGTAACTTTGTCCCTGCATTAGTTTAGCTCCTGCATTATCACTTATTTATCCTTTTCGCCCTAGATGAACTCGTGGGTTTGAATATGCTCACCCCAATGCATCTTTAATTGTCGTATCAATTCTAGATTGTCCTTCTAGGTGGCCTAAAATACATATGCCACTGCTACACCATATTCAGGATCCATTCCTTTATTCATGAGCAGTTATTTGTATAATTATTTCTATTGAAAATAATGATAGGACCTAATATTCTTAGTCCTTACCTTCTCAACGATTTTATCTGTATAGACCTAAACCCAATCAATAGTCATCTGGTGATTGTTAATTTCATTGTATAGAGTTTCTCCCACCTACCTGTGTAGGTTGACTTTATCTGCTAGAGGGACACTAGTCAAATCCAGAGACACATCCAGATTCTAGAATTGGGAACCAGAAGGCAAGGTTTGGATGGATGGGTGCTTCAATCTTATTTTCATCTCCTCCCTCTCTAAGTCCATTGTAGCTAATACCCTATTGTGCTAAGGGGTGATCTTTGAGGCCATTTCTTGGTGACATCTATTTTTCTCTCTGGTTCCTTACTTGGATGACCCTTCCCTGTGACAAATCTATTCCTGCAACATAAACGATTTCCTCAGACTTTGGGATTGATACCGCGATCCAGGAGGTCGATGAGGCCACTAGTGGTATTTCTAGGTTGACCTGAAAACCGCGATTATTAGACACTTGTGCTTGAAGCTAGATGCGTTGTTCTTCCTCCTCTTGTTCATGTTCATGTTCCTATTCAAGCCCTTGACTTCTATCCCTTTTATGAACCAATCCTTCTTCCATGTTAGCTATCCTTGAAGTGTCATCAACCCTCTTTTGTGATTTGTCCATGCTGACTAGGAACTAATGTATCCATGTCTGTATTATCATGCACATAAGTTGAGGTTTTAATATTTTCCATTCTCCAAGCAATGAGGCCTCGAGGATTGTAATGCCAAATTTTTCCTTTCTTGAACTCCATGGATTTGAGTAGGGCCTCATCTAATTTAAAGGCTCGCCTGGTACTTATCACAAAAGGACCTGCCAACTATCCCATTTTAAAGATGTAAACTTCTTGGTCAGTACAAAGTGAAGAAAGTCAACACTGAGGATTTTCCTAATGAACTCGAGAGTGAATATCTTCATTGGAAGAAACAGTGGGAAATGATAAAGAGGAAGTTCACATTTGTAAACATGAATCTCTGTATGGTTCTGATAGAGGAATCAGTCTCCAATGACAACTTGCTCGTGGAGTTGGAGGAGTTCCTTTTGCTCAGGGAATATTCTAGAAGGTAGCACTCCATGAGTAATTTGGTAAGAAACAACCACGAAGGATGAGAGGAAATGAGAGTATCCACCTAAACCAAGCCTCTTCCTTATAGAGATATTCTAGTCAAAGACTGAATTTCTCTCTTTATTGGGGGAAAACACATCCAGGTGGAGAAAATGGAATTCCTCAATATGGGCATAGAGGAACAAGTAAAACAACAATGAGTAGTAGCGTAAGTAGGAGGAGACTCTAAAATAGTTGAATTGGAAATGAATGGAAGCTGAGATGTATTATGGGATGTTCAGCTAGAATTTAGGTTTCTTCATCTTATGGAAACACCCTAGCGCCACCGTGCTTAATTTCAGGGTGGTGTCTCCATCCAATAGAGAATTGATAATGGCTAAGATCGACTGAGCAAAGGTATTAAAGAGATTTAACAGGAATTGAATGCCTGGGGACAAGGTTTTGACCTTTGGAGTGTGAATTTTCTCTAGGAATGCTTGCTATTCTCTAGTTGGAAGTGCTTGGAAATAAATGGCTAGGGATGCATCATTCAATGTCCATATAGTAGGCGATGCAGGGAAATTAAGAGCTATCTGAATTGGGGGGTGGGTTATCTCGAGGATTACCACCCCTGAAGTAGAAAGAAAGCAGTTTTTCTCCTTTTGATAAGAATCCATCAGCCACGTTACGAATTCAGGGAGGTGATGGACTAGAGGGGAAATTTGATAGTACAACCCAGAAGCCATGACCCTAAACTGGTCCTCATTCCTCACATGGTCAGCGAACATTTCATAATGGAGGTCTGCGAGAGGAAAGGGATAGACACAGTTAGAAATTTGGGCTTCGGTGTTTGTTAAAGGCCTGACACTGGTGCTTTTGACCTCATGGGTGTTGGGGGTTGTAGGCATCACATGCTTCATCCCTTTGAATAAAATGAAAGAAAGAAAACAATGAGTTTCAGGTGTTGGGTTACCTAGAGCCTGTAGGGGGAATGAAAATGACTCAGGAGGGCATCCATGACCTTTTGGAGAGTGTACAGAGGAATCCTACACTGTTGTCTAGGTGCGAGGATTTTTGACTCGTTTGAAAGATCACTATTGGGTGATTGATTTAGATTTTTGGGGAATTTATGCAAAGGAAATGGACATATGCCCAGGTGGCAGGAGATGGATGTAGGAGAGGGAGACACATGACGATCGCGAATTGGCATGGGAGGATAGGGGATGAGCTTATGTGAAGAGGTGGGCGATTTCTTATTTCACCACTTACTTACCCTTTACCACTATACCTAATGTCTACGCGTTGTAGAGAGATAGGAGGAGACCACCTATTGGGTGGTTCCTACCAATTACGGCGGAGTGTACCATGGATTGAAACAAGCCTTCATTGGATGTTGGAATGAATGAGGACCATTTGGTGAGCGTTGACCATTCAACTTTTGGGGGCCTTTACATGTGTTAACTATTTCGTACGTTTGATTCCAAAGTTGCACTTAGGTGTTCGTAGATTTAGATCATGGGTGACCCAAGCCTTGAGTTGCACTGTTTATAATCCATGATCAAACTTCAAACCATTAGTCCGAACATTTGATCATCACCCAAAGCTTCTCCTATTACCTCTTCCCATGCAGACTTGATATACTTAACCATTGTGGGTTAAGATGCCCGATACAGATATCTCTTTCCATATTTAAAGAATACCATCTCATCTCTTATCTAAGAATATGCCTTAGTGAGAGATGAAGATAACATTGGCTCCAACTAGGAATGAGGCATTAGATTCCAATGCATCAAGAATCCACAGTCTGGTAATTCATTTCTTGGGCATGGAGTTTTATTCAAAAAAAAAAATTTCTTTATAAAAGTGAATATTTAAAAGAAAAATTAAAACTTCAGAGGATATTTATAATGTACAAACTGATATTTATAATGTGTGAAGGAGGAGTACCTTTAATTCTAGAAATAGAGTTTAAGCAACTGACCATTGACTGGTAATTCAAATTATTCTCCTTCCAAATTCTCGAGTAGGTACATATTACATCCTTTCCTTTTAGAAATTTTGAAGGGGCCAAACCATAGTGGATCAAATTTCCAATGTTTTCCTTTGTCTCCCTTATGAAATCCCATCGTAGGACCAAATCACCCGAATGTAAAGGTTGGTCTTTGGCTTTCATGTCGAACAAATATTTCATTTTTTGCTAATAGTTTGCCAATTTTGTCCCTACCTATTCCCTATTCTCATGAAGTTTGACCAGTTGGTTTATCCTTCGGGTCATGGCATTTGGTTCCTCTTCTGCTTCCTGCAAAAATTTACCACTGGAATTGATAATTGGATTGGGAATATTGTTTCCTTACCATATACCAGCTCGAAGGGTGACTTTCCAATGTATCGTTAAGGAGTCACTAGGTTAGCCCAAAGAGTGAACTTCAACTAAGTGTCCTAGTTTCTCTAATTATCTTTGATGGTTTTATTTAGCACTCTCACCACTGTTTTATTTGAGGTTTCAGCTAAACCATTCCCTTGAGGATAGTAGGTAGTGGAATTTCTGATTATGATATTAAACCTCTGACGAAATTGATTTATGCCGAAAAATCTCTCATAAACTTATTATGGATCACAGAAGCCACAATTGAACAAGAAACTGATAAATTTAGTGAACTTAAAAACCTGAGTGTTGTGTATAATGATCTTGGTAGGGAAACCAAAATGTGATAAGATGTTTTCCTCCATAAAATTGATCACCATGGACTCAGTAGAATTTTGGGCTGGAATGGCCTCTACCCACTTCTTGAAATAATCCGTGGAAGCTAATATCCCTTTTTTTTGGCCATTGGAATGCGGTTTTACCTCTCCTATGAAATATAGTCCCCACTGTCTAAAAGGTTCTTCCACATGTTCTGGGATGAAGGGGAGGGGGGCAGTTTTTACTTTTCAATGAAGACTTGCCACTTATTACATGCCCAGACCTGTGAATGAACTTCTACAAAAACCACAGGCCAGTAGAATCCGACTTTGAGCATTTTTTGAGCAGTGGTCTTCTAGCTTTAATGACCTCAACAAACCCCTCTGTGAAATTATTTAATCACCTTGTGGGTTTCTCCTTCCACCAAGCATATCAACAGGATCCCCACAGGGTCCTTCCAATAGAGTTGGCCATTAGATATGATAAACTTTTGAGTTTGCAGTCTCAATGTTCGGTATTTAGACTCATCCATTCCTAGTGGACACCTCAGGAATAAGAGATAATGGATGATCGATCAAATTTTATCTCAATTTATATGATCTCTTGGGGGATGATCTGTTAAAAGTTGTGGAAGAATGCAGAACCTATGGCACCATATACAATGTTGTCAATACCACTTTCATTGCCCTTATTCCTAAATCTGATTCCCCCTCCTCCTTCAATGACTTCAGGCCCATCTCCCTTTGCAACTGCCTATATAAGATCATTGCTAAAATCATTGCTAACCGTATCCACCCCATCCTCTCTTGCCATATATCCCCCGAACAGTTTTCCTTCCTTGAGCATCGACAAATTCACGAAGCCATAGGTACGGCCCAGGAGGCCATTCATTCGATCTAGACCAAAAAGCTAAAAGGAATCATCCTAAAGATCGACCTGGAAAAAGCATTTGATCGAGTTAGTTGGCTCTACATCAAGATGCTTCTCATTCACCTTGGCTTCCCCCACGCTTTCATCACTTGGATCATGTCATGCATCACCACCCCAACTTTCAGTGTCCTCATCAATGGATCTGCCTCCCATTTTTTCATGCTGAGCGAGGCCTCAGACAGGGCTGCCCCCTCTCCCCCTTACTCTTTCTGATAGTCATGGATGGTCTCAGCAGACTTCTTGCACAAGCTAAAAGAGATGGCAGACTCTGTGGCCTCAAAATAAATGATTTCTGTTATCTTACACATCTCCTTTTTGTGGATGATGTTCTCATTTTCCTTGATGGAAGCATTAGAGACTCTGTCACCTTCTCAAATGTCCTTTCCCTTTTCTCGAAGGCTACTGGCATGCAGGCTAATCAAGGGAAATCCACCATTACATTAGCCCTTACTTCCATCCATGAGTCTCGATTTTCTCAGCACCACTTTCCTTATTGTATCCTCCCCCTTGATCATGGCTTCAAATACCTGGGATTTTGGATCAAACCCCTCAGCCAAAAAATAGTAGACTGGGTTTGGCTGGTTACCAAGTTGGAAAAAAAGCTCTCAAATTGGTGTCATAGATACTTATCCAGAGCAGGCAGACTGGTGCTCATTAAATCTATACTGGAGGCCACTCTTGTTTTCTGGATGGCATTGGCATGGATCCCTAGGAATATCCTTGCTCGTCTTCAACAGATATGTAGCAGATACCTTTGGAATGGTCAACAAGATAAGAAGATATTTGCTTGGGTCAGTTGGCCCAAGATTGCTCTACCCAAAAAATGGGGAGGTTGGGGACTAAAAGACCTAGCTCTATTTGCACAAGCCCTGGCTACAAAAATGGGTTGGATTTTGTTGACTTGGCAGAATCTTTGGACCTCTGTCTCTTATTATAAGTATATTTGGCCTCTCCCATCATGGATTGGGTTTTCATGCCTAACTGGCCAAGAACTGGAATATCATCATTTTGGAAGGCTCTTTTGCACTCCCTACCAATCATCCAGAACAATCTGGTCTAGAGAAGAAATGATGGAACAAAAGCTCGCATAGGCCTGGATCCTTGGATTGGGAGGGGGAGGAAGATACAAGCTACTGAGAGAACTCATCTAGCTCCTCAATTCACAAGATATAAACGTCTTTGCACACATAGCTGATCAGAAAAACACCACCATTTTCTCATAGGGATGGAAATCTGCCCATCAGCTTGACATTCCTCCTCAATGGCACTAAGAGTGGCAAGATTATATAAATTCCCTGAGTGAATCACACATCAAGATAAAGGAGGGACCTTATGAAATTTTTTGGGGTCTAGCTGAGAATGGAATTTATACCCCAAAGGTTGGCTATCTTGGTCTCATATCACAAAAACAACCTGAGCAGACACTTGAGTGGTGGAAGAGCATCTAGAAGCTTGGTTCTCCCCCGAGAACAAAACTTTTCTTTTGGTGTGTTCTCAGAAACAAGGTCCCCACGGGGGAATCCCTATCACATTGTGCCTTCCAAGGCCCTCACTGGTGTGTCTTATGCAAACAATCATCTGAATCGACAAAACACTTATTTCTTCAATGTGAAATACAGAGAAATCTCTAACATATTGTTTCCTCCTCAATTCACCTGTCTGGAAAATGGGAGGGAGAAAATATTTGTCGTGCCTAGTAAAATTGGTGCAATCTACATTGTGGTAGAAAGTAGCTATGCCTCCCCCTCCTCATATGCTGTCATATCTAGCTGGCTCGAAACCGAATTATTTTTTATGATAGAGCAACTAGATGGTTGCATATCTCGGCTCAGATTACATCTGCTTTCCATGAAATGCCGGAGCCCGTCAGACCTCAGACTAGGAGACCACTTGCCCCTGCTCCCATAGATAAAAATAATCCTTGGGCTTTCTTTGATGGTGCTGCACAGAACCAAGGATGTGGAGGTGGATTCATTTTATACCTTACTGAACAACACTACTTTAAGGTTAAAATGGGGCTTGGAAACAGGACAAATAATTATGCAGAACTTATCACACTTCGCCATTTGCTGCAGTTCTCACTTGGTCATGATTGCAAGGATATTAACATATTTGGAGACTCAAAAGTCATTGTAAATTGGCTCTATAATATTACTGTTTGTCATGCACACACACTCAGTAATATTCTAGATGAGGTGAACATGTTCAAAGCTCAGTTTAATTCTATTTCTTGTCAACACATTTATAGGGAACATAACTGCAGTGCTGATGGGCTTTCCAAGGAGGCCATGCTACTTCCCTTAGGACAATGGATGATAGAGGAACTAAGGGGCACAAATGAGTATCGATACTATCACAGGCCATATACTGATTAGACATATCATCGGGCAGAGAGTCCCTAATTTTTTTATTTCTTTTTATTGATCATGAACAAACTATACATATGTATATAATTTTATCAATATGTTTTTTTGTTTATTCTAGACCTTATAGAAAGGACATCGCTTTGCGTGGTGAATGAAAATATTGTAGATAAGCGCTATTTTTTATAATTTATCAGGCTCACAATTGAACACCCTGTGTGGTGAGGAATGATGTCTACATCTTTTTTTTGACAAAACTAAGCACCATTTTTTATTATGGTTCACAGAGATGGCCAAGGGCCAATGAAGCATATGCTGAAAGGCATATACTACATGTAATTTTTCAAATATAATGAAAGATTACAATTTTTATAGTGGAAAAAAAGAGATAATGGATGATATTTTTATAACAAAATGACATTTCATATTTGGCATAGATTTTTTGTTCTGAAGTTTTGACATCAATCTATTGGACTTCTATTTCATCTTCATCGGTTATCAGATTTATCCCCAAAGATAGGTATTTGGACTTTGATAGGCTCTTGGCCAGTCCCTGGCCTTTTATGAGCTTTGTGGGTTTTATGTCCAATTCATATTCCTAGATCTTAGAGATTCACCTTCCCCTCTTTCCCTCATTGTCCCCTTGCACTAGGATATCTTTGACCATTGTTGTTGGAACATATGTTGTAATATCTTACTGTAATACATATACTTTGAATGCCATCAAAGCTTTTACTGTCACATGGGTATGCTTCTCCAAGATGTTGTATTTCAATTCGGCATCCCTCAGGCTTGGTTGAAGAAGGAAATGGTCTGTCCATAACCATCCTTATTTTTTGGTAACAAAACTGAAGTAATAATATGAGGAGAAGTGAATGAAAATATATAGAAATATGTTGAGTAGTTAGGGCTGAATAGTACTGGTGCTTCAACAAAAGCTGTTTTGATCCTAGCAAAATATTCTAGAGAGACAAGACTCCATTTGACTCCATTTTCCTTTTTTAGCATATCTGTAATACCCTTAACTATTTCTGCATAATTGGTTATGAACATTCTCAAGAAATTGATTCTTCCCAGAAAATCTTGGATCTCTTTCTTGTTTCTAGAAAGGGGAATGTGAATTATGGCCTCTACTCGTTTAGGGTCAATTTTCACTCCTTCCTATGCCACTATGTGTCCCAACAATTTTCCTTCACTTACGAAAAATTGAGATTTCTTCGGATTTAGAGACAACCCATATCTCATGCATTTTTCATAGGTGAGTTTCAAGTGCATGACATGTTCTTCATCATTCTTGGAAATGATTATGATATCATATAAATATACCACTACGAACTTGTCTTTTCCCCCACAAATGCTATACCCATAGCTCTTTGAAACATGGATCCTGCATTTATAAGACCAAAAGGCATATGAGCATACTTGAAAGTTCCATAAGGGGTAGTGAACACCGTTTTATTTTGGTCATCTGGGTGAACTACCACTTGATTGTAACCTAAAAACCCATCCATCATGGACATTCTAGCTAATCCAAGTACTTTGTATAGTATGTAGTCCAACTTAGGAAGTGGGTCGTTATCTTTCAACGATGCCTTGTTAAGGTTCTGAAAATATACACATAACCTTATTTCCCTGTTCTTTTTCTCAACTGGGACTAAGTTTTCTAGCCACTCCGAATACCTTAGAGGCACTATGCTTTTAGCTTGCAGAAGCTTCCTCACTTCCCTTTCAATAGAGGGGAGTAAGAGAGGAATAATCTACCTGAGCTTCTATTTACAAGGTTTCATTCCATTTTTTAAAGGAATATTTGTTGGCATTATGACACAGACACAGGTGTTGTCCTTGATGGCAACTCACTCTGGTGACAGATCTTAGTTCAGGCTCTCAGAATGAAGGGAAAATATATATACGCAGGTTCATCATGACCAAGCCACGTATACACGTGGGTTAGACGTTCCAAAGACGCGTATGCGTATAAATGCACTTTCACGCAAGGAAAAGCGCGTACATGTGGGAGAACTTATGTTTGGTCCATGGTATTTAGTCCTTGGTATTTGAACCTATGGGTTTGGACCATGGTATCTCTTCTGAAGTATTGATCCCAAGTATTGGGTGCATGGTATTGATTTGTTATGGTTTTCGACCGTGGTATTATGAAAGGCCTAAGACTATAAAAGAGGAAGGAGATCATTAGGCAAGGTCACGATCTGAATTATTGAATATCTGATAAAGTGCTAGATCTGGAATACTGGTGATTGAGGTTAAGGTGCAGAGCTGGATCTGAACAAAGGAGGAACCTAAGCACAAAGAAAAGGATAAGTTCTATTGATGGGTAAAAATCTTAAGGCTTGAGTAATAGTATCTTTGTATGGTTTTGATCTGTTATATGTGGCGCACGCTTGACCTATAAATTTGATAATCTGGGTTAACTAATGTCTGAATATTTGAAGGAGTGAATTATCTTTATAGATCTGTACGCAGGTTCAGTGAAGCGAAGGCACGTATACATGTTGTTTCTGTAAGTAAAAAGTGTGTATACACAGGTTGGTCTTAACACAGAAGCGTATGCATGCAAGTTTCTGAATATTGAAGTAGCGTATGTCTCTTAAATTATGTTCTAGCTTCTTCTATTGATTACTGCAGTGATATAGGTTCAGAATTGGCGTATGGTTACTGTTACTGTGTTCTGGGTACAGCTATCAGAGAAGTGCATATTTGATTCAGTTTTAATTGGTGAAAAGGAGATTGTTTGATGCAGAAATTCTTGATGTTTGATTGATGTTATTCATGGATCCAGTATGAATATTTATGAAACGTGGTCCCTGGAAGAAAGAGAAGGTTGTAGCCTTCTGTAGGTCAGTACCTACATACTAGTACCTCAGCTAGTACAAGAGCTAAGGGGGTTGTAGCTCCCTTCCAGGTGAGGCTGGAAAACGAGAGAAGGTTGTAGCCTTCTGCAAGTTGAAGCCTGCATACTGGTATAAGTCTGCACCGATACAGAAACATTGTAAAAAGAAGTTTCTAATTAAAAGAATATAGAGATGAATTGCAGCAGGTGGTTTTCACTCACATTGGGTTTCCACCTTATATCTTGTGTTCTTGTGTGTGATTTTATTATGCTCTGTTTTACTATTCCTAGTTACTGTTTATATGATTCTGATGCATAGATTAATGATCAACATCTATAGAATAAATTAAATTATAAGTTTGCATGGTATATGCTGGTTTCCTTATCTGTAGTTGCGTATATATGTGGTTTTCTCTAACTGAATTAGCGTATATGATCTGGGTGTGAAATAAAAATAATTGACTTGATAATACTAATTCACCCCCCCCTCTCAGTATTATTTCCAACAATATTATGTTGTATAATGTTAGTGTCAAATGTATTCAAATCATCATAATACCAAGAAAAAACATATTTATAGAATTTGAAGAGATTTAAATACCTTTGTTTATATTACGAGGGGATTCCCTTTGATAATATGACCATCTAGGGTTCATCTTATGAGCCAATATTGCAGTATTCTACCTGTTCATCCACCCCTGGAGATGTCATTTAGGAGCCTACATCATTGTTTTTAAATGATCTTTCAAGCAGAACAACCCATGAGGAATGGTATTCCCCTTCATTTGTAGGACTTTGTGTCCAACAATTGTGTCTTCCCATGAGGTTGGTCCTTGGTATGAAACTTTTCCTCTTCTTGGTAAATAGTTGAGCTAGCAAATTCCCCAACTACTTCTATAAAGCGTTTGATCTGCTCACCATCCTCAAACACCTTCCAGTGCTTAAGATTATTAGGTATAAAGGGTTTGTGCCTGACCTCCACCTCATACCTGAGAAGTGAGTTTTGAGGAGTTTTGAAGTTGCTTGCTACTATAGCAAGGGAAGCAACCATTATGTTTCCTTCCCTAGGCAGAAATTAAACATTAAAAGCCAAAAATAAGTTGTCTATTAAGTTCCATACCTCATTCTTGTAAGTCCTCAATCTAGGCTGCTTAGCATGGCACTGATTTATGATTTTCCTCACAACCAGCTCAGAATCCCCATATACATTTAAGCATTCAATATTCATGTTCCTTGCTATTTGCTACCCAAGGAGGAATGCTTCATATTTAGCCATGTTTTTTGTTGCTTCAAATTCCATCTTAAATGAAAGCGGGATTAGGCTACCATCAGGGGATATCAGAAATACCCCTATTCCATTTCCTTCTTTGGAATTGGTCCCATCAAATTATAATTTCCATACTTTTCCTTTATTTTTGTTTTCATCATCTAATTGGACCGCTAGATGTACTTGTGTTTCTTCCGAAATGATATCATCTTCTTCATGTAACAGAAAATAAAGTTCACTCTCTTTCCCGTATACAGGGGAATTCTTTGAACCCTTAGCTTTGGTCACTATTTTTACAAATCTTGACTCTCTGTCTTCTTTCTTCACCTTCGAAGGTGGGAATGGTGGCATAACTCAGATATAACTTAATAGAACCCCCCACTTTCGGAACCCAAGACCTCGATAGGAGCATGCCGAATCGAGCAGGTATATCAACTACCACTATATCCATTACTACGCTCTTTACAGGAATCTAAGCCAGATTCACTACTAGGTATTTTATCATTCCCAAGAAGTTTACCCTCTTAGAGTCGAAGTAGTACACGTCCTTGTAGGGTCTCGTGATTTTTAAACCAAGTTGCTCCATCATAGTCAAGGGCATGAGGTTATGTGAAGGTCTAGATTCCAGCATACATTTATGGAGTACGAGGTCATGAATCACCAGGGCGACATAGAAGGGTGTAGTGGAAGGATCTATCTCTTTAGCATGAGGTCCCAAAATGACTATTGGTCTTTCCTCTTGAAGATTTAAACAATCATGGGATGGTGCTGAAGTGGATGGAAGCATCAACTAGGAAATTGGGGCTGTATAAGTCTATTTATTTAGGAGTTCAATTAGAGGAACATGGATTTTTACCTTTTCTAGTTCCCTCTAAAGATTGAAGATAGATTGGCCTTTCTCTGTGCCCCCTGATTCTATTTGTTCTCTTTCTTTTTCACATGTATCTTTTACCAGAGTCAGTGGATTCTCCTCTTTGTGTTCTTTAGATCTATTTCCTTTGCTCATTAAAGGGGCTTTTACCTCAAATTTGTTGAGGTCTAGATTCCCTTTCCCTTTCTCAGGGGATATGGGAGTATCTTGGGGAGAAACACCCTCTTGTTGTTATGGTTCCCTCAACCTCTTTCTTAAGGACCCAATACCATACCTCTGGTGTAGCTGTGCTTGCATGAAATCCGTAAATTGCGTCACCTATGTCCTCCTAATTAATTGTTGCATCCATGTCGTGACTTACATCATGATGAATTATGTTTTCTTGTTCCCCTTGTGAGAAGGAATAGTACAAGTTTCCCTTCATCTCATGGGTGTCTTGTGGTTGTTCATCTAGATCATCCTCTATGTATAATGGAGGAGGGATATGATCAAGCTGATATTTTATTTCCCTTTGCAGTATATACAAAGGTGGTCTCTCGTATTGTGGATTATAACCTCGATTTGGGCCTTGGGAATTTTGTTTATGGAGATTTTTGCTCTCTAGCTCAAGCTTCACTAATTTGTGTGATAAATTTGTAATCAGTTTATTCCTTTCTTCCCACTTTAGTTCTTTTAATTATTTAGCTTGGCAAGAGGAGGATGTTTCCTGTTTTCCCTTTTTCTTTTCCATAGGATCATTATTTCCTCTTGACTTACCTACCGATGTGAAATTTGCCTCTACATCAAGAGAATCAACCGGGAGTTGATCCAACATGTGGGAATTCATCTATCTTAGAGTAAAACCAAATTATGATCCAAATACTCCCACAAAATATGACATGGGAAACAACTTGAGGAGTTTTTATCTCAACAGGCAGGTTGTTATATTTATTGTTGAACCTTTTTATAAATTCTAAGATATCTTTGTCTAGTTTCTTCTTTATAACATTGGATTCTATGATGACATATTCATGATCTCTATTTTCACTCCACTTCTATGTGAAATAGTTTTCAAGCTCTTCCTAGGCAGTAATGGAAGCCTTAGGCAAGGGTTTAAACCATTTTTTGGCTTCACCATCGAGGGATCGAACAAAAGTTCTTAGGACGACATCTAATTGTTCCACATTTAGATTCTCTGGAAAGGCACAAAAGATCTTGATTTGTATTTATTCCATGGCCTCATCCTCCCGATTGAACCTAGGTAAAAGTTTTAGGTATTCCCGAGGCATGGCATTCAGGTCTTAGGGCAAATTGAGAGGAGCATACTTATTCAGTATGAAGCCCAGAACTGGCATCGATATTAATGGGAGTAGAGTGAGATTTACCAAAGGTACTTGAGTTAGAATAATAATAGTGGGAGTAATTGAACTAGGAGAAGTGGAATTGATAGAGTGATGAATATTTCTACTAGTGAGGTTGACTTTACCTTTTCAATATCAGGAGGAGGAGGAAATTAAACAAACGGAGTTGTAACTGAGACTTCTTCTTCCTTAACTTTTGATGGACAAAGATAGGGTGCTAGATCATCTTCAGCAGGATATATTAGGAACTTAGGAAAGTATCCCTGGGTTTTATCCTTCCAGACTCTTCTGAAAATAAGTTTCTCTGGGTCAAATACAAATGGAGTTCTCTATTGAGATGTATCTGCATGAGTGTGGGGATTTCTAAAATCCAGGATGATAAATCAGATTGATATTTGTGTATTCACCAAGGTGATGAATATGCAATCAGGACGTCTTTGTTCACCTTCACAAAGAGTGCCTCAATGTCATATCCCAAGGGAAACGTCCAGTAATACGTCCCCAAAAATGATGCCAAAATATGTTTTTGATTCTAGAGACAACATTTGGCTGCTACAAGAATAGTGCCTAGAACATCTAGATGTTATGTGTCTCTGATAGTTATTCAAAAAATAGAGACATCACATATAGCTTCACTCATCAAAAAAAGGCATAATCCATGATTTCTTTGTATATTCACATATACATATGATACCCAGAAACATTAATGATAAATTGAGAAGGCCAAGAAACTCAAGGATTTACATATCAATTACTTTAGCAGTGATATGAAAGAAGACAAAAGAGAAAGAACAACCCATCACGTAGAGCTCACAATATCAATAATTTACACTTTTCTAAGTTAGGAAAGACATAACGGATAATCCAAGGAATGGATGTGATGATTAATCAAGCACCATTAAAGAGTTATCTTCCAAAGACTCATACGATATTTGCACTAATATCTTAATTCAAATGAATATGTAAGAAAAGAGGAAACACATCTTGAAGCTACATAACGTGAAATCAAAGAAGAACATGAACATTGTGGAATTGTAATAGAGAAAAAACATATTGTAATACTGGAACGAAGGAATCACCATGATTTTCATTAATAATCTAAGAGATACATTCTTTAAAAAGTGGAGATGTTCTCAAAAATAACATGCGGTTTCTTTCCACAAATTCTGAACCTGTTTTCCTTTGTCAATAATGTATATATACAAAGACCTTAAAACATAGGCCATTAAAGAGATATTCCTTCTTGATATTTTCCATCATTGCAAAGAATAACGTATCAAAATTAGAGCATGCACACATGAAAAACCCTCTTAACCATAATAAAAAGTCTTGTTAAAAGCATAGTGAAACATAAGGTAAAAATAACTAAAATTAAAATCAAAGGCCATAACTAGCGCAATAAGCATGATATTTAGGGACAAAGAGAGTACTTTGATTCTTGGTGAGAAGTTGTAGAACCTCATGGACAAACAATTTGAATCATTGGAGGGTTGGAAAATTGATCACATCACTGCTACATGGCTGGAGGAGGAGGACGGATAGAGTTCAATTACCAATAGTGAAGTGTGAGTTTGATCACCCTTTCATAATACAGTTTGCACTGAGAGATACCCTTAACCATATCTAGAAGGTGAAATTCTTTCTCCAAGAAGTTTGATATGGTTGATACTTTAGGGACCAGTGTTTTCTTGGGAGGTGCACCTGTCTTGCTTTTAATCTCAATCATTTTCTCATTGTACAATTCTTGTGTGAGAAACTCTCCATTTTCTCCCCACCAATTACGTAACCCGACTTCAAGGAGATGATTGAACTTGACATCAAAGGTTTCCACCTCTTTTTTTAGATTTTCTAATCTTTGTTCTTCTTTAGCCCTAACTTCATCTTTTGAGATAACCTTGGAAATCTCTGGCACTGCTTCCATTCTATCAGCTATGTCAAGTGGCCTTAACTCCCTGATTGTTTTCTTAGTTGAGAACTGAATATACTTCTTAGCATACTATGAGTTAGTGATGCTAGGTTTCTTGTAATTTTGGAGAGAAGGGGAATATTCAACATAGATATTCTTTTGATCATGTATCAAAGGTATTTGTTCCCAGATTTGGTCGATCTCATGGATGATATTATCCCAAACAACTTGTCTTGTCTTCAAGTCTATGTTTTCTTGAGTAGAAATTTATAAATCCCTTGTAAGATTATCTATGTTTATATTTTCTGCTTGGAGTTACTTCTGTTTCTGGGCTACCCAAACTTTGGCTGCATCTAAATCACTTTGAACTTTTATCAACTCATTCTCAGAAAGTTTCAGCTCGATTAATGCCTTAGCAAGGTGATCAATGGGGTTTTCAAAATCATTGGGGATGAGTACTGTGTAGACATGTGAAGTGATCCTATTCTATAAATCTGCTGTTAAGATATTCCGACACATAGGAAATAGTTAAGTATAACTTGGTCTAGTATAGAGTTAGGTAAAGTGTGTTTCTTTACTATGTATATTTTGTAACTTACAATCTGACGGTCACGATATGTAGTGATCCGACAGTTCATTCTCTCCTCGGTATTATCGACACTTGATCCGTGGCTTAACAACCAATTGGTCCATGATCTCTATTTAAAGAGCATGGAGGGTCATTTGTAGGTTAACCGTTCATGAGAGAAGCTTATGTAAATTTTCATTCTTTTATTAATAAATTGCCTGAAGTGGTTGCATTTGCTCAAGTCGTGGACTGTTTCCCTCTTTGAGGGTTTTAACCACGTCAAAATACTGGTGTATTGATCTGTGATTTGTTTGTGAGCGGTGTCATTTGGTGTTCTGTTTGAGGATCTTTCCCTATAAATTCCTACATGGTATCAGAGCTATTTGAGGGCCGCGTCTGTTGGTGATCCAAATCTGAAGCCGGTAGAACTGCATCCGACTACCATTTCCTAGATCTACTGTTTTTGACTGCTTTCGGGCCGAGAGGACTACTCTGTTGTGTTGGTAGCATCTGTTCCAGTGAGGAACCCCTTTCGTTTCACGCGAAAAGGTTTCCGGTAGCCCTAGTTGTGTCTTTTTTAAGATCTGGAGGTATACAGTGTTTATTTGCAGTTTACAGTTATTTTCTCTCTGCTTATTTCGGTTTCGGTTTATTTAGCTTTTTTATTACCAGATCAATACCTTTCATTTCTGCATATGCTCTTTGCCCCGCGACTCTGTGCGATCTGGGCAAATCAGAAACAGAAAGGAAGGATTTTTCTCATGCATATGCTCTTTCCACTGCGCCTTAGTGTGATCTCGGAAAATCAGAAACATTGAGGAAAATATTTAGTTTCCGGCTAATTTTTTTGTATGTCCGTGTTGGGTTTTTTGTTTTTTGTTTTGTAGGGAAAAAGAGCTTTCTCAAAGCAAACATGCAAACCAAAGCTTCAACCTCTCTCTCTCTCTCTCTCTCTCAAACTTTTTGTATAGCTCACTTGGTCCAAAGCTAATTTATGAGAGTAGAGGTCTTGAGTTCACATTCCCACACTTCGTCGGCGACTTCATCAAATTTTATTCAAAAAGCCATAACTTCTTCATCCAGAAGCTGTTTTCAGAACTTTTTTTTTTAAACAACCTAATTTTTCGAGATCTTTCCATTGCAACACTTAGTTTTAGCATCTATAGCTTTAGTTTCTGTTAAAATGGAAAGTCCATGCCAAGTTATTCTTGACATCACCAACTACTTTCAATGGTGGTCCTACATTGTGGATTTACTTAGAAGTAAAGGTCTCTATAGAATAGCCACAGGCCAAGAAAACAAACTGAAAGATGAAGATAATGAAGCTAAATGGGAAAATAGGCAAGATCAAGCACGTGGGTTGATAGGGATGTCTATTTTTCCAGATCTGAGATTCCATATTCCAGAACTTGATGCTCCTGATAAAGTAATGAAATAGATTACTAAAGTCTTCGGAATTAAAAATGAACTTAGAGCCCATCAACTTGAAAATGAGTTGCTTACATTGGACCCCAATAATTTTTCTTGCATTGAAGATTTTTTGTCCAAGTTCAAGACCCTTAGACTTCTCTTGGAAGGTGTTAAGGTTAAGAAAGAAGATAGTAACCTTATCTATTCCATTCTTACTAAGTTGGGACCAGCCTACTCTGTGTTTGTTTCCACCTTCGATTCTATAAGAGAAGCCTTCATTTCTCAAGGACAAGACTACAAGTCCCCTTCCCTTGATTCTTTTTGTGATTCTTTAATAAGAGAACAAGAAAAACTCTTACACCTTGGTCTTCTTAATCTTGGAAACTCTTCTAAGAAAGCGTTAGCCACTCAGCAGCAACCAAATCCAAAGAATCCTAAGAAGTTGTATCCTAAAAAGAATGGTCCTAAACCAAACAAGGGTCCTAAGCAGTTTCATCCTCAAAATGGAAAATCATTTCAAAAAAATGATAAGACAAATAAAAACAAAGGGAAGAAGACTGATAGACATTGAAACTTTTGTAATCGAGATGGCCACTTAGAATCCAAATGCTTTAAGAAGATGGAAGCCTTGGAAGCAGCAATGAAGAAGCATAACACCCATTTGGAGCACTCTTCAACTTCAACTTCATCTTCAGGAATGGCACTTTCTGCATGTGGTTGTCAAGCATCTCGGTCTGGCTATGCACTAAATGTATCTTCTTATTCTCATTCTCATGAGTGGCTCATTGATTCTGGAGCTTCTTATCACATGGCCAAAAACAAAGCCATGTTTTCTTCTTTAAATGATTGTAACACCAAAAATATATATGTTGGTGATGATAGATCTCTTAGTGTTGTAGGGACTGGAACTATTCATATAGACAATGGTCAGTTTAATGATGTATTATGTGTTCCAACCTTATCCTGCAACCTTCTATCTGTATATCAGATAACTCATTTAGGTGAAGGTAAAATCGTTGAATTTTCACCTCACGATGTTGTAATTAAGGACCTAAGAGATCCTAGACAGATTTTAGCTACTGGCATTGCTAATGATTCTACAAGGTTGTATAAGTTTCACAACTTTGGGTCATCAAATCTTCCCTCAGTATTTGTTGCTCATAATGATGAAGTGAGCAAACTTTGGCATGAGCAATTTTGTCACTTAAACTATCGCTCTCTTCAGAATCTATGTAAAGAAAATATGGTGACAGGTCTTCCAATGGTATCTTGCAGAGATGGTGTTTGTTCCGGATGTGTACTCAGAAAACATCATCGGGACAATTTTGAAAAACGTGCCTCTTGGCACGCCTCAACCCCTTTACAGCTTGTGCATAGTGATTTATGTGGTCCACTTCCAGTTGTTTCCTTCTCTGGCTACAAGTATTTCTTAACTTTCATTGATGATTTCTCCAGACGCACTTGGGTATACTTCTTAAAACTCAAGAGTGAAGTATTTAACATGTTCTTGGCCTTTAAGACCTTTGTTGAAAAACAATCTGGACATCAAATTCTTAAGCTAATATGTGATAATGGCAGATAATATGTTAAAAACAACTTCATCAACTTTTGCACTAAGCATGGAATTCAAATGCAACATATTGTTCCATATACTCCACAACAAAATGGTGTAGCTGAAAGGAAGAATCACACCTTAAAGGAAATGGCTAATTGTATGCTTCAATCTAAAGGACTTAGTCTTAATTATTGGGTAGAAGCAATTAACTGTGCAAATTACATAATAAATTGCACTCCTACTAAGGTTTTAAAGAATATCACTCCAGAAGAAGCATGGAGCTCAATTAAACCAGATGTGAGTCACTTTCGTGTTTTTGGAAGTGAAGCATGGGCCCATATTCCCAATGAGAAACATAAAGCTTTAGAAACTAAGAGTGAAAAATGTATTTTTGTTGGATATTCTCAAGATGTCAAAGGATATAGACTTATTCCACTTAAGTCCAAAAATGTTATCATTAGAAGAGATGTAAAGTTTGCTGAAAATATATCGGCCTACGAACCTAGTTCAGCGGATGTGCCACCTCTCCCTATCTCTTCTACTTTTGAAAATATTTCTTCTTCAGATGATGAAAGCGAGGATGAAAATCCTCCCCCACCTTCTCAAGATCCTCCTTCAGCTCCTCAGCTTCCAAAATGGGTCCGTGCTACTCGGGATGCAGCAGGTGATCTTACCAGTGATCCTACAGATCAACGACGTACACGTTCTCAGTTTGATAGAGCCTCTTCTTTACTGGCTCAAGCTTCAGTGAATTATGATCCTGACACATTTGCAGAAGCTTCAGGCCATCCAGATTGGGAAGCAGCTATGAATGAAGAATATCATTCATTATTGGAAAATGATACATGGGATCTTGTTCCTCTACCAAAGGGACGAAAACTTGTTAGATGCAAATGGGTTTACAGAACCAAGTGTGGACCAGATGGGAAAGTTGATAAACATTAAGCTCGTCTTGTTGCTAAGTTCACAAGTTGAAGGAATTGACTACACTAAAATCTTCTCCCCTATTGCCAAAATGAACTCTATCCGCCTTGTTCTTTCCCTTTCTGCCTCTTTCAAATGGGAAGTCCATCAGATGGATGTAAAATATACCTTCTTGCATGGGGACTTGCATGAAGAAATCTATATGCAACAACCTATTGGCTTTATACAAACAGACTCCAGCCTTGTATGTCGGCTTAAGAAATCCCTTTATGGTCTCAAGCAAGCTCCTCGAGCTTGGTATGCCAAAATGGATAACTTTCTTTTAGAAAATGGCTTTTATAGGTGTCATTCTGACAATACTGTCTACACCAAGAAAGTGGGCGAGTCTCTTATCATTCTTGTTCTTTATGTTAATGATCTTATCCTGATTGGTAGTGATCCTAACCTTATAAACCATGTGAAGTAAAGGAAGTTTGAAATGACAGACTTAGGACACTTACATTATTTTCTTGGTCTTCAAGTCTTGCAATCCAAGGAAGGTATTTCACTTTCCCAGTCCAAGTATGCCTGTGATATTCTACGCCATTTTCACATGGAAGACTGTAAGCCAGCCCCTTCTCCCTTTCATTCTAGAGTCAAAATTTCAGTCACTTGTACTTCTCCTGAAGTTGATGCTACCTTATACCGTCAACTTGTAGGAAAACTTTTGTATCTAACCCATACTCGTCCTGACCTTTCCTTTGTTGTTGGCCTTGTTGCTCGGTTTATGCAAAACCCACGTGGAAGTCATTGGAAAGCAGCTAAAAGAATACTTCATTATGTTTGAGGTACAGTTCAGTTTGGGATTCATTACAGTGTTGAAGCATCTCCTCTATTGGTTGGTTTCACTGATTCTGATTGGGCTGGTGACCCCGATGATCGGAAGTCTACTGCAGGTTATGTGTTCACTCTTGGTTCAGGACCTATTACATGGGCTTGCAAGAAACAAGGTGCCATTTCTCTTTCTTCAGTAGAAGCAGAGTATCATGGTGCCATAGAAGCTAGTAAGGAAGCCTTGTGGCTTCGTCAGATCCTATCAGAGTTTGGCTTTCAGCAGCAACATCCAACTACACTTTGGTGTGATAATCAAAGTGCCATTCAACTATGCAAAGATCCAGTCCAACATCAGCGCAGAAAACACATTGAACTACACATGCACTTCATCAGAAAGCTCATTCATGACCATGTTCTTGAAGTGCAATATTGTTCAACAGATGATCAAGTTGCAGACATCTTTACAAAGGCTCTCACAGAGGCGAAGTTCACTAAAATTCAATTTATGATTGGATTTCAAGAAGTTGTCACTAAGGGGGGATAGGCTCTAGTGCCTCCTTCCTTCTCCTATTGTGTCATATTTGTAAATCCTTCAATCCTATCCCAAGTTGTTCTTAAAGGGGGATGTTAGGATATTCCGACACATAGGAAATAGTTAAGTATAACTTGGTCTAGTATAGAGTTAGGTAAAGTGTGTTTCTTTACTATGTACATTTTGTAACTTAAAATCCGACGGTCACGATATGTAGTGATCGGATGGTTCATTCTCTCCTCGGTATTACCGACACTTGATCCATGGCTTAACACCCGGTTGGTCCATGATCTCTATTTAAAGAGCATGGAGGGTCATTTGTAGGTTAATCGTTCATGAGAGAAGCTTATGTAAATTTCATTCTTTTATTAATAAATTTCCTGAAGTGGCCGCGTTGGCTCAGGCCGTGGACTGTTTACCTCTTTGAGGGTTTTAACCACATCAAAATACTGGTGTATTGATCCGTTATCTGTTTGTGAGCAGTGTCCTTTGGTGTTCTGTCTGAGGAACTTTCCCTGTAAATTCCTACATTTGCCATTTTCAGCTCCAAGGCATTAACTCTATCCTTGCTTTCCTTTATCTCCTACATTATCACTTTTTTCTCCTTTTCACTCCGATCAACTCAGGGGTTTGAATATGCTCACCCCCGACATCTTTAGTTGTCATTTAAACTCTAGATTGTCTTTTTGGGTGGCTTGTAAGACAATTTCCATTGCTGCATCATCTTCAGGATCAATTCCCATCTTTATGATTAGTTCTTTGTATAATTATTTCTGTTGAAAAATGGCACGAGATCTGATCTTCTCAGTCTTTACCTTCTCAATTATTTTATCTATATAGACCTCATCCCAATCAATGCTCATCTGGTGCTTGTTGCTGTCGCTGTATAAAAGTTCTTCCACCTGCATGTGTAGGTTGAGTTTGTCTGCTAGAGGGGCACTAGTCAGATCCAGAGAGAGATCCAGATTCTAGAACTGGGAAACAGAAGGCTAGGTTTACATGGATGGGCGCTTCAATCTAATTTTCATGTCCTACGTCTCTAAATCCATTTCAGATAATACCCTGGTGTGCTGAGGGGTGATTTATGAGGCGATTTCTTGGTGTAACTTCTCTTTTGATCTTTGATTATTTGCTTGGATGACCCTTTCTTATGACCAACCTATTCCTACAACATAAATTCTTTTCTCAGACTTTTGGATGGCTACTTAGATCGAGGATGTCAATAAGGCCACTGGCAGTATTTCCAAGTTGACCCAAAAAAATAGATTATCAATTATGGATCTAGGATCGAGTGTGAATGTGCTACCAATGTAGACATGGAAGGGCATGGGTAGGCCTGCATTGCAATGGTCCCCTATTCAATTATGAATGGAAAACCAGCAGAAGATCCTACCGATGGGAAGATTGCAGGGAATAATGGTAGACATCAAAGGTGCGAGCGGACAATAATCCCTCTCCCGTGCTACTGGGAATAGATTGGGCCACTGACATGAATGGAGTGATAAACCTAAAGAAGTAGAAAATTGATTTTTGAGAAAAAGGCACTACACATAGTGGTACTTTTAAACCCTGCGGAAGGAGCGCACTGCATAGAGCCAATGCACAATGATGAGAGCGACGATGAGCTAGACTGTATCTATAAGATAACCAATCAGGAAGAGGATTAGGTGAATCCTAAAGTGGATGGCCGGATTCTTTGGGAGCACAAAAGCTCCTGCACATCAGATTCAGATGAGGAAACAAAATGATGGTAGAATCGGTTACATGAGGTAACCACGCTCAATTGCAACATGATGGTAAGATTACTGCTTTGTGTGACAATAGAGGTAAGGGATCTCCCTATGTATGACTAGTTGATAGTGGTGGATGAATTCCTGAACAAATTTGAAAGTGAAGTTCCAGAACAGCAATGGTTCAATGCTCTGAAATGGGCACTGTGCACTATGGTCGCAAGGTGGTGGTGTACACATCAGAGAAGTATTGAGAGCTAGCAAAAATGCAAAAATATGATGTACTTACGATTTGTATGGAAGTTGGAAACGATGGACAAAACAACTTGCACACCCACCTTTCTAGATGGGTACTGATGTAACAGGGACAACAAGCAGAAGCAAGCAAGGCAAGTCCGTGAATGACGAAGTATGATAAGACCTAGCACGCCGAAAATCGTACACAGGGAAGCCTTTGACAAGCTGTGCGAAGTGCTGAATAGGGTCCACGACGTGAGATGCACCGATTGAGACCTACGCATACCAGCAGCTGTGTGGGCTTATAGGACCATGTGAAAAACTCTGACCGCACAAGCACTTTCGAAGCAGAAGTTTGAAGCAAGGGATGAAATGCATGTGGTGCATGGGAAGCTGAATCTGCATGTATTAGCACCTATACATATGATGTTTCGTGCAAACTGAAATGAATAAATCACACAGCTACGAGAAATATAACATATAAGACTTGAGGAAGAAATTCGACGGGGAAACTTTAGACTTCGCGAACTCGAAAAAAACCGGGTATGGCTAAGTGAGAAAAGTGTTTTGATGGACATGGAGGTCAAGAAGTTGGTAGATGAAATAAAAGAAGCATTTCTCATTGAAAAACTAGGAATGTTAAGGCAATATGTGTACGAGCGTACTAACAAGTTGGAGGACTATCGCCATGAACTGGTTAGTCTACTACCATGGCTTGGACTGCATATCGCCAAATCAGTAACTAGGGTAACACATTGCAAGTCGTAAAGTGCATGATGCCAATCACCATAATGGAATATGAGGATTATCTGCGAACCATGGCAGAGGACGGGGTGGAGCCCCATAAGGGTGGTGCGACCACCTGACTAGCTGTAAGAAGAACAGCCTTAGCACTCCAGGCAACTGAAAGGGAGTGCAAGACTATAAAATATTCTTCGTGCGGGACTATAAAATATTCTTCTTGGGAGCTGCATGATATTAGAAATGCGTGCAGAATCAGAACGTCACAGGGTTCACGACCATGCATGAAGGGTTATGTTGCCACGCGGGTTGGTTAGGAAGTGACCATTGAGGTCACTATTCACGATGGGATGTGCGATTTGATGCCAAATGGAGCAAGCGGTGGGCATTTAAGACGCGAGTTATGGGCAAGATTTGGGAAAATCTACCACCAAGAAAGCATTAATGGCCTGAAATTGGGGGGAACAGTCGCATTCAAATTCAAAAGGCACTATAAAACTCAAAGGGTTGGCCAGCGAACAACACTTGGTCATTTGAGAACTGAGCACTTGAGAAAAGTATAGAGCATTGAGAGTTGAGTGATAATTGAGCCCCTAAGTTTTTAAGAGACAGAATACAACCTAGAGATGATGAAAGCCACTAAGGATGCGTTGGGAATTGAAGAGGTACCCACAGGCGAGGCTACATAGACCCAAATGGTGGAGGATGTTCCAGAAGATGTCGAGGTGGTGACAGAAATTCCTAAGTCACCGTGAACACCGAGGCCCAAGAAAGATAAATAGGAAATGGGTCTAGCACGTGAGCCCCAGAGGAATCCGCAGACAAGCAAACTAACCTTGGTAGAGAAGAGGAAAGTAGACATAATAGAAACAGATGAGGAAGAAGAAGACTTGTAGGCCCTGATCACCATAGTAGAAGAAGATGAAGACATGGAGGAGGATATCCAACCATTACGCTCTACAATAAAATTTCCCGTGTATGTCCCTCCATGGAAGGGGAAAACCAAAGTGTTGAAGGATCTGGATGAAATGAAGAGTTCACTCCAAACCCCACTCCTCCCAGATGGCATTATATTTGAGGGCACATACCTAGGCTGCGTACCAACCATGAAGTTCGAAGACTGGGACCTTGCTGACCATGAGAAGTTCCCTCATCTGTAGACTGTGACTCTGATGAAGCATAATACTGAGGGGGTTAGAGCTAGAAATAGCTATGCAGTGTGGAAAAGGTTGCGTTGCTACACTTATAATGGATAACGCATTTCCACCACGTGGCCATCACCATTTCCATCATCAGGAAACTACTCTGCCTAGTGCATGATGGGTATCTATGGCTAGAGGAGTCTATTCCCATCACGACAGACCTCATTCACTGTATTTCCCAGCTCCCCTGTAAAGGAAAGGAACCCACGACTATAGCCAAAAAATGTACGGATTTCACTCTTGTAGAAGCCGTGAAGGAGAAAGATAAGCTGGAGAAGAAGAATAGGGGTTACGCCATCTCTAGCATCAAGGATAAAGGGGTGCATGTATCAACCCAAATCTTGGCTAGAAAAGTGATGACAAAGTGTTGTGCCGATGAGGTACTGAGGCCGGTGGTTGCACTGGCTGAGCAGTGCATGGAGGGGGTCCAGTTTAGCTGGTCTAAATTCCTCTGCGAGGAATTTTTGACAAACTATCGCAAAGCCCAGGAGTAGGGTAAAAGCTACCACTATGTGTGGTTGCTCTTATCCATATTGCTAATAGTAGGAGAACTGCTAGAGGACAGTCAATTCCCCAACATTGACAGAGAGTTACCCAAGGCCACGAAGTATGCTTCACTCTGGGCCACAAAGCACGTGAAACAGATTCACGACACCAAAATTTTCTAGGTGCTCATGGAGGTGAGCATCCGGTTGTGGATCAATCGGAGGTCATGTCTGTCACCTACGGTGCACAATAGTCTGCAAATTTTTGCAAACTTCAAAGCTGATAAGCACAACATTTATATTAGGGCGTGAAAGGATCTGGAAAAGGAGTGGATGAAGCTATCATTTGTAGCCACTGACGACGCAATTTTTACTGTCTTGGAGACATGGCCTCCCGAATGGCGTGCCCTGGATCTGGCAAAACTAGAGAAGGTGGTAGCACAAAAGAAAAAGGACAATGCCAAGATGTGCATCACTCAATTGGGATAGAAAAGGTGGAACGAAAAATTAGCAGTTGAGGTCAGGGCAGCATGAGAAGCGGCACAGAAAGCCACGGAGCATAAAAAGGTTGCAGAAGCAGCAGCAGCAGCGTAGACACCAGAGACATCAACAACACAGGCAGACCATGGCCAAGCAACATTCTCAGGGCAGGACATAGAGGAATCATAAAAAACAGAAGGGAGAGTGGACCTAGGGATTGTGTCTACACAGTTAAAGCACCCGTGCATTGCAGAGAGATTGGGCCCAAGGAAGGAGGTCAAGGCCTTTAAGTTGGCCACTGACCCGATCACCTTAACCAAAGGTGATCTCCATGACATCGGCGAGATGGTCCGCGATGTCACAAGTGAAGCACTTCAGGAGCTCATGCAAGAGCATCAGATAGTGTTGGGGGCCCTCAGGGCATAGTTGCAAGAGTTACAAGTGCGCCCCCCTCAGGAAGGTACCCTGTCAACACACGCCGCAGCAGGAACTTGAGCAGTAGAGCAGATGTTGCGTACAAGGATGGAAAATAGAATAATGTTTCTAGAGGGAGCTTTAGTTTTGTCCAATGCGATGGATCAGTTGTCAATTAGCATGATGAAAGGCCTTGGCCTCAATCTGGCTACCCTTCCGTAGGAAACATTGCATCAGTTATAGAATGGGATAATAGCAGAGCTGCAGGCCAGGGAGAGCCATGCCATCCAAGTTCTTAGCGAGAAAATAATAAACATAGAACATCTCAACTTGCAGCATGATGAATTGGTGTCATAGAATCAACAGTTCGTGTAGACGGTAGATGATGCTTGTCGACGTGTCTCGAGGCTGGCCATCGCAGCAGATCTACCGGTAGAAGTGTGGATCCATAGTTTGGCAATTGGAATCCACGAGACCGGAGAAGATATGACAAAGGTTCAGCTGGACCTGAATCTTCATATCGCTAAGCTATGGTTGAAGGCGCAGCCTTCCACTCCCCCAAAATTTCGAGAACAGTGCACTAGTGTTATCACAACAGGGTTGGAAGGAATTGGAGGAGCAGTACGCAATTGTACCAATAAGTTGGAACATCCACTTGAGGTCCCCATGACTTTACAGGAGGACCCCAACATCCAGTGCCTCGAGACAAAGCCCTGCGAACTCCAGCAAAAATACGACAACATCAAAGGTACTCCACAGATGGTATTCCTCACTTAGCAACTTGCGAGGATGCAACAAGACAAGGCATTAAAGGAGCAGGTGGATGCGATGCACCATAAGGAAGTAGTTCTCAAAGCACGCGTTCAGCCATTGATTGGTAAGGCCTTCATAGTCACGACGAATATTGAAGGGAAGCTCACACACCTTCAAGGGATGCATGTGCAGATGCAAGGAAGCACCTCGGACACAGAGGTCTCAGAAGAATAGATGCAACAGGTTCAACAAGAAGTAGCTCAGTGCACTGTAGACATCAAGACCATTCGAGACCATTTGGAGGGACTCTGCATCGACAGAGTGACTCAAGCGAAAGTCACGATGTTTGTGTTTGGGGCCCGTTGGGCATGGAATCCCCCCATGACATGTTGTGGGGCTCAAAGCCCAAGTTTTGAGTGATCTTATTGTAAAGCTCTGCGAATTGCAGGCATGAAATGTATGTTAGAGTCATAGGGCTATCTACCCTAAGTTTGACTGTAATGTTGACCTACCCATGGTCCGCGGGCCATGGGATTATATAAATAGAGCAAGGCTTTGAGTTGTAAATATATCAAAGGATAGAATCTAATGGATAGAATGAGATAGCGAAGCATAGAAGAAGAATCTAATTTTGTCTTGGGTTGTAGTAGTAGGAAGAGGCTACGCAGCTGAGCGCGTAATGGCCTGGTAGAGTCCGCAGCTAAGTGCGCGGACCCCTGCCACTAAGTGCGCAGGGTAGAGTGGAGTCTGTAACCAGAGAAGAGATTAATAAAGAAATTTTTTGTTACCAATTATGTTCATCTATTTTGAGTTATTACATGTTTGATATCATTTGCAATTATACTATTTATTTACTGCGCGCACATGTATGAATTATGAATATTGTTAAGTATAACTGAAGGCATACAAATAAGCTAACTTAATCAACTAATATTGGATGATTACTAAGGACTTGGGTAATAACATTGTTTGACCCCTGTGTAGGGCTATGCGCAGGTACTATCTCAGGTTGCGAGGTGCAGAGAGGTGTGCATAGCAACATGCACACAGGGTCGAACCATGGACCACTTGAACCCATCAAACATCCCCAGAGTGTGGAAACCCAGTTCTAGCACCTTCCCATACTACCTCGGGTGAGACCTTAATTCACACTCTGTGGACTATTGCCGAAAGGGCCAGTAGTACCAGGATTAGTTTGGCTAAATCACCTCTGAACCTGGGTCAGGCCCTAATAAGCCAACAAAATTTAAGTGGAATCAAAAATAAAAATCTTACGCTTCATGCATTGCATATAGGATTTTTGATTTTGATTGGAAAAGTGAAGTTATAGAGGTCAATTTTTGCCTCACTTGTTTATTGCATTGTTGATTAATTTCTTCTTCCCATACACAGTTAGGCCTTTCATTATTAAAAGGAAAATGAAAAGAGTTATTTTTGTCATATTAGTTGAATTACAGGTGTGTTCAAGTGACATTGCATTTTGAGCCTTGAAACTGAAATCTAATTCAAGATTAACTCTAAAATTCATCTCAATTAATTAAAGGAGAACTTGAAGCTGAATGACACACATAGAGGTCTAGGCTAGAGATGTGTTCTGACATCATCAAATGTAGGAGTTGTCATTGTTTGCCAACATTTCATCCCGAGGGTGAAATCTCGTTCCATGTATGTAAGTGTATAATATTGTTCTCCTTGTACCTTCGAGTATATCAGATGGCACTCCACACATAATAAGTATATGGGCACACTTTCATTGCACAATTACACATTAGGCAACACTACTATGAACTGCACTTCCACGTACCAACACATATATTTTAGAAGTCACCTATAGGTTGTTATCCATCCATAGGTAATCGACTATGCCACCTTGTATACCATGATACACCAAACAAAACATTTGGGGAGATAGGCTATTATACATTAAGTCCTTGGTTCGCCAAGGTGTATATTGTAGTTCATGGTTGCTTGGTAAACCCTGTTGCCTAGTTACCCATCTTTGACTTTGTTTGTGTCTTTAATTTCTAAAATAAATTTATTGGTTGTGGAACAACATCCTCCCAATGTAAAAAACTCCTTAGTAGATCTTATGTTGAGACAAATGGTAACAATTCTTGAGTCTACAAATCAGGGAAACCCCTTTGATGGGAATCCTATTCCTTTTCCTCCTTTTGGAAATATTGGTGCTCCTGATATGGAAACGTTATCCCTTCCCAGATTTACCATTGGTTTACCAATTTGGTTGTTTTCGACCCTTGTGGTTATGAATGTCCAAATTTCTTCTCGACTAGGCTCTCCTCCACCTAAATAGCATCAACCTCAAGTTGATCTTAAAGTTGACCAATTTCCTTCTTTACATCTTTGGTCTTCTTCCTCTTCTTCTAGTGAATCCTCAATGTTATTAATGAGGTGGATAAGAATAAGAAGAAAAGGAATATTAAGAAGGAGAAAAATAAGAAAGGGGGAAACCAAGAATCCATTGCTACGGATGCAACTAGTATAGAAAATTCTTCCAATCAGCCCCTATAAGTTAAATTCCCTTGCATGCTATGTAAGGGTGACCACCTTTTTAGAGATTTTCCTAGTATTCCCTAGGTATTAGAAGTGTGTTCCACAGGAGCACATCGGCCTTTTCCATTATCTTTTGAAGATCATGTTGATGATAAACCTTCCACTAGTAATGGTAAGGTCCATGGGAAAAAGGGTAAAGTCAAATTTCCATATAATATATGTGAAGGGAATCATCCTATTCACATTTTTTCTTATATCGATGAAGCCTCAAAGGTGTTAGAAAATATTACACCTTCTCAACCATGACTTCAAGTTGGTTACCAAAAGTTTTCTCCCAATCCTCCACTAATTCATGAAGTGAATGATTAGAATTTGGACCCCGTCAATCCCACTCTCTCTGAACATGAATCCCATGAGTCTATTCCTTACCAGCCATTGTTTGAGAAAATGGTTGACTCGATTCCACCTTCAGTTGATTGTAATTTCCCCGTAGAGAATTATGTTCATACTGCTTAGGTTCATCTCGTTTCTTTAGATTCCAATGAACTGGGGGGAAATCCTCCCCTTCCCACAATATAGTGGGGAAATTGTCCAATTCCCATAGCATAAAGGAGAATTTATCCCATTCTTATGGTCCCCCCTCCAAGTAGCATGGTCACTACCTTTGATTGGAGTCAACTAACATGATATTGTCTTCCTTGTTATGTGCCCTTCTAGATAATAGTACAAGCTTATAATGTGGTTGTACCTAGCACAATTATAGATGAAGGTGTATCTGTTAGTATTTTGTCCTCAACTATCTGGCAAGCTTTAGGTTTTGCACAACTTGTGCCCGCTACCTAGAATCTGTTGGATTTTAAAAAAAGGAACCAATAGACCAATAAGGATCCTTCATAAGTTTCCTATTACTTTGGGATAAAAGACTATCTATATGGGTGTGATGGTAATCCAATTCCCTTTGGATTTTAATTTATTCCTCATGTGAAACTATGTTTATGTCATGTGATCTCTTATATCTTCACTCTTTCATGTGATGTGTTTCCCACATGAAGGAAGATTTGTGACTATTGGCCAGTTTTTGTTTGTTGGTCCTAATTTGAGTCCCAATAACCCATCTTACCTAAATGGTCCTTATATGCAAGTGGTACACCCCCCGCTAATGGTTAATTATGTGGCAACCTGTTCCATACCTGCGTCTACTGATAATCTAGTAGGTGATGTAGTGTACCATTTGTTGGGGGCATTGGAGTATGATATTTCCATTGGATACCTTGATATGTATCCCTTCTTGAGCATTATTCTCCCATATGATGAGAACCCCTTGGAAGTCATGGCCTCTTCGAGATCATGATAAAGGTCCCTGAAGTAAAGTTCCATTTCTTGTGTTAAGCCCATTAAAAAATGAAACAAGGTCCTCAGAGCAAATTTCCTTTTCTTGTGTCGAGCTCCTTAAAAAATGAAACAACCTTTCGAAGCAGATTTCCTTTTCTTATGTCAAGATCGTTAAAAAATTAAACAAACTATTATGTGGATAGTTCTTTTCCTATGTCAACCTCATTAAAAAATGAAATAGGTTCTTATGAGATGAGTTCCTTGTCTTGTGTCAAGCTCATTAAAAAATGAAACAAATCCTCTTCCAATTTGAGTCTTTAATTAGATCTCATATATTCCCAGTCGATTCTTTCATTTGATCACATGAATGAACCTTCATTCCATCCACTTGTTAGTAACTGATAGTTTACTTAGGTGAAATAAATGAAGTTTGGGGGGCATGTACCTCGAATTGAGTCATTTTGTTGGGGACATGGAAACTTATTTCAAGCATATTTTTTCTCTGTTTCAAGCTTGTGTAAAAATGAAACCAATTCCAAGCATAGTTTCCCATGTTTCTAGCTTCTGTAAAAATGAAACCATTCCCATTTTATCTCTCGTGATTGCCTTTTTTGTCAGCCTATTTCTGCCAAATGAGACTTGGTTTCTTCATTCCATTGTCACCATCTTCTTGGTTGATCATACTCTTTCACTTGGTTGTTTTTACCCTTTCCTAATGAATCGCTGCAATGAGTGGTCTTATTAGCCAGCCTCATTACCTTTGTGTGTTTTGAGTAGCTCCATCATCATGGGATCTAGTTTCTACCCATTATACCACTCGTTCCTCTAGAAGGAGTCCTCTTTTAGCTCTTTTCAGACTCCTAAAATATTAAGATATTGTCGAGCACTTGTCTTTTCAAACTCATAAAAGTAAATGAAAATATGTTTACTAAGTATAAGTTTAACCCTTTTCTGGACTAAGATAGACTATTTACGAAAAAGGAATACCTTCGTTAATCATGGCTAAGAGGTTCTCTTAGGTATTTTTTGCTATTGTTTTGGGCCTAAGGAACTATCTATGAAAAGGGACATCTCGCGTTTTCTTTTTTTCATCTTTTCCAAACTCTCTAAGAATAAAAAAAGGTGTTGAGTTTTACCTTCACTAGACTCGTTAAAATATCAAACTGTGATGGACTTGTCGAACATGACAAGGCCGAACCACTCCTTCTCAGCTTTCGTTAAATATACTTGATGGGATTAATCCAAAGGATGGACTTATAGATCAAGCATATGTCATCCTCCTCATGCTTGTTAAAAAATAAAGAGGTACCAACCAGTATGGTCAGGGAAATTGGGAAAAAAAGGGATTCCATTCAGCTAATGGCAGTGAGTCGCTCTAAAACATGACACTCTTCCACTTCATCTTCATGACTTTTGGGTTGGGCAATCTTCTTTCCTTTTATTTATCATATCATTTTCAAAGCCTCCATTTCGGTTTTGGGTCAATGTTGTGAACTCCATTCAGTGCCACCAGTGTGTTCAAGAGAATTCATCTAGTTAACATTTTCTACAATACTCTTAAGCCTTCATTTCATTTATGCCTTTTCTAATCCAGTTCCATATCAACATCACTCTGATCATTCTGTCTCAATTGTCATACCCATTTCATGTCGTTTATGGGGGATATATCAATTCCCTCCTATGACGGGCCACTTCTTTTTTACATCAACAAATCGTGCAAGAAGTTGACTTAGAAACACCCCTTGGTACCTTGGCACTTGCATACATCAATGGAAAGTTTCTTTGCTCTTGGTGATAGCTTTATATCAATGGAATTCAAGTGAAATATTATGTGTGGTGTTCAACATCAACTCATTTATTCACACCAAACAGATTGTACTATGGTATCTTGAGAACCATTAATATCACCAGTGGTTTCTCTCACATTTGTTAATGGCTTACATCATTGGGTGGTAATCACATGGTGTCTAACATGTTCGAATACAACTCATTTATTCACATGGCTAGATTCGTACTTTGATTGGTCGTGTGAACAAGATACAATACCCCAGATCTAGTTTCATCCATCTGGGCTATGATTTTAGGATTATACGAAGATCAAAATGTATGATGGTCGTGATCATATAGACAGTCATCTAGTCATGGGTCCACTAGTTGCATCTTTTGACGTGTCTTTTGATCACTGTACATGTTATGATTAGCTTATGAGTTGATTATGGGTATGCCTCCCTCAAAAAATGAAGATTTCATGTTGTAAATGTATTGTAGCAAATGAAAGCTCGTTGGCTGCCCTTGATCCCTACTTGTCACAAGGTAATGCACTTCAGTCATGAGTCATCATCTTTGACTTTTCACTTTAGGGGTTATTATGTTATAGGTCATTTTTTCACATCTGATTAGAGAGCCTCCAAATGGGATCAATCAACATATTATTCCCCATTGTCGCCATCTTGCATAAATCCCTATGCATGTACCTTTCATTTCCTAGAGTTTCAAAACTAAACTGCTTCATCTGAGCCAGTTTAAGGACCAATACTCCTTGTAAGCCTATTGAGGTGCATTCACTAGTAGGTTTGTCCACTGTGGACTGCATTGATCACCTATAGATTGACTTCTCTTAGGGTTCTATGCAGTTCAACTTGCATAACTATGGTGATGAGTTGATTCTAGAAATTCAAGGAAAAATGAAAAATTTCTGAAGCTTCCACTTCTAGAAGCTTTCGGAAGTTGTTTCAACCATTTAGCTTAGATAAAAATTTGAATCCTATTTGATTATTCTTTGGAGAAATCACCATATTAACCCTTGAGCTCATCTTCCCATCAAGTTTGGATCTCAAATCTAGATTAGTAAATGGATAAGAATTCATGAACTACCTCTCCCTCTTATATATTTACCTGATTCCACAAGCATCTACTTAGTTGTTGGGTTGAATTTTGGAGAATAATTATTCCCTTATGTTGTTGTAGTGAGTGATAATAATTCCATGCATTTAGGGTGATTGGAGGTATATATTGTGACAAGGAAAGGACAAGTCAACAACTTGGAGGAGCTCTTATACAAAATCAACTACTACGTATGGCTGTAATCTCCTTCCATTTGTAGTAATGCAATGAATTCACTGTTTTCCTATATGTGATTTTGTTTCATGTATTTCAATAACATTTTTATCTATTGAATGAAGTATTTATATGATAATACATACATATCATCGTTTCTTGGCTTGTTTTATCTGACTATGTAGGATCTAATTTTCGCAATCAAATATGGAACTGCAGCTTCCAAGCTAAAGAAGGAGAAAATCTTGTGAAGGATTCCATGGAGGCCTCACTCCATTATCTATTTACTTTAAGGAAAATCATTGATTTCATTGCCTCTTTACTATTCTAGGTTAGCCACTGACCTAGGGGAGATACTTTTGTCCGTAATTGTAGATCTTGTATAAAAAATTAGCGACCATACTAGGGAACGAAGCATTCCCTTGGTGGTATCCTTTTCCACTATGTTTGATTACCTCCTTGGAAGACCTTTTTTGTACTATCCAACCAAGAACAATTGAGAAACTTCATTCCAAATGAATCGGATCCTTTTCTTTAACAAGCGAGTAAATCCTTGGCAAGTTCAGTGTAATTTGGGACAAAATGATGAAGGAAATTCACTTTCCTTTGTAAACACTAAAAATGATGTAGAGAAGATGGAGGGGGGGAATCATAATGGCTTCCACCTTAAGGGGATCAATCCAGATGCCTTCCTTGGATATGAAAAACCCTAGGAGGCAACAAGATTTGACGAAAAAGACACACTTATGTGGATTCAATTGAATATTGTAGTGCTGACAGTGAAGAAATATCTCTTGAAGGTGACCAGGATGGTCTTGATGCTTAATAGAATGTGTTAGTAAATCGTCGAGATATGGTTGAACAATATGCTTAATATCATGAAAGGCATAATACATTTCTCATTCGAAGGTAGTGGTGGCCCCAGTATTGCAGCAATAATGCTACAACTCCTGGAACTCCCTTCTTTAATTTTATCAACCCGGTAGTTCGTAACAAACTTGGAAGCGACAGTGTTGTATGCACAAGTACTAGCTCTTACCACAGTTGTCACTTGGTCAGCTGGCACAAGTCCGCTAGGAGCTTAGGCAAACTTCTATGAGCTCTTAGAAGAAGCTTTTTAATTGATGGATGAAAGCTAACTCAAAGGAAGCTAATCTATTTGCGAAAAGAGATTGAAAAACTAAAGGAAAACGCAAACCCTAGCAAACCCTAATTCTACCAGCTAGTCATACCGATGCAAAGGAGAGAATGCAAACTACTGAAAGAGATGCCATTACTTCTATGAAGGTAAAATACATGTGTCTAGACTACCTCTATCTGAAGAAAACATCTTTTTTTATTTTTGATTAAGTCGTCAGTTTCATCATGCATATGCTTTCACTGTTCTTTGACTGTGCAGGGGTGGATCAAGGAGGAGAAATGCTTGGAAGAGGTCAGGAAGGTTCAGAGAGGGTCTAAGGAGTCCCTAACACCCTTCCAGAGAGTTTCACAAAGTTTGGCTATCAAGAAACCTCATTTGTGAGCTTCTATAGGAAGTCTACGGGGTTCTACAGGATGTTCAGAAATTTCTACAGGATGTTCAAAAATTGGATTTTGGAGGATGGGTGAGTCAGGGAAGATGCATGAATGGATATGGGGGTAGGATAGGGGTCTGAAGTGGCCCAGGGACTGGTGGATGGAGTGGTGAGAAGGTGTATATGGCTAAATTGGCTCAAAGAAGGTTGAAACAATGATTGCACAAAAAGGTAGGGTTATGTGGGCAAGAGGGCAGATGTGAGACAAGGAACCTAGCTAGGAGATGGAGCAGATGGCTATGATGAAGCTTAGGTGGATGAAAGAGTGGTAGAGATGCTTTGCACTGTATACATTCAACTAAATCAACAAAGTCTTGCAAGTAATCAAATTCCTAGCTAATCTAATCTAACTAACAATAAAGTGAATGAACAACAGCTTTATTTGAAAGAGAACCATGTATATCAACTATGAAATGAACCATTTCAGAGATCTGAACACATAACCAACTTCTGCAAATGAAAACATTACACTAAGGATTACATGGTAAAGCAAACTAGTGTTTTTGTTTGGGACAGCACGGTTACTTCAACTCCAGCCCCTGATCCAATAAGGAAGAGGTGAAACCAAAAGTGTTTGTTGACCCTTTTTTGGAGCCTTTTTCCTGTTATTATCCTACCAACGAAATCTGAACATGAAAAGCTACTTTAACCATCAAAAGAAATCTAAATAACAAAGCAATATTTAAATCTAAATAGCAAATTTTATTCTAAGAATGCAGCAAAAACACATAAAGATAAACAAAGGAGGTACTGGGCACTTGAGATGGGCCCAACCCCAAGAGCTACAACCCCCTAAGAGAGATTTAGATCTGGTGCAAAGTTGGATTCATCTTTGTTTAGCAAGAAAAGAAGAGTTACATAAAAAACTGTCCACAAGGGAAACCTTGAAAAGGTGCTGAAATGCAAAGCTAATCTATTGACTAAAATTGAACTACAAACTAGCTAACTTCTGCCTACAAAGTGACTAACTACTGGCTAACCAAAATGAGGCCCTAAGCCTTCTTATTTATACAAATTGAGGACCCCAACAGCCCTCCTAAACTTTAGGAACTCGGCTGCCAAAACTTGTAGTTAACAGCATTTTTACTAGCACTTGCTTGGCTGCCCTTGTGATAATTGATTTGGTGGCCCTTGAACTCCGAGATGATGGTGGAAAATTCGAGGTAAGGGCCCATAAATTAAGGGGACACCTTCCTACAAATCCTCTCCCTTGTTCTCCCATGAATTTGGCTGCCAAGTGCTCTTTATAACCTTTGATTTTGTCTCCAAATTGACCAAAAAGACTACACAAAGCACACATTAGACTTGTTGGCATAATGACTAACCCAATTCACTCTATTAGCATAAATATAATAAAAAACATGAAATAAACTAATGAGAATGGTGGATTAAGTCGAATTAGGAAGTTGAATGAGCCCATATAATTATCCATTTTTGGGGCTCATCATCACCCCCCTACGGAAAGTGTTGCTCATCCTCTGAGCAACTGATCTATCTCCTCATCTTTGATGGCCCTGGTGGCCTCCCTATCATGCCAAGCTTATGAATTGATGTCCTCTTCTCGGTCATGAAACCATGCTTTTCTCTTTGCTTCTTCCCACTGCCTGTGCTCCTTTTCCTAGAGAATTCTCAGCTTCCTGTAGAACTGTCTCAGCATCATGTAGAGAGGCCTTTGTGTCCAACATTTCCATTCTCTCTCTCCAGGTGGATGTCTTCAAGCTTCCCCGTTCATAGGTGAAGGATTCCTTGGAGGGAGACCTCTCCTTTTGTGTAGCTGAGGTGTCTACAATTGTGATTGGCTCTTTTCACTATGGTTTGGGTCTGCCCACTTTTATCTGTGTGCTCCTTTTTCACTTTAAAGTACATGGAGGTTTGCCTCTTTCCCTTCCTTTTTTGTCTTGGAGGTGTGCTAATGGTGGCAAGCATGGCTGCTGCCTCCCTGGCCAAAATCTCAGGCGATTTTCCCTTTTTGTTCCTATGTTTCTAGACTTCCTGTAGAAAGTCCTGTGCTGACTGTTTTCTGTCTTCCTATAGAAACTACTTTCTGGCTTCCTGTAGAAACTGTCTTCACTGTTTCAGTCTACTTGGCTAGGGTGTCTTGCCTTCTAATTGTGGTGTGGTTGCCTTGGTTGTGACAACTCCCATTTGGGCTTTCTTGGCCTTTTTTCCAGCGTTTTTTACTTTTTCGCCCTCTCTGTTTTTGCTGTTGTCTCCTTTTTTGTCTCATGCTTAGCGGTCATGTCAAATTCCTCTTTTTCCTTCTGTTCTTCCTCTTTTTTGCCCTCTTTTTGAATGTCTTGTGCTCCCTGATCAATGTTCTTCTCAATTTCTTCAGTTGGCATGGTGTTGAGTTTGTGTTTTAACCAAAAAAAGAGAAAATTCTCAAGTGGAAAAAACACAGTCAATCACTGAAATAGAAGACAACTGAATTCGGTCTTTTTTGAACCCAAGAAGGAATTTTTCGTGTGCTCTCTACAACATCAAATGGCAGTAATTCCCTTGTGTTAAAACTGTTGTCACCTAGAATTGGTCTGTCTGTTTATGAAAGAAAATTTTCACAGATCAGAGCATAAGGACACTGGTTTTCTCACACATTGATAGATATGTAAATTCGGGTTTTTCCGCACACAGGTTAGTCTGCTGCATGTCTTCCTTGCAAGGGAATTTTTTTATTTTCTTCTTTTTCTTTTTAAAACTGATGAAGAGATTTCAGAAGCAGAAGAAAAGAATGGGTAAACTCATTGAATCATGCAGGCAGACTTCCACTATTCTCAATGCACAGGTATACTTTTTACCCTCATTTTTCAATTTAATGTCATGTTCAATTCACCATTTTGCACCAACAAATCATGCACAAAGAAGTTTCCCCGATCCTACCTCGTTTGGAGCTTGAAATTCGCCGAAAATCCCACGTTTTCTTTCTGCATGGTTGTTTTCTGCATTTCCTGTAGAATACTTCCTGTAGAAACACCTGTAGAATGCCCCTGTGCCTCTGAGCGAGCCTGATATGCAGCAAAATCTCGAAGATAGGTAGAGAAACTGGTGGAGGATGACTAGTTAATCATTTTTTGAAAACTTCAGTTGAGGATGTTGCAAGTGCACATGAACATCAGTTTGTGAGTTTCAGCCGAGCATTTTTTAATTGCTGCATGACTTGTGGTGAAGGAGTGAGGTGGCCAGGTGTACGTGGCCACATGCAGACTGCAGTGCTATGATGAACTATATGTTCTCTTCTTGTTAATCAGTTGCACTAGAGTTTAAACGACCAACACTACCTGCGTTTTTTAATTTCACGTGAGTTGTCTAACACGTATGTTGCATGATTCCTGGCTGATTGCTAGAGAATTGCACAAGGAACTATCGGCTTAATCCCACCACTTCATTCATTATGCACTTTCGGATCATATTGATGCAAATAGAGGAGCTGGTTTAGAGACATACCTGCAAGTCGAATGGTTGTTGTGAGGTGTTGTGGCCTTTCATTTGCTGCATGCACTGGTTTTTGTGGTTTCATGATGGCTTGATGGCTGATTCATGGCTATTTTTTCTTGTGCAGGTATCCTCTGGCTGGATCCATGCTGTAGGAACTCGCTTCACGTTCAGATCTGCACCCTCAAGCTGCTGCTACTGAATTTTCACAGGACTGAAAAAAATTTTCGCCATTGCTCCTGAACGATAGATCGGATCGATCTGAAACTTGTAGAGCATGTTCCTATCATCATGATGCACCTCCCATAGAAAAATTGCGATCAATGGATGCACATTTTTCGAGAAAAACGGAAAATGGCTGAAGGTTATAGAGATCAATTTCTCAGAAACCATGCATCGGACTCGATTGAAACTGCTTAGGTAGGCTACTATCACCCATATGCATCTCCCCATGAAACAGGTTTTGAAATGGATGCACGGATATGGAGAAAATGCAAAAATGGCTGACGGTGATGGAGGCAGATTTCTTGGAAACCGTGCACCAGAATTGGTTGAAATTTCTCGGGCATGTTGCCATTGTCCCTATACAACTCCCCCTGTAACAATTTTGCAAATGGATGCACGGTTTTCAAGCTAGGGAAGAAACAAATTATGTTCTATGTATTTTTTCTTCAAAGCATTCTGCAAGTTTTTGCATGGAAAGAAAAACTGAGCTTGGGTTGTGATGCAGGCATGGAGATGATGGAGGAGGAGTTTGAATACTGCAGGAGGACTTCTGACCCCTTGAGTAAGCTCTCATGTTTGCCAAAATACCTTTTTCAAATCCATTTCTAGCTTCCTGTAGAAATCCTGTAATTTCTACAGGAAATTCCTGTAGAACACATAGTTTTGAGGAAAGAAGCACAATGAGATGGAAAAAGTGATGGAGAAGGGTGAGGGATGGAAACATGGATGCTTGCAGGCCTCATGGACAGATTCTTGGCCTTCAGGTCCTCTTCAGAGATCAATTTTGGCTCGTTTGTACGCTTCCTGTAGAAGACACAGAACTTCCTGTAGAAGACACATAACTTCCTTTGTCTTTGTTTTGAGTGATCCTCCTGACCTACAATGTCCTTCTTGCAACCTACAATTATTCAATGGAAATTAGCTTTATTTTTCTTTTCTTTTTCTCTTTTTTTTTGAAAAACATCTAGGGCGCCTCATGGAGGTTTTCACCCTAATTGCCTGCCCTAGGCACCTCCAAGGGAGGTTTTCACCGAGAGATCTTATTCTCTTTTCTCTTTTTTTCCCAACCCATTGACCGCCTCATGGAGGTTTTCAATCAATGAGCCAATCTAAGGCGCCTCCGAGGAGGTTTTCACTTTAGATTTCTATTTTCCTCTTATTTTCATTTTTTAATCTTATTTTCATTTTTTAATCTTATTTTCTTTTTTCTTTTTTCTTTTTTTCTACCCTACCCTACTTGAAAAAAAAAAAAAAATCAAGTATAAGAATACTTCCAATAGAGCCATGTGCACATTGAGATCAGAGACAAAATGATGTGGCGGCTTGAGATGCATGCTTTGACAGCTATCCTGATTTCAGAGACCAAATGATTTGACTTTCAAAGGATCAAACATAGCTGAGGAAGAGAGTATTGCTGCAACTTAGTGACCATCTGAAACCATATTTCAATATAGCTCTGATATCCTTGGTCCTTTTGTTGATCTGGATCATTCTTCATATCTTCTTCTATCATGACCTTCTCATCTTCCTCTTTTTGCTGATTTTTCTTTTGAGTACATGGAGGATTTGATGGTAACCATGAGGGAACTCTCTCGATCTCAGATTTTGATGCCTTCTCTTCATCAAGTGCAGCCCATGGTTCTTTGATCTTCTCTTTTGAATCTTCTTTTGCCTTTGGTCCTTCAATGTTGTCAATATAATCGTTGTTTTGCAACACTCTTCCTAAGCTATGGTGAAGATCATCGAGCTCAAGAGGAGTCATTTGGACATGTTGTGCCTCAACTTTGCAATTGGGTTGATCTATTCCAATGTGCGAGTTTGGAGATGGTGGTATAGATAGTTGAGTGGGGGTGTATATTTGAGATGGATGTGGATGGGGTTGTGGTTGGGCACGCATTTGGGGTTGCCTTGGTGGAGTAGGAGGCGATGGTTGCGGCTGAGCAGGTGGTGGAGGAAAATGAGTGAGAGGAGTGTTGTACTGGGGCCTCCACCACTAATGAGGTGCATTCCACTGAGGCTGTGGCTAAGCATAAGAGTGAAACGAATGAGCAGCTGGTTGGGCATAACATGGATCTGTGAAGGAACAAGGAGGAGGTGTGAACCAGGAAGGATGAGCAGGGGGAACCCAAGAAGGCATGAAAGTGGCTTGATAGGGGTCGTAATAGGTCTCAGATGTCCCTTGCAATTCCTGCTGGTAAGGTATGGGTCCATGTGACCTCCTTTGGTTCATGAAATAGAGTGGTTCAGTGACTTCTTTGGCCCTTTGATATGTAGCTTTGATTCCAGGCAAGGAAGGGTACCGATCTGTAGGATGGTATTCTTCACAGACAAAACACACTTCTATGGAGTACAATGGACATTCGTTCCTAGGATGCTTTCTAGTGCACCTGGGACAAAAGATGGCCAAAGCCCTCTTGGCTTCCTCTTGCTTCCTTTGGATCCGCAAGGTATCCAGTTGCATGGCAAGAAACTGCCTCATATCACTCTTGAAATCTTCCATCTGATTTGCAAATTCGTTTTTGGATAAGGTACTACTCCCAACAATTCTGCTTGTAGCCATTCGCTCCAGAGGAATGTTTTTCTTCTTCATCTTCCCTTGAGGTTCTTCAAATATGTCTTTTTGTCCACCTAAGGGTTCTTTAATCACAGACATCGAAGAAGAGAGAAGGTTGGCTGTGTGAAGTAGTGGGGGTGTTGTGCAAACATTTTTCTGACTTATCTCTACTCCTACAAGGCATGAAAGGAAATCTTTTTGGTTGATTTTTGTATTTTTCTTCTTGTACCTGTAGAAACTAAAATAGATTGAACTGCAACTAACTATCTTTCTGAAAGGAAAATGCAGAATTGAAATGAAAGCAGGAAAGGACTAATCTATTTTGCTCAAATGAAATTGTAGGAATGAAATGCTAGGCTATGCTTGCGGAATTGAAATGCTAATCTACGCTTGCAGAAATGAAATTGTGGAATTGAAATGCTAATCTATGAAACTAGGAAATGCTAATCTATGCTTGCAGAAATGAAATTGTGGAACTGAAATGCTAAACTATGAAACTAGGAAATGCTAATCTACTTTTGCAGAAACGAAATTGCATAATGGAAATGAAATAAACTACTTAGCAGAAGGTTGTAGTGTAAAATAGAAGAAAAGTAGCAATCACCAATACTCTGACATTCCCTTGGCAACGACGCCAAAAAGATGGTGGGCCCCAGTATTGCAGCAATAATGCTACAACTCCTGGAACTCCCTTCTTTAATTTTATCAACCCGGTAGTTCGTAACAAACTTGGAAGCAACGGTGTTGTATGCACAAGTACTAGCTCTTGCTGTAGCTGTCACTTGGTCAGCTGGCACAAGTCTGCTAGGAGCTTAGGCCAACTTCTATGAGCTCTTAGAAGAAGATTTTTAATTGATGGATGAAAGCTAACTCAAAGGAAGCTAATCTATTTGCGAAAAGAGATTGAAAAACTAAAGGAAAATGCAAACCCTAGAAAACCCTAATTCTACCAGCTAGTCCTACTGATGCAAAGGAGAGAATGAAAACTACTGAAAGAGATGCCATTACTTCTATGAAGGTAAAATACATGTGTCTAGACTAACTCTATCTGAAGAAAACATCTTTTTGTATTTTTGATTAAGTCGTCAGTTTCATCATGCATATGCTTTCACTGTTATTTGACTGTGCAGGGGTGGATCAAGGAGGAGAAATGCTTGGAAGAGGTCAGGAAGGTTCAGAGAGGGTCTAAGGAGTCCCTAACACCCTTCCAGAGAGTTTCACAAAGTTTTTCTATCAAGAAACCTCATTTGTGAGCTTCTACAGGAAGTCTGCAGCGGTTCTACAAGATGTTCAGAAATTTCTACAGGATGTTTAAAAATTGGATTTTGGAGGATGGTTGAGTGAGGGAAGATCCATGAATAGATATGGAAGTAGGATAGGGGTCTGAAGTGGCCCAGGGACTGGTGGATGGAGTGGTGAGAAGGTGTAGATGGCTAAATTGGCTCAAAGAAGGCTGAAACAATGATTGCACAAAAAGGTAGGGTTACGTGGGCAAGAGGACAGATGTGAGACAAGGAACCTAGCTAGGAGATGGAGCAGATGGCTCTGATGAAGCTTAGGTGGATGAAAGAGTGGTAGAGATGCTCTGCACCGTATACATTCAACTGAATCAACAAATTCTTGCAAGTAATCAAAGTCCTAGCTAATCTAATCTAACTAACAATAAAGTGAATGAACAACAGCTTTATTTGAAAGAGAACCATGTATATCAACTATGCAATGAACCATTTCAGAGATCTGAACACATAACCAACTTCTGCAAATGAAAACAGTACACTAAGGATTGCATGGTAAAGCAAACTAGTTTTTTTGTTTGGGACAACACGGTTACTTCAATTCCAACCCCTGATCCAATAAGGAAGAGGTGAAACCAAAAGTGTTTGTTAACCCTTTTTTGGAGACTTTTTCCTATTATTATCCTACCAACTAAATCTGAACATGAAAATCTACTTTAACCATCAAAAGAAATCTAAATAACAAAGCAAGATTTAAATCTAAATAGAAAATTTTATTCTAAGAATGCAGCAAAAACACATAAAGATAAACAAAGGAGGTACTGGGCACTTGAGATGGGCCCAACCCCAAGAGCTACGGCCTCCTAAGAGAGATTTAGTGCTGGTGCAAAGCTGGATTCATCTTTATTTAGCAAGAAAAGAAGAGTTACATCAAAAACTGTCCACAAGGGAAAGCTTGAAAAGGTGCTGAAATGCAAAGCTAATCTACTGACTAAAATCGAACTACAAACTAGCTAACTTCTGCCTACAAAGTGACTAACTACTGGCTAACCAAAATGAGGCCTTGAGCCTTCTTATTTATACAAATGGAGGACCCCAACAACCCTCCTAAACTTTAGGAACTTGGCTGCCAAAACTTGTAGTTAACAACACTTTTACTAGCACTTGCTCGGCTGCCCTTGTGATAATTGATTTGGTGGCCCTTGAACTCCGAGCTGATGGTGGAGAATTCAAGGTAAGGGCGCATAAATTAAGGGGACACCTTCCTACAAATCCTCTCCCTTGTTCTCCCACGAATTTGGCTGTCGAGTGCTCATTAAAACCTTTGATTTTGTCTCCAAATTGACCAAAAATACTACATAAAGCACACATTAGACTTGTTGGCATAATGACTACCCAATTCACTCTATTAGTATAAATATAATAAAAACGTACAATAAACTAATGAGAATGGTGGATTAAGTCGAATTAGGAGGTTGAATGAGCCCATATAATTATCCATTTTTGGGGCTCATCAGGTAGCACCAACATTTTTCAAACCAAAAGGGAGTTTTTGTAAGAAAAGGTTCCCCAACGACAAATGAAAGAAGTTTTGTGTTGATCGGCAGGAAGAATGTTAATCTAGTTGTGTCTAGAAAAATTGTTGATAAAGGAAAAAATCTCACTCCTCGCACATTTGTCAAATGTGGATAGTCCCTTATTTCTTAGTCATAGGAACAACATTTGAGACCTAATCTATCAATGGAATAGGATAAATGAAACCAAATTTAATAGATTTTTCAACTTCAACCTTTATGGCAGTTGCATTTCTAGGATGCATGGGGCGAAGACACTGACGAAAAAGCTTCACATTCAAATAAGTAGGTATATCATGCACTACTATACTTGGATCTATGTTAGGAATCTCTTCATACGACCAAGCAAATACATCACAAAATTCTTTGAAGAGGGCGATATAAATCTTGATCTCATCCAAAGAAAAAAAACCCCAATATGGATATGTTCGATAATCCCTGGTTTGATAGAGATGTCGATGGGCATTGTAGTTGAAATGTTCCCCATGTTTCCTTTGAACATAACTTTGTGAACTAAAATAGGTGTCTCAACTAGATGAGTCGGTACATCGGAAACATATGTTTATAGACAAGAAGAAATCTCACCAAGGCTTGGGAGAAATGAGGAATGATGATGGGCATCATTCCATGGAATTTCCTCGAGAGACATAACTTCTGTGATACTCTCATTAGTTGGAAATGTCTGATTCAAAGGATCTGGAGAATCCCAAGAACCGAGCTAGGGAGATTGCAAATATATATCTAGACTCATACTAAAGCGCTCATGAATTTCATAAGTAGCCACAGAAGCCAAAACAACAACCTGATATGCTTTCTGTATGGGGCTAAGCAGCATAACATCACCAAAAATCTCAATCTCATCAGGACAGGGAATGACCCAAGGATCATGACGAGTTGAGACCATCTTAATCAAAGCGATGTTCGAACATGGAAGGAAAATTTTCCCATAAGGGAAGAGTCTTTGGAAAGACTCGCCCCAACACTCTCGTAAGGGATATCAGTGTTCCCAACATATGACACATTTCCATTTGAGGAGTTGGAAGAGAAAAATGCAAGCAGATCGACAGTGACTATTTTCCCTTGATGACGAAAACATAGCACACTAAATAGGGTGGAAACCATGCAGAACATTGCATGGGTCTAGCTATGACCAAGTAGAATATTGTAATTTAGATTTGCATCAACAACTTCTACTTCTAGGTTAACATTTTTTCCTTCTAATTGAATTGGAAAGTCATTGAGAATGCCATATGGAGGAGAACCTCTACCATCGAAAGATTTCAATGTATTAGGGGACTATTTGAGAGGTGGAGAGCCAATAGGTTTCCAACATGAAAGGGACATGATGAAAGTAGAAGCACCCTCGTTACTAACAGTTCGATGAATAGTCTTCCCTTTGATAACAACTTGTATAACAAATGCAAGTTGATGCAGGAGATGAGGAATGTGGTTTTTGAGATCAAAAGTAATCAGATTTGAATTTGTAGGATCAATCCCTCCTATCGAGGATAGTAATGCTTTTGTTTGCGATGGACAAGTCTAGAGGACTTCGAAGGTTGACATCGTCGAAGCTACTTTAGCTAAATCTTCCACAATATTATAATGTTGAGAAGCTCCCGCATTCGAATTATACGATTACTTCCGAAGAGCACCTTTGGGAGGTGGTCAAATAATGGAATCACTACTAGGTCATTCAATATGAAGAGGATCGGAATTGGGTGGAGTGGAAGTATAAGGCATATTAGTGGCATCATTTTACATCTACTGGCTTGGTAGGAGTCTGATAATATTTTGATCGAGTAGCAACAGAGATAGGTGCCATGCAACAGAGTGAAGTTTGTTGTGATGGAAAGGGTTCTTTCAACACAGTCCATGTCCCTAGGTGCCTTTTCGAAGATGACTAACCTCGACACATCAAGGACAATCCTTGGTATAATGATATTCATCACATATAAGACAAGGATATTTTGTCTTATGTATAGATGTATCATCAGGAGATAGTTTCAGAGAATACTATTTAGGGGTATCAGATTTAGCCTTACCTTTACCCTTATTCTTCCCTTTCAAGGCTTTGTCTGCTATGGTATATTGGACAAAATTCACCTAGGCATTTTTACCGGGATTTTTGGGATTATTCGAAGGAGGAGAAGGTGTAGTAGCGGGAATATATTTATGCTTCGTAGAAGTGGAAGAAACATCACTAGAAGTTTGATATATTGACCCAATAATACCATCAACAGGTGGTGTCTTCGCAGGTTGAGAATATGGCGGATCTGTTGAAGGTCATGAGGCATTGGATAAGAGATCATAGAGTGTTTCAGATTGTGAATATAAAAAATCTAGATACTTAGCATGGGTGATGCCTTATTCTTCAGTCACACATCCACCCGTAGCTATGTCTTTGGTGATTTGATTAACGAATGACTTAGTAAACCATTCGGTTAAAATATCATTAGGGATTTCGAACTTAATAAGACGATTTTGATGCCTCCATTTAGGGATGTGATTGGATAGGTGAGTAGCAATCGTCTGTTTCAAAGACATTAGGAAATGGATCCCAATTTCATATCGAATTGTTAGCTGAAAGTGAGTAAGAAAATCCCTTACCAAGGTATTAAAATCTTGAAAGGAACCTTGAGGTAACTCGATGTACCATTCAGTGGAAGCACCCATTAGAGTGTGCTAGAAAAGACAAAGTTGAATGGAATCATCGACCCAAGATTTGGATGAACACCATAAATGGTAGGTCATGACATGAGATTGGGGGTCTTCTTTAGACTTCCCTTCTAATTTTGGACAATAAATGGGAATTTTTGTAGGAACAGGAGGCCAACATGCTGAATGGAGTATTGGGTCATTTCTAAGCCTCGACACATCTGGTAAATCTAATGTAGCTAAAACCGTAAATTGAGGATTAAAAGGCATGAAATTCCTTTGATAAGGTCTAGATTGAGGATTCCAACCTTGTTGGTATTGGTTTTTCTCCCATAATGGTGGATTTTGAACATAGGGATTTCGATACTACCCCCACTGGGAGGAATTTTGACCATACAAAGGTTGAGTTTGTCCCCACTGAGGTGGGTTCTAACCAGGATAGGTTTTATATTGACCCAACATAGGTTGTTGAGAACCATAAGGAGGATAGGTAGCCTATGAGGAGTATTGAGAATAGGGTTGTTGATGCAATGGTGGACCTTGTTGATGCAACGATTGACCTTGTTGATGCAACGATTGACCTTGCTACTACAATGATTGTCCTTGTTGTTGCAATGGTTGTTGATAAAACCCTTGCTGCACCTAAGGTCCTTGTTGTTGATAGGTTCCTTGTGGGTATTGATAGGTTCCTTGATGCTTATATGAGCCTTGTTGCAAATGATTACTAGCTATTAAAGGATAAGTTCTAGAAGAAGACTGAAACTAACCAGATGACCCAAATAAGGGATTAGGACCACATTGCATTTGGGATCCTACATGTTGATTGAGAGCTAGGTTTTGAGGTGGTTGTGAACCATAAGGAGGGTATGAATGTTGGTAAGGTATTTGAGATGAAAGAGGTTTTTGATAAGGAATTTGACCAAATCCATATGGAATGAAGGTTCCACCAGGATAAGGAATATTGCCAACAGTTTGACTTACTCTCATAATGTGAGTTTGGGATTCATCACGCACATAAGTTCCACCAGAGACAGGAGGTACATATGGAGGAGGTGGTCTCCCCCTAGGTGGTGGGATAGACAACGTTGTATATTTCTCACTCAATGGAGGAGGTCTAACCACTGCGGAAGTCGAAAGAGGATTTGAAGAACCTGTAAGGACATTAACTACCACAATCGTGAATGTAGGTTGGGAAGGAACCAAAGGTTGAATAGGAATTTGGGAAGACAAGTTAAAAAAAATGGGCTAGTGGTAGGCATAATGCTAGATGACCATATTGGATGGTGATAAGTGAAGACTCACTTAGAGTACCCGAAACCAAATGACCAATAGAGGTATAATTCGGAGGAAGTAAGGTTCACTTCTTTTAGGGGGTGAAGTCATCCCATTTCCCATATAAGGAGAGGGAACATATAGAAAGCCTTCAGGAGGAAATGGATATTCCGGAACCATCACCAACACCAGGATTATGGGTGGTTGAGACTTCTAGAGGAGGATCTCGATGAGACATTGGCATAGATGGAATCTCACCATCTAATGCCATGGGTGGAAACAATTGACGAGTAGGAACACATGACATACTAGGAGAATGTTCCAAAGGTACGTTAGGATTATCGAACAGACTATATGGGCATTGAGGATATATCACCAAAGGATCGTAAAGTGGATTCAAGGGAAACAACAAGAACTGTTGAGGAACCTTAGAACTTTCTCGTTTAGATTCCTAAGATGACAAAAATGACTCTCGAGGTGGAGGATGAGAAAGAAGGGGTTGAATTCTCAGGACAAGTACAAGTTAAAAACCTTGATCTTCAAATGACTGTGGAATCTCAAGATGAACTCCTTGTGATAGCCCTTCAATATTAGATGGTGAAGGGGGTATGTGAGGTGAACTTGGCAGTTCTTCCATGGTGACCTTTTCTGAAAATAAAAACGAGAAGAGGTGATTTATTTGAGATCTAATTAAAATTTACCATTAATAAGGCATAATGGGGCTAAGGAGAACTATAAGGGTAGTACATGTTATCGTGGGCATTAAATTTTAGAACTCTAGAACAAAAAACTAAATAAGAAAAGGGTAATCTAGGAAAAAGGGTTTACCACGTATCTGTTCATTGTGATATACACCTTAGTGGAACCAAGGACTTAAGGTACGATGACCAATCTCCCCGAATGTTGTGCTCAGTGTTATCACTTCTATAAGGCAGCTGACTTGGTTACGTGTGGCTAAAGGATAGTGACTAGTGGGGTCTCCTAATATATATGTGATGGTACGGGGAGCATAAGTCCATGTTAGTGCTATCTAATGCGTAACCATTTGATGAGAGTGTTCCCATATACTAGAAATACATGGACTATCTTTGATATACGTGAAACTACTAGAGAATGATCCTATATACTTCCATACATGGAACGAGATATCAGCCCTGGGATACAATGCTAGCAGATAATGACAAATTCTGTGTTTATAAACATTGAAACATGTCTCTAGCCTAGACCTATAAATGTTTTCGTTAAGTTCCAAATTCTCCTTTGGTTAATTGAGTAAATTGTAATGTTTATATTGAATTGTGTTTCAGTTTTTGGGTTAAAAATGATGTCACCTAAATGCCTAAGATGTAGCTAATATGAAAAAAGAGAAACTTTCCATTTCAATGAAAGTTAGACTAATCAAGGGAATAAGTTTCAATCAGTAATGCATCAAACAAAATGCATAAAATTAAATGCCTTCTACTAACTTTCACTTTCTCTTTCCAAATGCAATACCAAAAAGTAAAAATGATTTTTACTTCTCATTATCCTAAATGCAACTTTTCAAGAGTAAAATGATTTTCACTTTTACTAAGATGCACTTATATAAATGATATTTTTTTCTTTTGATTTTAAATTATCTAATGCAACTAATGCATCTTACATGAAAATATTTTTTACTTTTATTTTTGAATCAAACGACAATGTAGTTCTTTCAGCTTGAGAATCAAACAATGTAATATATGCTTGATTAAAAACAAAAATTATTTCCAAATGCAAATTGACTTAATGCAATTGAAAAGAAAATTTTGAAATACATGCTAAAACAAATGAAAAATAATGTTTCATAATGTTTTCCATAGAAAAATAACACTCACTGATTTAGCAAAACCAGTATCCCAATGACACAAACAAGAAGCAATCGAAGACTAATTGAACTGAAACCCTAAGACTCAATTAGATGTCACCAGAAAACCAATGAGACAAATTTTGCAAATTAATCAAGACAACCAGTCAAAACACTAACAAATCCAAGCATACAGGATAGGGAAAAAACTTAGAGGTTAAGACACATTGGACCCTATGGCAAAAAACCTAAATTTCTCAAATATCTGGGATCAACACGACTATTACAATCAAACCCATGTTGACAGGGGTTTCAATGCGACTGTTATCAATAAAAATGCACCGGGGGAACAATTGTTCCAGGAAAAAATACGTTGGATGAGAAAGATTGAGAAAAATAAAAATAATTTAAATAAATAGTCCAAACTTAACACTCTAAAACAATAATCACTCAAAGTGTATACTGATAAAAAATCCAAATGACTGATAATTCAGTGGTTGGCCAAACTGATCCAAAGACAAAACACAAAAAAGAGGTTGAAAGTGCTATAGCCTCCCCAGTGGAGTCGCCATTTTGTTGTGAAGATAAATCCCTTCTATGGACATAAGCGATCTCCCGAGTCCTATGAGAGCATCTTGCAACAAACCAAACAAACTAGTACAAGATTTCCTAGTTTATGTTTGAAAATGCAAAGTGAGAGAGAGAAATCTACCTCACTCTGATGTTAAGTGCTCAACCTTTTATGATGATCTCGATCCCTTAGCTTCTAGGCTCATTCCTCGCTATTCCTTGTGTCTGAATACCTACAAGAGAGATCAAAATACAACAAGAGATACAAGAGAATATATGGTGTAATTCAAACATAAATTACATGAGATATCAATGAGCATCATGTTCAATGAATAAAGATTTATAAATTTAAGGAAAGTAAACACCAGATGTATTTATTAATGAATCAAAAATGGAAGAATACAACCATTGCCTTGATGTTGGAGACCTCCTTTGTTGTGGATTTCCAAGTTCAAGTCAAGACCATTTAAGCACTCCTTCTCCTTAGTTATATGGGTAGCATCTGGGCATAGTTTCATCATAGGAATGTGGGAAAGTAATGACCAACCATCTGGGGATGGAAGGGACTTGATTTATAGGAAGGGAGAGGGAGTTAGGGATCCAAAAAAGAGGGAGGAAGCTCCACATCTCAAGGGGAAGATCCATAAAGGTTGGATCAAGGACTCAAAATGGGAGAGCTCGACCATATCTCTATCTAACAACATCCATCTCATTGTTCTCGAAAATTCTAGAAGGCAAAGATTCTCCTACACTTTAGGAAAGATTGTCATAAGAGGTTCAAAGTGAGTTTTCATATTAAAATCCATTCTAGCAATGCTAGGTCAATATGTTGCAACATTCCATCAGTAGTGCAAAGCACATTGATCCTGATAACTAGGGTTTCAGGCACATTTCTCTAGAATTCTCTCAGGGAAGTTCTTCTTCCATTCTTCAGGGATGTTTTTGTATGTATTTCACAGTGAGCACACTTTGATAATTTTCATCATTTTGATGCTTCAGGATATGGGATGGGAAGTGTGAAAAAATGTTGTGTAACAATAGGTGAAGCAGATCGGGGTTCAGGTGAAGAACCTCTATAAGTTGGATGTAGAATATTATGTTGATTTGATAACTAAAGCAAAGAATGTGTAGAGCCAAGACATAGTTGATTTGTGACATAAAATATTGGGTCACTTACACCATGGATATTTGAAGGTCATGCAACAAATTTCCGCCGGTCTTCCCAAGGGTACACTAGAGCAGAGATACACATTGAAATGGTGTACATTCGGGAAGTACACCAAATCTTCCTTTGATGATAAAGAGATTCGAGCATAAGCAATTCTTGATTGAGTTCACTCAAATGTGTGTGGACCATTCTCGAAAACATCCACATTCAAGCATGGGTATTATGTAATATTTGTTGATGATTTTTCCTGTAAGTGTTGGATTTTCTTCATGTAGAAGAAATATCAAGCGTTCACCAAATTTTTTGAATTTAAAGCACTTGTTGATAAAGATACTAGAAGGAAAGCTAAATCTCTCAAAAGCAATAATGGTGGAGAATATGTGTTGAATGAATTCAAGAAATTCTATGCATCAGAAGGAATTCGATGAGATTTAATAGCACCTCATAACCCACAACGAAATGGGGTGCTTGAAAGGAATAACATAAGTATTATGGGAGTCACACTGGAAATGTTACATGATCAAGGCTTACCATTGCACTTGTGGGCTGAAGTATGCAACACAACTGCTTATTTGCATAATAGAAGACCTCATCGAATTCTCAGGATGAGTACACCAGAAGAAGATTTTCAGTTAGGAAAGCACATATTGCACACTTCAAGATATTTGGATCTTCAATCTACTGTCATGTTACCAAGGATGCACCAAAAAACATAGAACCAATAGTTGAGTTGGGTATATCTATGGGGTACACTAATAAAACTCACAACTATTGAGTGTACATTCCATCAACATGATGACAGTGGTTCATAGAGATGTGAAGTTCAATGAAGAGAAGGCCATGAGATGTTCCCTTGAGAAGGAGCTTCATTTACATACAGAGGAGGATCTTTTAGCTCAAATGGAGGAACCTAGGGATGATGTGGAGTAGCCACATGAAGAGGAGTAAAGAGTGGAAACACCCACTCATACAGAGACTTCCAGAGATGGAAGGAAGCGCACTAGAGAGGATGATAGATTTATGCATGATCTTAGAGAGAATGTGGTAGCACCCAAATCAAAGCGCACGCGGAGGAGGTCACTAGATAAAGTACAATGGTTACATGGCTCTAATGAGTGAGAGTGTAGATATTGGGCCATCCCATGTGAGGAAGAAGTGAAAAAATTAGTATGATTTGATGCCATGGTTAAGGAATATAACTCCATTATCATAGACTATGTTTGGGAAGTGGTCCCAAGACGACCAGACAAGTCAGTTGTGAATTCCATATGGTTTTACAAGGTAAAGAATATAGTAGATGGGAGTGTGGAGAAACACAACAAAAAATTTGTGGCTAGAGGATTCTCTCAAGTGGAGGGAATTGATTATGATGATATCTTTTCTCTAGTATCAAGATACTCATGAATCAAATCTATTCTAGCAATGTCAGTGCATATGGGATGGAAGATACATCAGATGGATGTGAAGGAAACATTCCTCAATGGTATGATTGAGGAAGATGTGTATATTTAATGGAGGGAAGGATTTGAGACCTTCAACAGAGAGCTGCATGTGTGCAGAATCAAACAAGTTGTGTATGGACTAACACAAGAACCACGTGCATGGTACACAAGGATTGAGAACTATTTCATCAAGTTGGGATTCACCAAAAGTGAAATAGATGCAAACATTTACCATATTGTGGTTGAAGGTAAAGTTTTTATTATAGTATTATATGTTGATGGTTTTATTCTAATAGGTGATGAGAAGATGATAAAATCTTGCAAAGAGGATCTTGTAAGATAATTCGAGATGAACGACCTGGGGCTCATGCATTACTTTCTTGGTATCAAAGTATGGCAAGGAGATGAGGAATTATTTGTCTCTCAGGGAAATTATTCCAACGAGATATTTAAGAAGTCCCACATGGAGAGAAGAAAACCCATGGAAACTCCTCTAGCAGGTAATTTAAGAAAGAAAGATGTTAATTCTAATGAAGTAGTGTAAGCTACTATTTATAGACAGCTTGTGGGTTCACTTATATATTTTGTGAACACATGACTCGACATATGTTTTGCAGTTAACCATCTTAGTCAAGCCATGGTTAAGACAACCAAACTCTATTGGAAGGAAGCTAAACATATCTTGAGATACATTAGAGGCACCACTCAGTTTGGTCTTTGGTACAAATAGACAGAGGGAGTGAAGCTTCAAGGCTTCATAGATGCATATTGGGCAAGGAGTCCATCTGAAAAAAAGAGGACAATAGGGGGAATCTTCAATATTGGGTCAGCAACAATTTCTTGGTACAACAAGAAGCAAAGATCAGTTGCACTCAGTTAAGTACAAGTATAGTACACGGCTTCTAGTCAAGCAACTTGTGAGGTTATTTGGATGAGGAATATTCTTGTTGGGTTATGTTAGGGCCTAAATCTACCTCAGGTTGAAGGAAGGCAGGTCTAGGGTAACATCAAACCACGCTTAACCTGTAGCTATCCCTACCAGGTCGGGAGAGGGCTCTCTCCTTTTCAATATCAAACGAATATGGAAACTAAGGCTTGAGATGAGTGACATGAATACTGATTTTAGGCTAGGTATTTTTTTCAGAGGAGTTTGTTTGATTTTAATGGTTTTTTGCTGGATCAGATGAGGAAAGCAGCTTTGGGTCCAGGAAATCAACTCAGATTTGCAAACGTTTCTGTGGGGTAAGGTAGGCAAGTGTTTTAGCACTTTGAAATGAATGTGATGGTGAGTCTAAAGACTGGTGAGGATTTGGAGAGGGCCTGAAAGTTTCATGATTCATCTTCAAACAGTAGAAAACATTTAAAACTAAATAAACCCCAAGGCAGAGCATTGAACCTCAATGGATTCCACCTTTTAATCTTGATTCATTTAGTTGTGCAGAAAAACATAGATGATGGCACATATACACATAATATAAACCAAATAACAGAGGAGAAAAAAATTCTAATTCACATTACCACAAGAATCCCACAAAATTCTGCAAAACCCTGGTTCATTTCCTTGCCAAACTGCAGAAGTGATGTACAAAGTAGCTCAATGCATCCACAAGAGTCCAACCTTGAAAAATGACTAAGAAAGTACAAGATATAGGCATGAAACCACCTATGCTAGCCATTAGGGGTCGAATCCATGATTCAAGGAGCTGTTTCAACAACATCTAAACCAAGAACTACAAAATAAGCAGTGGAATAGCTTGCCTCTACAATTATGGAAACTGATTCATTCATCCTCCAACCAGTTCTAACTGTTGTATCTACCCCCTAAAATCATTTTTCATCATATTTACATCATAGTACATCATATTAAATCATTAATTTACTAAAGATAGAATAAAAAGTCAACTGATAGCTAAACTGGGTGAAATTCTGAACAAACAGGCAAAACTGGCAAAATTTCTCCTATCCATAGCGCCACTGATCCTATGCGTAGTGCTTTTTCCAGGCCACGTTTGGACGGCTTCCTGAGCTCCAAATCAGGTGCAAAATAGCTCATCGGAAAGCTTGGTGAGTATATTTTCTAGAACAACTTGAATTTTTGGATTTGGAGTCTATTTGCCCCTCCAAAAATGGAATCTCCCAAGACTGCTTCCTATGTGGCAAAAAGGTGGCAGAGAGGGCACTTTTTGAGTGTTTTTTTCCCTTTTGGTGACCCAGAACTTGCCCAAAAATATCAAACATTCCTAAGCATGCATATTTTTTCATGTTCATTTAAAAAATGCAAACATATTTGCAAATGGATGCCCCCAACAAAAGCATAGTGGCAGTGGCACTACGCACCTGCTAAAAAAACCTGTTTTTTGCTTCAAAAATTCAAAAATGACAAAAAATGCTCCAAATTTCTTGAAATTTGGCATGAGTGATCCTTTTTAGGTGCTTTCATGAGCCAATGAGGCTTTAGCCAAGATCTTGAGTTTATCATGCTTCTTCTTTGCTCCTTAAGGCCTTCCATGGAACTGTCACTAAGGGTTTCTTCCTCCATTTCATACTCACTGTCCATCTCCATTGTTTTCCCTTGGTTTTGAAAAATGTGGTTGTATATGGATGTTTTATGGATAATAGTGTGGAAATAAGGTGAAGGAATGAAATGAGCAGAGTGTGTGTGAAAATGTATGCTGAACAGAGTTTAGGGATAAGTAGGCTTCTAGGGAGAGTGGGTAGAGTTTGATGATGTGAGTACGGCTTATAGGGATTGGGAAGTAGTGTAGGGTTTTAGTGATGTGAATAAGGTTTGTAAGGAAGTGGGGGTAGTTAAAATGTAGAATGTTGGAATTAGGGCTTTGGGAATGGAGTATAGGATTAGGGTTTGGTAAATGAGGAGTGGGGTTTTGGGAAATGAGTGTTAATGATTTTGGGAAAGGGAAAATGGGAATGGGGTTTAGGGAAAATAGTCTAAGGGAAAAGAAACAATAGGAAACAATACCCTTTTCTGATCTTACAAGATAATTTGGAGGTAGCTAGGGCTTAGTGGTAGAGACATATAAATCACCACAACCGATGTGAAACTCCTTGTTAAACAAGATGAGAAGCTTCACTTACTTGATGAGAGATCAATTGTGAAATTTGAAGCAGATAAAGGTGATGAAAATTGATTTGAAGCTCAACAGATAGGTGTGTAGCACTTCCTCCCAGGTGCGTAGCGCACTTTGTATGGTAGCTCCCGAACAAATTGCAGTATAAAACCTGCACTAGGTGCGTAGCGCCAGCTGACAAGTGTGTAGCGCTTTTTGCAGGATACTTTTAGAGACTTCCTGGTGTCCAAATTGGGTGTGTGATAGCTCGTTGGAAATCTTATTGAGAAAAATTTTTGAAACATCTTGAATTTTTCAATTTGGAGTTCATTTGCCCTATCAAAAATCAAATCTCCCAAGACTGGTCAAAATGTGCAGAATGAGGCTGCCTAAATGCAGAGTGTTATTGCGGTCAACTTTGGAAGGTCTTCCTCAACTCCAAATTGAGCTCATGATAGCTCATTGGAAAGCTCTTTGTGTATAAGTATTATTTGACTCATCAAGCAAGCCATTTGGCTAACCAACCTAGGAGAAATCTTGATTTTCTCAAGGCCACTTCAGAGGTGCATTAACTCTCCTGAGGCAACTTGTATTTTTGACGTTTCTCTAAATCTGTGACAACTGTGTAAAAAATGAAAGAGGCTTTTCTTATTGGGTCATTGAGGGACAAAAAATTCTCTCACTTTTTTCAATTTCATCTTTTCTTGCTTAGAAACACAATTTGAAGAAAAACCGTCCCTTTTGTGTGATGAATGACTTATTCCTTAGAATGATATCTCAACAAACGATGGAGATTTGATGTTCGATGATATGAAATGGCCTCATACCTTCTAATATCCTTTATGCCTCCTCTTCTTAGATATCTTTGATCCCATAGCCAACACTAGCTCAATGGGAGAGGAAATTACGGTTTGTTCTCTTTTGTTTTTACAGGCAGATTAGTGCTCAAGATGACTTGATTTTTGCAACGGCATGTGCTTGGAAATATCACCGAGTGACCAGGAGCAGCTTATAGATACCTATTACATATAGGAACAATAAAATTACATAAATTTAGATGAATGAAACCCTTCAGGTCTAAGTGCTCTATTTTTCCAGAGCTTTATTGAGTTCACAAAAAGGAATATGATGAATTTTTGAAATTTTTACCCTCCTCATGTGTCTACTGACCATTTTATTCATTCTAAATGACCATGATGAAAAACCCTAAGACCTAGTGAGACTAAACCCTAAAATTGGTTAAAAATGAAATGGAACTGATTATGAACAATGGAAAAGATGTTTGAACAATTCAACAGGTATATGACATGAGGGAAACTGAAATGAAACCTCTACCATTAGATGATCCATGACCTAATGGAATGCAGCTGATTGAATGAGACACCTAACATGCATACAAAAAGAGCAATTTTGATCACTGATGGCAGTGTGAATACATTGACACTAACAGGTTATTTGGTTAGCAAATGGATCCTACAGTGATTTAATATGACAATCAAAGTTGTATCAAGCTCTCTGAGTTTCCATTTTTCATAATCGGTCCAAGCATATCGACATCCGGTATCACCATCTACGAGATTGTGCATAGAGGATAATCATATTGCTAGAGTACATTCCTAGAGAGGAGCGGGATGAAAATATTTTGCTAAAGGAATTTTTGAGATGAAAATTTGAGTTTCACAGAGGCAGGATCAAGGTAGCAGATAATCCCTTTCTTGTTGAGAGGGAGTGTTGAAAAATGCAATAAGAAAATCCTAATTTAATTTTGTCCTTGAATTAAATTAGGAATTAAATTGTAATTCTAATTCTCATAGAAACTTGTAATAGTTAACTAAGTTAATTGACTTAGTTTGCTCAATTAATTCGAGTTGGGAGTTTATATAGAACTATGTAGAGTGGTTCCTAAATTTTAGGTGCTCAGGTTGATTTCTTTTGAGTTGTAATTATTTAATTCAATTTAACTGAGTTAAATTTAGTTAAATTAGTTCCAACCGATAGGGGAATTAGTGGGAGATGTAGTAGTGGGGTGTAAGATGCAGTAGTGCCATGTAACCAACGCTGCTTAACCAATAAACTGAATATTAACTCATAATTAACTCATACATGTTAGATCAGAGAAAGACCCAATCGAGATTGGAGTTCACGAACTTTACACTATCAGTCGTATAATCATCTGAATTGTACATATGGTGATGCAATCAGATGAACGTCTATGATGGATTGCACAATTACGGATGAGAAATTTCCCAATTAAATATGGGTTAATTCCCTATGAAACTTCACAAGGAAATAGGAGCTTGGTAGGTAGTAGATTTGGCTAAGTATTGGTTGGAGCTTGTTTTTGAAGAAGTGAAATAGATTCAGATAGTGCAGAGGTTGTTGGGGCTTAAGCAAAGCATTGTAATGTTCTCATATTTTCTGATTAATGCAAAACACAAATAGTAGGGGTTTTTAGTTGTGGCTTTCCCCAGAAAATTATTGTGTTATGTGCGATTTAATTCTTTCTCTTTTATGCTTCGTGATTTCAATGATAATTTATTATTTCTCCTTATAAGTAGACTAGATTCAAGTCAATTGTTTTAACATATTACAATCTTCAATTTAATTCTACAAGAAATTTTTACACAACTTGATCACTACCTAATATCATTCTCATGCGTGTATATGCATATTATTATAAAAAATTGAAATATATACCTATATAATTTTATATATTATGGTGTAAATAATATTGTATAACCTTTTAAACTCTCATAACATATAACAAACTTTAAAATTAATAATAAATAGTGCCTCATGACATATTAAGTAAACTATATATGAGATGTAATAACTTAGTTTTTATCTAGCACTATATTATGGCCAACTTGGCATATCTTTTTGTCCACAAATAGAAACACTATGTGTATGACACTTTATTATAAACCATATAAAACTTATTGTAAACCTTAGGTGCTTCTATGAGTTTCTTTTGCTTTTTCCCGATTGGTCGAGGACCAAGATAGTTTCAAAGCCCATTTCTCCATGATGATGAATTATGTCCACGACAATCATATCGAAATGGACAATGTTTTCATGTTATCTAAGTTAAGTTGGGGAGTGAGGCCGTGAAGGCCAACTATTACTTAAAGTCGTTGATATATATATTTAGAGGAAAATATGATGCAGTGGTTATTCATCACCTCACCACATTAATTCAACCATAACCACTCGACATTCATCTCATTCCACCCAAATCATTGATATACCAAAATGAATTTGATCTCTCCCTCAACGTGCCAAGGAACATCCACGTATCGGAAAAACGAGTAGTCAAAGTATTGCAAAACGTTGGAAATTTGCCAATTTGTATCAACTTCGGATGTCTCCCACATGTCCATCAACTCCCACACCATGGAATTTTTCATGCCACGGTACCTTCCACGTCATTGCATGTAATATCCACGAGTCTGCAAGCAAAAAAATTACTTAATTATGAAGGAATCTTTCACCCAAAGTGGAGAAGATTATTGACTCACCTTTGAGTGCAATGGTTCTTTTTTCTTTTCAGTTTCAATTCTCATCTCTGGTATAGAACTTCTCCATGTCAATTCGATGATTCGTTTTTCTTGCAAATTGATCTTCTAGTAGCATGAAAATAGAGCTTTAAATCTGCCATTTGTGCCAGATTGAGTTTTAAACTACGTTTTGATGTAGTTTCATAGTGAAATGTTTTTAAATAGTTTTTATTTATTTTTAAAGGTGAAGAAGAGAACCAAGGAAGATTCAATTATGTGCTTCCATGCATAAATCTTCCCATGAATACTACGCACTCCTCTGTTTTATTCTTGAATATCAGAGTAGGGGAAATCCCGTAATGGCCAGCCATATCGTGAATACAAAGGCAACTAATTAGTGTAGGAAGTTTTTATGGAAATCACCGGAGAAACCTCGTTCTATTGAGAAAATCAAATCTAATGATAGTGTTCCAAAATCAGAGGCATAATGAAGAATTGAAAATTTTTTACAGTATGGACCCGTCAACATTCAGGGGTGTCTCCGATATGAAGTCTCAATTAGACCTCACACCATTTGGCATAAGAGCCTCATCCAGAATACGATCTAATTGTAGAAATAATGAGTTTTAGTGGTATGTCTTGGTTGTGATAATGCATAGAATGATGTATTCATGACTTTGGTGAAACAAGTGTATTACTTTATGAAGAGTCAAGTATAATTCATTGTAGAAATTAGGTAGTAGATTTGCAAAGTCTTAATCTAATCACAAGACATGGATCTATAGCACTGCTCTGCAAAACATTAATTCACGATTTAGAACAAAAAATTTAGTCATGCAAGAAGAAATCACACACATGCAACAAGTATTATTATATGGGGAAGGAAATATGTTAAAAATCCCAATGCCTCTTGCATTAATCAAATGAAATAGAGATGTATTACAATTGCTTTTTTCAACTGAGCTTACCCTGCAAGTGCACAACCTATCTCTCTACTCACTAAAGGCCTGTGACCTAGAGTTAGCCAAATTTTCCTCCGGCTTGAGCTTCTATTTATTTTTATTGTTACTTGAGGAATTAACCACTACTATTTAGGAAATTCCCTCAATTGAATTGAACAATTCCTTTAGATTGATCATCTAACTGCATGCAACACCTATACACTCAAGGCTAGTCTACAATTGATGTTAGACAGCCTTGGAATATCCACCTCAACTAGGTAACTTGAATTATCTGCATGCACTAGATATTTTGGTTTGATTGATTAGTTAACCTGATGACCACTGAGCTTGACTAAAGACCCATTGCTTAACTGCCCTTCCACTAGTTCCTCCAAAAGTTGGAACTAGTTTAACTGAAAACAACTTGAGATAATTGACCTTGATTGCTACAAATTAGCAATCACACATGCAGCATTGAAGTCTAACTCCTCCAACTCGAATTTATTGAGTAAATTGAGTGACACAAGCCATGTCACACAAATTAACATCATCCAAGTTGTTTGCTGATGTGGAAATTATAATTCTCAATTTAATCCAGGTAAAATCAAATTGACAATTTTTTTCTACATTTTTGAACACTCCCTCTCAACAAGAAAGGGATTATAAACCACCCGTATCCTACACCTATGGAACTCGAAATTCCCTCTTGACAAGGCCTTTGTCAAAATATCAACATCTTGTTCCTCTATCGGAATGTACTACAACAACATTATTTGCCTCTACACACGGTCCCGTAAATGGTGATACCATATATATATGGTTGGATTGATTGTGAAAACCATGATTTTTTACAGAGATTGATGTAACTTTGATTATCACAGCAGATCACAGTTTGATCCATCATCTAACCAAACAATCCAACAAGTATCTTTCTCATCCATATCACCTCACATTTTTCTTGACTGGAAACCATGTATTATGCTACTACCAAGCTAAGTGCCATAGATCTTTACATCCTTCTATACCAAGGAACCAATGTGCACCCAAAACTGAAAATTCCACCTTATGTACTATTTCGGTTTGATGGACTCATTTCCCAATCTGCATCTATGAAGCCACACAACTTCACTCCCTCTATCCGTCTGTACCATGGTCCAAACATGGCAGTGCCTCTGAGGTACTATAGAACATGCTTAGCTACCATCCAAAATAACTTTGTTTGCCTAACCATAGCTTGACTCAGTAGGTTGAATGCACAACACATATATGGTTTTTTGTTCACAAGATACATTAGTGAACCCATCAGTTGTTGGTAAATAGTAGCATCCACTTCCTCACCTGAAGTTGTATCCTCTTTCCACCAGTTAGTCGCTAGAGGTGTCTCCATGGGTTTGCAATTATCCATGCAAAACCTTTGAACTATCTCACTAGCATACTTTCCCTCAAAGACAAACACTTTCCCATCACCTTGCCATACTTCCAATCTGAGGAAGTAGTGCATGAGACCCATGTCCTTCATTTCAAACTCTCTTGCAAGATCTAATCAACTGCCCATCACTAGTTAAAATCAAGTCATCAACATATAAGATAAGAATCAACAATTTATCTTCTACCAAGATATGATAGAGGTTTTCATCCACTTCACTTTTGGTGAAGCCCAAACTGGTGAGATAGTTATCGATCCTGCTATACCAAGCATGGGGTGCTTCCTTGAGACCGTACAATGCTCGCTTGAGTCTACACACATAAGACTCCTGATCAAAAGTCTCGAAGCCTTCTGGTTTCTCGATATACACCTCCTCCTCAATAAATCCATTGAGGAATGTTGTTTTCACATCCATCTAGTGTATCTTCCACCACATCTGTGCATCCATTGAATGAATTAATATGATGGATGAGTACTTTGCAATGGGAGAAAAGGCATTGTGATAGTCAATCCCCTAAAATTGAGAGTACCCCTTGGCCACAAATATGGCCTTGTACTTTTCTATGTTTCCATCTATTTCATGCTTCACCTTGAAGATCCATCTCAAAACCACAACTAGTTTATCTATTAATCTTGGGACCACTTCCCAAACATTGTTCTTTACAATGGATTCTAGTTCCTCCACCATGTAATTAAGCCATACTAGTTTCTCTACTGCTTCCTCGAAAGACAATGGATCATTCCCTACAAGCTCAGTCATTAGACCCATGTAGTCAGTGTACCAATCTAGTGACCTTCTCTTCCTGCAATGATTTGAAGGAGCACCCACTTTCTCCCTCGCATCCTGCACAAGTCTCTCAGCTTCCTTGGTCCTTTTCCTTCCTTCTCTAGATGGTTATGCTTGAGTGGTTGTCTCCACTCTCTGCTCCTCAATTTGTGGCTACTCCACAACTATTTGAGTTTCCTCCTTCGGAGCTAAAAGCTCCTCTTCTGGTGGGATCTGAAGATCCCTCTCAAGAGAGCACCGCATGGCTTTGTCTTCATCAAATTTTACATCCCTTTCCACAAATGCCATTATGAGGGATGGAAAGTATACACGGTAGTTGTGGGGAGTTTCTGTGGAGCTCACAAATAACACCAATTCTTTTCTCAGCTCTAGCTTCTTCCTTGATTTTTTGGAGATAGGGCAGTAAACAGAGGCTCCCAAAATCCTAAAGTGTGGCACATTCGACTTTCTCCCCGAGGAAGTCTACTCCAGTGTAATCATGCCAAGAATCTGATGAGGTCTCCAGTTCTGCAAATAGACTATTGTGTTGCATTCCTCAGCCCACAAATGCAAATGTAGGTCTTTATCATGCAACATCTCCCTCGCTTCTCTCACATTGCTATGGTTCTTCCTCCCAACCACCCCATTCTATTGTGGGTTATGGGGTGCTTTCACTCTCGTCAAATGCCTTATTTTGCATAGAAAATTTTAAATTTATTCGACAAGTACTCACCTCCATTATCACTCCTGAGAGACTTCACCTTGTCTGTTTCTTTCTCAACTAGTGCCTTGAATTCTACGAACATCGAGAATATCCCATCCTTCTTCCACATGAAGAATATCGTGCACTTCCATGAGAAGTAATCAACAAAAATGTTAAAATATTTGTGCCTCGCAGTGGAGGCTGTCGAGAAAGGTCCATAAACATTAGAGTGGATCCTTTCAAGGACTGCATGTGCTTTGTTGTCCCGATCATGGAATGTGGATTTTGTGTACTTCCCAAAAGTACATCTTTTCCATATATCATGCTACTCAAGTGGTCCTTTGGAGAGGCATGTGGTTATCTATAGCATTATCTTCAAATTACCATAATGTAAATGGATAAATCTTCTATGTCAAAGTTCACCAAAATTGCGACTCTACAATTTGTCCACCTTTGTTCTCAATGAAGCACAATCCTCCACATCTATATTGTATAGGTTCTTTACAAAAACCCTGATCTTCTTCACCTGTCCCATGACTATGTGTCTCAGGAATGCCTTTCCTTTGTTGAAGATCACATCACAACCACAGTCTTCCCAAACTACAACAGAGAGGAGATTTTTCTTTAGGCCCAGAACGAACATGACATCCTTGAGCCTGAGTGGGGAGTTTGACTCCCTTTGAAAGGTGAATGCACCAATATTGGTTCCGTTATACCTTTTGTCTTCCCCCATCCCGATATGCATCTGCAAATATTTCTTCTACATGTTATTGAAAAATATTTATTGTCGGTCATGTGAATGATGCACTTGAGTCCAAGTACCACATGCTCCCAATCATTGTGCCACTCATGCATGCAATGAGATTAAAGTTAAGCTTGAACTATGAAGCCAAAGCTTAACCCATTTCTCCTCCTGAGGTATTCTTGTTTGTCTTCTTGTGTGGACTCTTCGTGGCATAGTGCCTGTATTCATAACAATGGAAGCATTGAATTTTTACAAATATTTCTTCTTGCCCCCTTGACTGGATTCTAGTTTGGATTGGGATTTCTTCCCTTTTCCATTCTTTTCCTTTCAAACCAATGCAAATTTTTCTTCATCCTTTCCCTTTGATGAAGTTCCATCTCTCGCATTCTACCTTATTTTCTCCTACACTAAGTCGGACCATAAGTGCTCCCAACTCAGTAGTTTCTCCCTCCCATTCATTGAATCTTGATAGTTATGCCACCTCTTGGGAAGGCCCATAAGGGTTAAGGTTACCAAGTGTTTTTTAGGGACATTAACACTGACCCCACCAAGTTCATCATGGGACTATGTAAACTTGCTTAGATACTGTGGAATTGTGTCATTCTTTTAAATATTGATACTTCAAAGTTTATGCTTGAGCGTCAGCTTCCGGTGGTCACTATTATTCTTGAACAATTATGTTAGTTATTTTCACATCATGAATGAATTTTATTTTCCATGGATATTCGAGACAATATGATCCCGTACTCCCTCCAAGATGATTCTCCTCGCCTTGGCTACATGTTTCTTCCACTAAGAAAGGTTCTGGTATCAGATGCTTGAGGTTTGGCAACATCTTTCTTGATGTATTATAGAAAATCATTGTCATCCAATACTGTCTCCATGCAATCCTTCCATGCAACAAAATTATAGTTTCCTTCCAAGGCATACTCTAGCCTTAGTCCATTGAATGTCATATTCTCAGCTTTAGAGAAATATGGCTACATTGATCTTCAAATTCAAACCTCTAAGATACAACTTCGAATTTCTTGCTCTAATGTGAATCCAACTATGATACCATGTAGAAATAAGGTTGTATATTTGAGGCTTCTCATGAAGTTTTAATCTAAATCACAAGACAAAGATATACACTACTTCTCTGTGGACATTAATTCATAATTTAGAACAAAAAGTTCAGAGATGCAAGAAGAAATAACACACATGAAACAAGTAGTTTTTATCTTGGGAACACAATTTTCTAAAAACCACAATGCCCCTTTCATTAATCAAATGAAATAGAGATGTATTACAATTGATTTTCTCAACTAAGCTCACCCTACAAGTGCACAACCTATGTCTTTGCTCAATAAAGGCCTTTGACCTAGAATTAGTCAAACATTTCCTTCGACTTGTGCTCCTATTTCCTTACATTGTTCCTTGAGGAATTAGCCCCCCTTTTATGGTGTTGGACCCACCAACATGTGAGGGGATCTCCCCAGTAAGAAGTCCCAACTACACCTTAGCATTTGGTGTAGGAGTCCCAGCAGTGGGTCATACAGTATCGCCTTAACCACGGTTGCGTGCATAGGTAAGTGAGATGTCCTTGTTGGTAGCAAGGGTGTGACATGCGCAACAAGCCAAGGAAGGTGCGTGAATGGTTCTAACACAGGGAAGGTGGAATGAATGCACCCCTTGGAATCCTTTGTAAACACACAGCTTGGAAGGGAACACATGAGCAAATATGCATCACAAAATGGAAAGAAGGTGCACCAACAATCCAAAGTGATGGTTAAACCAACATCACATTTTAGTAAGATTCATATATACATGTACAAAAACAAATATCTATATATATATATATATATATATATATATAGATATAATATTAGAGTAAACAAGTTAACTAAAATACAATAAAAACATATGCATGAAACATGTTGACTCTGTTATATTAAGAAATGAAAGTTCCAATCATACAGTACAACCATGACCAACCACTAGTCCCGATAACATAATGTTACAATCATTGCCCCCTGCTCCTCCAAAGAGATATACTAGCTCTGCATTGTCGAGAAGCCAAGGCTCATTATGATACTCTTGAAGCTTTCACTAAGCCTCTACAATGAGTTATGAGGTGCTATAAATAGCAAGGGTTGGGGTGACCCTTGACATTCCCCTTTGTACCCTCATGAATCTTCAACTACTCAATGACTATCACATTCAAATATCGACACTTGAAATTCCACTTTACAAGATGTTACGTACAATCTACACATATACCCATGTGAGACAAAATAGGCTTGAGCAAGCCATGAAAGAAATCACTATGACTCGAACAACTATGGGAAGACCAACTCTTCGACATCCTCATTATGGTCAATGGTGGTGAACTGAGGCCAGACTTGGTAGTCCGTGGTGGTGTTCATGTATTTTGTGGTGGCATATTTCTGGAAATGAACTCTTGCCTCTGTTGCATCCGAGTACACTAATTTAACTCCTCTGTCCAGCTCATCTAATAATATGTGCATCATTATCTTGAGTGTGGCCAGACTAGCGACATACTAATGCATAGTGTCTGCACTGATCACCAAGTCTGCACTAGTGGCTATGCACATCAACTCGTCAAAGTACGAGTCCAACTCCAGTGGAAATTGATTCTTTGTCTTTGCCTCAGTGAGTGTCCCAATAGATGGGATCACATGCGTGTGCACAACAACATCCATACTTTTGAATAAACGTGCATGGGAAGCCTACAAACTAGTAATGAGTGGTAGGAGTTCCTCATAGTTCTGGATTTGACTCCAGATGCTTACCTTCAACTCAACCATCATGGGCTTCATCATCTTGGGAAATTGTAATGGGGCTCCTCTGTATCTCATTGTCCATGTTTTCATGCGGTCAACAACAGTATGCAGATTCAACAAGATGCGTGCTCTTCTAGCACAACACTACTGCCAACTCTTGAGATGGACAATTTCCTTATGCATGGTACCAAATCTAGAATACAATGTCCACATGACTGTCTCAAGCGAAAATATTTCATCCAGTATCTTCTTCTTCAAATCTGTGTTATAGCACCATTTACCACTCTTGGTCGATCTGATGCTCTGGTTATGGCCTAGGGTAACCCTTCCTTCCAGACTTGGTCCAAAATCTAAGAAACAATGTTTTATTCCCTATACGATACTTTGGCCAGTGATAAAAGTGTGTATACACGGGTCAACAGATACCCAACCCATGTACGTATGCTAAAACACTTAAAAACATTAAATTTCCTTAATTTCAAGCGAATTTCGTGGGTTTTACCTATTACTCACCTCCTATTGCCTGTGGCCCAATTGTTTCCCAACTGAAAAAAGTAATTTCGAGAAGTAGAAAGAAACCTCCATGGGAAGGCCTTAAAGGAGAAGATATGAGATATTGATACTATAATGATACTATCCCTGATCGAGTCTAATGAATCCCTGTGCCTCCTACACTCCCCAAAGCTTCAAGAAACCCTTGTTTCCTTATTAAAAATATCCTTCATCTTACTTGAGATATCCTTATATTGGTGATGGAGGAAGATTGCTAAAGGTCGGGAAAGGAAATATTCATAGGATGGTTCCACTTGGAGCCGAAGAAGGACTTAGGTTGTATTTCTCCACTATACTTGTAGCTAACTTCAATAAAAGGAACATTGTTCTATTTCTAATATTAAATGTGTTTATGCATCAAGTTATGTTGTAAGTCGTTTATGAATCTTATATTGATGTATAATTGGTCATTCATTTATGTGATTTAATGTTAATATCATGAAGATGCTCTATGTTTCTACTGTTGTATATGTTCCATTTGAATAATTTTCAGGTTTCAAGAACACCAGGAGAAGTTGAGGGCTTTCATCCTGTGGGATCTACCCAAATGTAGGACATCTGGGTAAGGACACTCCTACACAGTTCAATAGAATAAGAATTTAGATTGATTTCCTAAGAATTTCTTGTTGTGGTTTGCCCTATGCTCTGTTGGCAATCTTGTTCTTCCTCGTTTCGGTTGTTTGTTCTCAATCAGGGTTCAGTTTCTTGATTTCTTGCTTTTGCAGTATTGTTTGGTCCATCAGTGTCCCAGGCATCAAGTATGATCTTCTTGATCAGACCTTGATTTCTATTTTTTCCTAATTAAGCTTTGTATATGTTGTTTCCTTTGATTACAGTAGCATATACACACAGGTTTCTTTAAAACAGACTCACATAGACACAAGTTTCCTGTATTAGAAACATGTGTGCACACTCTTGTGTCTTTACATAGTCGTGTATGCAATTTTGTGCTTTATTTTTTAAAATATTTCTGCCCGGTTAGGTCTACTTCCTGGTGATTTATGTTGTTGTATGGTCATATGTTGTTTGGAGAACTCATTTTTCCTGCAAGCTTTCATTTTCAAAATCTCCTTCTCATTGAAAAGATTTGGCCTAGGATTGCTTCTTAAGCAAGTTTGTAGTTTTTATCTTGGGTTCAAGGCTTCATTTTGAAGTTCATAGTTTTTCTAGTCTTCCAGAACAAGAAATTGTTTTCAATTTCATTTTCAGCCCGGATTTCAAGTTCCCTTTCTTTGCTTTCCCTTCTTTGGTGGCCTAGTTTCTTTTCTTGATTTTTTGAGTCTTTTTGACAAGTTTGAAAGTATTTCTTTCTTAGCATTTTTGTCAGTTTATCGAAATCTTGTGCTGCTATTTGGATTAGTCTGTGCAAATTTGTAGTCTTTCTTGTTCAAGTTTCATTCATTTTCGAGTTTATAACTTGTGAGATTGAAAGAATCCTTGTGCTTATTTATTGATATTTCAAGTTTTAGTAGTACTTTTGTGACCTCAAAATTTTTCTTTTGTTTCCTTAAAAGAAAAATCACAAAAACATTGTTTTTGTTTTCTTTTTTCCAAGATTTTGGTTTACGGTTTCTTTTGTTTTATTATTGAAAGGAAGATTGTGATCTTTTGCAAAAAAAATTATGCTTGCTTTGAAGAGAGATTTGTGTTCAAATTTTTTCCCTCTTCATTTTTAAGTTAGATTATTGTTCCTATAAAGAATTTCATTTGCTTATGAGTGTTGTTTAGGATCTTGCATCATCATTTTGACTTGCATTAGGTTAGTTTGCATCTTAAGGCATTTTTAGTCCTTTTTAGTTTTTGGGTGTGTGTGGATTGTTTTAGAAAAGAAAAGTTTTTTTTTCTTATATATAGGTTTTCGTAGAACCCAAGTAGAAATGACTCTTTATAGAAGAAAATGACTGCATTCATATAGTTAGTTTTCTATTGATTTCTTTTGCGTCATAAAAACATTATCAATTTCACTTTTGTAATTCCCCGTATTTTAAAGAACAACTATATAAAATCAAGCAATTAATAAAATGAATTAGAAATTTTATTGTTATCATTAGCAAACACCAACAAGTTTAGGCTCATTAGGGCCTTGGATTAGGTGAGTGGAGAGTTAACTCTCCAAGGACGCTAAAATTACAAAACTTAGAAGTTGAATAAAGAGAGAAACCCAATATTGTTAGAATGACAGGGAAAGCTTCGCAACTAGGAGTTAAGCATGAGGGAGAGTGAAGATAAGGAAGAGAGATGCCCCATATCCTACTTGTTGGATCTCTCCTCATGACTATTCTGCCTAGATTTTGATATGATTTGGTATCCATAGTTTCCTTTCCTAGGGATCGCATAGGTGGCTACCGAGGGGAATCCCATGGCACCTGAGGCTAACATTGCATCGCATTCAACAGTACTTCTGGAGGGTACCCTTGTGAAGCTTGAGTGCTTCCATCGACAAAGTTTGTTGTTTGGAGGTCAGCATAACTACTTATGATACCCTCACTAGTAGGCCTAGGGCGTAATTACCCTAGTCTATTTTCGGAAGGCCCTTGATTTTGGCTTTATTGTATTTTGGTGTTTGGTCCTAATCAATTGGAGCAGAAATAATTCAAATTTGTTTGATTTCTTATATCTTTAGGGACTTTTAGAGAGTGCTCTTTGCTCCTAGTTGGCCTAACTTTAAACTTTTTTGAGTCTTTAAGTAGATTTTTGAAATATAATTTAAAGTGGCTGATCGACTAGCTCGTCAGTCTAGGAGACTTCATGGGCTATCACCTACTATCCCTGAGCCTTCTCCTCAAAGGCATAGGAGAAATAATGCCAGTGATTTTCAACCAATGGTAGCAGGTTCATCGGAGATTGATCCTTCAGTTGGAGTCAATGATTCACAAGATAGACCTGGTACAAGTAGAGAGATAGAGAGGAACACTCCAGTTCTTTCTCGAGTCCTCTTCCAGTCAGAAGACAATATTGAGGTTGAGGACCTTTCAGAGTCTATTGCAGATCCTAATTCTCCTCTTCCTCCTGATCATCCAGACATTTTATTTTACGTCAGAACTCTGAACAACAGACCTTTGAGCCCAAGTTTACATCAATATTTTCCTTTGATGACCGCTACTAGAAGCATGGCATCCACGACAAGTATCACGAGTATGAAAACTCATGTATCTGTACAAGGAGGAGGAACAATGTATATACCTTCTATTACTCCTAGCACTGCTATATTTGGTTCTACTTCCATTCCATCTTCTAGTGGAAGTTCTCAAGCTGTTGCCTCTGGCATTGGCTCTTTCCCTTTTGGAATGCTGATTAGTGTGATTCCTTCTGTTCTATTAAGTATTCCATCAGCTTCCTCCACATCCATGGTGAGTGGATCAGCTTCTTTTTAGGGTTTCCCATTTAGGGGTGGTCATATACCACATTCCAACCCAACTATGGGATAAATGCATTTTTCCTTTATAGGTCAAACTTATAATCATTTCAAAGTTGGACAAACCCATTGGTTAGTGGGTTAGGAGCCAGAATCAATCTTATTTTGGCCAACAATGGAATATGACGTATTCCTCTGTCAATTATTTTAAGAATTTTTCTCTGTATGCTAATCCATGGAATCCTTATTAGGGGCTCTCTACTCCTTTTAACACTTCTTTAGGAGGTAACTTTACTAGTTACAAAGGTTTTTCTATACGAGTTGGTCAAACTTCGATTTTTTTTTGACCACAAGGCGCTCCTTACGGTTCAGTCGGGTCTATGAGTTACTTTAGGCAACCTAGTGCCTTTACAAATCCATGCCATTCTTTTCATAATGTTGGGAGTTTCGCCCACACCGAGTGGAATCCTCAGGTTCCGCCACGTCTCCCTTTTCTGGCTAAGTTAAACTTGCCAAATCTCTCTAAATTCACTAATGATACGATTAGGCATAACCTAGTTTGGCCTCCTATCCCAACCAAACTTCCCTCAGATATCCCTAAATTCGAGGGGAAGACTGGTGAAGATCCGGGTGACCACATAACCACTTTCCACTTATGGTGTTCATCTTACTCCCTGATAGATGACTCAATCAGGTTGAGATTATTTAAATGTACCCTAACTGGAAATGTAACTAAGTCATACATAGAATTTATATGGGGAACCTTCACTTCTTTCAGTGATTTGGCTACTATCTTTTCAAACCATTTCCAGTTGCCTATCCTTTATGATGCTGGAACTGAGCTTTTGGCTAAATTTGAACAGGATCAGGAAACACACATTTTGGATCATATCCAGGAATGGAGGAGAAGGAAGAGACTCATCAAAGCTAAAATTCCACAAGAATTACTTCTTGAATGGTTTCTTAAATCATTACAGCTTGAGATCTCTAAGGATGTGTCCTTCTCTGGTGTTTTCACTGAAGAGCAAGCTATTTCAGGGCCCAACCGTTAGAACTGATATATTCTCAGTCTGGGGTTCATAAAAAAATTATACCTGATGCTTCTAGATCTAAGGTGGATATAGCAAAACCGAAACGAGGTCCCATGCTAATGGGTTAGTCAGATCAATTAATGTTAACACGGTTAACCTACTGAATCAATTGCATCAATTATCTTTACAAACTACATCCTCTATGCAGGCATCATCGTCTGTATCTACACCCTCTTAACCTATGTATATAAATATTGTCCAAACTTCTAACCCCAAAGGAAACCAACAATCCAATGGGAAGAAGAAAGGACGAGGTAGGAAGAAGAACCAGGATGGGAAGGGAAATGAAAACAAACCTGGCAATGATGCCAAAGGCTGTAAGAAAGAGTCCATGAAAAAGGTGAAATTTACCTACAAGTTATGCAATGGAGATAATTTGACTCATCTATGCCCTAATATCCAAGAAGCTAAGCACTTATTAGTGTATCATGGGTCTTCTAGCTCCTAGGTTATTCTCACTAACCGTTTTCCCCAAGGGAAGCAATTACGTGCTGGCGCAAATTCGAATGTTGGTACCTCCATAGGGGGAAACCAGGAAGGGGATAATTCATCAAATGTCTTCATGATGAGCTTGCATATCGATTTCACTATGAGATCACGTGATTATGGTGAATCAGAATCATCTAAGGCTAAGTCTTCTTCCGATGCCCCAGAACCACTCCATATTGAGAGGCCCTCTATTCAGTCTATACCTCAGATGCCAAAAGGCTTTGCAAAGCACTCGACCATCACCGTAATGCTAGGGAAGCTCATAACTACTCGACTGTAGAAGATATGGCTCAGAGTCCTTATGCTATGTCAGCATTAGAGGTACTCCAGTCATTCCCTGCTCAGAGGAGTGCTTTACTTTCGGGAATTGGAGTAGTAGATCCAAAAAATTCTCTTGTGCCCACTTTTGATACGTCAAACGTCAAAAAGGGACTTCCCCATCATATGGCCTTCAGATAAACTCTACATATCAAAATACTAACAGCTTTTGAATTGTTATAGATGAGGGAGCTTCCACACGTGTGATGTCCATGTCATGTTGGAAGGCCATTAGATTGCCTTAATATTTTCCTTCACCGACTCTATTGACGGAATTTGATGGACAATCTCATAGGCCGCACGGATTATTCTGGCCTTTCCCATCTGTTTCGAGGGAAAGGTAGTAAATATTGAGGTAAAAATAGTCGATGCCAACCTGGATTACAACCTCCTCTTAGGTAGGAATTGGATTTATGAGATGGATGCCATAGTTTCATCATTATTTCGCATCCTTTTTTTTCCTCATGAGGGGAGGATTGTGAAAGTTGATCAAATGGAATATTCTCCAGGTGACTACCATGCATATTCTGATTCTATTTTTCCATTAGTGAACAATCTCACGCAACCTATAGAGAATTTAGGAGTTGGGATGTACTCTTCTTTAATGGGTATTTTTATCTTCCTTCTCCTACAACTAGAACAATGCTATTTCATCCTCCAAGGGGCCTTCTCAAAGAGAGTTCTTTCGAAGTCATTATTTTTTAGACCCTTGGCCTTTACCATCATCTACCACCACATTAGATGGAGTACAAGTAGGTGGAATCGCATGTCCCATGTCTACAACGCAAATTGCTTATCAATCTATTATTAAATTTGTCGACTCCCATCCTACTCTTTTCTCACCTAAGGAGTTAGATGGAGATGTGGCTCAAGCCTGGACCCTCTATTCAACTTCGGCTTAGGATTTCTTAGATACAGTTTTATAATCAGAGGAAGCAGTTATTGAAGCAATGATGGGTGTTGATAGACCATGGGATGATGCACATCATCGTTCATATTTCCTCCCTCATTTGTGAGAAATTGAGTCAAGTTTGTCCAGTCCTTATACTAGCGATGTTCATATAGTTTTAAACCCTTTGGACCCAACACAGTTTTTTGCTGAAGGTAACATGTCTGTCATCTCATGAATTGTATGGATGAACATCTCTAGGAATCCTAACATAATCAAAAATGTCTTCACCGGAGCTGACTATTCCCCTTTAGAAATTCAAATTTATACCGATCTCTTCAAAGAGTTTTGTGATGTGTTCGCTTGGTCTTATGGGGAAATGCCTGGAATTGATCCATCTATAGTCCAGCATGAGATCAAGACATATAAAAATTCTAAACCTATTCTTCAAAAGCTTCGACCGGTCAATCCTAGAAAAGCAATAGTTATTAAAGATGAAGTTGAAAAGTTGCTCAAGGCGGGATTTATATACCCCATTCCTCTAACAGAGTGGGTCTCTAATCCAGTCCCTGTAGACAGAAAGCAAGGAACGATCTGAGTATGTATTGACTTTAGGGACCTAAACAAGGCTTGTCCAAAAGACAATTACCCCATGCCCTTTATTGATCAAATTATTGATACATGTGCGAGTAATGAAATTTTTTCGTTCATGGATGGATTCTCTAGTTACAATCAAATTACTATCTTTCTAGAAGATCAGCACAAGACAACCTTTATTTTTCCTTGGGGTACGTTTCCATACAAAAATATGCCTTTGGCCTAAAAAATGCTAGAGCCACTTTTCAGTGGGTTGTGTCTTATGCTTTTCACAAAATCAAACACATTATCGAAGCATACCTGGATGATTTAGTTGCTCATTCTCGAAAGAGAATTGATCATCCTAAGCATCTTCAGTTGGTTTTTCAATGATGTCATTTTTATAAAATCCGGTTGAATCTGAATAAGTGTGTTTTTGCAGTCACATCAGGTCAGTTGTTAGGATTCATCATATCAACAAAGGGGATTCATGTTGATCCTTTCAAGGTTGAGGCAATACTTCAGTTTCTTCCCTCATCTTCCCTATGTCAACTTCAAAGTCTTGAAGGAAAGGCAAATTTCTTGTGGAGATTCATAGCTAATTATATCAAAATCACAAAAGGATTTATGCGTTTTTTTATTCCATTATTGATTCCAGCTGATTATAGTAGAGATTTCCTCTTGTATCTCACTGTAGTAGAATCAACCATCGGTATGGTTCTGGTTCAGGAAGATGATGCCTTATTTGAGCATGTAGTCTAACATCTAAGTCAAGGCTTGGTAGGCCCTGAACTACGCTATTCTCCCTCACAAAATTGGCTTTGGCAGCTATCCATGCTGTCCAGCAGCTTCGGCATTACATTCTGCTTCAAAAAAAATTCATCTTAGCAGACGTCAATCAATATCAGTTTGTTCTCAATAAGAGAGTGATTGGGGGAAAATATAATAGATGGATTGTCATTTTGCAAGAATTCGATCTCAAATTCATGTCGGCTAAATCGAAGAAATCTTTAGTATTTGTAGAGTTGATATCAGAGTTTCCTTGTGAGGAAGAAATTATTCACGAGGAAAAATTTCTAGATGAACATTTACTTTTTATTTCTTCAGAAGATCCTTGGTATCAGCATATCATTATATATCTTCAGACTTCGAAGTTTTCACCCGCTTTTTTCAAAGACGAGCATAAAAAGTTTCATCACCTTGCTAATAATTATGTTATTATAGGTGACACATTATATCATTGCAAGATTGATTCAATCCTTAGGCGTTGTTTAACTTTTGGAAGAAGCTCAGTCAGTTCTTAATGATTGACACAGTGGAGCTTGTGGCGGTCATCTATCTGGGCTTGCAACAACCCAAAAAAAATTGCGAGCGGACTACTTTTGGCCTTTGATTTTCAAATATTGTATTGAATCACTCAAAAAATGCCATCCTTGTCAAGTCTATGCTTGGAAAATGTGCGCACATCCAATTTTTCTTTTCCCTATTATCACTATTGGTCCTTTCACGAAGTGGGGCATTGATTTTACTATTTGTAATCCACCTTCGGAAGGAAATCACAAGTACATCATTGTGGCCGTAGACTAATTTACGAAGTGGGCTGAGGCCATGCCTGCTTTTAAAAACTACCTTGAAAAAATGGCTTTATTTCTCTTCAATAAAGTTATTTCATGATTTGGTATCCCTAAAGAGATTGTCACTGATCATGGCAGTCATTTCCAAAATAAACTGATGTCTGAATTGGCTCTCAAGTTGGGTTTCCAGTAGGAGAATTCATCTCCGTATTATCCTCGGGCCATTGGGTAGGTTGAAGCCATGAACAAATCCCTTAAAATCATCCTGCAAAGGATGATTGACAAAGTTAGATCCAATTGGCACATCATGTTGTATCTGACACTTTGGGCATATCGAACGTCAGTTAAGACTGCCACTAGCTTTACACCTTTTCAACTAGTTTACGGGTTGGAATCAATCTTTCCTATTGAATGTGAAATTCCTTCTCTTAAGCTAGATATTGAACTTCTTCCAGAGACTTCTATTCATGAGGAGTGCCTCGTTCATTTTGGGCATCTTGATGAGCAATGTCGAGATGCTGCCACAATAAACAAAGTGCATAATAAGAGAGTAAAACCTTAATATGATAAAGCCGTCTATCCTACAAATTTTTCTGAAGGTGACCTTGTCCTGGTCTATGATTAAGGAAAAGATGCTTTGGGGATAGGCAAGTCTAAGTCTCTGTTGTATGGTCCCTTTATAGTCAAGCGAGTTTTGAAAAAGGGAGCTTATGAATTAATTGACTTTGAAGGAAACAAGTTGGTGGAACCTAGAAATGGGTTCTACCTTAAGAAGTACTTTGCTTAGGCTTCAGCCGAGCACTTACTAGTTTGTATATATTGTATGTTTGTACAATCTATCTATTAGTTTGGTGATGTTGATATTTTTGATCTGCTTTGGCAGGTATTTATGGATGATTCGGTATATCTAGGATTTTTCGACGGTTCGAGTAGGCATACTCAAAACCTTGCTTCCACGGCTTAGATGATTTATTATCCATCTGTCCAGTTTATGGTTTCGAGAGGAGTATGTATCAATCCTGCTTCGAATAATATTGTCATTATTACTTTGCTATCCAAAGCAATATCTCTTGATATTGATTCATTAGTGGTTTATTTAGACTCACAACTGGTGGTATCTCAGTTGAATAAAATTTATCGGGTACGAGATCCCTATTTGTATCACCAATTTTTGAGAGTACGATTGTTGCAATGATCAACATATGTTCACATTCCATGATCAAAAAATTCCTTAGCTGATTCTATTGCTAAACAAGCATTGGACTAGCATATAAATCATTCATCAAATTAATAAACATAAAAAATAATTGAAGTATCATATGTATATATGATCATCATAAAATCGCATGTACATAGTGTTTATGTCCAAAATAATATACAAAAATTGGGACAAAACTCCCTACAAAATTTGGGTGTATGCCCATCATCATGTCTAATCATAAAAAGGATCTAATCATCTATCTAGTGAGCTTAGGATGAGCAACTAGAAAATAAACAATGGGATTGGCCACACGCCGGAAGAGCCATACCCAGTCCCATGGCACTCCTATCACGTGACGCTGCATCTCCTCGGGTAGGTTCTCTATGCCTATCATGGGTACTTGGTGAGTCAGTCTCACCAAGTTCCTCTGAACTGCATGGAGAACTCTCCCAGTCTCAGCTACAGCCCCTTCGACATCTCTTCCATGATGCCTATGTCATGGAAATTCATCAGATCTCATTTTCCCCACATCTGATACATGATCAATATATTTTGTAAGTGTCTTGTCCCATCAAAAATATTTTTAAGTTAATTTATTTTAAAAATCCAAAAAACCTTCAGAAATAAAAAATTAAAAAAATGTTACCTATGGCACCCCATTCTGTATTCGGTGGCAATACTAAATATGGATCTCCTCATAAATCCATCCCAGCATAGGGGTAGTCATTGACTACGATGACCTATTGATCCCACCATGAGAAAAAATTGTCATCGAAAGTCATCTGGGGACATCACCACCCCCTAGGCATTTCATCAGGTCATCCCATTTGCCCATCCGTGGATCCCTCAGGCTGTTGATAGTCGATAATACCTTGGGTCGAAGCCTAAGTACTTTCTGAAAGAAGAATGAGCATAAAATTGTGCCATACCCAAAATTCTTTGTCTAACCCTTCTGAATGGAGGTAAGTTGATCCTTCATATTGGTCAGTAGAGGTGTGCACCAATCAAACATAGTAGTGAGACATTCCACTGCTAGGCTCATAGATACTCATGAGGCATAATGTAACACAACATAACCATTTACCATAGAAATGGTAAATGGTAGAATCTTCAAGCACAAACTCTCTACGTGTTTGATTGGAATTTGACTTCCAATATTTTCAGGATGACCGGGACAGTAGAATGCCAGTAGAATGCACTACCTCTCCCCTTCGAGAAAGACCAGTTATGAAGTAAATATCTTCAATATCGATCCTTAGGGGCATCTGATCGATCATGAATGCATCATCCTCTACACTCTAGTAATGTATCAGAAACTCAAGAAATCGTGTGTTTGCTTTCATATTTGTAATTTTAAATAATTTTAGCAAGCCACAACCTCTTAAAGCATCCAAGGCATTTTCGTCCTCTAGTACTTGGTTATCAATAGCACTATGCTCCCTTTCTCTCCAGGTGATGGTCATCCTACCCAAAAAAGATGTTTCAAACCATTAGATTTATGTTTTAAATTTTTTACTCACGCACATGTAGGTTTCGTTTTTACACAATCGCATGTAGGGCCCTCGTATACGTGGGTTACCTGTATTGAACCCACGTGTACGCAGAGTTGAAATTTTTGACATATTTTCCTACTGTCAAAACTTGGAAAAAGCATCTAAAAAGTATCACAAATAATTAAAGGCATGATATCAGGGTTACCTAGAAGTTTTTGAATGATTTGAATGGTTCAAATGGTTAGAGGAAGCTTGTTTCAGTTTGTCTTCGTAACTCTTTTCTCAAAACACAAATGACAAAACTGTGAGTCCAAAAGTCTTTATATAAGTTGAAAAATAAAAATGATTTTTTCAAAAGTTGATTTTTACCTTATGGACATTTTGACCTTTTTTCTTAGAGTGTCCAGAATGGGTTGTCTTTATAGGAAATTTTCGAGACTTTTTCGAGAAATCATTTTGGTCCCATGACCGCATGCCCGTCATGGCAGGTATAGTTTTCTTACTAGAATATAGGTTAGGAAATACCACTTTCCACTGCATTTTGTATATTAGCCTCCATACTGTGATATGTCTGCCATAGGGTCAACCCCATCGTGTCTTGGTTCACAAACCATTTTCACTGCCCGACTTTAAAAATCATGATGTGTTGGTAGAGCCAACCTTTACATGGGCATCTTAGTTAGATCCTCACTGACATTGGTTGCCCATGCTACTATATTGAGTAGGCTTGGGATTCCTCTTTAGTCCCGCCATGAATTGTGTGTTGAAGACTCATTCTTGTTCTTCTGCACTACTTTCTAACCTTATACCCTAGAGGCTCCTTTTTGTTGAGTTGTACCACTGCATTGCATATTGACTATTTGCACCTTTTGGCCTTGAGCCAGCTTCACTTGGACTCATGTTTAAGACACTTTTTTGACCATTTCCTCTGGAAAATCAACCTTGCAATCACTTAGACTCTACAACTTGACATACCCATTTACTCATGGAAAGAACGTTCCTTTGAGTGTCCTTGAACAATTTTGTCTCCTTCCATTGAGCATAGGAATGTTCCCCTCACAAGAACTAGAACGTCTGCTTTTTCTGTTGGGTTGTTTTATTCTTTCCACAACTAGCCACATGGGTTGTGGACCCTATATTAGGTTGGGTGAACCCACCTATGGTTTTGTGCATGATTTTCACACATGATTTTAGATGGATGGTTTTCGGTCCAAGGTATTGGATGCTTTGGCATGTATAAATATGTATTATAACATTGAAAGGAACATAATGAAAAGTCAAGCTAGTAGTCTCGGTTTTGGGATCCAAGGAAAAATCTCTATGTATATGTGTTTTATGTGTTATGCTCTCACATTGTTTATTTTCTGTGTTTTAGAATTCGTATGCAGGTAATTTCTGTACGGGATTAAAACCTACATTTGGTATCAAAGTTGTTTCGGCTTCAAGGGGACACCTTTGTTGCTGAGGGGTTTCGCTCGAGCTTGTGGTAGACCCCGTTCAGTGGGAGATCTATTGGATTGATTCTGGTGGTGAAAGAAGATGGCGAGCAGTGGAAAGATAGAAATCGAGAAATTTAATGGTTAGAGTTTTGAGTTGTGGAAACTCAAGATGGAGGATCTGTTGGTGGATAAAGATCAGTGGATCACGGTAGATCCGGGTACTAAACCAATAGGAATGTCTCATGAAGAATGGAAGAAGTTGGATCAGAAGGCAAAGAGCATAATACGATTGTGTGTCTCAGAATCAATATTGCTGAATGTATCAGGGGAAGCTACGACGAAGGTTTTGTGGGACAATTTGGGGACTTTGTACCAATATATATCTCTGGTGAATAAACACTTCCTACAGAAAAAGGTGTATAACCTGAGAATGAAAGATGGAGACTCGGTGACAGATCATCTGAATGTGTTTAATACTGTGCTAAGTCAGTTATTGTCTATTGATATCAAAATTTCAGATGAAGATAAGTGCATTAGTTTGTTGTGTTTTAGAATTCATATGCAGGTAATTTCTGTACGGGATTAAAACCTACATTTGGTATCAAAGTTGTTTCGGCTTCAAGGGGACACCTTTGTTGCTGAGGGGTTCTGCTCGGGCTTGTGGTAGACCCCGTTCAGTGGGAGATCTATGGCATCGATTATGGTGGTGAAAGAAGATGGCGAGCAGTGGAAAGATAGAGATCGAGAAATTTAATGGTTAGAGTTTTGAGTTGTGGAAACTCAAGATGGACGATCTGTTGGTGGATAAAGATCAGTGGATCATGGTAGATCTGGGTACTAAACCAACAGGAATGTCTCATGAAGAATGGAAGAAGTTTGATCGGAAGGCAAAGAGCATAATACAATTGTGTGTCTAAGATTCAATATTGTTGAATGTATCAGGGGAAGCTACGACGAAGGCTTTGTGGGACAAGTTGGGGACTTTGTACCAATCTATGTCTCTGGTGAATAAACTCTTCCTACGGAAAAAGGTGTATAACCTGAGGATGAAAGATGGAGACTCGGTGACAGATCATCTGAATGCGTTCAATACTGTGGTAATTCAGTTATCGTTTGTTGATATCAAAATTTCAAATGAAGATAAGTGCGTTAGTTTGTTTTGTTCTCTACCTGATTCGTGTGATAGTCTGGTTATTGCAATAGGTAGCAATGCAACTGCCTTGCAGTTTGATGAAATAGTCTCATCCTTGCTAATGGAGGAGATGAGACGGAAAAATATGGAGAGCCAGAATTGTGATGCCTTGACTGTATGATGATGGTCCTAGAACAAAAACAAAAATAAGTAATTGAGTGGGAGATCTAAATCTAGAGGGAGATCTAAATCTCTAGGAAAACCTGTAAAGGTGGTGTGCTAGAAATATGGAAAGGAAGGGCAATACAAAAGGGACTGTAAATCTAAAACTCCTAACAAATGAAAGGGGTCTGACGATGCTCCTTTTGTAGAGGAAAAAACCACCTTAGATGAAGGTGCAGATGTGTACTTGGCTTCTTCAAGTACACATGTAGATCATGAGGCATGGTTGATTGACATAGGTGCATCCTTTCACTTCACTCCCCATAGACAGTAGTTCTGCGAGTATGAGAAAGATGATGGTGGTGATGTCTTCTTAGGGTATGATAGGAAGGCTAGAATCGTTGGTTGTGGAAAAGTAAAGCTGAAGTTGCAAGGTGGAAGGGTTAGAACACTTCCGGGTGTTCTACATATTCCTGCATTGGCCATAAATCTGATTTTTGTAAGCAAGCTAGATGATGCAGGTGTAAAAAAAGTGTTTGAGAAGGATACCTGCAAGATGGTTTGGGGAGCACTGGTATTGATGTGGGGAGTTCGGATTGGAACTTTGTACAAGCTACAAGGTAGCACTGTTGTTGATGGGTGCAATGTTATGTGGTTCCTGAATGTGGATCAAAAAATCTAGTGGTCTCTGGAGAGAAGACCATGTTGTGGCATCAAAGGCTTGGACATATTGGAGAGGAAGGCCTCTGAATACTTCATGGTAAAGGTATGGTAGAAGGTATGAGTAATAGCTCTCTGGATTTTGATTTCTGTGAAAATTGTGTATATGGGAAGCAGAATCGGGTGAGTTTCCCCTCTAGTGGTAAGAGGGCGAAACGGATATTAGAGCTTGTGCAAGACGATGTGTTTGGACCTGTGAAGGTTCCATCACTGGGTAAGTTTGTGTACTATGTATCATTTATAGATGACTTCTCAAGGAATACATGGACATATTTCCTTAAGAAGAAATTTGAAGTCTTTGATAGATTTAAAGAATTTAAGGCTCTGGTGGAAAACCAGATAGAGAAGAAGATAAAGGTGTTGAGGACATATAACGATGGAGAGTTTTGCAGTATTGAATTTGAAGAATTCTATAAGTAGTTTTGTATAGCACGGCAGAAAACTACCCCATATACACCTCAACAAAATGGTGTTGCAGAAAAAATGAACAGGACATTGATGGAAAGGGCAAGAATCATGCTTAGTGGTGCTGGGTTAGGACAAGAATTTTGGGCAGAGGCGATGGAGATAGCATGTTACCTAGTCAATAGATCACCTTCATCAGCATTGGAGGATAAGACTCCACAAGAGGTATGGACTGGTAAGAAACCCTCTCTTTCACATCTGAGGGTATTTGGATGTGAAGCATATGTACATGTTCCAAAGGAGAAATGAACTAACTTGGATAGTAAATCTGAAAAGTGCATATTTATTAGGTATAAGGATGGTTTAAATGGTTATAAACTTTGGAACCTAGTAACAAGGAAGGTTTTTTACAGCCAAGAAGTGGTGTTCAGAGAGGTGAAAGATGTTATTAAACATGAAGTCCAACCAAAGGAACCTGAGAAGATAGAGTTTTAGCTAAAGGAGGAAGAATCATACTCTACATTAGAGGAGGAATCAGAAGATGAAGAGCCACAAACTCCGGGTGTGATAAGATCAGTTCAAGAAAGAAGGCAGCCAGAAAGGTATATTCTATCTGCTTTCTGTTTAAATTTTGGTTTATATATTACTAATGATGATCCCAGAACTGTGAAGGAAGCAGTAGATTCAGAGGGCAGAAAAATTTGGAAAGAGGCCATGGTTGATGAAATGGCAACTTTGCACAAAAATGAGGCTTGGGATCTGGTGGAGTTTCCGGCTAGAAGGAAACCCATTGGTAGAAAATGGGTGTTCAAGAAGAAGACAAATGTAGAAGGAAAGGTGGAGAAATACAAAGCTCGTTTGGTAGCAAAAGCTTATTCCCAGGTGCAGGGAATTGATTTTGGTGATATTTTTTCTCATGTTGCCAAGGTAGCTTCTATTGGATTAATTTTATCTGTTGCTACTGCTTTTAATTTTGAGGTAGAATAGATGGATATGAAGACAACATTTCTTCACGGGGATCTGGAAGAGGAGATCTACATGCAGCAACTTGAAGGCTTTGGAGTGAAGGGTAAGAAATAACTGGTATGCAAGTTAAAAAAGTCTTTGTATGGGTTAAAATAATCACCAAGGATGTGGTATCAGAAATTTGATGCATTTATACGGGGACTTGGCTTCACCAAAAGCAAAACAGATCATTGTGTGTATTCTAAATTAATTGGTGACCATGTTATTTATCTGGCCTTGTGTGTGGATGATATGTTGCTTGTTGCAAATGACAAAGAAAGTATCCAGGATTTGAAGACCCAATTTTCCTCAAAATTCGACATGAAAGATCTTGGTGCTACAAACTATATTTTGGCCATGGAAATTAAAAGAGATCGGGCAAAGAGGAAGCTCTGGTTAAACTAGAGGCAATATGTCGACACAATATTGTAGAGGTTTAATATGCAGGATAGTAAACCGATGAAGGTTTCTATTCCTGTAGGTGTAAAGTTATCTGCTGAATAGTGTCCTAAGACACAAGAAGAGAAAGAGGATATGTCCCATGTTCCATATGCAAGTGAAATCAGTAGCCTAATGTATACGATGGTCTGTACTAGACCAGACATTGCACATGCAGTGGGAGTATTGAGCAGGTTTATTTCAAAACCAGGGAAGGAGCATTGGACATTAGTGAAGCAGGTTTTCAGGCATTTGTGTGGCACTAGTGATTATGGTTTATGCTACCAAGGAAGACCAGGATTGGACAGAGTTTTGGATATCCATGGCATTGTTGATGCAGACTAGGCTGGAGATCTAGATCAGAGAAGATCTACAAGTGGGTATGTGTTTAACCTATTTGGAGGTGGAGTCAATTGGATGAGTAAGAAACAATCTGTAGTGGCACTATCAACTACAGAGGAAGAATACATGGCAGCCACTCATGTAAGCAAGGAAGCAGTTTGGTTGCAAAGATTTAGTTCAAGTATGGGGTTAGTATAGGGAGTTGTAATGATAGACTGTGACATACAAAGTGCAATTTTATTGGCAAAGAACCCTATTTACCATTCAAAGACAAAGCACATTGATGTTCAGTATCACCTTCTCAGGGATATGATAGAAGACAAAAAGGTTTTTCTGGTAAAGGTGGATACTTTGAAGAATACTGCAGATGCATTGAAAAATTTTGTGAGCTCTGAGAAATTCTCTTGGTATAGAGAAACAATGGGCATTGCAAGGCTGGATAAATGACTAAGCTCTCTTGTGGCCCCCTGTGGAAAGAAAACAACAAGTGGGAGAATTTTGGGTTTTGTTATTCTTTTCATGACTAGCCCATGTAGTGAACTGGGGGTTAGAGTGGGGGTGGAGCCCCCCCTATCTAGGGGGTTTGAGGGGGGCGGGTAGCCCCGCTTTACGGGCTCAGGGGCAGCGCCTCGAGAATTTTTTTTTTTTGGACCTTATATTAGGTTGGGCGGACCCACCTATGGTTTTGTGTATGATTTTCACACATGGTTTTGGATGTGATGGTTTTCAGTCCATGGTTTTGGATGAAATGGTTTTTGGTCCATGGTTTTGGACACGATGGTTTTCGGTCCATGGTATTGGATTCTTCGACATGTATAAATATGTATTGTAACATTGAAAGGAACATAATGAAAAATCAAGCTGGTAGTCTTGGTTTTGGGATCCAGGGGAAAATCTATGTGTATAACTCTTTTATGTGTTATTCTCTCGTATTCTTTATTTTCTATGTTTTAGAGTTCGTATGCAGGTAATTTATGTATGAGGTTAAAACCTACATTTGGTATCAGAGTTGTTTTGGCTTCAAGGGGACGCCTTTGTTGACACTTTTTATTTCCATTGTACTATAGCATTCTTTTGTTCTTTTTCAAGATTCATGTAAAATAAAAAGACAAAAAAATTATATATTCCAAAAAGAGCTGGAACGGGACATTATTTCCATATTTGATGGCAGCTAGAGTCAATTGTGTCACCCTTGAAAAAAGCACTCAAAAATATGTCTTTCATCCATCGGGATGGGTTTTAGTTTGACTTAGGAGAGCTTTAACCTTGTTATTGAGTTAGTACTCCTCCGATTGGTTGCCTCTTCCAATCATATGGAGAGTTTTCTTATGCCTCCTACATGATAAATTTATACAGATTTATCATATGCTGCCATATAGTCACAGTTGAGTTGCGCTTTTATACAAGGGAAGTAAAACTAAGTCAGCCTCTCTGCGTTATCTCTTGACCTATTTTCCAGTTGGCCATTCCTAGTTGTCAACGTCATGTTCATTGTCACATCATTTTTATTGGTCCTTTACTCATGCCGATTTGAGAAGGTCTCCAAAAACTTCTTACTGGCGAGTCTTGCTCTTATCCACTATGAAAAATTGCTCTGAGGGAAAATCTAGAGTCGCACCCTAGCCTTATTTTCATTATTTATAGGTCACCTTATCCTTAGCATCGATCAATATCATGGGTCTTTGACTAAGAGGTTTCCCTTGTGTTCGACATCAACTTTCATTATCACACATTGGGACTCGTGCAGTGCCTTAATTTCCATTTGACCCTATTGGTGGATTCCTTGCCTCTATGTCAGCTTTCATTATTGGTTGGTTCAGAGGGTTTCTATCATGCGCTAGCCACATCTTCTGTACATTAAAAATGTGCTTCGGTTGGGTTACTACATATTTTTTAATCCAATTCCTTCCACGTTATTGGGCTACAGGTTACACTCATGCTAGATTGGTGAAGGATGGCTTACTATCTTCCTTCTAGCAGATTGTTTCCCTCCGACTTCAGCTAATTGCTCTGGGAAAGAGATCTAGAGCCATTTGGTAGTACCTTATGGTTTGCAGTTATTAGTGGAAGATTCCTATGCTATCGATAGTGGGAAAACATCATTGTCTCCTGATTGATACATTCTTTCGAGTGTTTGACTACAACTCATTTATTCACACTTGTCAGCTTATACTAGGTACCTTGACTCTCATCATCATTATCAGTGAGTAGCCTTGCGTTTGTTATTGGTATACATCAATGACCAGTAATCAAACAGTTTCTCACGTGGTCGACTTCAAATAATTCATTCCCATTGTGTATAAATGTACCACAATGGTCGGTGAAGACCTCAGGCTTGCATCAGCATGTCTTGGTTCACTTGTCAGTTGCAGTTCCACCTTATGCTAGTTGACACCATCCACCTTATATGTTGCAGTTCCTTACATTGACATATTACATGTTGGCACCCCAGTTGTGGTGTAGTACAATTTATTCCATCATGTTCACTTGGTACTATTTGGAACAGTTTCTTGACTTTAGTGATCAGCTTCATACTTTAGCATCATTGATCAACTCTTTATATGTGATATTTAGACATGTACTTTCTTGATTATGATCAGATGATCCATTTTTTACTTTCAATTCCTTTATACTTGTATGCATATCAGATCTGCTTTTGTACTTGACATGTGGACATGATTTACTATTTTTGAACATGGGTATGCCCACCTCAGATAGCAGTTTCTTTCTCATCTCTTTCAATGACTTGGGAGGTTGAATTCTGGTGAACTCCTCCTCGGTCTCTGCATGATTCCTTCTATACACTTAATACATTTCGGCCATCATGTACCCCTTCTGACCTCATATATTAGGGGGCATCTGTTATAGCACCATTTACCACTCTTGGTAGATGTGATGCTCTAATTATGGCCTAGGGCAACCCTTCCTTCCAGACTTGGTAAAAAATCCAAAAAATAATGTTTTATTCCCTATACACTACTTTTCTATGTGATAAAAGCATATACACGCAGGTTAGGAGACACCCAACCCACGTAAATATGTCAAAACACTTAAAAAAATTAAATTTACTTAATTTTCAGTGGAGTTCATAGGTTTTAACTATTACTCACCTCCTATTGCCCATAGCCCAACTATTTCCCAACTGAAAAAAATAATTTGGAGAAGTATAAATACACCTCCATGGGAAGGCCTTAAAGGAGAAGATATGAGATATTGATACTATAGTGAGATTATCCCTGATTGAGTCTGATGAATCCCTATGCCTCCTGCACTCCCCAAAGCTTTAGGAAACCCTTGTTTTATTGTTATAGGTATCCTTCATCTTGCTTGAGATATCCTTGTATTGGTGATGGAGGAATATTGCTAAAGGTCGCGAAAGGACAGATCCAGAGGACGGTTTTGCTTGGAGCCAGAGAAGGAGTCAGGTCGTATTTCAACACTTTACTTGGAGCTAACTTCAATAAAATGAATGATGTTCTATTTCCAATACTAAATGTTTTTATGCATCAAGTTATGTTGTAATTCATTTATGAATCTTATATTGATGTATAATTGGTCATTCATTTATATGATTTAAGGTTAATATCATGAGCATGCTTTATGTTTCTACTATTGTATATGTTCCATTTGAATAATTTTCAGGTTTCAAGAACATCAGGAGAAGCTGAGGGTTTTCACCCTGTGGGATCCACCCAAATGTAGGACATCCAGGTAAGGACAATCCTCCATAGTTCAGTAGAATAAGCATTTAGGTTGATTCCTTGAGCATTCCTTGTTGTGGTTTTCCCTCTGCTCTATTAGGGTTCTCAACCCAAAGCCCTAGGGTGGTCTCACTTGGAACAATCCGCTCTAGTGGATGTTGTAACTAGTTCTCCTCCCTACCTAGCCATCTATAACTCCTTAGTCATTCACTCGTTCTCTACTATCCAAAAGTGAACACTCAAGCTAGTGGCTTCGACATATGCTCTGGTAGCATCGGCCAATGCTACTCGATTCTTGCAAACATTAGATACGATCACTCATTCCTCAAACTCTGCAGGAGATGTGTGGACATCCGTAGTAGACATTTTGCGCAATTTCAAAACTCTATGTTGTGACTCATCGAATGATATATTGTGCATCTATTCTTCTAGATTGTCTCCAAGGATCTAAGTATCTCCTTGGTCACTTAGGACTTACTCTACTTCTTAATCTAGTGAAGTCGGTGGGTCAACCTCTTGGTGGTAAGGCATGAGGTTGAGGTCTTTTTCTAACTCTGGCTACTCAATCTCCACATATATCTACTCATGTACTCGTTCAATCTCTTGAGCGAAGTCCTACTCCTCTTATTTCTCACCTTGTCTACCTTGTGCCAGCTGCTCGGATGAGTCTACTACAAGTATGGGCGCAGTTTCATCAATATGTGCATGTCATGCCCCCTGTTGTGTCTATTCGTGCTACGCTTCCTTCTCTTGTTTGTGAAGCTCATGTTCTTTCCAGAGTTTCTCATTCACCTCTTGCAACTCCTTCACTGTTTCTTCCATCCTGTGTTTATCTCTCTGCCTTTGCACATTCCTCTTGTCGTGATGTTGTGTCTTTGCCTCTAATTCCAAAGATGATTTCTCCACAAGTGGGTATGCTCTAAAATTGTAGCTTTGGTCTACCTTTGTGCTGTCAATAATCTTTCTCTTGCCTTTGTCGTGTGTAGGTATGTTACCCTCGGTTACTGCTGATGATGGTGCTCTCCTAGATGCTACTTCACTAACCATTCCACAATGATGCCGACTAGTTCATCGGGCCTGGAGAAGTTGTCACAATATCTCCATGGGTCTTTCTCAGCCCAATGACATGCCCCGTGGATCCAAGGGAATTGCATTGTCATGTAGTGATCCTTTACAAAACAATGTGGTTCGTACGGATTAAAGCTTCTAGTGATAAAATTAAATCTTTTGAACTCTTCTATCTCGGCATTCGCATGCTTGAGATTATGTATCTCGTACAACTTGATCCACAATAGAAAAGTGGGGGAGGGTGCCTTCTTCATCCGATGCAGTTTAGCTCATAGTCCTGCCGAGATTTGGTACAACACTTCTTGTAAGATGAGCTTGTTCATCAAAAACTTCAGCAAAACATGCAGAGGCTTCTCCGCGCTGTACATCCATATGAAGGTGCCAAAAGGTGAGGCATACCAATCTGTTATGTCAATCAGTGCCTCCATTGCTTCCTTCAACATGCAAGGTGGATCTTGCTCAAATATCATCTTGTACATGGGGGTGAAAAAATGGTTTGACAACTGTGTGATGACTCTGCAGAAGCTACATTCAAAAAATTGTTTGCAATAAGTGTTTACAAAGGTTTCCATTGATTCCCATGCCCACTTCAAGCCCAACAACTTCTGATGGGCATAAATTGCATCCAATATGTATGTGCACATGTAGATTTCTACTTGCTGACCTTTGGGTAGCTCCCGAGTTCCTAATACATGTTCCTTAAGCCCGTGACCCAACATGTCGGACCAATTGCATCGTTTTCCTTCACTGTCCAGTTGGTCCAACACGATCACCCAACTCCACGAGAAGGTCTCCATGCTCTCTTGGCCATACAAGTGACATGCAAATATGACCAAGTACTGATATGCCTTCCGCAGTATCTTCCTCTTTTAAATCTGGTTGGGTGTCATCTTGAACTTGGTTGGCTCATTCGCCCAGTCTTCAAGATATCCCTGGAATTTGCATTGCTGCTGGGTATGATGAAGGGTGTTTCCATTGTGATCACTGGCTTCGGAAAGTGGTACATATACTAATAGTCTTGTGCCCTAAAGGTAACAATCTTTGTCCCATTGACACTACTTAACACCATCATCTTGGGATTAGTTTGCAAGACGATCCAATGTATCATGTCTGTGCATGGCAACATGGGATACCTGTATGCAATCTGGCACAAGTCGGACTTGTGAATGTTCACATAGACCTTGTAGCCTTCAAGAAATTCCTAAAATGTGCCTACGAATGCATCGTTGATGTCATGCCATTTTAGCTTCATGTCTTTTTCTATGATCAGATTGGTGTCTTTGTAAATAAAAAAACTCATAGACACTCTCTCAACTACATCTCCAGTTATGCTTCTGTCGGTGTCCTTTGACCCTGCTCTCTTGGAGGCCATTGATCCTGAACTGTTGAGAGACAAGTGAACACCTGCCATACTTGGAGACATATGACATCCATGGGAAGAAATCTATGAGTTAAAAACAAAGCAAACTTAGGGACTGACATGCAACATACCTAGGAGATTGATGGCAAGGATTGCGCAATTTTCAACGGGAGGTTGGGATATTGATTGCCAGAACAACACAAAAGGTAGTATGGAATGTCGGTAGGCTGGATGAATGCTAGAATTACACAATGTGTAATCCAGACTGACCTACTAGGTGCTAAGATTGCGCAATGCGCAATTTTGGTCAGCAAGTCATGTAGACCCAGGGACTACATTGAGCAATTTTCTTGGCCAGAAGACACTACCTCTCAAAATTACACAAATTAATTCTAGAGGAAAGTTTTTGCCTATATTTCCACATTTTTTTAGAGGAAGGCAGAGCCTTCCCTCTCAGAAATGCGCAATATTTTCCAAGAAAGGTAGAGTCCGGGCGAAGGTTGCTTAACCCCGTCGATGGGTGAATGAAAACATATAAAGATATGAATGCATGGAAAAGCTAAGTGTAGGAAGAAGTTAATAATCATGCATGAAAACAATGAATGCAAGATTCAGAAAATGGGTAAACATGCATTTGTGTGAAATGAGTCGCCGAATCAGGGATTGTCCATGCAAAACAATGTCATGCATGTTGATCCAAATGGATCTAAGAACACTCTGTAAGTCTCGAAATTATGCCAAATATCAAAACAATTGCATTCCAAGAGCCCCTAGAATGGCTAAAATACACTATCGGGAGGCAAAAACCAGAGAAAACCGTGAAAAAAACAGAGTATCAGAGGCAGCACAATGAATGCACAATAGCCATCAGATCTGGCCAATCAACGGTCTAGATTTGATTTTCAAATCGCAATCGGCACAGGCAGGCAACGAATATCGGCGCAGACTACATACCACTTGCAACGACAACCATGGAGTCAACTAAGACCATCGATCAAGTGCGCAGATTGACGGCCCATGTTGCATCGCATGATCACTATAGGTGATTACAAAGAGTGCTTGCAAACGGCCCAGTGCATGAGTGATATGCGATTGCGATCAATCGCATCGTGATATCACATCAAAGAAACACCACGGAGTGGGACCTATATGCACGCATATGCGCGATCCGATGAACTGGACCCGACAGTTTTATCAATGTTATTTCATAAGATTTGAGATCCTTAACAAAGCCATTTTTAATTCATTTTCGCAGTTTTCGTTTATTAAACAAAATGTGAAGGATGAAGGCCGATGCAATAAGCTGGACCTGAAAGGGTTCATGAAGTGAAATGTATATTGTTTCAAGTCCAGAGAAAAGTCATTTCTAATGCATTTTTGCAGTTTTGATGTATTTCAAAAATACAAAGGGGAACCTTGGACCAAGGTCGAAGTGACTTGCGATAGAAATTAAGGACAGACTTGATAGGGGAATAGACCATATTTAAGGACTTTTTGAAGTCCGAATTCAACTGTGTTTTGGCGAAATTTCACAGTCGTGAATGCAATTTCCTATGTAAAACAAAAAGCGACCACGTTTCAGATTCTGAACGATTTCAAGGGACCAAGTGTTATCGGGAAAACTAGTGTCTATGCAGAGCTACTAGTCCCACTAAGGCTGGTAGCTACCTTAGAAACAAACAAACTAAAACTACTTTCGTTTTCCTTTATGAGAAATAGATAAGAGGGGAATAAGGAGACCAACCTTTGTCTTGCGCTTGGTTCCTTGTTCGATTCCTCTCCCTTTTGATAGGTCTTCGCCACTCGCTTCCTCGTCTACCCAGCTTCAAAGAGCACCTGTAGAATCAAAGCAGCATAACACTATCCAAGAACATAGATCTATTATCATAAACAATATAGGACCAGATATATATTGACCACACAAATGCATATAACATCAATCATACAAGAATGTGGAGGAAAACTTGAATAGCTTTATTGATAATCAAGAAAGAGCAAAGAGGATTACAACCAATTGTTCTGACCCAGCATCATCCTCTCAGCAAGAAAGCCCTTCTTCACCTGATGAAAAGCTTAGATCACCCAACACTATGATATTGCACCAAGAAACCAATAGCACTTCCTTACAAGATACAAAATTCCAGCCCCTGGATCTTTGGGATGAGGGATCCATATATAGATGTTTGCAAGGGGGGTGAGTCAGCTTTTGAGATTTGATTAGTGTCCTCTCTCTGATAGTTCTTGATTCCACTTGGAGATTGATGATCTCTTACTCATCCCTGGGCGAATGCAGAGAGGCAAGTGTCACAGGAGAAGTTTCTGGAAGATTCCATGATCCTTCACCTTGCGGATTGACCCTACCATTTGTCCACTCTCGCCCATTGCACCCCATAGAAGGGATTTTCAACATGCACCGCACCTACTATGTGTAGGCAGGTGGGATGCAATGCACTTTGACCATGGAGCAGGTGAAATGGTCCAGTTTTGACCAGTTCTGAGTAGTTTTTCATGGAGAACTTCTGGGAGATGTTGTAATGAGTTGACCTTGTAAATTCCCATGCGGGCATTCCCATGCTCAGCTTTATAAATTCATTTTCATGTACATGAGACAGACAATTGTCTGAGTGTAGACTGATGATTCTGGTAGAGCCATCATACCTTAGATTGGATGATCATCTGTGCAGCAATGATGTACATTTGATGTCTTTATTTTCCTGAATATATATCGCATCTCGGATGGATGAAACTAGATCTAGGGTCTTCAATCTCATTCGATCTTCACTCAAAGTACAAGTTGATCCATGTGAGAGATGTTTTGGAGTGGAACATGGAAAGGCATCTTCTGATTACCAGCCAGTGATGTAAGTTGTTAATAGGCGTGAGAGGAATCACCAATAATGATGATTACCCTCAAGGTACTACAGTACAATTCACGTGGTGTGAATAAGGGACTTGCCGTCGAACACCATGAAAAATCTTTCGATCGAAGGCCATTGCTGTAAACCTGTCACCGGAAGTGAGAAACTTGCCATTGAGGCATGCAAGCTTCAAAGTACTAAAAGGGTTGTTCCTAGATCGACTTCTTGGATAATGAGTTGATGTCGACAAGAAGCGATCTGTCATAGGAGGGCCTTAGTGAATCCCACATCAATGACACGAAACAGAGAAAATTATTTTAATGGAGGTGAAAATGATCTGGTGATATAAGGTTCAGGGTGGCGGTCATGAAAGAATGGAGCATGAATGTATTGCAGTGGATGAGACATAGGTGAATTCTCTGAGCGACTTCTCTTGAACATATCAGTGACACTGACATGATGGATTGGTAGCATTAACCCCAAATATGGATGGTGTGACAGAACCATGGCGATGTGACCAGTGAATGGAACAACCCAACCCGACTCGGATGCGGAGCGAAACTGTCATGTTCAAGAGAGACTTGCTACCAACAAAGTTTCTTCAAGTTTTCTTCCCAATTTTTCCCCAGTCATTGCTGACCAGTACCTCTTTACTTTTTTCAAGCTTGAGGAGGATAACATATGCTTGTTCTATAATTTTCCCTTCGGGCAAACCCATCGCTATGTTTTAACGAGCCTAGCGATAGTGAAACTCGTTCTTGTCTGTTATGGACAAGTTTGTCACTATTCGGTTTTAATGAGTTTAAAAACAAAGATAACTCAGTCCTTTACAATTTTAGAGAGTCTAAAAAGGGACATAAAGAAAACTCCAATAATCATTTTTCATCATATAATCCCTTGAGTTCGAAAAAGTATAAAATAATACAAAAGGGATGAATTTTCGGTAATTTTAACGAGCCGAACAAAACAAGCGCTCGATCTTTTTGTGTAATAATCCCTCAGGTCCAAAAAGATTAAAATTTAAAGGAGGGATAGCACTTCCGGTCACTTTAACGAGCTAGAGAGGCCAATTGCTCGGCAATATTTTCATATTTTATGAGTCAGTTGAAAAGAGCTTAAAGGAGGCTCGTTTTTTGAGAAACGAGTGATAAATCTGGGTAGCGCTTGATTCCAAGTAAGGTTTGGAATTTTCCAATCACGGCAGTGTCACAAGGATGGCTAACAGGATCACTCTTCGTAGTTGTTCCTCAAAAGGGGTAAACAATCAAATGGAGGTGAATGATTGACCAATACAGAGTGGAGGTGATGATGAGAACACGACCAAGGCTTCAAAGGCTAATGATAAAACATTCACAATGGTTATTTACCAGAAATTGGTTCATTTTTTAATGAACTTAAACTTTGGAGGAACATTTGCTCATTACTTATGTTTATTTTTTAACGAGCTTGAATTCCGCGTTAGAACTGCTCGATAACCCAGTCGTATAATAAGGATGTCTCATATATAAATGACATATTTTCAAAGCTTTGCCCTGCATCCTTTCTTTATGCAAGTTAGGAAACGACCAATCCTACGAGTTTAAAGGGTTAGAGGACCTATAAATTTAAAAAATAAATGGTCGCTCTTCACTTGCATGCCAAAAGGTTTGCATGCCCCCAGGTATAGAGAAGTAGAGTTTCCAAGTTACCCCTCAATTTGCAGACAAAACATTTGTTTTGTCGGGAAAGGCCTACCTTTTCCAGGTTACCCCTCAATTTGCAGACAAAACATTTGTTCTATTGGGAAAGGCCTACCTTAACAGAGGTATCTTATTCTAAGCTAATCCCATCTTAAAAAATGGACGGGTGTGTCAGCCGGTCATATATCCTCTACGGAAACCTACCCTATACCCAAGGTTTTCCTATCGAAACAGGCCAGGGTGCATGCCCCTTGGGTTTCAGTCATATCCTCCGAATCACTCGCACTCATCAGGACAAAGGATTGGGGATTGATGAGACATTCCTTGCGTGAAAACACCATTCAGGGTTGGTGTATGACTATTTGCTATGTGTGAGCCGGGGAATGAAAGCTGGTCTATGAGCTTGACCACTCTTCCTTCATGTGGAAAACACATTACTCTAAAGGGTGAGGAGACAATGGCTCCCATGCAATAAATATAGTCTCGTCCAAGGAGTATATTATAATCTAGGGGTCCTTGGACTACCATCACGTTCATGTGAACGATTTTCCTTCTCAATATTATCGGCACATCGGGAAGGATCCCTAACGGTCGACTGGTTCCTTTGTCAAAACCTATTAGATTTCTCATTTCAGTCAAGAGTGATGGTGAACCAAGTGCTTTCCAAGCTGCTGAGGAAAGGACACTCACAGAAGCCCCTTCATCTATGATGGTACTGGCCATGACCATTCTATATATTTGAGCAATGATTCGAAATGGTACACTAGCCGGTAAACGGGGTCTGCCTATTAGATTCCAGTCGAAGGAAAGAACTAGGTTGCTTCGAGGTGGGACTGAATAGACGGCCGGATACGACTCGGACAAACTTCCTTCTTGCGGTAAAGGAACGGGTAGATTGCCCCCATGTTCACCAGAGTTTGTGCTTACGAAGAGAATTTGAACAGTGTCGTTCTAGTTCTCTCTGGTGACTGTATCATCTGAAGATGGACCTTCTGAAGGCAAGACCGGGTCAACTGCCGCCTCGACCTTTTGACATTTGTCTGGTGTGGATTTAGATGGTTTATCTTCAATGGTAGATGCTTCAGCTGACCACAATGGTGTGTCAACCAGATTTTCAACTAGTGACAGACTTGGAAAGAGTTTCTTATATCCAGGAGGAAGCCGTATCGGTGAAACCAGACGGTCGCCCAAAACTCTTTTAGCTTCATCTAAGGGACAACGATGGACGGCGTGATCTCCTTCACACAATTTACAAGGAAATTTATATTTTCCTTTTTGTCCAGGGGCTTCACTTTCACTAGTTGACGATGTATGCTCAACATGATCGTCAGAGGTTGATGACATCAGATTGTGCAAACGAGGAGACCAGTCCCTTAAGATCCAGGGGATGCAAGGAAAATCTCAATGATAGTGGTCTCCTTTGCAAATGACACATGGCGATTTAGGCCTGGATGGTGTAGTGCATGGATTTTCGCTAGACGATGCATGGTCGCCCCTTTTCGCCTTTGGCTCCTTCTTCTTCTTCTCTTTCTTCTTCTTCTCCTTCTTCTTCTCAGTTACTTGATTTTTGGCTTTACCAGCTTCATCAAGTGAAGAGGAAGGAGGAGAGGAAGAATTGGACGAAGTAGAGGGTTCGGGGTAGCTCCGGTATCGTTTAGTTGCTGACTTGATTGTTCAGGAATCACGATGTTCTAAACGACAGAAGTTGAGAAGAGACATACGGGCAAGCCAATTGTCAATCCTGGAAGAGACAATGTGGCCATATGGGGTGCACCAACATCTCCCCAAGAGGAGAAGGGACTAGGATTTCCTCCAAGGGGAACCCCTTGGTTGGTTGACTCCATTTTTCTCAACCTAAGACCAACGTAGGAAAGGTAATGTTTATTTCGATTAAAATAAATTTTAGATGCTTTGACACAACTTGTTTTTTCAATTTTTAAGAGTCGAGAAAAAACAAAAGATGACTCTAGTCGCCTTTGATTTTTAATGAGCTTGAAGTGACAAGTGCTCAGATGGACCCTTTCCTTTAAGGAGTCTGAAAAGGAACGAAAGAGACTGCTCTACAAATCTAGACAGAGGGATTACCAAACCAATCGCAAAATTGCAAAATAATTTTTATGGTACGACAGTCAATATTCCTGAATGTTGTGTTTAGTGCATTGTGATCGATAGGGCGGCAGACACGGCTTCCTATGGATAAAGGATATAGCCTATTGTGGTCTCCCAAAATATACTCGACGGTACGTGGGAGCACAAGTCCGTACTGGCACTTTTTGTCTCAAAGTGGAGGAATCACCCAACCAACAGTGAAAACAACAGTTACCAGGCTTTATGATGCCGGAATACGTCTCTAGCCTAGACTTCTAGATGTTGTGCATTAGGTTCTAAAGTGTTTTTAGATTCATTGAATTTATTTTACAGTTGATATTTCTTAAGAAATTTGCCTTCAGGTTCATCGCGTGATGTAGATGTACAATTCCTAAAATTCAATCTAAGATGATAAACAGTCGTTTAGTCTTCTTTTTGCAATGAAAATCCTAGCTACTAAGGAAAGAGAGATGGCGTTCTTTCAACAAAGAGCAGAGAGCACACACTATATGCATTGTCCTAAATCAAACCAACAAATAGTCTAAATGCAAATGCACATGCATGTATTTGTTTTCAGCCTTCTTAATGTGTGAATGATAAAAAGAAAGCTAAGCGCAAATCTGGATTATTTTTCGAAGCGACATTACTAACAAGTTTCTTTTCAAGACAAAATGAAGACAATAACGACACTTTGCGATTTGGAATTGGAAACTTGCTTTCAACACTTGAAAAACTACTAATTCAAATCAAATACAAGAGTAACATTGTAATCGACTATCAAGAACAATTTGATTCTCTTCTATGACTGAAAACGACACTTGCGACACTTTCAAATCAAGAAATGACAGTTCAATTACGCTACTTCTTTGTAAAAGGGAATTGAAAATGGCTCAAAATACATAAAAAAATTTATAGTTCTTTGCACAATGGAGGCAGAATAATGGCAAGGAAGGGGGTTTCAACAGAGGTGTACTTACTACAGGCAGCAAAACTCCTGAATAGAGCTGAAAAGAGTGAACACAGAAACCAAAATCTAAGAGCAGAAGAGGTCTGATCAGCCCACCTGTAGCACAGGGAAACTGAAATGCAACACACCTACCACACTCAAGAAGTGCGATGCATTTAGGTTTGAAAGAAGAGACAATGCGATGGACCAGGGATGAGACTTTAACTGGGTTCCGGGTCACAGTTTGCAGCTTAGTTCAGGGATTTAGGCCGAGCAAGTGGTAATCAGTAAATGAATCACAGGGGTAGATCTAAGGAGGTTACTAGAGCCACCACAAGGGCAATTAGAGATAGACTGAAGCAGCATTGATCTACTTCGCACTTGCATAGAAAATGCAGTTCGAAGGCTAGCTGGCTTGACTTCAGGCTCTGTCTGTAAGTTTATAAAGTAAACAAATGTAGATAAACAACCAATCTATTCGCTCCCCATCGGAGTTTCCATTTTGTTATCAGGAAAACTAGTGTCTATGGAGAGCTGCTAGTCCCACTAAGGCTGGTAGCTACCTTAGAAACAAACAAACTAAAACTACTTTCATTTTCCTTTATGAGAAATAGATAAGAGGGGAATAAGGAGACCAACCTCTGTCTTGCGCTTGGTTCCTTGTTCGATTCCTCTCCCTTCTGATAGGTCTTCGCCACTCGCTTCCTCGTCTACCCAGCTTCAAAGAGCACATGTAGAATCAAAGCAGCATAACACTATCCAAGAACATAGATCTATTATCATAAACAATATAGGACCAGATATATATTGACCACATAAATGCATATAACATCAATTATACAAGAATGTGGAGGAAAGCTTGAATAGCTTTATTGATAATCAAGAAAGAGCAAAGAGGATTACAACCAATTGTTCTGACCCAGCATCATCCTCTCAGCAAGAAAGCCCTTCTTCACCTCATGAAAAACTTAGATCACCCAACACTATGATATTGCACCAAGAAACCAACAACACTTCCTTACAAGATACAAAATTCCAGCCCTTGGATCTCTGGGATGAGGGATCCATATATAGATGTTTGCAAGGGGGGTGAGTCAGCTTTTGAGATTTGATTAGTGTCCTCTCTCTGATAGTTCTTCATTCCACTTGGAGATTGATGATCTCTTACTCATCCCTGGGCGAATGCAGAGAGGCAAGTGTCATAGGAGAAGTTTCTGGAAGATTCCATGATCCTCCACCTTGCGGATTGACCCTGCCATTTGTCCACTCTCACCCATCGCACCCCATAGAATGGCTTTTCAACGTGCATCACACCTACTGTGTGTAGGTAGGTGGGATGCAACACACTTTGACAATGGAGCAAGTGAAATGGTCCAGTTTTGACGAGTTCTGAGTAGTTTTTCATGGAGAACTTCTAGGAAATGTTGTAATCAATTGACCTTGTTCTTTTAGGGGTTGGAAAAACACCTTTAGGGACTTAGGAGCCCTTGGTTTATGGACATTTATGATTTGGGTTGTAGTGCCCAAAAATGTCTATAACACCAAGGCACTCTTACATTACAGAATAGGTGGCCACCTCCCCTTTAGGCATTATGCAATGATTGTGTAATGCTGGAAAAGGGACTCAAGTCAATAGAGGCCCAGAAGACAGAAAACCAAGAAGGAGAAACATAGCCCAGATTGGATTTAAAGCTGCAGACAGAGACCAAATAGGGCAAACAGTATTGCAGACAGTGCCAAGACAGAGCTAGGATAGAGACATAGAGCATTGAGGGAGTTTGTGTACTCAGAGAGCCTTGAGAGGTTCAAGAAAAGCCCTTGTTGTTACATATATTGTGTGTGAGGCTCAAGTTGAGCTCACTGTTGTAAAAACTTTGTTTTGAAGACATAATAGAGAGGCCACCACTGAAGGCTGGACCAGGATATGTGGCCCAGGAGTATTGGGTAAACTCCTCATTAAATTTGTTGTCTTATGTGTTGTCTATTATGTTTTGTTTACTGCTTCACTCTCTATGTATTTTGCAATCTTATCAATCCATTGCATAAAATAACATAGACAAATCCATGCACATAAGTCTGTAATACCTTATTATTTGTCTTAGATCTCATTATCAGATGAAGTGGTATTAGAGCTTTAGGTTTACTAATGTTCGACAAGCTTGTGCTGGATTGGTGAATGATAACTAGGTCAAAGCTCAAATTAGGAGAAGGAGAGCTGGTTGAAACTAACCCAGAAATTGGTAGAGTCTATCCTAGGAGGAAAACGGAAAAAGAAAATCCCTTGGAATCAGACTCTTAGTTCATGGACAGTTTCATGATCATGAGAGCCATGGTAGAAGAAATGTATTGAGAATTCAAGAACGGTCAAAGTGAATATTATTCAACCTCCAAACAAGACAAAGGAACAGAAGAATCTCTTCTAGATGGCCATTTTAAAGGCAAAGGGAAAGGAGAAGAGGCTCCTCTATCCACACCTCCTGATAGCCATGAAAATAAAAAGAAGAAAACATCTTTGATTAAATTAGATATTAAATTTGATTTGCCAATATATGATGGAGAATTAAATGCGTAGAAGTTAGATAACTAGATTAGACAGATTGATGTGTATTGCAAGGTGCAGAATATTGATTCAGACAGGAGTAAAATTCAGTTGGGCAGCCTACTTCTTGGAGGAACTGCCTTGGTATGGTGGGAAGGCAGGATACAAGCTAACTTGAAGAAGCATGGTAAAATTCCTTCTATCTAGAGTGAGTTTGTTTATGCAATTAAAAAAGAATTCTATCCACTAGCTTATATGCAACAAGTTATGATGAGTTGGCAAACTCTTCGCCAATTAAAAGGGCAAAGTGTACAAATCTACACCCGAGAATTTAGAAAAAGAGCTTTGATTCTCGGCATTTCTTTAGACTCACCTAAAACATTGTTGAAGTATATAGGTGGTCTACACAGCTATTTGATGCACACCATTCTCATGTTTAACCCTACTAGCATAGATGAGGTATCTATTCAGGCTACCCATCTAGAGTCTAGAGGCAAGAATGTGAACCCGGAGATTGGGGGATCATCAAAACCCACTGCAAGCAAGAATAAGGATAAGAGGAAGCATAAATGGAATGAGAGGAAGGAAAATGCTATACAAAAGGCCAAACCTTCATGCACTCATTGCAAGAAGGATGGACATTATGATGAACATTGTTGGTCTTTGCATCCGGAACTGAAACCCAAGAAGTCCGATGGCAAGAAGAAGAAGGTCGTTGCTGCTATACAAAAAGATTTGGGGTCAGACTCAGGTGATGAAACAACAATCACAGTGACAAGTATAAAAGGTAAAAATTTTGTAGCATCTACTAGCAATTCTGCACAAACTACTGATAGTGAAGAAAATGAGAGGAAAAGACATGAGCTTTTTCATATTAGAGTTATTCCGAAGCATCAAAAGATTGATACTTTGTTTGATAGTGGCTCACAAGTAAACTTAATTTCTGAAGCAATTATAAAGAAGATGGGACTACTAACAACACCTCACAAGAAGTCATATCCATTAGTTTGGGTATGTGATAAAGAAAAGCTACAAGTGACTAGACAATGTAAACTTAGGCTTTCTTTTGGTTCATGATTTGTAGATGAGGTTGAGTTAGATATTGTTTTAGGAAGTCCTTACCTATATGATAGAAAAGCCATTTTCTATAGAGCTGAAAATAAGTATCAACTCATTAAAGATGGAATCGAATATATTGTAAGAGCTCATAAACTCAGGGCAGATGAAAAGAAATATAAATTCATGCAAGCAATTTTTACTAATGGTTGTAAAGGAAAAGAAACCTGATAAAACCAAAGTATTTGAAGGCTGTGATGCTAAACAACAAGATGATTTAGAAAAAGTTGTTTCCGAATATGATATCCTATTTCAAGAACCTAAAGGTCTCCCACCCAAAAGGGAAATTGTACATGATATTAATTTGTAGTAAGATGCTCCATTGCCTAACATCAGAATGTATAGGATATCCGCTTTAGAGAATGCAGAAATCAAGAAACAGGTATAGGAGTTGCTCGAGAAAGGGTTCATAAGACCAAGCACATCACCATGTGGATCTCCAATCATGTTGGTGAGGAAGAAAGATGGTTTGTGGAGGATGTGCATTGATTACCGAGCACTGAATAAAATAACGATCAAGAATCGTTATCCCCTTCCTCGCATTGATGATCTATTGGATCAGTTGAAGGAAATTGTTTACTTTTCCAAGTTGGACTTGCGTAGTGTTTACCATCAGGTCATAGTAGCAGAGAAAGATGCATGGAAGACTGCTTTCAAAACAAAGCAAGAGTTGTATGAATGGCTAGTTATGCCTTTTGGCTTAACTAATGCCCCTGCCACTTTCATGAGAGTTATGAATTATGTACTCAGGCCTTTTATTGATGATTTTGTAATTATATATTTGGATGACATTCTTGTTTTCACTAAAACATGGGAAGAACATTTGAAGGATGTAAGGTAGACTCTAAATGTTTTGAAAAAAGAAAATCTCTATGTTAAATTATCAAAGTGTGAATTTGGTAAAACATCTTTGAATTATTTGGGTCATATTGTAGGGGGTGGTGAATTGAACATAGATCCCTCTAAGGCTATAGTAATTGTAAACTGGCCTAAACCCAAGTCTGCTATAGAAGTTAGAAGCTTGCTAGGGGCAGCACAATATTGGAGAAATTTTATTGCTAACTTTTCCTTAATTGAAACTCCCTTACATGCTTTGACAGGATTGAACAAGTTGTTTCAGTGGGGAGGAAAATAGTAGAAAGCCTTCAACACCTTGAAAGAAAAAAATTAGTATAGCACCAATACTAGCATTGCAAAATCTTCAACAACCATTTGAGATTGAAACAGATGCCAGTGACTATGCCATGTGAGTAGTGTTGATGCAACATGGTAAACCCATATGCTACCATTTTGAGACTTTTAATCTTGCAGTAATTAATTATCCTACATATGATAAATAATTGTATGCATTAGTCGAGAGTGTGAAGAAGTGGAAACATTACTTAATGGGCAAAGAAATAGTTATACATACTGATCATCAGCCACTTCAGTACTTACACTCACAAAGTAAATTGCAACAATCAAGACACTATAGGTGGATGAGTTTCCTAGAGCAATTTCATTTAGTCATCAGATATAAAAAAGGCATACACAATAAAGTTGCAGATATGTTGTCCAGGCCAATCATAAATGCATCTACTATACTTAAGCATAACTCAGTAATGCATGAAAGCTACATTGAACAATATGCTCAAGATATAGACTTTAAAGATGTATATGCAGCTTTAAATAATGGCAAAAAGGTAGAAGAATTAGATTACTATGTTAAGGACCAACTCTTCTATCATTTTGGAAAGCTATGCATTCCACAAACAAAAAGAGTTAATATAATTAGGGAGGAACATACTTCTCTGATATCAAGTCATTTTGGTGTAAGTAAAATAGTTGCACAACTGCAAAAATACTGCTATTGGCCAAGAATGGATGAAACAGTTTCTAGATATGTAAGAGGGTGTACCATGTGTGTTAAAAGTAAGCCCAGCAATAGAAAACTAGGCTTGTACACCCCACTACCAGTTCCTTCCCATCCTTGGGAAAGTGTTTCCATGGAATTTGTTAGGGGATTGCCAAAATCTAGAAAGGGACATGACTATTTATATGTTATTGTAGACAGTCAGCAAAACACGTATTTTAATACATTGTAATAAGCAGATTACAACTAAAGAAGAAAAAAAGTTGTTCTTTGAGTGTGTCTAGGTGCATTTTGGGTTACCCACTTCCATAGCATCTAATCAAGACTCTCGATTTTTTGGGAAGTTTTGGTCAAGTCTGTGAGAATTAATGGACACCAGATTGAAGAAGACCACCACTTTTCATCAACAAATAGATGGCCAAACAAAGGTAGTCAACAAGACAATGATCCAGTTTCTCAGGGGTTATTGCACCAAGCATCCCAAGCTTTGGGATGAACATTTATGCTATGTGCAGCATGCTTACAACCATGTTAAACATTATTCTACATAGAGATCTCCTTTTCATACCTGTTTTGGTTTTATACCAAGGTCTCCCTTGGAATTTGTCTTTAAAAAAGACATGGCAGTTGCTGGACACAGTGATGTGCAAAAAACAACCAGATTCATTTAACAGATCCAAGAAATACACCAAGCAGTGCAGGAACAACTGGAAAAGACCCAAGCCAAGTACAAGGCAAGGCATGATAAACATCGGGTGGAGCACAGCTTCCAAGTTGGTGATCAAGTCTGGTTGCATATCAGCAAGGACAAAATGCAAGGTGAAGGAAAGAAGTTGAAGCCAATAAGGTATGGGCCTTTTAATGTACTTGAGAAAATTGGTGAGAACGCTTTCCACCTTGATCTGCCAACATACATGCACATATATTTAGTGGTAAATGCAGAAAATTTAAGACTGTTTGAACCTTCTTTAATTGAAGATGCCGCAGAGCAAAGTCAATTGCCTTCCATTGATGATCTGTTGCCTGAATACCTCAATGAGCTGCAGGAAGATACAATTTTGGACAGGAAGGTGAGGAATACGTGCAAAGGAGACATGGATTACCTTAGAATTGGACTTAAAGATTAAAAACCTAGCAGTGTAAAATGGATAGAGATTGGGTAAGTGATGCAGTTGTATCCTCACTTAAGCGATGCTTGAAAACCAACTTTTGGTGGTCCAAAAGCCTTTTTCAGTGGGAAGGTGTGATCCAAATGGATCCAAGAACACTCTCTAAGTCTCGAAATCATGCCAAAGATCAAAACAATCGCATGCCAAGAGCCCCTAGAATGTTGAAATACATTATCGAGAGGCAAAAACCAGAGAAAACCGTGAAAAAACAGAGTATCAAAGGCAGAACAATGAATGCACAGTAGCCGTCAGATCTGGCTGATCAACGGCCCAAATCTGATCTGAAAATCGCAATCGGTACAGGCAGACAATGGATATTGGTGTAGACTACATACCACTTGTAACTGTGACTAGCGGAGTCAACTAGGACTGTCGATCAAGTGCGCAGATCGACGGCCCATGTTGCATCGCATGATCGCTATCAGTGATTACAAAGAGCACTTGCAAACGACCCAGGGCATGAGTGATATGCGATTGTGATCAATCGCATCGCAATATCACATCGAATTAACACCATGGAGCGAGACCTATACGCATGTATACATGCGATCCGATTAACCGGACCCGACAGTTTTATCAATGTTATTTCATAAAATTTGAGATCTGCAGCAAAGCCATTTTTAATGCATTTTCACAGTTTTCGTTTATTAAATGAAATGTGAAGGATGAAGGCCGATGCGATAAACTGGACCTGAAAGGGTTCGTGAAGGGAAATTTATATTTTCTGACTTAGTAACCAGAGAACCCACAGTAATACCCATATTCTGTCAATGTTTCAAATTCCAATAGGGATCCATCATCAAGACTATTTTTGAATGTTGATAGTAGAATAACTAAATTGCGAGATTTAAATAGTTATGAGGTGAGCTGTTATGATTTAAGGAAAAATGAAGGTCAGTTGCTTAATAATTAATATTATCCAAATATTTAAGTTTCTAAGCTTTTATTAAATTAGGTTTTTTTTTTTTTTTTTTTTAATTATGATTCATATAATTTATTATTGTATTTTTTGATGATAAATTAATAGTAATAATAAATAGTAGTAGTGAAATTTCTTAGTAATATAATAATTTATAATCTATGATAATTTATAATAATAATTTATGAAAATTTATAATAGTAATAATAATAAATAATAAGTATTATATTAATTATTATTAATTATGACTACTAAATGTCAATATTATTATTAATTCATATCAAGAATTAATATTATTATTAATTCATATCAAGAATTAACTTTTATTGATATTTATAAATAACTAATAATAAAAAATTAGTAAAATTTTTTATATTATTTATAATATTTATTACTAAGTATTAATTATTAACATTATAACTTACTAATTATTATTATTAAAAATTATTACCGATTATTATTATAAATTATTATAAACTATTAATATTATTATTAATTCATATAAAAATTAAGAATGAATCCAATAAACCCTAAAATAATCTCATTAATATTCAATTTAATAAGAAATAACTATTATTATAATAATAATAGTTATTATAACATTTATTAATTATTATTAATATTTATTATTTATAAATAACTAAAATAATAATAAATTAGTAGTGAATATTTATAACAATTATAATACTTATTATTTATTATTATTACTATTATAAATTTTCATAAATTATTATTATAAATTATTTCAAGTTATTATAAATTATTAATTATTATGGGAAATTATTATTATAAATTATTATATTAATAAGAAATTTCACTATTACTATTTATTATTACGGTTAATTTATCATAAAAAAATATAATGAAAATTTATATGAATTAGAATTAAAATAAAAAAACCTAATTTAATAAAAACTTAGAAACTTAAATATTTGGAAAATATTAATTATTAAGTAACTGAACTTCATTTTTCCTTAAATCATAACAACTCACCTCATAACTATTTAAATCTCACAATTTAGCTCTTCTACTATTAACATTCAAAACTAGACCTAACGATGGATCCTTCTTGGGATTTGAAACGTTGACAGAATATGGGTATTACTGTGGGTTCTCCGGTTACTAACTCAGAAAATATAAACCACACATGTCTAAAATCTGAAATTTATATTGTTTCAAGTCCAGAGAAAAGCCATTTCTAATGCATTTTCGCATTTTTGACATATTTCAAAAATACAAATGGGAACCTTGGAGCAAGGCCGAAGTGACTTGTGATAGTGATTGAGGACGGACCCGATATGGGAATAGACCATATTTAAGGACTTTTTGAAGTCCGAATTGAACTTTGTTTTGGCAGAATTTCATAGTCGTGAATGCATTTTCCTGTGTAAAAGAGAAAACGACCGCATTTGGGATTCTGAAGGATTTCAAGGGACCGAGACACTCTTATGTTGCAGAATAGGTGGCCACCTCCCCTTTAGGCATTATGCAATGATTATGTAACGCTGGAAGAGGGATTTGAGCGGCTAGAGGCCCAAGAGACAGAAAGCTGAGAAGGAGAAATGCAACACAGATTGGCTTTAAAGCCACACACACAGAGCAAACAGGGCATGCAGTATTGCAGGGAGTGCCGAGACAGAGCTAGGATGGACACAGAGAGCATTGAGGGAGTCTGTGTACTCGGAGAGTCTTGAGAGGTTCAAGCAAAGCTCTTGTTGTTACATCTGTTTTGTGTGAGGCTCAAATTGAGCTCACTATTGTAAAATTTTTGTTTTGAAGACATAATAGAGAGGCCACCACTGAAGGCTGGTGTTGTTGGGAAAAGTATCCAATACGGAATGACCCTATCCCACTCTAAGGGTGATAGTACCTCAGCAACAACCGAATGCAAAGATATTCAAGATTACTTCTTTATGAGATGTAAGAGAGGGGAGAAAGAGATCCACTAACCGTTGTCTTCCACTAATGTTTGATCCAATCTTCTCTCCTTGCTGCTTGCTTCCAGCTCCTTGCTCTTTCACTGGCCCAGCTACACAAAGATCCTACAAAAGCACAAGAAAGGGAAACTACAAGAAGCATACATCCATAATTGATTCAAGGATTAGAATAAATCAAATATACAAGCATCAATACGCCACAGAGACACATGTATATAGAAGAACCTCAAATGCTTTATTAATGGAAGAAGTAAAGTTCTGAGAGTGTTACAACCATAAGAGGCCCAACCCAGCAACACCTCCCAGCAGAAAGAGATCTCCTCTTCACCTCCTTCAAATCAATCACCCAATAGTTCTATACTCAAACCAACAACACTTCCTTACATTCACAAGATTCCAGCCTCCCTAGACCTCATGAGAGAGCTCTATATATAGGAGATTTGGAGAAAGGATGAGTCAGCTTGAGCTTGGCATGAAGCTGACTAGTGTCCTCTCCCACTTCAGTTATACTTCAGTTCTTGAATCCACTTGGAGTTTCTTGCTTCCACTTGGAGATCTAGATCCTCTTACTCATCACAAGGCGAATTCCCTAATCCAAGTGTCATTTTGGAAGCTTCCTGGGCATTTGACACCTTGCAGAATGACTGTGCCACTTGGCCAATCTCGCCCAGCGCAGGTAGCCTTCATTAGATTTGACATTCAGCGCAGGTACAGAGTGGAGCAGTTGACATTCAGCGCAGATGCTCAGTGGAGCAGCTGACATGATTCAGAATTAGCTTGTTTTTGAGTGTTTTCAGGTGGAGAACTGATTTTCAGTGCTGCGGTTTGCTGACCTTGTTCCTCTAGGGGTAGGAACAACATGTTTAGGGACTTTGGATCCCTCATATTATTGACATTTCATGCTTCATGCTGTAAGGCACAAAAATGTCTATAACAGCTGGGCCAAGAGATGTATAGCTCAGGAGTATTGGGTGAACTCCTCATTAAATTTGTTGTGTTTTGTGTTGTCTATTATGTTTTGTTTACTGCTTCATTTTCTGTGTATTTCGCAATCTTATCGATCCATTGGGTAAAATAACGTAGACAAATCCATGCACATAACTCTGTAATACCTTATTATTTGTCTTAGATCTCATTATCATATCCCATGTGATAGCAGTGAGATGCAAACAAACACTGAAACAGTGCTTGTACAGGCTCAAATGCTTGAAAACAACAAAAAGCACTCAAACAAATCAAACACACAACATTCACACAAGCCAAAACACAAAAAAAAATAGAAATGTTGTGAAAGACAAGTAAGATGGACCTGTATAGCAATAGCTGAGCTAGATATGCCGAAAACTCCTAGATGTGTTGTGGGATGTTAGAGATCCAAGATCGATGTGAAGAATGAGCTATGAAGAGTAGAATAAATAAGTTTGAGGCTTATAACGCGCATGCCACAATTCTAGGAAAAAGCTACACTTGGAGGGAAGTTTCTATAACGATATTTGCATGTAACCTCTAGCTGCTAAAAATAGATCCCTAAAATCTAGCGACACTTTTTTCATGTTTCTTTTTGCTATTTCGGGGAAAGTAGCCCATGCATGCAAATCAATTTTGCTAGGTCCCAAGTGGAACCAGTCAACCTAAAGGCACATGCAACATCCTGCAAGGCTAACAGAGGGATTTGTGCAATTTTTGAGCTAACATGGGATGGATATCCCTGAGGGATTGCATAATTTCTTGGGTTAGTAGGTAACTGCTGCCCAGAATTGTGCAATTTCTAGGTTGAGCTGCAGTGCTGGGCCAAATTGCGCAGTTTTCTCAAGGAAATATATCTGAGTGCATTACGTAATTCTGAGCCGAGCAGGCTGCCCAACAGATTTATGCAATTTCTGGAGGGAAGGCTAGCTCCCCTCTATAATTGCACAATTTTCTGAGGGAGTTGCTTAGCTAGAAACTAGCTTAAGTCCAGAATTGCATGCTATGAAGGGAGTGAAGCCAACTAACATGCACAGGTTTGCAAGCCACCAGAAATCAAATGAAGCCTATGTACTTGACAGTGCAAGACATGCTGCTAGGATGGTTGGTAGGGAGGCTCCAAAACGAATCTAAAGAAAAATTTTGGAGGGTGGTTGTATCTGCTACAACACTTGGCGACACACTGGTAGAAATCTATCTCTCTGAATGGACCTTGTTCGTGAAAAGAAAGTCTAACACCTAAAGAAATATTGTTCAGTTCTCTATTCATCTCGGTATCCACACTTTCTTGATTGTAAGATGTAGCCTCTGCCAAGCTCTTCGTTAGTCGATACACATTCCAAGTGATGCCAACACATATGTTTCAATTGGGATGAGGGGTATATTGGTGCACAAGTGATAAGTTCGTCACAGTTTTAGTTTCATCTCTAGTGTTGTTCTGCTACTAGCAAGCCTGGACAATACCCCGATGGAGTCACACAAGAACACAAGCATCACTTCGCTACTAGCGAGCCTGGTTAGTACCTCGGCGGAGTTACTTGCATCACCTCCCTGTGCAGGAAGCCCTCTTCTTTTTTCACCTTATTCATTTTCATTTTTTTGAAATTTTTCACATTTTCATTTTTTCGTAAACGTGCATAACACTTATTCATTTTAGAGGCAGAAGAGGGATCCTGACTTATTGAGAGAAGAAGAGGTTGTTCCTTCAGAGAAGTAGTTTATATATACCTCTAAAATTCTTGTTAAGGTTTTCCCCCTCACCTTACTCTACTTGAGTGAGCTGACAAGGATTAACCCAAAAACAACCGACTAGAGTAGGTGATACTAGTTAGTGCACAAGCATTGTGTTTTCACCAAGCTTCACTTTGAAGAATATGTACTTTCCACTGATGTATCATGGAATGAAGACAACAAGTTCTTCATACAGGGGAAGGATGATAGATAACCAAGTATTGATAACTGCACAAGGCCTCTTGTACTTTACCTAGCTTGTTTCAAGTGTCGCACATGGTTTCATGCAAAACTAACCTACGAACATAAACAAGTGAAAAAAAAATAAAACAAAGCAAAAACACAAGTAAATGCGTAAGAAAATAAAGTAAGTAAACAAACAAACAAGCAAACAAACATGCAAATTAAGAAGAAAACATGCATGCAAGAAAACACTACTCCTACTCCTAAGCTAACAATGTAGGGGTATGCTCACGTGAAGTGATACTTCCAATGCAGCTACCCATGCATTGGTCAATCCATGTTGGTGAAGGTATGGTTCGTGAACAACATAGCTATGCAAACCAACAAACAAGAAAGATATAATAATGAAGACAAACACACTCAGATTTTAAATGTGTCCATAGAACGAAAGTGAGTGCAAGTGCATGGCATGCAATCTATGGACTTACCATGATGTTGTGTGACACTGCATGGATTTGTTAAGCATATGCATACTCTTGACTGTGATATGCAAGAAAATGAAAGAAACAAAGATAAGTTATGTTTCTCACATGTGCTTCCTCTATAAGATTCCTCCAATGCATGAGCAATGGGATTGTGTAGTTCGAGTGGAGGAAACATAATCTATGTGTGAGATTGATCTTCAATGCATATAGATGAGTGATGAGGAGCCTTGGGTGTTTCAATAATTTCCTAATCAAAAGTGAAACCAATATCAGGACATCGAGGACCTAACATAACCATCATCTTGGGCTGAAGTGCCTCAATAGTCTGTGGGGTTTCGACTTCGTTGACATATAGATCATCATAAACATGTGCCTTCGAAAAATGAACTATGACAGAATCATCATTGTGGTAGAATATAGGGGTAAATAAATCATGACAGCTACAATTAGTAAAATCAATGATTTCATCGGCATCCTCATGATATGATGAATCAAACAGAGGGGTAGATGAGAAGCGGAAAAATTTACCCTTTGTGTTTCTTGAAAAGGTAGATGAAAAATAAAGTGGATTTTCAAAGAATTATTGGTCCTCTCTATTATCGAATGATGAAATGACATCTGGTGTGTTCTACGAATAATAAAAAATGGGTGCATCCCTACACGGAGATACACATGCGAATTCAGGAATGGCAGGATCACCAAAGATGTCAGGGAAAAATGAAGGAGGCTCAGCCAGAACATTGTCGTCCTTCGTTGAGGGTTGATGCTTAGGCTCCTAGTCATACTCTTCATGAATGACAACGTAGGTTGGTTGTGCAACACCAACTCTATCAATAACTTGATCCTCATTCACAATACGTGTAGAGTTCAGAATGGAAGAACACAAGATAATGCAATCTGGAGGATCAGCAAAACACGAAGACGAAGGTTGAAGTAAGACATGCATATGACAACCCATGGGCTTCACAACCAAATCTGTGCGAAAAATGAGAGAAGTGATGTTGGGAGGATGTGACAGTTGAACGAATGTGTGTGCATGATCACCCACATCACTATGTAGTGGTGGAGTTGTTTGATGAGGGGACAATGGACAATCAATTGTGACAACGGCCATATACATCTATGATTGTGAAAATCCACAACTGAAGTATGATGAGTAGGGCTTGAGCTTGAATTTCTTCTTAGGATTGACAGATTTGGTAAGGAAATATTCAAACTGTCTATGAGATACTGAAATTTCATCTGAATTTTCGGAGCTTGAAACTACAACACATGGAAGCGGTCCCAAAAATCCATAGGCAATTATTGTGGGGTCTTCCGTTGTTGTAACAATTTTTTTCCAAGAGTTTCTGGATCAAAATGATGGAAAGTAGATTCAATGAGATAACAAAACTGCTCAAGTGAGTGCATGCTACCGGGTGGCAGACTCAGCACCACCATTGTGGGGATTCACGAAGTGTGTATGCAAGCAGTAGGTTGGCCTCTTCATCAAAGAAATCATCTCCATTATCACGAAATTCATAGAAGTATTGAAAGTACATAGGCGAGGCCACTTCACTTTCACCATGATACGTGAATTCAGAAAAAAGATCAGAAAACTCCCTTGTGATGTTGAGAGGTTCGGCATGCGAAAAACATCATGGAGGGATGAGTGTGATAATATCCATGATAAATGTGTGAATATTCAAAATGGGATGAGATGAAACAACTTGTCATCTGGCCCTCCTTCTAGCGCCAGAAATGTTGATGGTGTTGAACCCACCAACATGTCAGGGAACTCCCCATTAAGAAATCCCAACTAGACCATAGACCATTTGGTGTAGGAGTCCCAACAGTGGGTCATACGGTATCTCCTTGATTGTAGTTGTCCGTAGAGGTAAGTGAGATGTCCTTTTTGGTAGCAAGGGCGTGACATGTGCAACAAGCTAAGGAAGGTGCATGAATGGTTCTAACACATGGAAGGTGGAATGAGTGCGCCCCTTGGAAACCTGTGTAAACCCTCAGCTTGGAAGGGAATACACGAGAAAAGATGCATCACAAATTGGAAGGAAAGTGAACCAACAATCCAAAGTGATGGTTAAACCAACAACACATTTGAGTAAGATTCATACATATATATACGGAAAGATTCTATACATACATGCGTAAGGAAACAGATACATATATCATTAGAGTAAACAAGTTAACTAAAATACAATGACAACATATGCATGAAATGTGTTGGCTTTGTTATATTAAGAAGTGAAAGTTCCAATCATACAATACAACCATGACCGAACACTAGTCCCAATAACAAAATGTTATAGTCATTGTCACCTTCTCCTCCAAAGCGATATACTAACTTTGCACTGTGGAGAAGCCAAGTCTTGTTACAATACTCTCCAATATTTCTCTAAGATACTCCTATCAGAATATTGGCTTACCAAAATCCTCTATAATGAGTTATGAGGCACTATAAATAGAAAAGGGTCAAGTGACCCTTCACATTCCCCTTTGTGACTGTTCACCTACCCTCATGACTCTTCAACTACTCTATGACTGTCATATTCAACTATCGACACTTGAACTTCCACTTTACAAGATGTTATACACATGTACTCATGTGAGACAAAATAGGCTTGAGCAATCCATGAAAGACATCACTATGACATAGACAACTATGGGAAGAGAAACTCTTCGACATCCTCACAATGGTCGATGGTGGCGAACTGATGCCAAGCTTGGTAGTCCGCAATGGTGTTTGTGTACTCTTTTGTGACATCTTTAGGGAAACGAACTCTTGCCTCTATTGCATCTGGGTACACTAATTTGGCTCCTTTGTCTAACTCGTTTGATAACATGCACATCATTGTCTTGAGTGCAGTTGGATCAAACATATTGATGCATAGTGTCTGAATGGATTGCCAAGTCTTTGCTAGTGGCTATGCGCATCAACTCGTCAAAGTAAGAGTCCAACTCCAGTCAAACTTGATTCTTTATCCTTGCCTTGGTGAGTGTCCCAATATATGGGATCAGATGCGCTTTCACAACAACATCCATGCTTCTGAACACCCGTGCACAGGAAACCTGCAAACTAGTGATGAGCTACAAGAGTTCCTCATAGTTCTGAATCTGACTTCGGATGCATTCCTTCAACTCAACTTCCTTGGGATTCATCATCTTGGGAAAATGTAATGAGGACCCTTTGTATCTCATTGTCCATATTTGCATCGGGTCAATAACAATATGCATATTTGACAAGATATGTGCTCTTCTACCACAACGTTATTGCCAACCGTTGAGATGGACAACTGTTTTATGCATGATACCAAATTTGGAATACAACATCTGCATGACTATCTCAAGGGAGGATACTTCATCCAGTATCATCTTCTTCAACTCCACTCTAGCGGATGATGTAACCAGTTCTTCTCCCTACTTGGTCGTATGTAACTCCTTAGCCATTCACTTGTTCTATGCTATCAAGAAGTGAACACTCGAGCTAGTGGCTTTGGCATATGATCTAGCAGCATTAGCGAATGCTGCTGGATTCTTACACACATCAAATACAATCACTCATTCCTCAAACTATGCAGGAGATGTTTGGACATCCGTAGTAGACATTCTGTGTGATTGCGGAACTCTATGTTGTGACTAGTCGAATGATATGTTTTGCATCTCCTCTTCCAAATTGTCTCCAGGGATCCCAGTATCTCCTTGGTCACTTAGGACTTGATCTGCTTCCAGATCTGGTGAGGTTGACCTCTTGGTGGTAAGGCAGGAGGTTGATGTCTTTCTCTAACTCTTGCTGCTCCATCTCGGTATCCATCTGCTCAAGTACTCGTTCAATCTCTTGAGCAAAGTCCTACTCCTGCAACTGCTAACCTTGTCTTCTTTGTGCTAGTTGCTTGGATGAGTCTACTACCTATATGGGTACAATTTCATCAATCTATGCATGTCACACCCCCTGCTATGTATGTCCCTCTTACACTTCTTTCTCATGTCTACTTAGCTCCTATTCTTTCCAGATTTTATCCTTCAACTCTTGCAACTCCTTCATTGTTTCCTCCATCATATGTTTTTCTCTCTACCTTTGTGTGTTCCTCTTGTCGTGTTGTCGTCTCTTTGCCTCTATTTCCAAAGCTACTTTCTTGATCCGGGCTTAAACAGGAATGCAAAAAATTACAAATATAACCATAAACACAGACATGCAATGGAAATAATACTTCATTTCATTAATGTAAAATATTGATATATGCTTACAAATAATAATGGAAATAAACCAGCTGGGGCAATGGTAGCTTATCTCTGAGAAGAGATGTGGTGGTTACATGCCTCTGAACTGTGTTACAATGAGGCTCAAAGGCCTATTTATTGTTGAGAAATAATGGAAAACCATAAACATTCCAAAACCTAACCCTAGAAGATATAACGCCAAACTGTGGGCCCTGTTTGGGTAAATTGGTACATCCACTTCCTAGGGTCGTAACTTTGGCATACGATCTCTGTTTGATGCGTACCATAGCTTGTTAGAAAGATCTATCCAAGAAATACCACTTAGGGAATGTAAAAATCAAACCATGTACCCATGTTGCCCCCAGATTTCCCAAAAAACATCTTTTAGGGCCTCAAAACGACTCCGGAAGTTCAGGACCTAAAAAACTGCTAAAAATAGTACGTTGTGCTACAATTAAGGAAACTGAAAATGCTGAGAGAAATAATGGTGGGGGTCCAGGTGGACTTGGCAGGTGGCCACCAAAATCCACCTAGATCATTACTCCCCCCTTAGGAAGCAATGGTCCCCATTGCATTGACTTCCTCCATGAGATGAGGAAACTTTTGTTGAACTTGGTCCCTGGTGAGCCACTTGCCCTGGTGAAGGGATTGGCCTGCTTTGAAAACTCGATACAATTGGATATTCTATTAGCTAGTGTTCTTGATCTATGTGTCCATGATTCGATTAGTTGCAGCTTGTTCCATGCAATCTAGATTTAATTCTGTGGGTGTGAGCTGTTTTGCAATGTCGGATGTGTCTAGCAATGGTGGAAAGTATGGCCGAAGGCGGTCCACATTGAACACTGGGTGCAGGCCCAGGAATGGGGAAATGCTGAGCTCAAATGCATTGTCTCCGATAGCCTTAGTAATGGTTTAAGCACCATATCGAAGTGGTCTCAGCTTCCGATAGGCTCTAGTAAGGCATTCATTTTTGCAAATGCAACCAGACTTTGTCGCCCACCTAAAACTTGTGTGGCAACTGATGTTGATCATATCACTGCTTGTACTTGGCATTTGATTTCTGTAGAATGTCATGGACCTAATGGCGAATATGTTGGATGTGCTCAATGAAGCTGGTTGCCTTGTCTGTTTCGGGCTGGACATGAGTCGAATCTGTGTGAGTAGCTGCAAGTGGCATGGCCACATCAATGGGGCATAGTGGCTGGAACCCCAAGCCCACTTGAAAAGGGTTGTGGCCAGTCGAGCTGTGAAGAGATCGGTTGTAGCTGTGCTGAACATAGGGGAGGATCTCATCCCATGTGCATGGATGCTTTGAGTTGTACATGCGCAGAATGTGCGCAATCATCCTATTGACAACCTCTGTCTGGCCATCAGTTTGAGGATGGAAGGTTGTGGACTTAGTGAGTTTGGTGTCCAACATTGACCAGAGACTAGACCAAAATGTACTAAGGAACCGACTATCCCGATCTGAGATGATAGACTATGGGATCCAAAAGTGCACCCACACTCGTTCAAAGAAGAGTTTAGCAGTGGTTTCTGTTGTGATATTCTTCTTGCAGGCCGCCATAATGGCCATCTTCGAGAACCTGTCAATGACCACAAAACCGCAGTCATTTCCATGCTTAGTGGAAGGAAGGCCTGACATGTAATCCATGGAGATGGATTCCCAAGGTCGACTAGGGGTAGGCAACGGGGCATAGAGGCCTTGCTTCTTGATGGTCGGTTTGGAAATGGCACAGACAGTACATGATCTGATGTACTTCCCAACATCTTGTTGAAGATTTGGCCAATAGAAATACTTTTGCAATACTGCCACTCTTTTCTCGACCCAAAAATGCCTAGCTACCCAACTGTAGTGTGCTTCCAAAATCATCTTGGCATGCTCGCTTGAAGGAACACAAAGGTGACCTAGGTGGCATAACAAGGCATCGTGGAGATGAAAATCTGGAACATGTCGACCCACCAAGAGTGTCTAGTATGTGTGGCCAAATTCTGGGTCGCTTTTGTAGAGAAGTGGCCAATCAGAAGTCTTGTGCCCACAAGAGTTGAGCACGGTGGTTAACGCCATGATCAGTGGTCGATTGAGGCAATCTTCAACATTATTGGTGCTGCCCTTCTTATACTTGATATTCAAATGGAATTGTTGCAGGTATGTAGACCACTTCTGATGGCGATCACTCTACAATTTCCCTTGGGTTTGTATGAACTGCAGGGGTCGGTGGTCTGTGTGGATGACCGTTTCCTTCCCCAAAATGTAATGCTTCCATTGTCGGCAGGCCTGCACAAGGGAATACATCTCTTTATCATAAGTGGGATACTTTCGAACTGTGTCTGAAAGTGTTTCACTGTGATATGCCACTAGATTCCCATGTTGAGTAAGGACTGCTCCAATAGCATAGTCATAGGCATCTGTCTCAACCTCAAATGGTTGTTGTAAAGCTGGTAACGTGAGCACTAGTTCCATGTAGAGGCGATCTTTCAACTCTATGAATGCCTTCTGTTGAGATTCAGACCAAAAGAATTTTTCTTTTGCTCCTCCCTTAGTGACTTGACTCAAGGGCCAAGTGATATGAGAAAACCCCAACACGAACCTACAGTAGAAGTTTGCAAGACCTAGAAAACTACGGAGCTCTGTCAGAGTGGTTGGAGATGGCCAATCCCAAATGACTTGGATCTTGGCTAGATCCACATGCACCCCTTGCTCATCAATAATGTATCCTAGATACTGAACCTGGGTCATGCCAAAAGTGCATTCCTCTAAATTGGCACATAACTTGTGTTGCTGCAGTGTTTGGAGAACCTGTCGGATGTGGTGGAGGTGCTCTTCCCAACTCTGGCTAAAGATCAGAATTTCATCCAAGTATACCACTACAAATGAGTTGGTGAATGGCCGCAAGATGTCATCCATTAGCCTCATGAAGGTTACAGGAGCATTTGTCAATCCGAAAGGCATAACCAACCATTCAAAAAGGCCCTCCTTGGATTTGAAGGTAGTCTTCCACACATCAGAGGGTTTGATTGGTACTTGTTGATATCCTAACTTCAGATCGATCTTGCTAAAATATTTCACCCCCTTCAGTTGGTCCAGGAGGTCATCAATCCGCGGGATTAGGTACCTATTACGAACAATGATCTTGTTCAGTGCCCGATAGTCAATAAAGAGTCTCCAAGTCCTATCCTTCTTTTGTACCAACACAATCGGGCTCCCACAAGGTGATGAACTCAGACGAATGTGACCTTTATGCAGGAGCTCCTGAATCTGACTCTTGATTTCATCGTTCTCTAGAACAGAGCATTGATAAATTGGTCCATTGGGTAGCGGAACACCTGGGGTTAGATCGATGGAGTGCTTGACCTGATAGTGCAAAGGAACCCCTTTAGGGGAGGTGAAGATGCCTTCGTACTCCTCCACGACCTTGTCCATCTGCAGTTGTCATGTAGAGGGGCCCTGTCTTGAGGTTGTGGCCACCGTCTTCTTCTTTCCTTGAGGGTGTATCATCAGGAAAAAATATTTTCTAGTTTTGGAAATGAGCTTACTGCATTGTTTTGCAATAATCAAAGAGATGGCAGCAAGCGATGCTACCTCTGGTATCTTGTACAACTGATTTCCCAATGTAATAATAACAACACGGGGCCTTGATTCATACACAGCATGTCTCTTCCACAAGTATGGTTGTCCAAATAATACATCACAAACTTCAAGCGGAGCAATGTCACACAATACCTCATCTGTGAAGGGCTTGATGTTGTATGGAAGGCAACACTGTTGGCTCATGCGAAGATCCCGTCCTTGGTGTAGCCACTCGATGGTGTACGATTGTGGATGTGATGTGGTCGATAAGCCCAACCGCTTCATGACCTCTGCCGAAATGAGGTTCTTTTGGCTCCTGCTATCGACAATGAACTGTAGCGGGGAGCCCCTTACCCACATCTGGGAGTGGAAGAGATGCTCCTCCTCCTCTGGATCTTCGGGTTCATTTTTCTAGATCTTGGCAGTAGCAACAATGGCATTGGGATCCACATCAATGATCTGCTTCCCTTTGTCATTCCCCTTGTTGGGTTTTGACTCAGAGTCAGAACATGCATCTGATTCTGAAACCTTTAGCTCAGCCACCAGTGACTGCTTGGCCCGATACTCACTTGTGTTGTGAGTGGAGATCTTATGGAACTCACACCATTTTCCCGTGTCCTTTTTCGGCTTCGCGGTGCTATTCTTTGCTTGCAGCTTTGGCGGGTTGTCTTGGGATGCCCCGACTTGGCTTTGTCCTTTGTTCTGTGGTTTAGGGGCACATTTCCCTTGCTTCAGATTCGCAGATCCAAGTCTCGCTTCTTTTTTTAAACTTCTGCTTGACCTTGACGGCATATTGGTATGTTGTGCCGAGTGAGGAAATGTTCAGGAATTCTATTTCTTCCTGGATGTATTTGTGTAGGCAGCCATGGTATTTGAGTATCAATTGCTACTCCAAATCCTTGATACCCAACTTTGTGTGAAGGGTATGGAAAAGATTGGTGAACTCCGGCACGTCTTGGTCCCTTCCCTGCCGCAGCATGGTCCACTTTATGTATTCATCCTCATAGCTTCCGACAGGGTAGTACTACTCCTTGATGGCATCCTGAAATGAATTCAAGGTGGGTGCGGCTGAAAATAGTGAGACAGTATTTTCATCCTTTTGCTCGTAGTAGGTTTCCCACCAGTCCTTGACGTGGGGGGTTGGTTTGAGAAGAGCAAAAACAATTTTTCCCGACTTGAAAATTCATGAACAGAAAAATAACCCTCTAGCAAATTTAGCCATTTATCTATAGCATCTGCATCTATCTAACCCTCGAACATGGGGATTTCAAAATTAACTTGTACCTTAAAGGGCGTGGCGTTTCCAGAGTAGCTGCTGCAAGCCGATGCGTCACTTCTGGGTAGCCGCTGAAGGATCTGGGCAAAGTTGTCCATCATCACGCTCCATTTTCGCTCGAGGGCTTCTTCGAGTTAGATTTTGATAGGATCTCCTACCCCCTCGTCTTTCTTCTCATCTGCCATGGGAGGCCGTCGGGATTTGCGAGGCTGGTCTTGCACAAGTTTGACCAGTTCAAGCCCTAACTCCTTATATCCCGACCTTGTTGGGGACATGCAAAGAAAAACAGAGAAAAAGCAGACCGCTCTGATACCACTGATCTGGGCTTAAACAGGAACGCAACAAATTACAAAGATAACCATAAACATAGATATGCAATGGAAATAATACTTCATTTCATTAATGTAAAATACTAATATATGCTTACAAATAGTAATCGAAATAAACCAACTAGGGCGATGGTAGCTTATCTCTGAGAAGAGATGTGGTGGCTACATCCCTCTGAATTGTGTTACAATGAGGCTTGAAGGCCTATTTATTGTTGAGAAACAATGGAAAACCATTAACATTCCAAAACCTAACCCTAGAAGATGAAACGCCAAACTGTGGTGTTGTTGGGAAAAGTATCCAATACGGAATGACCCTATCCCACTCTAAGGGTGATAGTACCTCAGCAACAATCAAAGCAAAGCTATTCGAGATTACTTCTTTATGAGATGTAAGAGAGGGGAGAAAGAGATCCACTAACCGTTGTCTTCCGCTAATGATTGATCCAATCTTCTCTCTTTGCTGCTTGCTCCCAGCTCCTTGCTCTTTCACTGGCCCAGCTACACCAAGATCCTGCAAAATGACAAGAGAGGGAAACTACAAGAAGCATACATTCATAATTGATTCAAGGATTAGAATAAATCAAATATACAAGTATCAATACGCCATTGAGACACATGCATATAGAAGAACCTCAAATGCTTTATTAATGGAAGAAGTAAAGTTCAGGAAGTGATACAACCATAGAGGCCCAATCCAGCATCACCTCCCAGCAGAAAGAAATCTCCTCTTCACCTCCTTCAAGCAAATCACCCAATAGCTCTATACTCAAACCAACAGCACTTCCTTACATTCACAAGATTCCAGCCTCCCTAAACCTCATGAGAGAGCTCTATATATAGGAGTTTTGGAGAAAGGATGAGTCAGCTTGAGGCTGGCATGAAGCTTACTAGTGTCCTCTCCCACTTCAGTTATTCTTCAGTTCTTGAGTCCACTTGGAGGTTCTTGCTTCCACTTGGAGATCTAGACCCTCTTACTCATCACTAGGCGAATTCCCTGATCCAAGTGTCATTTTGGAAGCTTCCTGGGCATTGACACCTTGAGGAATGACTGTGCCACTTGGCCAATCTCGCCCAGCGCAGGTAGCCTTCATTAAAGTTGACATTTAGCGCAGGTACAAAGTGGAGCAGTTGACATTCAGCGCAGATGCTCAGTGGAGCAGTTGACATGATCCAGAATTAGCTTGTTTTTGAGTGTTTTCAGGTGGAGAACTGATATTTAGTGCTGTGGTTTGCTGACCTTGTTCCTCTAGGGGCAGGAACAACATGTTTAGGGACTTTGGATCCCTTAGATTATTGACATTTCATGCTTCATGCTACAAGGCACAAAAATGTCTATAACAGTTGCCCCCTAAAGGATGAGGTCGTTTATCGGGTGAAATGCTTTATCAGGAGGATCCGAAGTTCATTCAATCGCTGAGAGGTGACCTGTAATAAAATACAATACAATACATTATTTTTTCATTCTGCTTTCATGATCTAGCTGAGGCGGGCATTCCCATGCTCAGCTTTATAAATTCATTTTGGTACATATAACAGACGATCGTCTGATGGTAGACTGATAATTCTCTGCTGAAATTATCATCCTTTGAGTAGGATGATCATCTGCTGTAATGACGTACATATCAAATGTCCTTATTTTTCCTGAATATATGTCGCAGCCCGGATGGATGAAACTACATCCAGGGTCTTCAAACTCGTTCGATCTTCACTCTAAGTACAAGTCGATCCATGTGAGAATTGCGCTGAAGTCGAACATGGAAAGACATCGCTTGATTACCGGTCAATAATGTAAACTGTTAACAAGCGCGAGATGAATCACCAATAATGATAATGACCCTCAAGGTACTGCAGTACAATTCACGTGGTGTGAATAAAGGACTTGGCGTCGAACACCACACAAAATCTTTTGGTCGAAGGTCATTGATGTATAACTGTCGCCGGAAGTGAGAAACTTGCCATTGAGGCATGCAAGCTTCAAAGTACTGGGGGGGTGTTCCTAGATCAACTTCTTGGATAATGAGCTGAAGTCGACAAGAAGTGATCCGTCAAAGGAGGGCCTTAATGAATCCCACATCAGTGACACGAAACGGAGCTAATGATTTTAGTGGAGGTGAAAACAATCTGTGAAATATGATTCAGGGTGGCGATCATGGATGGATGAAGGATAATGTATGGCAGTGGATGGGACACGGTTGACTCTTTCTGAACAACATCTCTTAAACATATAACGACACTGATGTGATGGATCGGTAGCATTACCCCAAATGTGGATGGTTTGGCGAAGACCATGGTGATGAGACCGGTGAATGAAACAACCCAACCCGATGTGATACGGAGGACAAAGTGTCATGTTCAAGAGCGACTTGCTACCATTAAAGTTTTGAGGTTCTCCCAATTTTTCCCCAGTCATTTCTGACCAGTACCTCTTTATTTTTGTCAAGCTTGAGGAGGATAACATATGCTTGTTCTATAACCTTCCCTTCGGGCAAGCCCATCGCTATGTTTTAACGAGCCTAGCGATAGGGAAACTCGTTCTCGTCTAAAGACAAGTTTGTCGCTATTTAATCATTTTAACGAGTCTAACGACAAGGAAAACTCGGTCCTTTTCATTTTTAGAGAGTCTGAAAAGGTACAGAAAGTTAACTCCAAAATTCCTTTTTCGTCATCTAATCCCTTAAGTCCGAAAAAGTATAAAACAATACGGAAGGGATGAGTTTTCGATAATTTTAACGAGCCGAATAAAACAAGCGCTCGACCTTTTTGTGCAATAATCCCTCAGGTCCAAAAAGATTAAAATCTAGAGGAGGGATAGCTCTTCCGGTCATTTTAACGAGCTGGAAGGCCAAAACTCGGCAAACTTTTCATATTTTACGAGTCAGATGAAAAGAGCTCAAAGAAGACTCGTCTTTTGAGGAACGAGTGATAAACAGGGATAGCAGCAGATTCCAGGTACAAGTTGGAATTTTCCAATCACGGCAGTGTCACAAGGATGGCTAGGTGAAATCACTCTTCGCAGCTGTTCCTCAAAATGGGTAAACAATCATATGGAGGTGAACGATTGGCCAAATGGAATGGAGGTGGCAGGTGCAAACACGACCAAGGCTTTTTATGGCTAATAATTTTACGATCACAATGGTTATTTACCGGTACTGGGTTCATTTTTTAAAGAGCTTGAATGCGCCAAAACACTGCTCAATATTATGTTTATTTTTTAACGAGCATGAACTATGTGCTAAAACTGCTCGGATCTCGATTTTCTATTTTTTAACGAGCATAAGTTCCGTGGTAAAACTGCTCGATATACCAGTCATAAGATAAGAAATGTCTCTTGTGAGATAGCTATTTTTTATGGAGCTTTATCTCACGAAGCTATGCTCCTAATTTGGCAAATTTTGACCTTTGCCCCACATCCTTTCTTTATGCAAGTTAGGAAACGACTAATCCAAAAAACAGATAAATAACCGCTCTTGGCTTGCACTCCAAAAGGTTTGCATGCCCCCAGGTATAAAATACAATTTCAAGGCTGCCCCTCCTCTCCCCCACCTCTGCTTTTCTTTGGGTGTTCACAACTACTTGTCGTCTTGCTAGTCTAATGTTAACGATACTTGTCTTCTCGTTATTTTTAACAGGTCTTATGCGGTACTTGTCTTCCCGTCAGCCTAACTTTTGACAGCTCTTTTTGCAAGATCGCAAGAGAACAGCTACTTGCGACAAGAGAGCAGCTACTTGCGACAAGAGAAGAACACTACTCAAAGACAAAACATTAATGTTATTGAGGGAGGCTTGCCTCTTTCTGGTTACCCAAAGATTGTTTTGTTAACACCATCAAACGAAAACATCTCCTCGGCACTGTCTATCGAAGTAGACAATGGTGAATGACCTTTGTCAAACAAGTAACCTTAACAAAAGAATCCTATTCCAGAACAACCCCTCTTCCTTCTTTCAGACAGGGTACGAACTAGTCATATTCTTTCGCGGAAATTCTACCTTATACCCAAGGTTTCCTCTACCCGAAGCAGACCAGGATGCATGCCCCCTGGGTTCCAGTCCCATCTTTCCGAATCACTCGCACTCATCGGGAAGGAGGACTGGGGGTGGAGACATTTCTTGATTGAATAGACCATTCAGGGTTGGTATTTGACTATTTGCGATGCGTGATCCCGGAAATGAAAGTTGGTCTACGAGCTTGACCATTCTTCCTTCGTGTGGAAAACACATTACTCTAAAGAGTGAGGAGACTATAGCTCCCATGCAATATATATAGTCTCGTCCAAGGAGTAGGTTATAAACCAAGGGTCCTTGAACGACCATCACGTTCATTTGAACGGTCTTCCCTTTCAACGTAACAGGTACATTGGGGAGGATCCCTAATGGTCAACTGGTTCCTTTATCAAAACCCGAGAGATTTCTTATCTCAGGCAAAAGCTCTGGGGAACCCAGTGCTTTCCAAGCAATAGAGGAAAGGATACTCACAGATGCCCCTTCATCAATGATAGTTCCAGCCATTACCATTCTGTAAATTTGGACTATGATTCTGAATGGTATACTGGCTGGTAACCGGGGTCTTCCTAGTTGGTTCCAATCAAAGCACACAACCAGGTTGCTTGGTGGTGGGACCGAATACACGGCCGGATATGACCCTGACGATGTTCCTTCCTGCGATAAAGGAATGGGCGCATTGCCCTGATTCTCATCAGAGTCTGTGTTGATGAAAAGAATCTGGATGGTGTCATCCTTATTCTCTTCAGTGAGGGTGTCATTTGAAGATGAATCTTTATTGACGGTGTCATTTGAAGATGAAACCTCTGAAGGCAGAACTGGGTCAACTGCCGTTTCAACCTTTAGACTTTCGTCTGGTCTAGATTCAGTAGGTTCATTTTCAATGACTGACGCTTCAGCTGACCACTTGAGTGGGTCAGCTGTATTTTCAACCAACGAAGGACTTGGCACGAGTTTTTTGTATCCAGGAGGAAGTCTCAACGGTGAAACCGGGCGATCTTCCAAAACTCTCTTCGCTTCATCTAAGAAGGGACAACGGTGGATGGCGTGATCGCCTTCACACAGTCTGCAGGGGAATCTTGATCCCCCTCTTTGTCTTGAACCTTCACTTTCGCTGGTTGACGGTAAGCATTCAACATGGCTATCAGAGGTTGATGCTCCCGAATTGTGCAACCGAGGAGACCAGTCCCTTAGTATCCGGGGAATACAGGGACAATCTCTATGGAAGTGGTCTCCTCTACATATGACACATGGCGATTTAGGCCCGGTCTGTGCTGTGTGTGGATTTTTGTCAGATGTCTTTTGCTTGCCCCCAAGCGCCTTAGGCTCCTTCTTCTTCTTTTCTTTCTTCTTCTTCTCCTTCTTCTCCATGGGAGCTTGGCTTTTGCCGGCTCTACCTTGCGAAGATGAAGGACTGGAGGAAGAGTTATAGGAAGTGGAAGGCTGGTGGGCAGCTCTAGACTGATCTAACTGTTGACTCGACTGTTCAGGAACCATGGTGTTCTGAACTACCTTGGTTGAGAATAGCCAAATTGGCAGGCCAATTGTCAGTCCTGGAAGCGACAATGTGGCCATGTGGGGCGCACCAACTTCTCCCCAAGAGGAGAAAGGAATAGGATTTCCATCATGTGGAATTCCTTGGTTGGGGCGTTCCATGTTCTCAACCTAAAGATCAACGCGGGAATAGGAGGTGATTATGTTCCGTTAAAATAAATTTTATAACGACGCTTTAGACACAACTTGCTTTTTCACTTTTTAAGAGTCGAGAAAAAGCTAAAGATGACTCTAGTCTCCTTCGATGTTTTAACGAGCCCGAAGTGACAAATGCTTGGATGGAATTTTTCAGTTATAGAGTTTGAAAAAGGCCAAAAGAAACTGCTCTGGAGTTCTAGGCAGAGGGTGTGCCAAACTTTTCGCAAAACCACAGAATACGTTTTATGGTACGGGTGGTCGATCTTCGTGAATGCTGTGTTCATTGCATTGCGATCAGTAGGGCGGCCGACACGATTTCCTATGGATAAAGGCTTTGTTCCTATAGGGGTCTCCCAATATATACGCGACGGTACGTGGGAGCACAAGTCCGTATTGATACTTATCGCTTCACCGTGGAGGAATCACCCAACCACTCAACGCTAAGATATCACGTTTAACGACGCCGGAACACGTCTCTAGCTTAGACCTCTATGTGTTTGCGTTATGTTTCAATGCGTTGTTATGTAAATTCAATTTATTTTAAGGTTGATCTTGTTTAGCAGTTTGCCTTTATGGATCACCACGAGATGTATGATAACACTCCTAAATGCAGTCTAAGATGATAAGCAAGCTTTTCAATCTTTCAACTTTGAAAATCTTAACTACTGAGGGAAAAGAAAGACAACATCTTTTCACACAGATCATAGAACACACACTAATGCACTTTTTCCTAAATCAATATGCAAACTGTCAAAATGTACATGCACAATGCAGGTATTTCTTTTCTCTTTCTTAATGTTTGTGCGATACAAAAAGAAAGCTGTTGTATAACTTTGAATTCAATTCCAAGTGAAAGCAAACAAGCTTGTCCAAAATCAAAAGACACCTTAAGATTTACTTGTTTCGACACTAGAAATGCATAAATTCAAACCATATGACGAAAGCAAAAGCTCAATCAGCTATGAACAGCAAACAAACTAACTCTTAAGATCAAAACGACACTTTATCACAGGTCTAGATCTAAGAGGCCACAGCAAGACTAGTTCACTTTCGTTATGGGAAACTGCAAATGATGTAAGAAATACACAAAGAACAAATACAGTTTCTTTATACAACCGAGGTGGAATAGTGGCAAGGAAAGTTGGTTTCAGATAGGTACATTGACTGGTAACTGGTTGCAAAAACAAGGGTGAAAACAGGGCAAGAAACAGCAGGAAACCCCAGTAGCACAAGGCAAGACTGGTTCAGCATAGGTAGTACACTGTCAGTTTGACATTCAGCGCAGGTAGCCCCTTCGGGAACTGCGCTGAAATGCAGACAGCCTTCACACAGCCTGCACTGAAGAACGAAACTTTCATTTCTCTTGGTTTCCGGGTCACAGATTGCTAAAAAATTCACAGTTTTTGGCCAAATCAGAAGCTATCAGTCAAGTACACACTAAGGGATGAAAAGGAGGATGAAAAGCTATCACTAAGAGCTTATAAGAGTCCTTGTGGATCAGCTCTTCAAATAATAAACATGCCCAGAAACTGAGCTAGAGTAGCTGCCCTCTACTTTGCATTTGAAAGCCCCAAATGCAGTTCGATTCGGTACTCCCTGTGTTTATGAAATGAATAGCAAAAAACACAAACAACCAACAAGATACGATCCCCAGCGGAGTCGCCAATTTGTTGTTGGGAAAAGTATCCAATACGGAATGACCCTATCCCACTCTAAGGGTGATAGTACCTCAGCAACAATCAAAGCAAAGCTATTCGAGATTACTTCTTTATGAGATGTAAGAGAGGGGAGAAAGAGATCCACTAACCGTTGTCTTCCGCTACTGATTGATCCAATCTTATCTCTTTGCTGCTTGCTCCCAGCTCCTTGCTCTTTCACTGGCCCAGCTACACCAAGATCCTGCAAAATGACAAGAGAGGGAAACTACAAGAAGCATACATTCATAATTGATTCAAGGATTAGAATAAATCAAATATACAAGTATCAATACGCCATTGAGACACATGCATATAGAAGAACCTCAAATGCTTTATTAATGGAAGAAGTAAAGTTCAGGAAGTGATACAACCATAGAGGCCCAATCCAGCATCACCTCCCAGCAGAAAGAAATCTCCTCTTCACCTCCTTCAAGCAAATCACCCAATAGCTCTATACTCAAACCAACAACACTTCCTTACATTCACAAGATTCCAGCCTCCCTAGACCTCATGAGAGAGCTCTATATATAGGAGTTTTGGAGAAAGGATGAGTCAGCTTGAGGCTGGCATGAAGCTGACTAGTGTCCTCTCCCACTTCAGTTATTCTTCAGTTCTTGAGTCCACTTGGAGGTTCTCGCTTCCACTTGGAGATCTAGACCCTCTTACTCATCACTAGGCGAATTCCCTGATCCAAGTGTCATTTTGGAAGCTTCCTGGGCATTGACACCTTGAGGAATGACTGTGCCACCTGGCCAATCTCGCCCAGCGCAGGTACAGAGTGGAGCAGTTGACATTCAGCGCAGATGCTCAGTGGAGCAGTTGACATGATCCAGAATTAGCTTGTTTTTTAGTGTTTTCAGGTGGAGAACTGATATTTAGTGCTGTGGTTTGCTGACCTTGTTCCTCTAGGGGCAGGAACAACATGTTTAGGGACTTTAGATCCCTTAGATTATTGACATTTCATGCTTCATGCTGCAAGGCACAAAAATGTCTATAACATGTGGGCCCCGTTTGGGTAAATTGGTACATCAACTTCCCGGGGTCATAACTTTGGCATACGATCTTCGTTTGATGTGTGCCATAGCTCGTTAGAAATATCTATCCGAGAAATACCACTTTTGGAAGGGAAACATCGGTCCATGGACCCATGTTGCCCCCATATTTCCCAAAAAACGTCGTTTAGGGCCTCAAAATGGCTCCGGAAGTTCAGGACCCGAAAAACTGCTAAAATTAGTAAGTTGTGCTACAATTAAGGAAACTAGAAATGCTGAGAGAAACAATGGTGGGGGTCTAGGTGGACTTGGTAGGTGGTCACCAATATCCACCTGGATCATTTCTCCACAAGTGGGTTTTCTCTGAACTTGCATCTTTGTTCTACCTCTACGCTGTCAACAATCTTTCTCTTGCATTTGTCATGTGCACGTATGTTACCCTCTGCTGTTGTTGATGATGGTGCTCTCCTAGATGATGCTTCCCTAACCATTCCACAGTGATTTTGATTGGTCCATTAGGCCTGCGGAAGCTGTGACAATATCACCATGTGTCTTCCTCAGCCTAATGACACACCTCATGGATCCAAGGGAGTTGCACTCTCGCGTAGTGATCCTTTACAAAATAATGTGGGTCGTATGGATTCAAGATTCAAGTGCCAAAAGTAAATATTTTGAACTCTTTTGTCTCAACATCCACATGCTTGAGATTTTGTGTCTCATACAACTTGATTCATAACGGAAGAGTGGGTAGTCTAGCTGATAGTCTTGCTGAGATGTGGTATGGAACTTCTTGCATGACGAGCTTTTCCATGGAAAACTTTGGTAAAACATGCGGATATTTCTCCGTGTTATACATTCGTATGAAGGTGCCAAAAGGTGATGCATACCAATGTGCCATGTCAATCAGTGCCTCCATTGCTGCCTTCGACATGTAAGGTGCATCCTGCTCAAATATCGTCTTGTACACCGAGGTGAAAAAATGGTATGACAACTGTGGGATGACTCTGCAGAAGCTGCATTTGGAAAACAGTTTGTAATAAGTGTTTACAAAGGTTTCCATTGATGTCCATGCCAGCTTCAAGCCCAAGAACTTCTGACAGGCACAAATTGCATCCAATATGTATGCAGACATGTAGATTTTTGTTTGCTGACCTTTGGGTGGTTGTGGAGCTCCTGCCACATGTTCCTTCAACCTATGAGCCAACATGACAGACCAGTTGCATGGTTTGCTTTAACTGGTCAGTTGTTCCAAAACAACCACCCAACTTTGCAGGAAGGCCACCATGCTCTCTTGGTTGTACAAGTGGCATGAAAAGATGACCAAGTACTGATATGCCTTTTGCAGTACCTTTGTCTTGTAAATATGGTTGGGTATCATTTTAAACTTGGCTAGCTCCTTCACCCATTTGTTCAAGATATCCCTAGAGTTTGCATTGTTGTTGGGTATGCTGAAGGGTGTCTCCATTGTGATCACTGGCTTCGACAAGTGGTACATCTACTGATAGTCCTGTGCCCTGATGGTAGCAATATCTATCTCGATGACACTTCATAACACCATCATCTCAGGATCAGTGTGCAAGATGACCCAATGTATTATGTCTGTGCATGCAAATGCAGGATACCTGCATGAAATCTGGTACAAGTCGGACTTGTGAATGTTCACATAGGCACTACGGTCTTCAAGATCTTCCTCAAATGTGCCTGTGAATGCATCATTCATGTCCTGCCATTTTATATTCATGTCTTTATCTACGATCGAATTAGTGCCTTCGTAGATCGACAAACTCATAGACACTCTCTCAACTGCATCTCTAGTTGTGCTTTCGTTGGTGTCCTTTGACCCTGCTCTCTTGGAGGCCATTGATCTTAAAGTGTTGAGAGATGGGTAAATGCATACTATACCTAGAGACATGTAACATGTATGGCAAGCAATATGTCAATTAAAAACAAAGAAAAATTGGGGACTGACATGCAACATACCTAGGAGGCTGATGGCAAGGATTATGCAATTTTTAGTGGGAGGCCGAGATATTGACTATCTGAACTACGCAAAAGGAAGAATGAACTATCGGGAGGTTGGTTGACTACTGGAATTGCACAATGCATAATCCACACTGACCTATTGGGTGCTAAGATTGTGCAATGCGCAATTTCGGTCAGTAAGTCATATAATCCCTAGGACTGCATTGCACAATTTTCTGGTCCAGGAGACACTGCCTCTTAGAATTGCAAAAAGTAAGTCTAGAAGATAGTTTTTGGCCATATTTTCACATTTTCTGGGAGGATTGTAGAGCCTTCCCTCTCAGAAATGTGCAATGATGTCCGGGAAAGACAAAGTTCAGGCGAAGGTTGCACAGACTTGCCAACAGGCAACTGAAAACATATCAAGATTTGAATGCATTGTGAAGATGAGTGTAGGAAAGAGTGAATGATCATTCATGAAAACAACGAATGAAAGATTCAAAAAATGGGAAAACATGCAGTTGCATGAAACGAGTCATCGAATTAGTGACCGTGCGTGAAAAAGAGTGTCATGCATGCAACAAAAGTGAGATGCAAACGAAAAGTGAAACAATGATTCTACAGGCTAACATGCATGGAAATGGCAATAATTGCTCACAAAAATCAAGAAAACAAAACTTACACAAGCCAACACACAAAAATCGATAGAAATGTTGCAAAAGAAAAGTAAAGCAGACTTACCCGAAAATAGTTGAGCTAGATTTGCTGAAGACTCCTAGATGTGATGTGGGATGTTAGAGATACAAGATCAATGTGAAGAATGAGGTCTAAAGTGTCGAATAAATAAGTTTTAGGCGAATGACCTGCATGCCACAATTATAGGAAAAGATGAAACTTAGAGGGAAGTTTCTAAAACGATCTTTGCATGTAACCTCCAGTTGCTAAAATAGGTCCCTAAAATCTAGGGATGCTTTTTGCATGTTTCCTTTTTCTATTTCGGGAGAAGAAACCCATGCATGCAAATCAGGTTTGTTGGGTCCTGGGTGGAATCGGTCAACCTGAAGGCACATGCGACATCCTACAAGGCTGAGAGAGGGATTTGCGCAACTTATTAGCTGAGCTAGGTTGGCTGTCCCCGAGGGATTACGCAATTTCTGGGGTCAGCAAGTGACTCCTTGATCTAGACAACCAGAAATGGAAATAAACCAGCTAGGGTGATGCTTCACTTCATTAATGGAAAATACTGAAATATGCTTATAACCAGAAATGGAAATAAACCAGCTAGGGTGATGGCAGCTTATCTCTGAGAAGAAATGTGTGTCTGCATGCCTCTAAACTATGTTACAATGAGGCTCGAAGGCATATTTATTGTTGAGAAACAATGGAAAACCCTTCACATTCCAAAACCTAACCCTAGAAGATGAAACGCCAAATTGTGGGCCCCGTTTTTGGGTAAGTTGGTACATCAACTTCCCGAGGTCGCAAATTGGTCATATTATCTCCGTTTGACGCGCATGATAGCCCGTTGGAAAGATCTCTCCGAGGACTAGAACAAAAAGGATGATTTTTAAACAGAAAAACCGCGGGCAGATTTCCCAAAAAAGATCGTTTAGGGCCTCAAAACGGCTCCGAAAGTTTAGGACCCGAAAAACTGCTAAAAATAGTAAACTGTGCTATAATTAAGGAAACTGAAAAAATGAAAGAAGAACTAGAGGGGATCCAAGTGGAATTAGCGGGTGGCCACCAATATCCACCTGTATCATTCCTCCCCCCTTAGGAAGCAATGGTCCCCATTGCATTGAGTTCCTCCATGAGATGAGGGAACTTATGTTGCACTTGGTCCCTGGTGAGCCACTTTCCCTGGTGAAGGAGTTGTCCTACTTTGACAACTCGATACACTTGGATATTCTATTGGCGAGTGTGGTTGATTTATGTGTCCATGATCCGATCAGTTGTAGCTTGTTCCATGCAAGCTGGATTTAACTATGTGGGTGTGAGTTGTTCTGCAATGTCGGACATGTCTAGTAATTGTGGAAAGTATGGCTGAAGGCGGTCGACATTGAACACCGGGTGCAGGCCAGGAATGGGGGAATGCTGAGCTCAAATGCATTGTCTCCCACAGCCTTGGTAATGGTGTAAGGGCCATATCTAAGTGGTCTGAGTTTCCGATAGGCTCTGGTAAGGCGTTCCTTTTGCAAATGCAACCAGACTTTGTCACCCACCTGAAACTTGTGTGGCACCTGATGTTGATCATGTCGTTGCTTATACTTAGCATTTGATTTCTCCAGAATGTCATGGACCTACTGGGAAATATGTTGGATGTGCTCAATGAAGCTTTTTGCCTTATCTTTTTCGGACTGGACATGAGCAGAATCTACATGAGTAGTTGCAAATGGCATGGTCACATCGATGGGACATAGTGGCTGGAATCCCAAGCCCACTTGAAAAGGGTTGTGGCTAGTCGAGCTGTGGAGAGCTCGGTTGTAGATATGCTAAACATAGGGGAGGCTCTCGTCCCATGTGCATGGATGCTTTGAGTTGCACATACGCAAAATTTGTACGATCATCCTGTTGACAACCTCTGTCTGGCCATCAATTTGAGGATGGAAGGCTGTGGACTTAGTGAGTTTGGTGTCCAGCATCGACCAGAGACTGGACCAAAATGTACCGAGGAACCTGCTGTCCCGATCTGAGACGATAGACTGTGGGATCCCAAAGTGTACCCACACTCATTCAAAGAAGAGTTTAGCAGTGGCTTCTGCTGTGATATTCTTCTTGCAGGCCACCATAATGGCCATCTTTGAGAACCTGTCGACGACCACAAAAACACAGTGATTTCCATGCTTAGTGGAAGGAAGGCTTGACATGTAATGCATGGAGATGGATTCCTAATGCTGACTAGGGGTAGGCAGTGGGGTATAGAGGCCTTACTTCTTGATGGTCGGTTTGGCAATGGCGCAGGCAGTGCATGACCTGATGTACTTCCCAACATCCTATCGAAGATTCGACCAATAGAAATACTTCTGCAGTACTGCCACCATTTTTTCGACCCCAAAATGCCCAACAACCCGACTGTAGTGTGCTTCCAAAATCATCTTGGCACACTCGCTTGAAGGAACACAAAGGTGACCCAGGTGGCATAACAGGTCATCCTGGAGGTGAAAATCTGAAACATGCTGACCCTCCAAGAGGTTCTGGTATGTGTGGCTGAATTCCGAGTCGCTTTTGTAGAGCAGTGGCCAATCAGAAGTCTCGTGCCGACAAGAGTTGAGCACGGTGGTTAACGCCATGATCGGTGGTCGATTGAGGCAATCTGCAACATTATTAGTGCTTCCCTTCTTATACTTGATGTTCAAATGGAACTGTTGCAGGTATGTGGATCACTTCTGATGGCGATCATTCTCCAATTTCCCTTGGGTCTGTATGAACTGCAGGGGTCGATGGTCTGTGTGGATGACCGTTTCCTTTCCCAAAATGTAATGCTTCCATTGTGGACAGGCCTGCACAATGGAATACATCTCTTTATCATAAGTGGGATACTTCCGGACTGTGTCTGAAAGTTTTTCACTATGATATGCCACTAGATGCCCGCGTTGAGTAAGGACTGCCCCAATAGCATAGTCAGAGGCATCTGTCTTGACCTCAAATGGTTGTTGTAAAGTTGGTAACACGAGCACTAGTGCCGTGCAGAGGTGATCTTTCAACTCTATGAATGCCTTCTGTTGAGATTCAGACCAAAAGAATTTTGCCTTCGCTCCTCCCTTGGTGACTTGACTCAAAGGCCAAGTGGTATGAGAAAACCCCAACACAAACCTGCGGTAGAAGTTGGCAAGACCTAGAAAGTTGCGGAGCTCTGTCAGAGTGGTTGGAGATGGCCAATCCCGAATGACTTTGATCTTGGCTGGATCCACATGCACCCCCTGTTCATCAATAATTTATCCATGATACTGAACCTGGGTCATGCCAAAAGTGCATTTCTCCAAATTGACACATAGCTTGTGTTGCCGCAGTGTTTGGAGAACTTGTCGGATGTGGTGGAGGTGCTCTTCCCAACTCTAGCTGAAGATTAGAATGTCATCCAAGTATACCACTACAAATGAATTGGTGAATGGCCGCAAGACGTCATCCATTAGCCTCATGAAGGTTGCAGGAGCATTCGTCAACCCAAAAGGCATAACCAACCATTCGAAAAGGCCCTCCTTGGCTTTGAAGGCAGTCTTCCACACATCAGAGGGTTCGATTGGTACCTAGTGATATCCTGACTTCAGATCAATCTTGCTGAAATATTTTGGCCCCCTTAGTTGGTCCAGGAGGTCATCAATCTGCGGGATCGGGTACCTATTATGGATAGAGATCTTGTTCAGCGCCCGATAGTCAATACAGAGTCTCCAAGTCCCATCCTTCTTATGTACCAACACAATTGGGCTCCCGCAAGGTGATGAACTCAGACAGATGTGGCCTTTCTGCAGCAACTCCTGAATCTACCTCTTGATTTCATCGTTCTCTAGAATGGAGTGCCGATAAATTGGTTAGTTGGGTAGCGGCGCACCTGGGGTCAAATTGATGGAGTGCTTGACCTGACAATGGAGAGGAACCCCTATGGGGGAGGTGAAGATTTCCTCGTACTCCTCCATGACCTTGTCCATCTGTAGTTGTCATGCAGAGGGACCCTGTCTGGAGGTTGTGGCCACCATCTTCTTCTTTCCTTGAGGGCGTATCATCAGGAAAACAAATTTTCCAGTTTTGGAAATGAGCTTACTACATTGTTTTGCAATAATCAAAGAGATGGAAGCAGGCGGTGCTACCTCTGGTATCCTGTACAACTGATTTCCCAATGTAATAATAATAGCACGGGGCCTTGATTCATACACAGCATGTCGCTTCCACAAGTATGGTTGTCCTAATAATACACCACAAAATTCAAGCGGAGCAATGTCACACAATACCTCATCTGTGAAGGGCTTGATGTTGTATGGAACGCAACACTGTTGGCTCATGGAAGATCCCGTCCTTGGTGCGGCCACCCGATGGTGTACGGTTGTGGATGTGCTGTGGTCGGTAATCCCAACCGCTTCACGACCTCTACTGAAATGAGGTTCTTTTGGCTCCCACTATCGATAATGAACTGTAGCGGGGAGCCCCTTACCCACATCTGGGAGTGGAAGAGACACTCCTCCTCCTTTGGATCTTCGGGTTCATTTTTCTGGATCTTGGCAGTAGCAATAGTGGCATTGGGATCCGCATCAATGATCTGCTTCCCTTTGTCATTCCCCTTGCCGGGTTCTGACTCAGAGTCGGAACATGCATCTGATTCTGAAACCTTTAGCTCACCCACCAGTGACTACTTGGCCCGACACTCACTTGTGTTCTTAGTGGAGCTATTATGGAACTCACACCATTTTCCCGTGTCCTTTTTCAGCTTTGCGACACTGTTCTTTGCTTGTAGCTTTGGCGGGTTGTCTTGGTCTTCCCAACCTTGGCTTTGTCCTTTGTTATGTGGTTTAGGGGCACCTTTCCCTTGCTTTGGATTCGCAGATCCAAAGTCTCGCTTCTTTTTTTAAAACTTCTGCTCAATCTTGATGGCATATCGGTATGCTATGCCGAGCGATGAGATGTTCAGGAATTCCATTTCTTCCTAGATGTACTTGTGCAGGCAGCCACGGTATTTGAGTATCAAATGCTGCTCCGAATCCTTGATAACTAACTTCGTGCGAAGGGTATGGAAAAGATTGGTGAACTCTGGCACATCTTGATCCCTTCCCTACCGCAGCTTGGTCCACTTTATGTATTCATCCTCATAGCTTCCAACAGGGTAGTATTGCTCCTCAATGGCATCCCGGAATGAATTCCAGGTGGGTGCAGCTGAAAATAGCGAGCCTGTAGTTTCATCCTTCTGCTCGCAGTAGGTTTCCAACCAGTCCTTGACGTGGGGGGCTACTTTGAGAAGAGCGAAAACAATCTTTTCCCGACTCGAAAATTCATGAACAGAAAAAAAACCCTCTAGCAGATTTAACAATTTATCTACGGCATCTGCGTCTATCTAACCCTCGAATATGGGGATTTCAAAATTAAATTGTACCTTAAAGGGCGTGGCATTTCCAGAGTAGCTGTTGGAAGCCAATGCGTCACTTTTGGGTAGCCGCTGAAGGATTTGGGCAAAGTTGTCCATCATCGCATTCCGTTGTTGCTCGAGGGATTCTTCGAGAAAGATTTTGATAGGATCTCCTGCCTCCTCGTCTTTCCTCTCATCTGCCATGGGAGGCCATTGGGATTTGCGAGGCTGGTCTTGCAAAGGTTCGACTAGCTCAAGCCCTAACTCCTTATATCCTGACCTCGTTGGGGACATGCAAAGAAAAATAGAGAAAAAGCAGACCGCTATGATACCACTAGTCCAGAAAACCAGAATGGAAATAAACCAGCTAGGGCGATGCTTCATTTCATTAATGGAAAATACTAAAATATGCTTACAACCAGAAATGGAAATAAACCAGCTAGGGCGATGGCAGCTTATCTCTGAGAAGAGATGTGTGGCTACATTCCTCTGAACTGTGTTACAATGAGGCTCGAAGGCCTATTTATTGTTGAGAAACAATGGAAAACCCTTCACATTCCAAAACCTAACCCTGGAAGATGAAATGCCAAATTGTGGGCCCCGTTTTTGGGTAAGTTGGTACATCAACTTCCGGGGGTCGCGAATTGGTCGTATTATCTCCATTTGACGTGCATGATAGCCCGTTGGAAAGATCTCTCCAAGGACTACGACGAAAAAGACGATTTGTAGACAAAAAAATCGCTGGCGGTATATTTCCCAAAAAACGTCGTTTAGGGCCTCAAAACGGCTCTGGAAGTTTAGGACCCGAAAAACTGCCAAAAATAGTAAATTGTGCTATAATTAAGGAAATTGAAAAAACTGAAAGAAGCACTAGAGGGGATCCAAGTGGAATTAGCGGGTGGCCACCAATATCCACCTGGATCACTCCTACCTAGAATTGTGCAATATCTAGGATGAGCTGCAATGTTGGGCTAGATTGCACAGTTTTCTCAACGAAGCCTGTGTGATTTCATTGCGCAATTTCAGAGGCCAGCAGGTTGCCCAACAAATTTGCACAATTTCTGGAGGGAAGGCTGGTTCCCCTCCAAAATTGTGCAATTTTCTGAGGGAGCTTCTCATCCATCAACTAGCTTAGGTCTAGAATGGCATCATGTGATGGGAGTGAAGCCAACTGGCATGCAGAGACTAACAAGCCACTGAAAATCAAATGAAGCCTATGTAGTTGACAGTGCAAGACATGTTGCTAGGATGGTTGGTAGGGAGGCTCCACAATGAAGCTAAGAAAAAATTTTGGAGGATGGTTGTATCCATTACAACACCCCCATTATTTAGGAAATTCCCTCAATTGAATTGCACAATTCCTTTAGGCTGATCATCTGACAACATGTAGCACTTATATACTCAAGACTAGTTTACAACTCATGTTACAGTACCTTGGAATATAAAACTCAATTGGGTAACTCGAATTCTCTGGATGCACTAGATATTTTGGGTTGATTGATCAGTTAATTGGATGATCATTGAGTTTTACTTAAGTCCCACTCCTTACTGACCTTCAAATAATTCCTCCAAAAGCTGGAACTAGTTTAACTGAAAACAACTTCAGATAACTGACCTTGATTGCTGCAAATTAGCAATCATACATGAAAAACTGAACTCTAACTCCTCTAACTTGAATTCACTAAGTAAATTGGGTGATACAAGCCATGCCAAAAAAGTTAAAATCATCTCAAATTCAAATTCAAATTTTCTCAATTTAATCAAAGAAAAATCAAATTGAGAATTTCTTGCTGCATTTTTCAACATGCATGAGATGCTTTAAAACAACAAGGGGAAAGTGAGTGATCCCCTTAGAATCCTGTAATAGTACACATCTTCCAAAGGAAGATACGGGCATAAAAGAATTTGTAAGTGAGCCTGCAAATAGTGCACAAGATAACCACGATTGACATACATAACAACACACATTGCACAAGATTGATACTAATGGGAACAAAATAGTTCATAAGTGTTAGTGTAAATGAAATAACATATATTGAAAACATAACAAGAGTAATTATATGAAATTCCCAACATATGCATGAAAATGTGTCGGCTCTAAGCTTTTATTAAAGTGAAAGCCCCAAACATACATATACAATCACCAAACTACTAGTCCCAATAGTGGAACATCAAGCCAAGACCTGCTCCTCTGAAGAAAGATACTCCCTCTATGATAAGGAGAAGTCAAGGGTCTCAAAAAATTTCCCCAGCTTTCGATCCTAAGCTGAAATCTCAGCCAAAATCTTGTTACATGATTTATGAGGGCCTATTTATAAAAAATGATATGACTAATCATCTCCCCTTTGTGACTCTTAGAGTTCCCTCATGACTCTTTGACATATTTCAACCATGACCCTTGGACTTCATTACAAATTACTTTTCACATTCCATAATTGACACTTGGAATTTCACTTACAATTAATTACAAAATAATATTACAATATTGCTCATACCCATATAAGACAAAATTGGCTAGAGTCAACTAGACAATCCTAGTAAGACAACAACAAGTCATGCTTGAGTTTGGGGAAGCTCCAACCCAATCACTTCAACTTGTAGTTTCTTGGTAACATAGTGGTACCAAGATTTGTCTTGTGTGATGACTTCCCCAGAATTTGAGATGGGGTCAGGATGGAAGCGAAATGTAGCCTCCATTGCATCCAGGTACACTCCCTTGGAACCAGTTTGATTTTACTTCCTTAGCAGGAGAAACATAATATTAATCTAGACAGGGCCACCAATATTCTTCTAAATATTATGCATGTTCACCTCTAGATTATCCTTGGTAGCTATATTCCTGAGATGGTCCAAGTATTCTTCAACCTCCTATTTAATTTTATTCCTCCCTTTGGCTTCGGTGACTGTGTCGACAAAAGGGATCTTGTGTGACTTCACGATGAAATCTACACTATTTTATAAATGTGCATACAAGGCCTGAATGTTAGTGATGAATGAACTAAGTTTTTTGTTACCCTCTATAAGCATTCGAACCACTTCTTTCTCCAACTCAATGTGTTTCCTTCTCTTCTTCACCAACTCAGGAGATGCGCCTTTGTACTGCATTCCCCGCTCATGCATGGTAGTGATGGTTGTATGGACAACCTTGTGATATTTAGAATTTTCTTTTCACTTGTGTTGCATGTCGTGCAAGCATAAAATTCTTTGTGCATGGTGATAGGCTCCTCATAGGGGCTTCTCATTGTCTCTCCCAATGCTGATACACCACCAAGTCTGGTTGCCTTAAGTTTTTCTAGGTACACCTATGTAGGAGCTGCTTTCTAGACCTTTGCTTGGAGTTGTTCCACTTGTTTCCTTTGCCATCTACCTATTCTCAGCCATGAGATATTCTGTGTTTGACTTGGTAGAACCTGCAAAGGCCAAGGTGGCCACATCGATGGCTTCTGGATTCCTCCAGGTATCTTTCACAATCACCCTTTCTCTAATGAACGCAGAAGATGTAAGATAATTTGGAAAGTGTTTATTTATCGCTTGTACAATATTCTTCTGAAGCTCAACATAAGTTAGATTGTATGTATCTGTTAGTATGAAATTTTTTGGAAGGTGTACCAAAAACATCTCACTTAATTCATTGGTGACAAATGACCCTAACAACAATTTTCTGGCTACTTACACTTTAGATCTGCAATAATAAAATGATAAAAACCTACAAAAAAAAGACATAGGTTCTCAAAATAGAAAACAACAATATATATCCAATGTAATAACCCAATATGGAAAGACTTTAAAATGAATAATAATATTTATTGATAACACCTAGTGAAACTCCTCATAGGTGCTGCAACTTCTTTAAACAATTACAAGTCAACTACAAAAATATAGATTGAACAAACCCACGCATACCCTTTTCTACAATTCTTTATGGAGGACCTTTAGGTACTCGACCATAAGGGAGAGGAGAGGGAGAGGATGCGCAAGCAGGCTCGACTGTTAAGGCCGCCATCACCTTTAGGGTGCGTAAGCACGCTCGACTAATAAGGATGCGTAAGCAGGCTCGACTGTTAAGGACCGGAGGAAATATGAAATGAGAATTCATGCTTGCCAAGTAAAGATGCATGTAGTATGTTTGTAACAATGTATTGCATTTTTTTTCCTTATAATCCTTTGGGATTTCCTTAAATAACTTTTCATCACATGAAGCATATGAAATGATGAGTAAAAATATCTAGTTATACAAATAAGGGTGTGTTTTTGGAGCTGTCAAGAAATTTATGTCCGTGATGACTCGTAATCTAATCTAAGAGCGAACTTATAATTCTGGGGCCAACCCTTCTTTGTATAAAATTCATAGCAACTCATCTTTTAGATGAAAAGATTCAACCTACAAAGTACCTTTATTCTTCAAAGTTAGGATTTCATGCAAGGGTACTCGATGAACATGGGCATGCACTTCAATTAGATCGGTCCCAAAGGAATTATCCATGAGAAGAGGGAATCGATGTTCACAAGCAATAGTTACATCATAAACTACATACAAGGAATATTTTAGAAGTGTAAAACAAGAATAGTGACCTTTTCTTTTAGGTTGAAGTGCACTCATTAGAATTGAAAAATGATTTTTTTCTGCAAATTGTTGACTTTGAAGGAAAATTTGTTCTCTTCTTCCTAGATACCAGCATGCATGAGAATTTTCAAGAAAAAGAGTGCGAAAATGTTATCCAATATGATTGTGGGTAAAATGAATTTAGTTAAAGCTCCATTGGGCAATCCAAAGTGAAATTTTTCTTTCCCATTCCTCCAAATCCTTCTTCCCGATCTCAATCTCTAATGTAAAACTTCCCCTTGGACAATAGAATCATCTAGTTTCAAGTTATTCAACTAGATACTTGAAATAAATGATTATTTTTGTTGAGTATATTCCTTTTCATTACAATCACTTGTTTCTTCCTTTCAAGCTCAATCATATCAATCGTACCACTACCAACAAAAATGGTAGTATGGCATAATTATTCATTTACCTTCAACCTTTCAAGGTTCTTGTAACCATTTGTCTTTGACCATGATTGGTTGGCCCTTTCTTTGACATAAATGAAAAACCTCTCAACAGAATAAGAGAGACCCATCTATGAAGACCCATAAGGGAATTTGTCGTCACATGCCATGTGAAAATTTGCTTCCACTGGCACATGACATCCTAAAAAGAAACAAATTACCTTCCAATGGTTGTGTCAATAACTTTTCAATAACAATGATTGTTTATGCGGGAAATAATGCTATTGATAAATTGTTTCTACAACTTCTAGTGGTCCAAATCTTGTTTCTACAACTCCCATTGTAGCAAATTTTTGTGCTACAACTACCGTTGCTGAAATATGCATTGTTGTAACTCCTTCAGGTGCAACTCTTTCTTTTGTGTCAATACTTACATTATTGCAATTCCTCTTGCCATAATGCTTGTTGCTATGACTCATATTGTTTCAACTCTTCTTGCAACAAGATTGGTTGCTACAACTCTTGTTGTTGCAACCCCTCTTTACACAACATTGGTCACTCCATATCTAGTTGTTACAACTCTTCTTTCCATAGATTTGGTTGCTACATTTCCTACATTGTTCGAGCCATGAATTTCATTTCTCTCATTTCATATTGTTGTTGTAACTCTACTAAGAACACATAACTATTGTACCAACCTCTAGCTCAATTGATTATATGAAGAGAAGTCACCAAGATAAGATATTATAGGTTCATTTTCCAACACTTCACATAATGAATAACTTTTAAGTGGCAAGAGTAATTCACTATCATTTCCTACAACCATCACTCCTTTACATCACATTCTGAAATCATAATTTTTCTACTGGAAACTATTAAACTCATAATATTTGCATCAAAATTAGAAACTACTTCCCAAAATTGCAAAACTGTCACTTTCCTCTTCTAAATAGTGACAGTCCAGAGAAAGAGCACTACATGTACCTGTTTATGGCCAAATATGGCCTCATCAACATTAGGTAAGGCCACCTGGTGAGAGTCCCAAATTAGACTCTTATATGTTTGTATAATGGATCCAATTGGTTCAATTGCATATAGTTACACCCTCTCTTTCCATGTTAGCTTGTGGTTTATCTATTACTTACCAAAAGAAAAAGAGCAATCATATCTACCCTCTTGTTGTGAACATGAAAGAAAGAAAATATTTAAGTTGTCTTGAGGGTTGAGCCAAGCCAGAACTAAGGTTTTCCTTTGCGTAAGGGGACTCCTAGAAATGCAATGATTAATCTAAATGCAAATTTACTCTAAGATGAAAACAAAAAGGAACAAAATGCTAAGTCTATCTTGATTAGGAAGATGTAGATCTAAACCCAATTGAGAGAAAGGGGATCAAATTGGATGGGGATTTAACATCTTTCTTTTATGGTGAATATTTGGATAATGAACTAGTTCTGCTAGTTGATATTGTGATTATCAAACCATGCTCTGTTAGAAGAACGATTAACAATGAATAATTGACTATTAAAACCAGGAAAAGGTTCTCATAATTTCAGTAGTAATTAAATCGATTTTAAATCGAATATTTATGAGTAAATAGTTACTCAGAAATCTCATATAAATACTTGAGCAAAGAGAAATTAATAACATATCTAGATGACTATGAACTAGATAGCTAACACAAAATACATTCATCCTCACATCAAACATGGATACACAATATAAGAAAACTTTACACAAAACTTCCATTACATCAACGAAATTTGCATTTAAATAAAAGTATTCAAATTACAAATTATTGAACCTGGTCTCTTTCTTTGTTTCCAATTCGATCTCCAACAGTCTCTTTAAAATTACCAACTCTTCTCATTGATAAAAGAATTACAAAATTGTTGCTTGTATCTCATTGACAAAGATTGTATTCTAAGAAGAAATCCTCATTTTCTAAGATAAGATTTTGTTCCTCCTTCTTACAACTATACTTCCCTATACAAAAGTGTTTTAGAGCCTCTAGTTGCAAAGAAAAGGAACCCTTTCCTCAGTATCAAATCTAATATTTAATAATTACAAAATTTTTAATTTTAATTTGAAAATTTAATTAATCATAATTCATAATGAAATAAGAAAATTTTACAAACATTTACACTTTACAAAATCATTAATATCAGTGAGTAAATATTATTAATTAAAATAAAATTTTAAAAATTAATAATTAAATTTTAATTAAAAAGTCAACCAGATTTAACAAGATTCTAAAAAAATTTACAATTTAACAAGATTTTTAAAATTTTAATTTTAATTTTTGTTTATATTATTTTAGTTTTAATTTTAAGAATTTAACAAGATTTTCAAAGTATTTTCAAAGCAATTTTAACTAAAAATTTAATCCAATCATAATTTCAATCATTATATTCAATTAAAAATAATCATTATATTCAATTAAAAATTTAATTTTAGTTTTAAAAAATTTAATTAATTATAATTCATAATGAAATAAAGATAATTTTACAAACATTCATACTTTGAAAAAACATTAATATTAGTTAGCAAATATTATTAACTAAAATATTTTTTAATCAAAAAATTAAAAATTTTAAAATTAAATTAAATTGTAATACAAATTCAAAATTATATTCTTACATAATAAGAATTTTATTTGATTTCATAAACATTAAAATTCAAAAAGATTTTAATTTCAATAATTTTGTAAAATTCTAATAATCAATAAAAATAAAAATAAAAATAAATGAAAAATTAATTAATAATAGAATGAAAAATAGGTGCAATTCATTATCGTGAATTAATATTAGCTATTAATTAATTAGCTTGCATAAAAAAATTTATAAATCTTTGAAACAAATGAGAACTAGAAAATACAACTAATACTAAATTAAAATTAGTTTCAAATTAAACTAAATCTGAATTAAATTATTAATCTTCTTTCAGAATTTGTTGACTTTTATTCATCCCCATTATAGCCCTTACTTTTATTTATTGATGCTTTTGATTTATGACTTATTGACTCATGGATATATCTTGATGATGAACCACGGAGGAACGTGATTTCAAAAATATGAATGCAATAATTCTGGAAGAGAAAGCCACACAAAACTCAGATCGAAGCCTCAAATCAGTGATCACAAAAATCTATAAAATGGAGAGTTGTTGGGAGTAGTTTTTCAGATCCTCAATTAGAATTGCACATTCTCCATCCTCTTCCCTATTGGTGTAATGGAATCACTCCAAATCTTATTTTATTCATCTCCCCAACTGCTCTCCTTCCAAAAATTAATCAAAATTAAATTAGATTAAATTTCACGCTAAAATCAGAATTACAAAATTGGGGAAAATAAATTCTTTAATCAAAATCAAATTAAATAAATAAATTGAAAGAAAATTGTTCTCTCGTTGAGATTCTATGGTTGAAAGGACATGTCATGGAACCAATTTTGCAACAACAAGAGTTTGGACAAATGAAATCGTTGAAACAAATCTTACCAAATTGAATTTCTGCTACAATTTCATCTCCTCATTTTTTGCTAATTTTTTGGCATATTAATGTGCATATTTGGTTGAGTTAATGTTCCTAGATTGTTCTCCTCAATTCTACCTTTCCAATGAGCCATCCTCAGCGTCATTTTGGCCATATAGAACTCAAGTTATACCTCTCCAAAGTTAAATTGTCAAAAATGTCAACGTTCTAGACAAACATTTGGGCCAAAAATTTGGCCTTTTTACAAATTATTAATAAAATTTTAATTTAAAAATTATTTACATAATTTTTTTATTATTAAAATAAACAAACTTAGAATTAATTTTATTTACTATATGTTAATTAAATTAAATATTATATATGTCTTTTTGGGGTAGCTCAATTGGTAATGGTCATGGAAATGAAATCTCACTTAACCAAAAGTCATGGGTTCAAATCTTGTGGTATCCTTTGATTGGGATGAAAAATTGGACATGATAAAAAGCTTAAAAAAAATGAAATAATATATATAATAAAAAAATCAATTAATCAAAAAGCAACTTTAAAAATAATTTTATTAAAAATAAAATAAAATAATGCAAATATGCGGAGTCATGTTATAAGGAGAGGAATAATAAGGTTATGGGATTCATAAGGAGGAAAGGGATAAGTATTTCGGGAGAGTTTAGAACGAGACTCAAGAAGGAGGGTCCGAGAACGGAGAAGTGAGATGGGAGGAGAAGAGGGCAATGTGGGGGTGGATCTCTCCCTCCAAAATAAAAAACTAGCGACTTTGTGTTATTCTCGCATATGAAAATTATAGCCACTCTAATATTGTTCTTGCGATCTCGGGAGTTGGTTATTAAAAAATATGTAATTACAAAACTTCCTCGAGATTACGAATTTTTTTTTATTATTATATTTTTTTTTTAATTTGATATTATATTTACAATACTTTGAATGTGAATGATATAGCATTTTATTATATAGTTTATATGTATATATTAGTTTTTGGACTGGGTGGTTTTGTAGGGTAGTTAAAATAATCATTAATCAAATTAATTAAAAATGAATATTTATAAATAAAGCAATATATATTTTGCACATTTTTAGTTGAGGTGGTGAAACTCACTAATTTTTGGATAAATGTCATTTGTAAATTGTGGGACCAAATGAGATGAAATGAGAACCGATGGAAAGCTAGCGAAAAATCGAACATAATCATGTAATCATAATGTAAATCTGAAGAAAAGAAAATTTTTGCAAAAATATCGCACAATTAACCAAAATAAAACATTAGAGGGTAATATGACCATAATTTTCATACAAGGTCCCCATTATTACGATTATGAAGTTAACAAATAAAAAATAGGGGGGTTTCGGTTTTGCCACAACAATGGTGACACATAGGGAAAAACCATTTATCTCTGGTTAAAAGATGATGAGTTTAACTTTACCCAAAGGCTAAAGCAAGGAATTCTATTAAGTCTTCAAATCGTAAACCATTTCCTATGTATCCCACATTAGTGAATCAAGTAATATAAGTTCAACAGCATAAGCTATTGAAGCACACTGAGTCTAAAACTATGAATATGAATTTTGGGGAATATTTAATATTTAAGATTACCTCGTATGAGTGATAGAAGAAGGTATATATATGGAGTTTTTGATAAAGCATATATTCATTGATATGAATGGTCTCTGACATTTCTTCGTTGGCCTGGTCAATACCCTGACGAAGTTGTCTTTTAATGCCATACAAGTATGGCCCTGCTGCCAATGAGCATCCCTAGCCCTGATGGGTTTACTTATACTTCCCACGCTTCCTCTTTTGATCACCCTTTTCATAAGAATATTTGTGAACTATGTTTATGATATTGTTTAGTGAAACGAGTGAGATGGTAAAAGAGACTTAAAAAATGGATATAATACTTCCATAATGTTGAATCCATATACTTCCCCACGACTATTCATTTAGAGGCTTTTGTATGAAGTGGAGGGATGGGAGGGATCGATTGAGTTAAAATCAGGTTAGTTCTTTCCTTGAAAATATGAACTACATAACTTAGAAATGATGCATGTTCCTCCATCGAATTTAAGGAAAAAGGGCTCTAGAATTTCATAAAGATATCACTTTGAGGTAAATGAAGCCCATGAAATTGATAGAGTAAAAATTTCTCATGTTTGCCAACCACTATTGGGTGAGAAAAATTCCTTCCAAATAAATCTTTGAGGTATCACGAAAACCAAACCATAACCAACAACAAAAGGAAAAGTAAATCCAAACTAAAGTGAAAGAATAACTCAACGCACTCCAAAAATATCCATTAAAGAAAGGAAAAATGAAAGAACAACCCAAATTAAAAAGACAACCCCAACAATGCCAACTATAAAAATGTCTCGACAAAAGAGTAAAATAAGACAAGCATGTGTGTTTGTCTTCTATTGAGATTTTAATAAATTATACCTTGTAGAGTTATAGAAATTAGGCTCTCAAAGCATAAAGTGAATAGCAATCACGAGGTAAAATGAAGCCAAATGAGAAGTTTCTACCTTTTGCAAATTTTATGTTTTCAAAACAAAGGTTGCATGAGAACGTCTTACTAATTTCCTAATAAAACAAGGCATGAGAAAAAAACTAAGGTTTAGGGACTCCCCAATCTAGCTTATTTCATGAATATCATTATTTCTCTCCAAAAAATTGAAATCAAACAAAATAAGGAGAATGAGAATCAATCTGAGCTGATAGGGGTGTGAAACAATTTTTGAAGACCTGTAAAAAAATTATTTATACCATCAAAACTAAAAGCTAAACTGAAATAAAAATGTATATAAATGGAAAACGATGGAAATGGGCAATCCTCATTTGAAGAATTTTGTTTAATTTTACCTAAAAGATGTCGATTTTCTCCAACAAAAGATAACCTCTTCTTCTAACTGGAATTAAAATGATGATCAAGTGGTTTTCTATGAAGTTTTCATTGGCCCAAAATCAACACTTACTAAATCTAAACTAGGGAGAGCAGTAAAGCTAGAAAAACAATCTTTAATGTTCAACGAGTTATATTCTTCTAATTGGAATTAAAATGATGATGAAGTGGTTTTCTATGAAGTTTTCATTAGCCCAAAATCAACACTTACTAAATCTAAACTGGGGAGAGCAGTAAAGCTAGAAAAATAATCTTTAATGTTCAAGGAATCATAAGTAAACAAAGTTCACCATAAATGAAAATGAAAATGTTCTTCTCTATGAATTGCAACCACAAGTCTTCTCTTTGTTATTTAGATTTCATATTAACTCTAGGGTTTACATAAAATTTCAAAAATCAAGACCAAGTATCAACCTATGTAGCACTTATGTGTATATGGAGAGGACTTGAATATTTGCATGATAAGTATGGAGGAATATATCAAAAATAAGAAAACCACAAGATAATTGAAACATAGATTGACCATGATCCATTACCTTTGTGTGTCTGTATTTGCTTACCATTTGGTTGCATCACCATAATGGTTGCTCAAGAGTGCCTTGAAAAGAAAACAAGGATGCAATACACCATGAAGAATGGATATCCCGAAAGTCACTTAGTTGTCCTCAGGAATGAATGCATGGAGGTTTGATGAAATTATAATTAAAAATACATCCAAGCTCTCGAATATGAGTGTACCATGGAAGTCAAAGTCAAGCACAAAGATAAAGAGAGGTAATCAAAGAGGACTTGATGTGGGCACGAAAAATAGGTTGAATCATCAAGTAATGAATGTGTTAACTAGAGGCCTGCAGGGGTTTGGTCTCGTGGCCAGCAGATGGTCTGCTAAGTCATTCGTGCCACTGTGCAGGTCACGGGTTCAAGTCTCATCTTAACCTGAGGGCCGTTCTTGTGGGTTGGGCGGTTCCTCCTAGTGGTTATAGTGGAAGCCGGTGGGATTTGACCCCGTGTAATGCGAGTACGATACCACCGCCGTTTTCGATTCCACTAGATATCAAAAAAAAAATTGTGTTGACTAGAGGCCTACGAGGTTACATTAGTCCAATACTCCAAGGTTTTGAGGTATTTGGGGGGCTCAGTATAGAGGGATATGGAAATCCCGAAAGATAAATTTCGTAAGGATTTTTAAATTAAAGTTTTAAGAAAAAGAGTACAAGAGTAATGAATAGGAGTGAGGTGGGTGAGATCCTGTATTAGAAATCTCAAAAGATAATTTGTAATTTAAATTAACTTATGATACTTTGATGTTGTGAGTTTCAAGTGAAGATAGTGAGGTGGGGGCTATTTTCTTAATTAGATGCTTTATTGTTAACACATGAAAAATGGGCATGATCATCGAGATAAGGGCCACATGGATCCCAGATCAGAAATACTAGAACGTGTTTTGACATGCTTCCAAGATAGCATTGTTCCAAGGTTCCGAGGTCCTGAGTCATCTCAAAATTTATGAAAGGAATGTGACTAAAATGGGCTACAAGATACATGAGTGTAGTGTAAAGGTTTGACTCAGCTTGACAAATGTAAGATTCAGAATGGGCAAAGGGAAATAATGGATGGGAGTAATTTTACAACTTGCTACAAATTTTTTTTGATTTTCCTTTATTTGTGAACATTCTTTAATTTAAAATTTGAAATGTGAGAAACTGTAGACACATGACGAATCTAAACAAGAAATATCTAAGCATTTAATTTCAGCTACATCAATAGGAAGTGGAATATACTTATTGACTCATCTCACAAATTTCCAAAGAAAGGAAATATGAAGAGAATCACCAATGGAGAGTATAAAAACACTGATGAGAAAGCAAATACTCCCCTGAATATGTTTATAACTAAGAAAATATTAGTTGCTCACTTTATACTTCTACCTGTATTATTAAAAGAAGAAATAAACAAAACAAAAAACTAAGTAAACTAATTCTAATCCTATCCTAATTGGATGAAAGGAAACATGACTAGTTATATTCATACTTCCAATGTAGCCATTCAAGTACTTTAATTCCTGCATGTATGTACAAGTCAAGCATCAGTAATAAAAATAAAATTGGAACTAAATTAATAAAATAACCATTGAGCCTATTATATACATCTAATTTCAGTAAAATAAACTTATTTACAAAATTCTTACCTTGAAATTCTTCCAAACATATGCCCATAACATCATAAAAATCAGTATCTATTTCTATTAATGCTTGGAAGAAATTCATATGAGAAGGAAATAACAGGCCATAATTGAATGATAAACCTTTAAATATTGTAGTTTGCTGAAAATTGTTGGTACAGAAGAAAGGTCATGGAAATATATCTTCTAGAGAATTAGGGATCCCAAACTATTTTCAGGTAAATTAACAAGGTGTAAATGGGAATTAAATAGCAAGTTTAGAATATTTCTAGAAAAATTATTTTGCTGGCCAGACTGTAATGATGCTCTCTCAAGTGCCAGAAGTTGTGAAAAACTCATTTGAAAACAACGCATGAATTGGCCAAACATGAACAAATAAAATTTCAAAATAAGAAGTTGTTAATGTTTATACTTAAAGCTTTGGAATTGATTTTCATATAAGTTCATTATTGCACTTGATGCAAGGTGAGAGTTTGAAAGCTTAAAGAGTTAGCATAATACGCTTACAAATTCTAAAATCAAATTTGAAAGAAAAACAAATTCAAACTGAAGAAAATGAGAAAAAGGAAAATTATAATATACATTAATATTACAAATAATGGCACAACAAAATTGGGATTTTCTTGCCACAAATGCCAACAGAGAAAATGAAATTAAAATTATTGTTAGCATCAACTTGTGAAAATTAAAACATTTCAAGTTCATGATTAGAAAATGAAACTCCATCATCGTAAGAATCATAAATAAGAGTGGCTTCCTGAAAATTGAAATCATTAAAATGTATGGGAGCTTGAAAAAGATAAAATATTGGATATACTTTTGTGATGGTGTTTTATTCATCTTCAAAAATAGACTGACTTAAATAATTGGAATTATGGAAATTTGACAAAACGTTTTCCAAAGAGTGAAGAGAATCAATATTCTCACCTTTCAAGTTGTCATCAAACTTGATTTCAATAGAATTCTTTTCCTTTGAATAAGGTAAATCAGAACCGAGGAGAAAATTACATACAATATTAAGAGAATTTCGAGGACCATTGAACATACTATGAATTGAATTTTCTCTATCAATATTGAAATTAGACAATAATTTGTCATTAATTAAATTAATGAAATCTCCAAGTTTGTTCTCTAAAATTAAACTTGTGTTTAGAGGGACTCTTGGTTGATTAACAATTAAATTATTTTTACAAAAAAGATCAGGATAGAGAGAGAATTAGGAGGTTGAAGATATATACCTCAAAGTTTCTCTATGTACAGAAGATTGATCATTTTTCACAATAGATTTGTCCACATCTGTACCATCGCAAATCTCAAATTGTTGATCCATGCATTCACAAAAATCAGATCTTCCATATTTTTTTATTCATCCGAAAATTGTTCCTAGGTTGCTTTGAAGTTTGAGATTGGTATTTATCAGCAAAAGAAGATTCTGAATTAGTTATTGCGTTTTATATATTGTTTACATTGTTTGGCTAATTTGTTTATTGTTGATCGTTGTCGTCTTGTTGATTTTATATTTCATCGGATATAACATCACTTTCAATTTTAATTTGTGGATGATTGACAATTGACTCTTGAATAGTAGTGCATGTGTCTACTAGTTCTTGGTAAGAAACACAAGGAAGAGATACTAATGTTTACCATCCTATGAGTTGAAATTAGAGAGGTAAGTCTTTGGAATGAAATTGCACACAAATTAATTTGAATCTAATTAGGAAATTGTCCAAAACCTCACCTTCCATCCTACACAATTCTTCCAACTAATCACAAACCTTTTAGTAGTCATATTCCTGAAAAGCATGAAGGAAAATCTTCGAAAATTCATCCCAAATATGTACAGAGGCAATTGACAAGGATCAGTACCAGTATTTGGCTTGACTTGTTAGCATAAGAGTAAAGATCCTGCAAATAACACCTTCATCAATATTGAAATTATTACAGTTTAAAATAAACTAAAGGAGATGATCAAAAGAATAAGTCTTACCATTGAATTTGATCTTAGATAGAGTCCCGACTACCTTTATTGGAGTGGAAGCTGGTGGAAGCCCGATAAATCAACTCCAAGGTGATATTTCAAGTGGAGCCATAGAAATAATATAAAATCTTAAAGAAAAAAAAATTCAAAGAAATAATTGACTGGCCTTCCTTCTGGTGCCAAAAATGTTGATGGCCAAAAATGACCTCATCAACATTAAGGAAGGCCACTCAGTCAGAGTCCCAAATCAGAATCTTATTTGTTTGTATAATGGATCCAACTATTTCAATTGGGTATAATTACCCCCTCTCTCTCCTTGTTATCTTGGGATCTATCTATTACTTACCAATAGAAAAGAGCAATCAAATCTTCCCTCTTGTCGTGCACATGCAAATCAATAAAATATTTAAGCTGACTTGAGGGCTCAACCAATAAATATATAAGGTTTTCCCCTACATAAGGGGACTTCTATAAATCTAAAGATTAATCTAAGTGCATATTTAATCTACTATTAATAAAAAGGGAAAGAAATCCTAAGTCTATCTTGATTAGGAAGATGTAGATCTAAAACCAATCGAGAGAAAGGGAATCAAATTGGATGGGAATTTGACATGTTTCGTTTATGGTGAATATTTGGCTAATTAATTAGTTCTTCTAGATGATATTATGATTAGAAAAACATGTTTTGTTAGAAGAACGATTGACAATGACATATTGACTATTAAAACTAGGAAAGTTATCATAATTTCAATAGTAATTAAATCAATTTTAAATGGCAAATTTCTTAACCAAAAGTGTGAATTAATGTGAGAAAAGTATATTTTTAAGGTTGGAGAATGGAATAATCATCTTAAAAATATACTTATTGATGGGACTCATCACTACGCATATTCTATTTCATCCTTGTTACAACTAATTAACAATATCATTACACTCGAACAAGCCACTCTTAGTTATTTGTGTTTTTTCTTTCCTTCCATCGTGATTTACATTTCCTACAATTTATTTTCTTGCAAGTGTGTTTAATTTTTTGCAAGTGTGGTGTACTATATTAGTGACATGTGAAAGCATATAAGTCTTGAACTACAACATTACTAGAACTTCCTGACAGATAACTTATTACATTAGCATAAATAGTGCAAGACAGTTCACAAGTTCTAAATGAAACTCAAATTCGAAATTTGAATGAAAATTTGATGAATCTCTCATTAGAATTATTAAAATTAATTGAGAGGCCCATCATTTCTATTGTGGTGGATTTGTAGAACTAAACTTCCATTTATTTTGATGCTTCATTTTCTACTCAATTTTGACAACATATTGATAAGTGGTACCCTGTGAGGAGATGTATAGGAAATTCATCTCCATTTGAATATATTTATGTTAGCCACTATGGTACATGTATGGTACCTCAAAACTGTGTTCCTCTTAGAGTCCCTCACACCTATCCTTGAGTGTATGGTATGAAAAATATTAATGTACTTTGGCATCATCTAGTCTTGCTCTTATTGCAGAGTTGTCAATTTCATGTACTGGTCATCATAGTTTCCTACAAGGTAGAATTCCTCCTTGAGGGCATCAATGAAAATGGCCCAAGTGGGTCTTTCATTGAATACTATATAGTTTTCTTCTCTGTGTATCTCCCAGTAACCTTCCTACCAATTTTTGACATAGAAAATGGATTTAGGATTGTAAAGGTGATCTTCTCGTTGTTAAACTTTTTTTTGGATAGAGTAATAGCCCTCTATGATATTTAACCATTTATAAAAAACATATAATTTGTTTAGCCTTTGAATAAGGGGCATCAAAGTTAACTTGTACTTGGAAGGATGTTGAAAATCCAAAAATTTCACTTGTTAAAGGTGCCTCCATTGTTGTTGGAAATTGGTAGAGGATTTGGGCAACGTTATGTATCATCTTATTCATATGTGATGTGAGTTTCTCCCCAAGGAACAATTTGATAGGATATCCTGCCCCATGATCTCTCTTTTATTTTGTCATAGGAGGCTACTTGGGTTTGCGAGAGTGATTGTTCCCAAGTGAAAATAACTGAAGACCCAACTATATTTACCATGACCTTGTCAAGGACATGCACTTAAAAATAACATGGAACATATAGATCTGATGCTATTATGTAGGTTGTTTTGGGAATGAAATGAAGGGAAACAAATAAAATGGAATAAAAATAGATAAATTTACAAAGAGAGGATAGTGATATAGTGAAAACCCAAGTTTTATTGATAGATAACATAACGTAATAACATAGAACAAAAACTTACCATAATGGTGGTAGTTATCTCTGAAGGGAGAGAGATGGTGGCTACATACATTCACAAAATATATTGCAAGAGTAAAAAAATTTCCTTTTAACATAAAGAAAGAAATCTAGAGGTCTAAAACCATAACCCTAGAAGATGAAGCACTAAAAGATTTGCTAGCCCTGATTTGTTTTATTATTATATCAACTTCCTGTGTCCACAAGTTTTGTATACAATGTTTCCTTGGGGCACATAATAACCCATTGGACAGAACTATTTGAGGATCAAAACTTTTGGTTGGGGCCAAGGTATGTAATGGAAACCATCCGCCCCTTGAATTTCCAAAAAACATCACTTAGGGCCTCAAAATGGCTCCAAAAGTTTGGGACTTGAAAAAACCATAAAAAAACTACCAATAAAACAGAGAATCATGGATACATTAGAAGAGGTGGGTGGCTACCAATATTCACCTCGATGAAGAAGTACTATAATAGCTATGAATCCAAATACATATATGGGTCAACATCGATCTAGATTTTATAGTGGGACTCCCTAAGGTGGGAGAAGAATATCTGATCATGATGGTAATTCATCATCTATCCAAATATGCTCATTTTCATGCCCTACCACATCAATTTGATATTCCCCCGCCCACTGTGAATTTGTCTGTCTTTCTTGATTATATTTTTAAGTTACACGACCTTCCCTCTACCATTGTCTCAAATCAAGAAGTTATCTTCACTAGGAAGGTTTTGTCAAGAACTATTTAAACTATAGGGTACCTAATTAAAATTCAGTACCATATGTTGTAATATATGGTCAAACTAAAGTGGTCAACAAGTGCCTAGAAACCTATTTGAGATGTTTTGATTCTTCAAACCATCACCAATGAGAATAATGGCTTCCCCTTGTAAAATGGTGGTGTAATACCTCTTGCCATGGAACCACCAAAATGCCCTCATATGTAGTTAATGGAAAAAATCCATTGTTAGGGATGTCATATTTACCAATTGACTGAGCGCTTTGAAGGTTCAAGTAGTTGGTCACACACTTCACACTAAATAATTCATTCTCTGCATATTAAAGGACACATTATTGATGGATCAAAATAGAATGAAGAAACAAGTGGAACAACATCACTCATAACATTCTTTTGTAGTAGGGGATGATCTGTTTCTTCAAATTAAACCCTATAAACAAACATCTTTGGAAGACAAAATGCCTTAGAAATTAGCACTCAAGTTCTATTGACCCTATGAGATCATCCAACACATTGGACAAGATGCCTAAAGATCAGTGCTTCTAGCCCATTATAAGGTTCACAAAGTATTTCATTTGTCTTTCCTAGAAAAGGTTGTGGGATTAAAGTGCAAGATGCAAACTAGCATGTCAAAAATTGATGATGAAGGCTCCATTTAGCTTCAGCCTAGCAATATTGGATACCACATGGAATTAATTATACTAGTGCATATTTGATGAAGTATTTATCTAGTGGAAATACATGCCACCTAAATATGCCACATGGAAACCAACTATGATCCTTCAACAATTTACTCATCTTCATCCTTGAAGAAAATGCTTCTTTTGAAGGGGAATGACATGTTAGTGTCATACTCTAAGCTCCTTACCTTAGGCTACTTAAGAGCTATTTAATTATACAATGTGGTCATTCTCTTCAAATTAAGGCATGTTAAATAGTAGTGGATAGATATTCAATGTAAAAGGTTTGATTTTATAAGACCCACTAAGTAGTTGGTACTCATTAATAATGGTACCACAAGTAAGGTTTTTCTATAAAAAACTATTTAAAATAATGAGAGAATATGAAATTCATATCTGACACTATACATTTGAATCTCTACTTAGTAAAAAACTACCCCACTTTAAAAAACAAATAAACATTGTATTAGTGTCCACATTATCATTACACAAAGGTCTCTTTTAAAGATTTTATCTTATTGTCTTTTATTTCTAATTAATTTGTAATTATATCCATTATATATCTAATTTTACTTTAGTTTTCATAAAGAAAGAAACAATACACATTCCAGAAAACCGACAAACTAATCTAATAATATATTAAAAAATGTTATATTTTTCTAAAAAGAAAAATGAAACTAGATGAGGTCAAGAATAACACATAATATAAATGTTGTTAATATTTTAAAAATGGCAACAAATCCAAAAGGTATGGAAAATGAAAAATGAGTAAAACATCATAATAATAATAACAAAGTAAAAGGAGTCTTTAAAAGATGCAATACCATAACGTTTGAACTTGATTCTATCAAATTTACCACGTAATTTACTTTAATTTATATAGTTACAAAATCTATATTAATATTTAAATAACAATAAATTCTCAACTAAATTTCTGGTGGTATAGCTCCAAATCACAAGAATAAATTACATTCTAATTTAAACCATACATGAGATTTTTTAATAACGTGAGAGTCGAGACTGCATTGTGTTAAAATTCTTTAATAATAAAGAATGGTATTGAAAATATATATATATATATATATATATATATATATATATATATATATATAATATTGGTACATTAGTTTATTTTGTTTCAAATTAAACCTAATGAATTAAAATATTGGCTTTTATTGGTTTTTATTATGATAATATGTAAATTATAAAAATAATATCATTAATAATTATTATTATTTAATATTTAAATTTAAAAATGATATAATTTTATTTAATTTTCTATATAATTTGTTTGAAATTTTAGTTTGTTTTTATATTTTAAGTTTTATGTAATATCTAAATATAGGTGAAATTTCTATTTAATTATAAAAGATAAAGTCTCGACATTAATATTTATAATCAACATTTATAGTGATTAAGATTATAGAAATAGAATTACTTATATTAATATAAAGTTTAGATACATTTACTTTAAATAGCATTTGTATTGAATTATAGAAGTTAAGACTTCAACATCAACATCCTTACACAAATATAAACATTAAATATACTTTTTCTGAACAACACCTCTAGAACCTAAACATCAGCATCCATATTAATATTCACTTTAAACAACATCTTTAATTAAGTTAAAACCTCAACATCACATCTCTACACAAATATAAACATTAAATATACCTACTTTAAATAACATTGATAGTTAAAACTTCTAACATCAACATCCATAATAATTGAGAGTGCAAAAAAAAATAATTGAGAGTGCAAAAAATTCCCCTGCACAAACATAAGATATGCCTACTTTCAATAACATCCCCACTTAAATTAAGGACTCTAAAAATATCAGATAAACTCGCTTTGAAAAGGAGAGATAAACATATGCCTACCTTCAATAACATTTCAAGAACCTGCCCACTTAAGTTAGGGCATCTAACAACAACATCCATAGTGATTGAGAGTGAGGAAAGGAAAGGAATCACCTCCACAAATACAAGTATTATATAAACCCACTTTCAATAGGGTAGTGGTCCATGGATAAGCCTCATTATTGGGTCTAGCTGTAGAGCAGTACACGATGGGGACGAATGTTTACTTCCATGCGTGTATGTAGTCAAGTTCTTTCATAAATTATGTCACCCACTAATATTGATTTTGTATTTGATTTTTATGTGTGTTTTTTTTTAAAGAGAAGACAAAGCAGAAAGTGCCATTATATCGTTTTTATTTTTTTAATATATAGTTTCTGTTTTATCAGTCTAGTTCGCTCTCTCTTTTTATTGCGGTTTTTTGGGCTTTTTTAATATTAGTTTGGTCTATCTTATATCATTAGAACTCTATTTACTTTCCTCTTTCTTCTTGTTTTAAGATTATGGTTTTATTAGAGTTTGTTTTTATGTTTATTATTAATGTATAATTAACATTGTATTGGTATTTTTAGAGTGTATTCAAGGATTTTCGCAAATTTATTCACTCGTAAGGTTCTTTTCACTGTCACTAATATAGCTTGGTAGGAAGTTTGAATCTTTGTAGAAATTTTCAAGTCATTTGAATGCTTAAATTTCCTAAAAACATTTTCTATATTTTTTAATATAGAATAAATGTGACTACAACTTTTTTTAAAGGAAATTAGTGGTTACATCTTATAGTGGCATGTCCATTACTTCACCAACTATAATTTAAATTTTTAAGGATATAATTTTTTAGGGTTTTCACTTGGTAAGAGATGAAATAATTATTTCTCACAGGAATATGTTGAATAAATTGTATTTATGCAGAGACCTCCAGTAGGGGGAAACTTTGAGCTAGGTGGACTAAGGGATCGCATGCAGTCATACCTCCAGGTAGGAGGTGGGGTGATGTGGATTGATCGTCCCAAGGAGGAGGGGCATGATCCTTGAGGTACCCAACCTCTTGGATGAGACTTTGCTACGGGAGCCCCAATGTGGAGTAGCAGGAACTAATTGATTGGGTAGAGACAGATGCAGATGGAGCGGCAGAGAGAGCGACAGTGCAGGGAATCCCAGGACAGCACATAGCATGTAGGTTGCAGCAATGCAAGAGGCACAAGTGTTTTGCACAGTGCTAGGTGGCACAGAGAGGTGTGCAATGGTGCGAGATGCATGGAGATGTTACAGTAGCGCAGATGTCAGAGAGGGAGCACTTGTCAGCAGCAGGTAGAGCTTCAGCATCAGAGTATGTTCCTAGCCTAACAGACTGGTCAGTTGGGAGTGTTTTTGTTCCAAGTGTTGTTGGAGAAAAGTGGATCGGGCAGATGTGTTGCATGCAGAACATTCCAGAGTTTTAGGATTGGGTTTGAGAGGAAGCCTTTACTAAGCTATGTTATATTGTTGTATATATATTGTTATTAAATAAAACTTGTATAAAATACTTAGAAGGTAACTAAAATCTTGTTTAGTTGAAAAGGTATTACTTTCAATCGTCAAATTATTGATTTATATTCTAGAAAGTTTTAATTTGAAAAATGTTTGTTTTCTTTTAATTGTAAATGTTACTTTTTTGTTATTCATGGAATAAAAAAAGTTACAATGTACACTATTGTATGCTTTTTTTCATATTTTTACACATAAAAACAACAATAGATCTACACATAAAATTATACCTCCAACACTGTATGGTGACAAAAAACTAGAGATTTCACCTTGACCTAGCAACACTATGTATGTATTGTCTCTGTAAACTATATATTGTGGAAGGATATATTAACATCAGATAAAAAAGAAATTGATAATTTTGAAATATAGAGAAATTTGTTACCTCAATTTAGGGACTAATATTCCCCTCTAGAGAACATTTATTTCTGTAGAGAAAATAAAACGAGCATTTAATGACTAGCAAAGTTTTATTCATTATGGGCCATGATTTGTACTGCTGCTAATTTAGTAGAGTAGAATAAAGTATGTATTGGGACATTGTATTAATAATATTGCATTGAGACATTTTTATTACTATGAAAATGAATGTAAGAATTTGCGTTTATATTTCCTTGAGTATTATTAAATGATTCTTATGCATATGTTTATGAAGTGAGGTTAAGTGTGTTTGTAATGCATTCTGGTAAACTATGTGCTTTGTATTAGATTAATGTCATGGAAGTGTATTAAATATGATATTGGATTAAGTTTTTATACACTAGACCATCTAGACATTTAAGTTTAGAAGGATAGTGATAAGGTTCTTAGTTTGCCAGTACATCTAGACTACTAATAGGGTGCAAAGATGTGTCCAAGGGTAATGTGATGAGAACTTAGAGAAATTATACTAGAGGTGAGAGGACAAAATACAGACCACTAGTGTAACAAGGTGGTACTAGATTGCAACAAACTTAGTAGAGTGATGGATATATCTTTACATGGTATGGAACTTATTGGAAACCTCCTAAAAGAGGGTGTTGGATATGGAGAGCCACAATTTTAGAGGGAGTTCCCATATACAGAGGGAGGAGATAGTTAGGAGCATAGCCATACAACTATTCGTGATTTGCAAATATCCCATAAGATTCATGCAATGGTGAACTTCTATGAAGCTAAGCATAAATAGATAATTCCAAAGATGATAGGTAACATTAATGGTATATTTTTTTTTTTACTCATAGATCCAATATCAATTGAAAGTTTTATTTCATAAAATGCACTATATAGATGTGAGATGACTGCAAATACTAGGAATATTTTAACCTATCCTAAATGGAATTTCATATTAAACAAGGGGTAGGGAAGTTATTTAGGAAATCTAGGGTTGATCTTGGTTTATGTGTTACCCATTTATCATTGTATACTACCACCATGGTATCATATGATATGATTATAGATATGGATTGACTATAACCCATGAGTTAGTGTTAGACAATAAGCGTAGATTCTTTACTTTTTAGATGACTTCAGACACAAAATAATATTAGTGGGGACAAATAGAAGAGTGTCTTTGAGTTCCATTTTATGATTGCAACTAAACAAATGTATTAGGAAGGTTTATAATATGTACATTGTTGTATCTATGAACAAAAGGGATGATAAAGTGAGTGTGATTTAGCATTTTGCATTACAAAAAATTACTAATGTGTTTATACAAGAGTTTATGAAATTACCACCTAAGCATGAGTTGGAGTTCATGATTGAACTCAGACTAGGAACTAAGCCTATTTTGAAGGATCATTATTGCATGACAACCCTAAAATTATGAGGGTTACAATTTTAAGTCCAAAAGTTGTTAAGCTTGGGTTTTATCAATGTTAGCATGTCACTATGGGGAGCACTGGTGATATTTGTAATAAGAAATATCAATCACGACATATTCCTATCAATTATTATCAACATTTCAAAAAATCAACCATAAGTAACCAATATCCACTACTCATAATTAAATATCCATTCAATAAAATTAATTGTGAAATAATATTTTCAAAGATTAAATTGAGATTGGAATATTCTCAATTGAGAATTAGGGAAGTGGATATCCACAATATAAAATTTAAGATGCCTTTTGATCATTTTGAGTTTGTAGTAGTCTCATTTAGGATGACAAATATGGTAGTTATGTTTATGAGTTTGATGAATGGGGTTTTCAACAATACTTTGATAAGTTTATAGAAGAGCATTTTGATGATATTTTAATATATTCTAGAACACCAAAGGAACATGAAGACAATTTAAGACTAGTATTACAATTTATTTTAGTTAAAGATTCAATATTTGGGTCATATAATTAGGAGAAGGAGTTGTTCTAGATCCAACAAAGATAAGTGATATTATGGATTGACTAGCACCTACAAACATACATGTGTTATGTGCCTTTATGGATTTGATCATGTATAATAGGAGATTTGTTGAAGGATTTTAAAAAATTGTGAAGTCTATGATGGAACTATTGGAAAAAGAAAATTGTGTATAGATGAAGTAATGTGAATAGCCATTCTACAAACTTACATAGTTGTAGATGAAAAATCCCATACTAAGGTTACCAAATATGGATCGTGATTTTTTCGGTTTGTTCCAATGCTTTGAAAGGATGAACACATAAAGTATTAATGCAAGAAAGTAGTTTAATTTCCTTAGAACATACTACAATAGTGCATGCATTGAGGCTTTCAAGACATTATTTCCAAGGAATAAATTTTGAAGAAAAGGAAGACCACCAAGGACTTCAAAATATCTTTATATGATGTAAGTTGAATGCTAGAAAGAGAAGATGGACATAATTGTTAAGTGGGCATGATTTTAGCATATCATACACTAAAGGAACATTAAATTAGGTAGTGGATGCCTTAAGTAGAAAAACTCAAATATAGTCAATATTACCTTAAAAAATAAATCTTACACAAAAATATGGAAATTAAAAGAAGGCGACAACTAGTATGCAAAAGTAAAAACAAAAGGTAAAAATGAGGTAATGAAATCCCAAGTATGAGGGACATGCCTTGGATAAAAACATATGATTAACATTTCATAGAAATATTTACATACCTCCAAATGAAAAAATCCATAAGTTTACATTTAGGGAAGCACATAAAATAATATATATGGACCAACCTAAAGTGAAAAAGATGCAGATGGATTTGAGCCCACTATTTATTTAAAATTCAATTAAGAAATATTTAGTAGACTACATCAATAAATTCCTAATGTGTTAGGAAGTGAAGGTTGAGCTCGAATATCAAATAGGATTATTACAACCACATATTATATGTGAATTGAAATGGGAAGTGATTTTGATAGACTTCCTAATGGGATTTTGTTTGGTGTCAAGAAGTCATGATTTAGTCTTGGTAATAATGGATACTTTTACCAAGAGTTTTCATTTTATTCTAGTGAAGAATACCTATCAAGAACCCAAAATAGCAAGATTTTTTGTAAATGAATATTAAGAGTGCATGGATTCTAAAGAATATCATTTTTGGATAGAGAATTAATGTTTATGGGAATGTTTTAGGCCAGTGTCCAAAAGCCCTTGGGAATGAATACTAACTTTATTATGACATATCATCCCAAAATAGATGGAAAAATATACATATTGAATTATGTACTAGATGATAAGTTTCATAGGTATGAAATGAACCATCAAATTTATTAGGGGAAGAGTATTTACCTCTTGTGGAATTTGCATATAAAGGTTTGATAAAGATGGTACCTTTTTAGCATTTGTATCATATACCCTATAAAACCCCTCTTACTTGGGGTGGACTTGAAGATACAATTCTAATTGAACTTCAAGTAATTCAATAAATTAAAGAGAAGATAAAATTAAGCTAAGAGAGATTAATGGAATCTTAATATAGATACAAAAATTATGTGGATATGCATAGAATTTATAGAAGTTATAATGAAGTGGACAAGGTGGTTTTTTGAGATATAACACAAAAGAGCTTTATTAGATTTGTAAATAGAGCCAATTTATTAGCATAGTACATGAGACTATTTAATCATTGAAAATCAAGATATGTTGCTTATTGTCCTGTGTATCCATCATCTCTACATCATTTACATGATGTTTTCATGTTTCAATTTTTCACCATTATAAAAAATATTATTCTCATGCAATTGATTTGAATCATTTGTAGGTATTGGCTAAGGGGTGCTTAAAGGATAAGTTTTTTTCCCAAATAACCAAAATATCATAAAAAGAGTGTAAGAGAAGTAAATGCATGCATTGAGAAAGAGAGAATACAAATGTAAACCCTCTTTGAGGGGTAAGCTCCTTTTATAATAGAACAAATGTAAAAGATGAAATTATTATAAAATTATGTCTCATTAATGTATATATATGAGATGAAGGGTACACATACAATTAAATGGTCTATACAACAATACTAATATAATAAAATGTAATAACTCAATATATAGGGATATACATAGGGATTTAAACTTAACATGAGGCATTATCCAAGGCTTGATATTCCCATCCCTTTAAGTAAGTGTTGTTCTCAACACTTGATTAGCGGTAGATATTTCTACATGAATAAATATTATTCCCATTCCATATTTTCCATTAGTATGTTCTTCCACTTGATAAGGTACTCAATAATTACTTGTTTTTGCAACTACTTAATCCTTTTTTTTTTCTGTATTCAGGCTTCTATAATCCATAATGAATTAAGCAAAGTATTTCAGTAGGAATCACATAAGAGAAATTTTTGGCCAACGCATTTTGAACCAACAAGTGTGGTTCATTTATTATAATATTTTGCATTATTCATTAATCTCTTATAAAATAGCTTGAGTTAGGATCTTATCACCAATTACCTTATTTAACCAAGAAACATGAGATAATTGTTGTACACATTAAGGTGGGGGAAACTCAAAGTTGTAATCCATACTTTCAATTATTTGTAACACCTGATATGGACCATAGTACATAGGTGTTATTTCATTTTATTTATTTTGTTGGTTGGGGGACATCTATTTATATGTTTTAACCTTAGAAATGCATAATCTTCACTTAAAACTCCCTTTCACTAAGATGTTGATATGCTTGTTGTTTCATTCTATTTTTTCCTATAACCAAGTTTTCCTTCAATAGTTTGAGAACTGCTTATTGGTATTGTATCTAGTCATCATGTCTAACCCTTTGAATGTGAATATCATGTATATGTGGAACTAGGCTGGTGAGTCAAGGACTTCCTTTGAGGGTAGTAAAACATATGTGTATGTGTCTATATGTGTAATGTCATTGTTATTCATGTATGCACATGTTTTATATTTTGAGGATAGAAGGCCTAACAATGTAGTTATGTAAAACATTAATAATGCAATTAATAAAATAAATGGTTGCAAATAAAAAAGACATAAAGGAGTATGAGGGGATGAGACTCCATGGAGGATTAAAAAGGGGCATTTATGACTTAGTGATCATACAAAATTCTCGTGCATATAACCAAAGTCCATTAAGGGCTTGGATGAATTCCAAGTAACAAAAATATAGGCATGCATACAAAAAGGGATTGTTTTCCATAGTGAGGGACACAAGAAGGGGATTATTGTGTTATGGCAAGAGCATGAATTCCTCCTATGAAGGATTCTAGAAATATTGGCATTGAAGCATGGAGTATGTGGTGAAAAAGGAGGCCCAAAAGGGTACTAGGAAGACTTGTGAGTGCGTTGGAAACCTTGGAAGCCACAAAAATTTTGGGTGGAGGTTGTTGGGCTTGACACTTTAGCTGTGTGAGGCTTGGAAGCATACCTAGAAGGTCTATGAGGGAAGTGGAACTCCTAGAAGCCACAATATTTCTAGTTGGAGGTTGTTGGACTGGGTACCTTGGTTAATAGTTGTTGGTATTGGGTATGTACTAAGATTTTGAGAAAGCTAATTTTAATGCGTCATGGAGTCAAAGCATGAGCTTGGGTTGACCCATTCTTGAAGGAAATGAATAATGCATTTTGTGGAGGGGTGGAATGTTGAAGGTATGCAACAAATTGTATAATTTTAAAGATAAACATTTTTACTATGTTATGGTTATTTCTGCTACAATGTTTTTATATGTTTGTCAATGAAATATATGTGATTGTTATTTGAAAAGAGATAATTGTTTTTACATTTGTAAATTACCAAGTGGGACTTTCCCAAGAAAGGGAAAATTTTCTAGAGCACAGGTTGCCATAAGTTATTTTGCACAAAATTTAGCCTCAAAAGAGGTGGAAATGAGTCGCTAATGGCTTTGGTATGTTACAAGTGGTATCAAATCCTAGGCTACAACACCAAGCTTGTATGGGCTAGGCACAAATATGATGTACAAAGTTTGAAAGAGAAGTGATTGACAAAGTGCTACTAAGAGGATGCCTGCCAAGTGTTTGTTAAAATTTACTAAGTGAGATTTGAGGAAATTGAAGATGAGGGTTAATTATTTTTAATTTTAACCCTTGCCTGAGTGATATTAGGCTAGGAATTGGTTGAGGTAAAGAAATTAGATGCATGCCATGGAGAATTGGGGGAAATTTTGGAAAATCCACAAATTTTTGACCATTTTATTGAAAATTTTATACAAAATATCATAAATAGGGGTCAAAGGTGCAAGTTGAAGTGGTGGATAGTCATTGAATTATGGAATCACTAGATTCAATATCCAAGATTAACCATACCTCACCATTGTGGTAAAAGTTTAGTTGGAGAGAATGTAGTCATAATAGAAATTTGTACCCCACCAATCATTATAGATTGGAAGTCGATCACTTAGAACACTGATTGATATTGACCACGAGCCCCCCTTGTTTTCAATGTTTATAAGGAGGGGAGGGTCATGGTTTGGATTTGCACCCAAATATCCCATCTCATGTCATTGATCACGATTGATTACCAGTTCCCCCTTCCCTAAATTTGAATCCACCACCAGGGGGTCTATAATATTGACAATTTTAGTTAGGGTGGTCTGTCATGAATATGTGGAATGGAGTAGGATAGGTAGAAAATGAAAAAGGACCTGCATAGGCATAGGGATGCAAGTGAGATTGGCATGGTAGATGATTTTGAATTCCATGTCAGCATGACATCATGATGAAAACATAAGTGATGCCACCAATGAAATGATTCGTAATGGATTTTGAGAATTATGTTTAAAAGAGACAAGGGGCCTTGAGAAATGTAAAGTGGAAGGCCAAATGGATGTTAAGTACCAAAGGAGGTTACATAAGTCAATTCGAGGCCAATGGGAACTAAGTGTTTGAAAAAGGTAGAAGGCCACATGTGCATCAGGTGTCGAAGGGGTAATGACATAGGGAAATTTGAGCCCAATGAGAACTCAAGAATCCAAAAGCTACAATATTTCATTAGCTTCTAAGGGAACCATAATATGTAAATAGGAGTCAATATGTTTGATATAGTTATAGGAAAACCTGAGAGGTCCATAGGAAAAAATAAGCCATAATTTTAGCAAAACAAATTATTTTTTTCTAAATTTATAGGTCATCCGCTTGCAAAACATTTTTGAGGACCCAAATAATATTTTAAAGTGGAAAAGAAAAATAAAAACTATGTATACGATTTATACAAGGATTTTCTAGAACTCAAATAAAATACTTCAAAGAGATATTTCCAATGACATACTACAACCAAAAAACAAAATTAGCGTGAGGGATGACTAAAACAATATGAAGGAAAATTAGGGCTTACAATCAATTCAAAGGGACCTATAACTTAGTAACAAATGCTTAGATTGAAATATTGAAGCAATCAATGGAAATCTAAGAGATTATAAAACCCAACCATGGATCTATATTTGAAAATTTAAATGCATAATTTCTTAAAAAAATGGATATAGTGTCTTGTAACATAGTAGGAATTGGGGTATTGGGGTAAATAGGAAAAAACTTTCAAAGGCCATAATTTTCAGCTCAAGAAGTGGTGAGAACCATTATTGCAGCAATAATGCTGCAACTCCTAGGATTCCTACTTTAATTTTATCAACCCGGTAGTTTGTAGCAAACTTGGAAGCGACAGTGTTGTATGCACAAGTACTAGGTCTTACTACAGGCTTTCACTTGGTCAGCTGATGCAAGATCACTAGGAGCTCAAGCTAACTTCTATGGATTCCAGAATAAGCTCTATATGTGATGAAATGAAGGAAAGCTTACTCTACAGAGGCTACTCTACTTGCAGAAAGGAAAAGAAGACTGAAATGTAAAGTAAACCTAGCAAACCCTACTTAACCAACTAATCCTACTTTTACAGAAAGAGAGATGAAAAATCATTAAATGAATGCCATTACCTAGTCAGGGAGTAAAAAAAATCTACTCAAGCTATTTCTAGAAGTAAATGAGCAAAAAAGACATCTTTTTGGATTCTTATGTATTTTTATGTGAAATTGTCATGCATGTAATTTATTTGATTGTGAATGCGGCAGAGATTACGTAGCGATGGAGGGCGGTTTTTGGACTTGAGAAGATGTAGGATGGTGTGGATGGGTCTTGGAAGGTCTCAGGTGGCCTTATGGAGGCTTTTCCCACAATCGGACTTCAAAAAGAAGCCTACAGGAAAATCTACAGGAGGCTGCGGGGGATCTATAGGAGGTCTACAAGAGGATTCCGAGAGCAGTTTTAGAGGTTTTGAAGGTGTGAGAGTGGGTGGAAAGTGTAGCTGAAGGCTAGGATGATGTGTTAAGGCACCTAGAGGTCACCAAGGATTGCTAGGAGAGGAAAAGATGGTCAGGAGAGAGGAAGAAATCCTATGGAAAAATGTAGAAAACTAAGGCAGATTTGAGGTGAACTTTGGGTGACCTGTAGGGCATAGATTAGGGAGGGAATGTGATGGCTGGTAGGCTGACTTGCTGTGAGGAGAGTTTTTCTGCAAACAGACCTAAAAATCAAACAAGGATATCAAGCAAGCAAGGAAACTAGGTACATAAAAAACAGAATTTTGCATCAAGCTAATCTAGATTATGAGCTATGGAAAGAAATGCTAAAAAATGTTATAATGAGAGAAATCAGGGAAGAAAACTTATTGCAAGACAAAAATGAGCATGGTGAAAGAGATGTAAAGCAAAGCATTAACCTTCTAACAAATTGCAACACTAGAAATCCTATGGAGAAGGCAAATCTGTGTTTTCTGTGGCAGCAAGAGGGTCTTGGCCTCAGTTCATGGTCCTAGAGGGAGGAAAGGAGGCCAAGGCTCTGTTGATGGCCTTTTTGTATCTTCTTTATATTATTGTTAAACCTGCTATAGAAAACTCAAATGGAAACAACCTTCTAAATCACCAAAAGAAACATATTCTTAACCAAGAAAGAAATTTATCTAATAGCAACTAATACATAAACTGAAACAAAGCATATAGATACAAACAAGAGGAGCTTGGCTACCTGGATTGGGCCCTAACCCAAGAGCTTCAGTCCTCTAAGGTAACTCAGTGCTAGCTCAAAAAGGAACTCATCTTTATTATCAAAATAATAATAGGATTACATGAAACTGTCAACAAAAGTATGCTCAAAGTTGAGCAGAGCAAAACTGCAACAAAAATTCAAAAATTTGACTAACTTCATAATGAGGCCCTAGGCCTTTCTACTTATACAACTGAAGCTCCCAATAGCTTCCTTAAAATAAAGGAGGCTTGGCTCCCAAACCTCGAGATAAACATAATTTATCCTCCACTTGCTCGACTGCCTCCTAGTGCATTGATTTGGTTGTTTGTGCTCTGAGCTGCATGAAGGAGAATGCGAAGTGGGGAGTCATAAATGAGGGGGAAACCCTCCTATAAATCCTCTCCTTTGTCCACTTTGAATTATTGCTGCCAAATGTCCATTAAATCTTTGACTTTGTCTTCAAAATTCAACAAAAATCTACATTAAACACATATTAGACTCCATGGCAACATAACCAACCCAACTCACTCCATAAGCATAAATATAATAAAAAAACATGCAATAAGCTAGGAGAATGGTTTATTAAACTATGTTAGGAGGCAAAATGAGCCCATATAATTACCCATTTAAGGGGCTCATCATCACCCCCTACTGAAGGTGTTGCTCATCCTCTTAGCAACTTAGTCCATCTCCTCATCTTTGATGGCCCTGGTGGCCTCCCTGACATCCCATGCTTCTGATGTGAGCTCCTCTTCTCTGTCATGGAATCCTGCCTTTCTGTCCACCTCTTCCCACTGTTGTTGCTCTTCTTCCTCTTTTCAACCTTTTAGCATGCCTAGCAGTAGTGGGGGACTCAATTTGAGGCCAATCCAATTGACCTTGAAATTCTGCATAGAGTGCTTGTATAGTGGCACTATCCTTAATGTTTCTTTCATCCTTGTTGGGGAGTGATACTCCCTGATCTGCAAACTATGTGGTAGGGTGTTCCACCTCCTCATACAAGTATGAATATAATCATCCCCAAGTAACCTTTCCATGTCCTCAAAATGTGCAATGGCTTGAGCCTAATCATTGATATACTTAGGGTAAATTTGGGGATTATTTGCTAGCAGCTAGTGTGTGTTGATGAGAGCCATGGGATCTGATGGCTCTGCTCTGATCATTAGGGGCTCATTCTGCTCCTTTATCATCAACTTCCTTATCTTTTCTGCCCTTAATTCCTCATGATTTATCCATGATGCCATGGCCATTAGTTGCAGGTCCCCTAGTCTAGCATTGGTGTCCCACACATTCATGTCAGTGAGGGCCATGTTATGCAAATAGAACTCTGCTATTTTTGCCTTGTCTTCTGATGAAATTTGGTCACATAGGTCCAATAACTGTCTGTAATCTTGGGACGGCATTGTGCCTCTCTATGCCAAAGTTTTTATCTGAAACTACAGTCATTGGTCCTTGACATATAATCCATATGATTCTGTTGGTGTTTTTCATTATAGTGCCTCCATGGACCAGCTGGCCATGCATGCCAATTGTGTCTCTTTTTCTTGCATCTCTCTTTTTAGCAATTCATTTTCTGTTTGAAGGTGAGTTCTTGTGATTATGTCTCTATGTCTGACAACACTTAGTTCTCTACCCATTTCTCTGAGTTGATTCTCCATATGGCCAATATCCTCAACTCTCTTGGATTTGGTGATTTACATCGACCTATGGCTTCTTATTCTTTCTTTCTCCAACTCAAAGAAAAGTGGGAATGCAAATTTCTACGAAATGATTCTTCTCCCCTGAAGAAGATTGTAGTAAGGGCCCAAACTAGGCTGGGGGTCAGGTTCTTGAGCCTATGTTTCTTCCTCCTTCCCTTGTGACTATCCTTCTAGTCTTTTTTCAAGTTTTTCGGTCTCCTGTAGTCTTTACAGGGTCTCCTGTAAAACAATCTGTGCCTCGTGTAGGACTATTTTTGAGTCTTGAAGTTTTACTTTTTCCTTCCATGTAGGAGATCTAGGAGTCCCCCTTTCATAAGTAATAGGTGCCTTGGAAGGGGATTCCTTCCCTTGGGCAGAGGGTATGTTATCACTCATATTTTCCTTAGAAGTTATGAGAAGAAGGAAAGGGGTCTGAGGTAACCACAAACCAATCTTTTAAGTACAAAATCTAGCCAATCTGTACTCAGAGAGGGCTCTCTCTTTATGATTTAGCTTTGTTTTATGGGATATTAGGCTAGTTATGAAAGCTTGGGGGTTTTGATTTTGTTTGGTGGTGGAATTCGAGAGCAGATGGATAGAACAAGGTATTTTATTCCATTGGGCTATGGAGTCAACTAAATGATGGCTTAACTGGATCAGGTTGATTTAACAAAGGAGAAATTCACAGGGCAAGATAGCTAAACAAAACAAAAATGATAGCTTCAAATGGGTGAAATGGTATTGAACAAGGAGGAAGGGAAACTAAGAATCCTTCAACAGGGTCCAACATGAGAGAAGTGGGTGCTCATTAACAAAAAGCAATTAAGTATTCTTTGTTAAATGGTCATAGTGATAAACTACGAAAGTAGGGAGCAATTAAGAATTCCTTGCCTATAATAGCCTGGAAGAAAACATTAAGAAAATAAACTATTTTAAAGACAGAATGTAGTAAAGTTTTTTCTGAAATATAGATTTTTGTTTATTATTCAGATATGAAACACATATGAATATTTATTAAAGCAGAAAAACTGTAAAAACACAAGATATAGAATAATTATTTATTTCTATTTTGACACAGGTATCTTATAAAAGTCCTTTGCTTTATTACTTTGTTCCAGCCAGTCATACAAAAGTTGTTCAACAGCACTTCAATTCCAAAAGTAAATTATCTACAGAAATGTCTAAGAATACACCACTCAGTACTTCGAATAAGGAAGTACTTATACAAAATTTACATCAAAATATCTCATAACTAAATGAGATTTATTCTAGGAAAATAAAACATCTATTTACACAAGTATAGAGACAGATGGTCTCGAATATAGAAACAGAATGTGAACTGATTGTTGATATCCCTGTTTTTGTTGAAGGAGCTGGAGGCAGGTCCTATGAAAGTGCATCTTGTTGTCGTGCTAGTAACTCTGTGCTGGACATATGATTTTATCTTTTCACTGATACTCTTTCACCTCTATCTTATACTCTTTACCTGTTCACCATTGTTCACCATTTTTACCAGAAATTACTGTGGTAAATATTTCTTTTTACCTCACTTTAGTCATGGTAATTTATATTATGTCAATCATGTTGGTCCACTAGTCATCTTTTGGTATTCTTTTCTTTGTCAGCTTCCTATAGATTTCACCTGCTTCAGTATATTTCACAAAATTGGGTTGTACTGGGAATAGGTGTTTCACTTCATGTTCAATGTAAAAGAGGTTATCCAAACCATCATAGAGAACTTTTCTTGTGTGAAATGCCTTGACTGCAGACGAGTTGGCCTGACTGTTAGCTTGCTTATGTAATTTGTTGATGTAATCAATCTGAACCATAAGCTTATCATTGATGACTAAAGTACTTGGGAGTCCTTTATTTTGTAAGATGTCAAACTTCCTCATGAACTCATCTATTTCTTCCTGCATACTTTGACATCTTCGTTCCAAACCTTGCATCAAATTTCTCTTGGTCAATACTTTCTTTATTTCGAGGATGGTAGCAATCCTATCCTCAATTTCTTCAAGGGCATGCTTTACGAAATCAATCTGTTCAAAAATAATTTGAATCGATGACCAAATATCATTGATGGAATCGATGATATTGGTCCATAGTATCTTTCTAATATCTATCAAAGGCTTTTCAAATGTAAGGTCTTTCTCTAGTTCTTTAATCTGTTGGGCCAAGCCTTTGTTTTTCCTCATCTCTTCTGCATAATTAATCTTTGATATATTATATTTTTGCTCCAAAGTAGTGAATTTCTCTTTCACTTTCTGCAGTTCTGTGACTTGGAGTTTCATCTCCTCCATGGAATTAATTAAGTCCTCTATACTCTGAGCTGATGTTTCTACCTGTGATGTACCTATTGCTTCTATAGGTGCAGTTGTTGCCAAAGGAATATTTGGTGCTAAAGCACTTGCCAGTGTAGAAGGGACTGCTATTGAAACTACTGGCACTACAGTTTGAGGCTGTGTGGTTGACTCACTCTGCCTTGACTATACTGCTTTTTCCAATTCCTGCTCTATCACTTTTAATTGCTTGTTTAGCTTAAGGACCAAGTCCAAGCTCTTCTTCATTTTTCTTCTCAATCACTTCAGCAATCTAAGGTTGAATGAGTGATGGAAACTTCAATTGTTTTCTAAGTGCAGCTATGTCTTCATTATTTTTCTTAATTAAGCTTTTTGCTGCCTTAACATCTTTTGGGTCATGGCCCAACTCAATAATTAACTCTTCCAATGATTTGATTCTGTTGTCTTTTGCCTATGAGGAGGCCTTTTCTAGTTGCAATTGGGCAGTAGTGTTGCTCAGTGAATTTTGCAACCTATGTGCCATCATTGCCTTGCTAATTAGTGTAGAATAGACCATCTCCCCTGTTTTCTTATGTAATTCGATCTGGTCTATTGGGTGGATGTCTTTAGCCATGAATTCAAAGTCAGTTTTGAGATAATCAACCAAATATTTTGGCTGCAGCACTATGGGCTTTAGGAAACTCATTTTCATTTTGCCCTCTTTGATGTCAAAGGCTAACATCAATCTTGTTTGCTTTGTAGGGGCCATCTTTAAGTACTGAGTATAGGCTTGGGCCTTTAGTTGCTCATTCTTTGTCTTGACTTCTTTAAATTTCCCCTTGATATCTACAATCTTCTTAGACGAAGACCTGAGAGATGAAACTTCTATGCTATGTTGCCTTTCCAGTTCTTGCCTTTGGGAACTTGAAGGTGTCCCACATGTTAGGAATGTGTGCAAACTATCTATACCTTCTTTCCTCAAGCTCTCTGTAGTCTCGTCTATGAACTCCTCCTCTGAATAAGGATTCAACCTTTGCCTTTTAGCAAAGGTTTAGTTTGTAGGTTTGCTAGAAGGGGTAGCCACTTCCCTGTCTCTTTTCAAATTCTTTTCCTCATTTAGAGGAGTCTGCACTACTAGGGGATTTCCCATGTTTGTAGGAGTTGGGTGTGTCTGTGGTGGATCTAACTTTACTGATATTTCAGGTTGCTCTGATTTTTCTGGTTGTTCTGTTGTTTCTGGCTGTCCTGATGTTGGAGCAGTTGTTCCCTGGTTTTGTTCCTATGATGGCTCTACTGTGGGAGCACTAGTTTCTTATGTGTGCCTTTGAGAAGTTTCTGCTGCAGAGGCACTAGGCTCTGGTGTTGGCCTTTGAGTAGATTCAACTAGTACCTGTTAAAAAGAGTCTAGGTCAAGTCTCTTTTCTAAGTCTTTCATCACATTCTCTACCTCAACTTGATCACTATCCATTTCAACTAGAGTTCCTTCCCTTGATTCATCCATATTTGCATACTGTTCTATCTTAGGGATTCTATGATGGATATAGGGTGATACATTATGTTTCATTCTCCTATCACAAATGAAACCTTGTGGGTCATAAATACAACCAAGGCTTTTCTTTAGATGCATTGTGTTTTCTATGATTTCTTCTGCTCTTTTCCCTGCTTCTCTATTGTTGCACACAAATGGGCCTAAGTGGTCTTTGATCCTTAATTGGGCTTCCTTCTTTTCCTTGGTGAAATGAATTTGGTCAGAGTTTAATATTTTCTTGTAATATTCCAGGGTAAACAATCTCATAGGGACATACTTAGGCAACTTGAAAGGATGGAGCTCAAAACCATAGATTCAAATCTCAGTGTGATTCTGGTACAGGTACTAGTCACCTATCTTGTATTGCTTTGACAGTTGAAGGATTCTCTTGATATCATCACTGATTCTTGGGGGAGGATGTCCTGTCAGCATGGTGGTTACAGGATAGACAAATTGATCTATGAATTCATTATATGAATAGAGAGAAGTGTATGAGTAGTGGAAGATGGAAGTCCAGAAAATGACTGATCTGGGATTACCTTTGGTATCAAGCTTATTCATAGAGAATGGGAATTTGTCAGTTTGGTAATACAAGAAGAGGTGATACAAGACTATAGAATATTTGAACACCCTCTCATTTTCCAATCTCATGAACTGATCATGGATTTTCTCAGCTATGAATGTAGCATAATCATACTTGGTAGCAGGAGGTTGGCCAGAGGTGAAGATAGTCATATAAGAAAAGGTCATTTCATATACATATTCATTGGTTGTGAAACCAATAATACAGGCAATCATGGTGATAATATCCCTCCCTAAACTTGTAAAAGCACTTGTCATGTAGGGTGGAGGGTTTTATGAAATGTATTGCTCTAACATGAACATTTGGTAAACTCTGGTGATCTCTGAGCTGGATAGTTTGGAATATTTGCCAAGTAAATTAGTGATAGACATAGGGGTTAGGTTCGAACTAGGTTTCAACTACAACATTTCATTGATGGAGTCTGCTGTAATGGTAAAAATAATTTTCTGGTCGAGGGACATTACAACTCTGAGATTAGGGTTGTAATTGGCATGGCACTGGTGAACAATGTCTGGGAAAATGTGCACAGAAGGGAATTGGTACTTTGGGAGATTTGATTCCCACATACCAATATTGTCAACATTATTGAGGTAAAGGTTCTGGTATTTATAATGTGGTCTCAAGGGGGAATCATCAAATGTGAGGTCTTTGATTTGGAAGTCCCTATCAACTAAGGGAAGGTAGTCCAAATCTCAGTGAGGAGTGGTAATTGGAACTACGTTGAGGGCCACGGGGGTTTCCATTTATGGTTCTTGTGGATTCAGAGATGGAAATGGGGTTTTTGAGTAAAGTTGGTGAAAACAGAGGGTCTTGGGAGTCTTTAATTTCAAGTTCCGCAACTGAATTACACGGAATTTTGGGGTTTTCAATGTAATCACAGAGGAAATTAAGTATTTACAGGGTTTCTGGAAGGAAACTGGTAAATACCTATTTATGGAGTGATTGGCAATGGATTACTGGTTCATTGGGTGCAAAAAGTGGACTGAAGCGGCGTCGGACTGCAATTTTCGGGGTAGTTGACGATTGAAGTACAAGCTAGTTGAATTCACGTTTTGGTTGCATGCATGAGTTTTTAGAATAAGGATGGAAAATAGATTAACTTTGTTTTTTATGCAAAGTCAAATTTTTTGGCGGGTTTCGTGACATGGATAGGTGGCATCAGCAGGGAGGTGACTTGATGTTTTGTCATTAACGAGAGGTGGTAAGTAGGTTTCATCGCACTGCTTTTGGAGGGTAAATGGTATTTTGGGGGAGTAGTGAGATTCCATACATATTTCGACACGTAGCATCCGCATTGTTCATGAAATAGCTCACATCGTGTGCTAAAAGTCGACCAAAAGGCTCGCGCGATATGAGCAAAGGCTGTCGGATCTGAAGGATCTGATCGGATGGTGGTCGGGGTAATGATGTGACTGATGGATAACAGGGGCGGGCCCGATATTAATTAAAGGAGTTAATCATATCAGGGGCGATTTGATTGGTTGGGAGAATTATTAATTAGTCTGGATGACTAAATTAATCCTCATTAAATGGTGGCAGGGTCGAGTTCTTAATCAACTATAGATTAGTTAATTAATCCAATTTATTATTTTTTTTACGATTATACTTAACCATCGGGGAGGGATATATAAATATTGGGTTTTTAATAATAATACGGGCACAGGTAGTGTTGTTGTATTTAGGATTTATATAATAACATTAGTGGTTAATATGAAAAAATATGAATGTGTGCTAAGTAAAAAATGTTTCCGAAATATTTTCATCATACACATTTAAAACTTAGGCTAAGTGAATGTAAGGGTTTGTATATAGAGAATGTGTTAATTTCCATAAGTAAAATAGGATTTTACTTAGGAAAAGATTATCAAGGGATGAATGAGTTTGTGGAGGGATGAATGTTGATGAAGGGATTTAAGTACTTCAGGCATTTCCAATTATTGGGCCGAGGGTTCGGTCCCTCCAAAAGTCAGAGAAATGCTCTGAGCCCCTATAACTTTGGCAATTACCTTTAGCACTTAGGGAATTAGTGAAAATTTAGAGGAAATGAGTGGGGAAGTTAATTATTGTGACTTTGAATGTTGATATGCCTTCCATGTGATACATGCCTTTGCCTAGTGATGAAAGTAAAAGATTTAAACATTTAAACTCAACATTCACCACACATTTATTCTGCAACCATCATCTACTTACCCTACCTATTTTATCCTAGCATTTTCACTTCTTTATTAGGGTGCACTTAGACTGGAAAACCCTTATCAAACTTTGTTTTCTTTTACATAGTGATGCCTATCTAAGTCTACACTTATTACATCCAAGGGCTCAGATTAAACTGTTGAGCTCTTTTTTCACTCTACCTATCTACTTATCTACAAAGTTTACATTGTTTGGTCAAATCTTTATTCTCTATTTCTAAAACATGAAATAACCAAGTTTAAACTATTTGGTTACCATGGATTATGGCATAGGTAACAAGATGCACACAATCATTATTGTACAAAGTAAAATAGTAGTGGCATTTGGTCTTGCACACTTTCCTGGTCTTTTTTTTTGTTGAGGTTCATTTTCTTTCAGTTTTAGACCTTTTCATTATTCTTTTTAACCTTTGATTTTTATTTTATGGTATACCCTCTTTACACTTTTTTTTTATTTTTTATTTTTCACAAATATGGAAAACATTTGCAACAAGCAAAGGTATGAACATATTTCAAAGCTAAACCAAGTCAATCATGATATATGACACCTATTGGTATAGGGGCATAACAGTGGTTCCACTAGAGATGGCTTTTCCTGGTGGAAAGTCAAGAACAGTAAATCAGTAGCCTCTGAATGACTTTGACTATGCTCTAGAATATTCTTTTCCTCGCAACTTTATTTGTATGTATGATAGTAAGGATTCTGAAGCTTAGGGCCTTCTCTTTGGGCTTCAACTCCACAATCTTACCATCCAATCAACACTGGACATTACAAAGGATATAATATGTATAGTTAGGAACATGGCAATATTAGTAACTAGGATCAAAGTAATGCTTCAACATCTGACCATTGACTGGTCCTCCTTCCACTTCTGTACCATCTAACTCTTTAAGAAAATATGCATTGTTTCCTCTGAAAGCATAGATGATGTATGTTCCTTTCCACAGGAACTCAAACTTCCCATGTTTTCCTTTCTCATCTCTTCTTGGATCCCATCTCAACACTTTATCTCCAAGGTAGAAATCTTCTGCCTTGGTTCTTCTGTCAAATATCTTCTTGAGTTTCTCCTGCAATACTTGGGATCTTTAGTACACCTCCTCCCTGGTTTGTTGCAAATGGATGGTCTTGTTTATCCTTCTTTGTATATCATTAGGTTCCACTTGAGCTTCTGGAGTATTTTCATGACAGGAACCCCTAATGATGAAAGAAAAATAGCCTCCATACCATATACTAACTCGTAGGGACTGGTTCCAGTGGATTTTTTGGTTGTAAGCTTGTCTGCCCACAAAGCATTGATCAATTTTTTGTTCCAAGTTTTCTTATTTTCTTCTAACAGTTTTTTGATAATATTGATGAGACTTTTGTTGGAAGACTCTGCAAGTCCATTCCCTTGAGGATAGTAAGTAGTGGAATGGCCGAGTGTTATGTGATATTTGTGACAGAAGGCAATGATTTTCTTTGACTTGAAGGCTGCAACATTATCAGTAATGATTTTAGTGGGACAACCAAATCTGGATAGAATATTGGTCTCTAGAAATCCTATGATGACAGTGTCTATGGCTTGTCTGGAGGGAATGGCTTCTATCCATTTTGTAAAATAGTTAGTTGTAGTGAGTATCCATTTGTGTTTACCAGAAGAGGGTGGATGAATTTCCCCAATGAAGTCGAGACCCCATTGTTGAAACGGTTTCTCAGTGGAAATAGGCTTCAAGGGTAAAGGTAACAATTTTCTTTTTTCTTCAAATATTTGGTATTTGTGGCAAGAAGTTACAAATTTCTTTACATCTGCAAACAATGTTGGCCAATAGAATCCAGCCCGTAGGATTTTGTTAGCAGTTGACTTCCAATAAATATGTCCACCACAATCCCCTGCATGAAATTCTTGGAGAGCCTTCTTAGCTTCTTCTTTTAATAAACAATTTAACAAAATTCCTTCATGATTTTTCCAAAAAAGAGTATTATCTAAGATGCAAAACTTTGAAGCTTTCATTTTAAAAAATTTGTTTTTGGTTCTGGATAACCCTGGAGGAGCTTGCAGTTTATATAAGACATAAATTATATCAGCATACTAGGGTGAATTTGAAAAGGCCTAGTTGATCTGTGGAGTCACCATCTCCTGCTAGTTATCCAGCTTTGCAATGAGATTTATGTCCAGGGCTTGACAATTAGTTTCTGCCATGAGTTTAACCAATCCCTGACCTTTAATTAGCTTGGTAGGTTTTATCTCTATATCATACTCTAAGATTGTAGCTATCCATTTTCCTCTTTTGCCATCAACTCCATCCTAATTTTGGATGTCTTTGACTATTGCGTTAGGAACATAAGCTATTACATGTGAATATAATATGTAGACACTGAAATCTTTAAGGGCTTTTACCAATGCAAAAGCTTGTTTCTCCATTATTTTATATTTTAATGATGCATCTCTGAGAGATTTACTAAAAAAGGCTATTTTTTTTTCACATCCTAGATCATCGTTTTGTAGTAAAACTGCAGCTATGGTGTGTTCTGATGCAAAAGAAAAAATGATGAAGTCTCTATCAAACTGTGGGCTTGTGAGGACTGGTGTTCTAGTTAAGGCCATTTTAATTTCTTCAAATGATTGCTTGGCCTCTACTGTCCATTTGATACTTGAATCCTTTTTTAGCATGTTATTTAATGATCTAATGAGTTCAGCTAAGCTAGAAATGAATCTCCTTAAAAAAATTATCTTCCCTAGGAAAGCGTGAAGCTCTTTAATGCTTCTTGGATGGGGTATCTATAAAATAGCTTCAATCCTAGAAGGGTCAATTCGAATGCCATCCTTGGAAATGATGTGACCTAAAAGTTTTCCTTCTTCCAGACCAAATAAAGACTTCTTTTGATTCAAAGAAATGCCATACTTTCTGCACTTTAAAAAGACTTGCCTGAGATGTTCCAAGTGTTGCTGATCTGATTTGGAAAAAACAGTTAGATCATCAAGATATATAACAAGAAAATTGTGAATTTCTTTGGCAAAGGCAATATCCATTGCTCTTTGGAAGGTTTCTCCTGCATTTTTTTGTCCAAATGGCATTTTAATGTACATGAAAGTACCCCATGGGGTGGTAAAAGCAGTTTTCTCTTGGTCATCAGGATGAACCAAGATTTGGTTATAACCTGAAAACCCATCTAGAAGTGAAATTCTAGAAGAACCCACTACCCTTTGCAAAATATGATCCATTTTGGGTAAAGGATAGTGATCTTTAAGAGAGACCTTATATACATTTCTCAGGCCAACACATAACCTTATTTACTTTGTTTTCCTCCTAGTAGGTACCAAGTGAGACACCCATTCTGGAAATCTAATAGGAGCAATAATCCCTACTTCATACATGCATTTGATTTCTTTCTCAATTGATGGTAATGGCATAAGGCTAATTCTTATGAGTTTTTGTTTAAAGGGCTTTTGATGTTCTTTCAGAGGTATGGTATGCTGAATGATAAAGGTGTCAAAGGATTTCAAATCTTTATAACTCCAGGAAAAGACATCTTGGAATTCCCTCATAAGTTCAACATACTTTAGCTTCTGATCAGGAGGCAAAGATTTTGACAATTTTATCAATTTGGGATTATCCTATGTTCCTAGGTTATATTCCTCAATATCTGCTTTTAATGGCTCCATTTTATGTTTCTTGGGAATTTCATTAGAGTCAAATAAATATTCTAGAGGAGTCAATCCTTTGGGTAAATGATTGTCCTTTAGATTTATAACCTGTGTTTCTTCTTCAATTATCTCATCGAGGTCCATTTGTTTCATATTTTGAATTTCCTCTTGTGTGAATTTTGTAGAATGAAGCATATTTATTGAATATTCTTCTAAAATGTTAATTTCTATCTCATTTATTTGATTATAACTAGTAACTGTATCAACATCTATGTTAATGTTAGAAAACTCTTCATCTAAAGTTTAAAAATTATTGATCTGCTTATCACTATCAAAAACCTGCCAGTTCTTAAGATTATCGGGGATGGCTGGTCTGTGCCTAATCTCAGTAGTATACTGATGATTAGGTTGAAAAGGTAATTTTAGGCACTGGCAAACATGGCCAGACTGTGGACTTGCATGTTTTGTTTTCTAGGAATAGTTGCAAGCTGGGTTTCCAAAAAAGTGCTGAGGATTTCTATGACAGTTCCTCTATAATATCCTAGTCTAGGATCCCTGGTTAAGTAAGTTCCTTTAATTTGTTTAACTATTAATTTTGAATCTCCCATGATGGACACCCTTATAGCTCCTAATTTTTTAACAAGTTTAAGACCTAACAAGAGAGCCTCATATTCTACCATATTATTGGTGCATCTAAAGTTTAATCTGTAGACATGGCCTTCAGCATGATCATTTTCTAAATTATACACCCAAACTCTTGCTCCTGCTCCTAGTTTATTTACCGAGCCATCAAATTCTAAATGCCAAAGGATTTCATGTTCATAATTTGTATCTAGAGTAGTGGGAACTTGTTTAACGATGGCATTTGGGTTCTCATTGTCATTTGACTTTTCTTTGTTATTTGATATTTCCTAAATATGAACAGTCGATTTTTCTCTTTGAATTTCTTTTGGTTTTGCTGCTAAAACATATAAAGTATCTGAAGGATAGTTTTCTGCATTGTAAAGAATGAAAGAATCCATATCAGAGTGTACCGAGTAGATGGGAAAATTTTGGGGTTTTTCCTGACTACTTACCACATATTTCATCAATGTTTCTCTATATAGTTTCTTGGGTTGTCCAAAAACCGATATAGTGGCATATGGCATATCCAGTTGAAGAGATCTCTGAAGCTTAGCACCCCAGGACCTAGACAATAGTATGCCATAATTGGGTGGTATATCTGCTACCACTATGTCCATTAAATTTTTTTTTGCAGGGCATTGAACCAATGAAACACACAAGTCTTTGATCAATCCTAAACATCTCACTTGACTAGAGTCAAAAGAAACCAAATCTTTGTATGGTCTAGTGATGTCTGGGTCTAGCTTTTCCATGACAGACTTGGGCATGAGATTATGAGATGCACTAGAGTCAAACATGGCATTGTGAAGAATCTTATCATGTATATTTAGGCTAACATATAAGGGAGGAATTCATCCTTCCAATGGTTTCCCATTCACTTCTAGGCCAAAGATTAATTCAGGCTGATCATCAAAAAGATTAACTGAATATTCAGTTCCAGAAATTTTCAATGATCTATTGATTTGAGTCTGGTAGGTATCATGTTTAGCTAATTCAGATAATGGGATAGAATTTTTTAGCTTGCCTACATCTATTTCCATATTAAAGGGTTTTTCTATTTGGGCTTTTAGATTTCGAGCAGCAATGTTTTCTCAGTTTTCTGTGTTTTTTTATGTCTTTTTCCTTTTCAAGATGAGGGTTATGATTTGCTGATTCCCCTAAATCAACCTTTGGAGGTTCTTCAACTGTTTCCTTGGAAGGAAGAGAAGTGGAGGTCTATTCATTATGTGTTTGATTGTCAAAAACATCTTCAATTTTGGGGTTAGAAGGATTAGTGTTTGGTCTAGAAAGAATTTGTAAAGGTTTGGTTGCTATCTTACCTTTTTTGGGCTAATTTGGGATTGTTTTATTATTTGTTTCAGGGACATCAATTCTCCTAGTTCTTAGATTGTTTCACTTGTGCACCTCAAAGATAGCTGAGTCATATCCCTGCCTAAAATCAAATGATTCTTCTGATTAGGTTTGGAACTGTTTAAGTATGTGGGCCTCCTGATCATCTTGGGATAAGAAAACTTCTCCTTATTCATCAAGCCCCATCAAATTGATTTGAGCATATTATTCTGGGTCTTCAGAATAAGAAGCTTTTGCATAGTTCTCCTGGAAAGGGGGTCTAATGTTTTGGTCAGGACCATTCTTTCCAGTGTTCTGGTTTTGATTTTTTCTAAAATTAGGATTTCTCCCTGCATTAGCTTGCTAGCTATCCCAAGGAGATTTTCTTTCAATTGTATCCATTCCTTTAATTATGGCATCTAGATTTTGTTCAAAGGGTGAGGTTTCTTCTTTTAATAGTATCCTCCTTTCACTCCTGGCCTTGGATCTTTTGGATAGCAGGTTGGCTTCAACAATGACTGCTAGGCTTTGCATATATTCCAAAGTAGGGGGGTTTTGTTCTCTCAACTGGAAAGCCATATCAGAATCAAATCCATCTAGGAATTTGATTAAGGCTAAACCAGGTGGGGGCCTAAGATCTAGAGGAATGACACTATACACGTTGTTAAATCTAGTGCAATAGTCTTGGACAGTTTCATGGGGTCCTCTTCTTAGGTTTTCATATTCAGATAGAATCTGAAGGGGGTCTTTCCTTTTCTCCCATCTGTTCAAGAATTGTTGATAGAGAGTTCTTTGGCTATCTACTATTGGGTGTTAAGGCTCTGAACCAGGTTCTAACATCTCCAGAAAGACTTTGAAAAAATATTCTCATTTGCACATCAGTAGTGTCTATGTCATAAATTTCAAAATAATTAGTCATCTTCTTGGTGTGTTGTTGGGTTGTATAGGTTCCAGTGCCATCAAAAGTTGTGATCTTACTTTGGTAATCTTGGGGCATGACACATAAATTGGCTGGTAGTACTAGGGGAGCATATCTGTTGGCCATTGCTATTGGTAGTGTTGAAATAAAGGCTGGAGTTGCGGTAACAGTGGATGTTTGAGTTGTGGATGGAAAAATAGGGGTTAAAGTCAATTGTGGAGTGGTTTGAGGTTGAGAGAGATGAGGGAATGATGATGAACTTATAGAAACGGAAGTGATTATAGAAGGATTAGAGATTTCTTCAGTGGTAAGATCAGATTGAGGTGAGTTCTGCAAATATTGATCAATTGACAAATTAGCTCTTTGGATTTCGAGTTCTCCGATGAACTTTGGGTCTTGGACTAAGTCTATTAATTCAGAGTTGGATGAAGTCCAAAACAAAGAGGTTTCAAAGTACTCATCAAAGGGTAGTTCTTCTAGGTAAAGCCACTTGACAGGACAGGATTGGGATCCGAATCTGGGTCGAGGGCTAACAGAACTTTCTTGTCTCCTGAGGATTCTGGGGATTATATTGGGGTTCTCAAACACAGGTGGTGGATTAGGGTCAAGGTTAGCCCTAGTGTGTCCAGTTCTTTCTAAAGCCAGGTTTCAAGTCTTTTGTTTTGCAATTTCTTATAAAGACATCAAAATAACTTCTATGAATTATTTAAGATGCATGTAATCAAACTTTTTGTTTTTTAAAGATTTGTTTTGGCTGAGGAATTATTCTTCCCCAACGGAGTTGCCACTATGTTATCACTTAGATTTTCCTTAGAAGTTATGAGAAGAAGGAAAGGGGTCCGAGGTAACCACAAACCAATATTTTAAGTACATAATCTAGCCAATCTGTACTCAGAGAGGGCTCTCTCTTTATGATTTAGCTTTGTTTTATGGGATATTAGGCTAGTTATGAAAGCTTGGGAGTTTTGATTTTGTTTGGTGGTGGAATTCAAGAGTAGATGGATAAAACAAGGTGTTTCAGGCCATTGGGCTATGGAGTCAACTGAATAATGGCTTAACTGGATCATGTTGATTTAACAAAGGAGAAATTCATAGGGCAAGATAGCTAAACAAAACAAAAATGATAGCTTCAAATGGGTGAAATGGTCTTGAATAGGGAAGAAGGGCAACTAAGAATCCTTCAACAGGGTCCAAGATGAGAGAAAGTGGGTGCTCATTAACAAAAAGAAATTAAGTATTCTTTGTTAAATGATCACAGTGATAAACTATGAAAGCAGGGAGAAATTAAGAATTCCCTACCTATAATAGCTTGGAAGAAAACATTAAGAAAATAAACGATTTTAAAGATAGAATGCAGTAAAGTTTTTTCTGAAATATAACTTTTCATTTATCATTCATATATGAAACACATATGAATATTTGTTAAACTAGAAAAACTGTAAAAACACAAGATATAGAATACTTATTTGTTTCTCGTTTGACACAGGTATCCTGTAAAAGTCCTTTGCTTTATTACTTTTTTCCAGCCAGCCATACAAAAGTTGTTCAACAACACTTCAATTCCAAAAGTAAATTGTCTACAGAAATGTCTAAGAATCCACCCCTCAGTACTTCGAATAAGGAAGTACTTATACAAAATTTACATCAAAATATCTCATAACTAAATGAGATTTATTCTAGGAAAATAAAATATCTATTTATACAAGTATAGAGACATATGGTCTCGAATATAGAAAGAGAATGTGAACTGATTGTTGATGTGCCTGTTTTTGTTGAAGGAGCTGGAGGCAGGTCCTATGAAAGTACATCTTGTTGTCGTGTTAGTAACTCTGTTTTGGACATCTGATTTTATATTTTCACTGATACTCTTTCACTTGTATCTGATACTATTTACTTGTTCACCATTGTTCACCCTTTTTACCACAATTTATTGTGGTAAATATTTATTTTTACCTTACTCTAGTCATGGTAATTTATAGGATGTCAGTCATGTTCATCCACCAGTCATCTTTTGGTATTCTTGTCTTTGTCAGCTTCCTGTAGATTTCATCTACTTCAATATATTTCACAAAATTGGGTTGCACTAGGAATAGGTGTTTCACTTCATGTTCAATGTAAAAGAGGTTCCCCAAACCATCATAGAGAACTTTCCCTGTGGGCACTGCCTTGACTACAGATGAGCTGGCCTGATTGTTAGCTTGTTGATGTAATTTGTTGATGTAATCAATCTGAACCATAAGCTTTTCATTGATTACTAAAGGACTTGGGAGTCCTTTACTTTGTAAGATGTCAAACTTCCTCATGAACTCATCTATGTCTTCCTACATACTTTTGACATATTCATTTCAGACCTTGCATCAATTTTCTCTTAGTTAATACTTTCTTTATTTTGAGGATGGTAGCAGTCGTATCCTCAATTTATTCAAGGGCATGCTTTACCAAATCAATCTGTTCAAAAATAATTTGAATCGATGACCAAATATCATTGATGGAATCAATGATATTGGTCCACAATATCTTTCTAATATCTGTCAAAGGCTTTTCAAATGTAAGGTCTTTCTCTATTGCTTTAATCTGTTGGGCCAAGCCTTTGTTTTTCCTCATCTCTTCTACATAATTGATATTTTATATATCATATTTTTGCTCCAAAGTAGTTAATTTCTCTTTCACTTTCTAGAGTTCTATGGATGGAGTTTCATCTCCTCCATGGACTTAATTAAGTCCTCTATACTTTGAGCTGATGTTTTTGCTTGTGATGTACCTGTTGCTTCTATAGGTGCAACTGTTGCCAAAGGAATATTTGGTGCTAAAGAACTTGCCAGTGTAGAGGGGAATATTGTTGAAACTACTGGCACTACAGTTTGAGGTTGTGTGGTCGACTCACTCTGCCTTGACTGTACTTCTTTTTACAATTCTTGCTCTATCTCTTTTAATTTCTTGTTTAGTTTAAGGACCAAGTCCATAAGCTCTTCTTCATTTTTTTTCTCAATCACTTCAGCAGTCTGAGGGTGAATGGGTGATGGAAACTTCAGTTGTTTTCTAAGTGCAGCTATGTCTTCATTCATTTTCTTAATTAAGCATTCTGGTTCCTTAACATCTTTTGGGCCATGGACCAACTCAATAATTAACTCCTCCAATGATTTGATTCTGTTGTCATTTGCCTGTGAGGAGGCCTTTTCTAGTTGCAATTTGGCAGTGGTGTTGCTCAGTGAATTTTGCAACCTATGTGCCATCATTACCTTGCAAGTCAGTGTAGAATAGACCATCTCCCCCGTTTGCTTGTGTAATTCTATCTGGTCTATTGAGAAGATGTCTTTAGCCATGACTTCAAAGTCAATTTTGAGATAATCAGCCAAATATTTTGGCTGTAGCACTTTGGGCTTCAGGAAACTCATTTGCATTTTTCCCTCTTTGATGTCAAAGGCTGACATCAATCTGGTTTGGTTTGTAGGGGCCATCTTTCAGTAATAAGTATAGGCTTGGGCCTTCAGTTGCTCATTCTTTGTCTTGATTTCTTTAAATTTCCCCTTGATATCTACAATCTTCTCAGAAGAAGACCTAAGAGATGAAACTTCTATGCTTTGTTGCCTTTCTAGTTCTTGCCTTTGGGAACTTGAAGGTGTCCCACCTATTGGGAATGTGTGCAAACTATCTGTACCTTCTTTCCTCAAGCTCTCTGTAGTCTCATCTATGAACTCCTCCTCTGAATAAGGATTCAACCTTTGTCTCTTAGCAAAGGTTTAATCTATAGGTCTACTAAAAGGGGTAGCTACTTCCCTGTCTCTTTTCAAATTCTTTTCCTCATTCAGAGGAGTCTACACTACCGGGGGATTTCCCATGTTTTTAGGATTTGGGTGTGTTTGTGGTGGATCTAACTCTATTGATATTTCAAGTTGCTCTGATTTTTCTGGTTGTTCTGTTTTTTTTGGCTATCCTGATGTTAGATATGTAAATATTGGGTTTTTAATAATAATACGGGCGCGGGTAGTGTTGTTGTATTTAGGATTTGTACAATAACATTAGTGGTTAATATGAAAAAATATGAATGCGCACTAAGTAAAAAAAAATTCTGAAAGATTTTCATCGTACACATTTAAAACTTAGGCTAAGTGAATGTGAGGGTGTGTATATAGAGAATGTGTTAATTTCCCTAAGTAAAATAGGATTTTACATAGGAAAAGCTTTATCAAGGGATGAATGAGTTTATGGAGGGATGAATGTTGATGAAGGGATTTAAGTACTTCAGGAATTTCCAATTATTGGGCCGAGGTTCAGTCCCTCCAAAAGTCATAGAAATGCTCTGAGCCCCTCTAACTTTGAAAATTACCTTTAGCACTTAGGGAATTAGTGAAAATTTAGGGGAAATGAGTGGGGAAGTTAATTATTGTGACTTTGAATGTTGATGTGCCTTCCATGTGATACATGCCTTTTCCTAGTGATGAAAGTAAAATATTTAAACATTTAAACTTAACATTCACCACACATTTATTCTGCAACCATCATCTACTTACCCTACCTACTTTATCCTAGCATTTTCACTTATTTATTAGGGTACACTTAGACTGGCAAACCCTTATCAAACTTTGTTTTTTTTTACATAGTGATGCCTATCTAAGTCTACACTTATTACATCCAAGGGCTTAGATTAAACTGTTCAGCTCCTTTTTCACTCTACCTATCTACTTATCTACGAAGTTTACACTGTTTCGTAAGATCTTTATTCTCTATTTCTAAAACATGAAATTGAAAACATGAAATAACCAAGTTAACTATTTGGTTACCATAGATTGTGGCATAGGTAACAAGTTGCACATAATCATTATTGTACAAAGTAAAATAGTAGTGGCATTTGGTCTTGCACACTTTCCTGGTCTTTTCTTTTTGTTAGGGTTCATTTTCTTTCATTTTTTAGACCTTTTCTTTATTCTTTTTACCCTTTGATTTTTCTTTTAGGGTATACCCTATTTACATTTTTAAATTTTTTTTTTTTCACAAATATGGAAAACATTTGCAACAAGAAAATGTATGAACAGATTTCAAAGCTAAACCAAGTCAATCCTGATATATGACACCTATTGGTATAGGGGCATAATAGGGTGAATCTTCAATAAAAATGGGCACTTTAGAAGAAGGCTAGGGTTTCCCTTGTTTGATCCTTGTGCTCTTCCTAGCCCTGAAATACATTCAGGTCTACCTCTTCCTCTTTTGTTTTGGTTTAATTGGGGCGCTGAGGTCAGTGAGAGCAGCTGCTTCCTCTCTTTCTAGGGTCTCAGGAGACACCTCTGTCTTTTCTGCCCCATTTTCTCCTCCTTCTGTCCTTTTCTCTATCTCTGTTGGCTTTGTTTCCTCCTATTCTGTTTTGGTTTCTTCCTCCTCTGTTTTGGTTTCTTCCTTCTCCCCTTCTTTTTCCTCAGTTTCTCCCCCTTCTCCCCCTTGCTGCTTCTCCTCCCCACTATTAGAAGGACTGATATCATATGTGAGGGCCTTTATGTCATCTTTTGCTGTCATGTTTCGGAAAATCTCCAATGCTATGGGGATTGTGAAGGTATGGAGGGCTTCTTCCACTAAAATTTTAATTAACCCATGCTGAGCCAGCCGATCTGGACCTCCTGCCTTCAACTTAATGCTAGAGTATATGAGAGACTACAAGAGAAAATAGGGGATGCTGAGTTTCTAGGGAGTTGCAGTGTCCATGCCATATCTCAGCTCATGGGGAAGTCTAAAATGGTATCCATAGACTATGTTATACCTCCCTTCACAGGAAATATATTTGATGATTTGGTAACTGACCTCATCCCAAGGGTAGGGTATGCTTGTCCTTCTAATGCCATTTTTGTCTTCTACAGGATGTTCATTATTTTGGAAGAAGTTTTTCTTGGCAGACTGTCCAATTGGCTTTTCATCTTTGCTCCAAGGTAATCCAAGAGGAAGGGTGGTAACCCTACTAATAAATTCTAGTGTGATTTCCATGGAGAGACCTCCAAAAGTAACAGTGGCATGGGTCCTTGAGTGAGGGACTAAAGAAAGGGAAAATTCCTGAGAAGCTTCTTCATCAAACCCTCAGATTTTCTCAAGAAATGGCATCCAATTTGCTCTGGTGAATATGGCTACTACCTGGGGATGTTCATGGAGCCTGGTTGAATTTGTGGGCTCCTTCCTCATTAATCCCCCTGTCATTTTTCTTATATCCCTTTTGAACACCAAATGATGGAGACAAGAATTTTGTAGAAAATAGGAAAACAAAGAAAAACTGTGTGTTTTTTTTATAAAGAAAACAGGCAGAAATTTTTTATGTAATTCCTCTTATTCTATGGACTCAATTCCTCCTTAAATTATATCATTCCTTGCACATATTGATAATCAAGGAGGGTATGCACAGAACCTACCTCCTCAAGCCAGAAATTGAGCAAAAACCCTGTGTTTTCTCTTTAAAAACAACTTACTGCCCCTCCTGTAGAACTGCCTATAGGTGCTCCTGTAGAACGCCGATAGAAGGAGGATGGATGGAAGCGATGGAGAATTATGGTTTCGAGAATATGGGGGTGAAAAAGAGCTTGATGTAGCTAAGTGGACGAAGATGAAATGAAAGAAAAGGTGGTGAAGGAGTTTTGAGGAGGAGTACATATTTCTTGTTTTAGATATTTCCAGTGAGGGGGTGAGCTGGAAAAAAATGTACATTGCCATATTTGGACCGTTGGTCCCCACTCGCCTTCTCATCATGATTTCTTCCTGCAATCACCTCCCATCATTGCATCAGAGTTTGCAAACCCTCCACTACCTGTCCTTGGGATCTCTCTCTGAGTTTGACTACATGCACGTGTGGTGGCATCTTCGGATGAGCGCAGTAACTGGGTGAGGGTGGCCAGTTAACTGGCCACCTTTTCTCATTCAACCCTAACCATCTCATTTTCTTATGCATATTTTTCAATTACACCAGTGCAACAGAGGAGTGGGTTAGCCACTTACCTATGAGTCGAATATATGTGTTGTGAGGCATTTTGGCTCCTTTTGCTGCTGCATGCCTGTATTTCCTTTGCTGCATGCATGTATTTCCTTTGCTACCTGCCTGTATTCCCTTTGCTACATGCTTTCTACTTTCTGATGTGTGGCTGGTTCTTTTGTGTAGGTATCCTCTAGTTCAAATGTCTCCTTCAATCCCATGGTCGCACTTATTTTGCTGCTGTGGCTTGATTTTAATGGGATCAGCTGCTACAAGAATTCCTACAGGAGCTCATGTAGTTGCTTATCCCTTTAAAATTTTAGCAGATTTTTTGTGCTCAGAGCTGTGAGGATGATGCTAGAGATTTTGATGGAGATGGAGAGGTACTTAGTAAGCTGCAGGTGAGATTTGAGGTGCTGCTCCCTTTATTTTTTTGTATTTTTCTAAAAACTAGTTTCTATGTTTTTTTCGACAAGAAGGAAAAAAAATGATGATGATGAGGTGGTGCAGGTGTGGGATTGATGGCAAGGAGGGTAGATAGCTGTAGGAGGGTCTACATGCTCTTCATGAAACTTCCCAGCCCCTCAAACTACTTACTAGAACCATTTCTGGCTCTCTGTGATTTCTACAAGAGCCTCTTGTAGAAAACATAGGGCCTCCTGTAGAACACACAGTTTCCGGAAAAAGAACACAGTGGGGTGGAAGAAAGGTCAAAAATGATGGATAAGGGTGTGGAGGAGATGAAATAAGCTTTGTGGCATCTTCTGTTTCTCCCTGTGGTCCTCCTGCAACCTGCAATGACATTAAAATTCAATTTTCTTTTTCTTCTTTTCTCTGTTTTTTTTTTTTTTGGAAAGACAACTAGGGCGCTTCAAGGAGGTTTTCACCCTGATTGCCTACCCTAGGTTCCTCCAAGGGAGGTTTTCAGCCAGGGATCTTATTCTCTTTTCTTCTCTCTTTTTTTTTTTGCATCACTGGGCTGCCTCAGAAGCGGTTTTCAACCCAATGATGGGACTCAAGTGCCTCATGGAGGTTTTCACTTGAGTCCTTATTATTTTTTCCTTTTTTCTCTATTTCTTCAGTGTGTGGAGGCTGAGACATGCCCCACTACCATCATTGTTTTATTCAGATCTTTAATGAACTCTCGCTTGGAGAGGGGCTTCTTGTAAAGTTTTAACCTATGTCCATTGACAAGCATGGGGATGGTTTCTTCATCAATGGTTTTGATCAAAACTGAACCATTGTCATTGCATTTTTCCATAGTGTAGGGTCCCAGCCATCTTGTCCTCAACTTGCCCTTGAAGTCTTTATACCTTGAATCATAGAGTAGTGCCCAATCTCCCTCTTGGAATTGCTTCTCCTTGATATTTTCATCATGCCATATCTTCCTCTAGATCTGAACTACTTCTGTGTGGAGGAGAGCCTGCAATCTTTGTTCATCCAATCCATTGAGCTGGAGGAGTCTTTCCTTCTGTGCATGGCTGAGGTCTGGGTCCAGCTGAGCTACCATCCTTAGTGTACTATATTCAAATTCTATTGACAACAAAGCCTTATTCCCATAGACCAGTTCATAGGGTGTGAACCCTGTGGTGGTCTCCCATGTTGTGTTGTAGGCCCACGTGGCCTCAACTAATCGTTCTGCCCAATCTGTTCAGTTGTTGCTCACTGCCTTGGTCAAAATTCCTTCCAAAGATTTGTTAGTGACTTCTACCTACCCATTGGCTTGTGGATGGTAAGGGGTGGAAGTCCTGTGCTTGATTTTATGATGTGTGAGCAGGTCTTCAATCAAATTGGAAGTGAAATGACTGCCCTGATCTATGACCAGTTCTCTTGGATACCAAAACTTATAGAATATTTTTTCTCTCAAAAACTCAACTACTTTTTCCTATGTCGCTGCTTTGATTGCTTTTTTTTCTACCCATTTTGTCAGATAATCAATGCACACAATGATGTATTGCTTCTATTTTGAAGGAAGGTTGATAGGACCCACAAATTCCATGTGCAACTTCTCAAATGGCTCAAAGGTCACTTGAGGTTGCATGGGTATCTCATCCTTTGGCATAGGTTTCCCCATCCTTTGACACCGATCACATTGGCTGGTGTATCTCCTCACATCTCGATGAAGAGTGGGCCAATAGTAGCCTGCTTGCAATATTTTGAAGGTAGTCCTCTTTGTTGCAAAATGGCCTCCACAAGGCCCGTCATGACAGGTCAGGAGAATGTCAAAGACTTCCACATCTTCTCAATATTTGATCTGGGCCAAGTTTGAAAAGATTACCCACAATCCAGGTGAAAGCGGTGCTTTTCCTCATGATCTTTCTCTTCTCCTTTGAGGACAATTGTGGTGGAAACTATGCTGAAACCAAGTAGTTTGCTATATCAACAAACCATGGAGAGAGTATTGAGATAGAAAACAGGTATTCATCTAGCATTTGATCATCCACCATTCCTTCTTCATCTGCAGGGAGATTTACTCTAGACAAAAAGTCAGCAACAACATTTTCTTTACCAGGCTTATCAATAATGGTCAAATCAAACTGCTGCAGTAAAAGCAAACATCTAATAATGCGAGCATTTACATTTGGTTTGTTCATTAAACATCTATTCATTGTGAACAAAGGTTTGATAGCCTGTGATATAATGTTTGAATTTGTTTAAGGAATGCATCACAGCTAGGAGTTCCTTCTCGGTTACTGTGTAGTTTAACTCTGCATTCAACAAATTTTTTCTTATAAAGTATATGGCATAAGGTAACTTTTCATCAATTTGTCCTAACGCTGCTCCTATTGCTTTGTTTGAGGCATCAGTGTGAATGTGGAAAGGTAGGGCCCAGTTTGGGCATCTCAAAATTGGGGCAGTCACAAGTTTGCTTTTCAAGGTATCTAGGGCTTCTTGACAGTTTTTGGTCCATATAAATTTGACATCTTTTCTTAAAAGACCAAACAACGGAGAGGCTAACTTGTTGAAATATTTAATGAATCTTCTGTAATATCCAGCTAAGCCTAGGAAACTTCTGACATCTCTCACCTTTCAAGGAGGTGGGAGCCTTTGGATGATGGCAACTTTGTTGGGGTCCACCGGCAGTCCTTGTTGAGATATTGCATGACCTAGCACTGTCCCTTCAGTCATAAAAAATTCACATTTTTCCGGACTGAGGGACAGGTTCATTTCAATACACTTGTCCAAGACTTTTCCTAGGTTAGATAAAGCTTCCTGAAAGTTAGAACCATAAGGAGTGAAATCATCCATATATATTTCCACTACATCATGAACCAGTTCAGAAAATATACTCAATACTGCTCTCTGGAAAGTGGCTGGAGCATTGCACAAACCAAAGGGAAGGACCCGATATGCAAAGGTACCCCAAGGACAAGTGAAAGTGGTCTTATTTTGGTCTTTTAGGCTGATTTGTATCTGATTGTATTCGCTAAACCCATCTAGGAAGGAGAAAAGATTTTTCCCCGCCAGACCATCCAACACTTGATCTATGAAAGGCAAAGGAAAATGGTCATTTTTAGTGGCTTTGTTCAATTCCCGATAATTGACACACATTCTCCACTTACCATTTTTCTTTGGCACTAGCACCAAAACAGAGACCCATTCACTGTCAGAGATGGGGTAGATGAATCCTGCATCAAGTAATTTTTGCAATTCTTCCTTAACAATGTCTTTAAGGGCTGGATTCATCCTCCTTTGAGGCTGCCTGACTAGTTTGCAATCTTCCTTAATGTATATATGATGAGTACATACTGAAGGGTGCACTCCATTCATCTCCTTATAACTCTAGGCAAAGGCATATAAATGTTTTCTCAATAAGCTGCACAGCTCCTTCTCCTAGGAAGTGGATAGGGATGGATTGATTTTCAAGGCTCTTTCTGGGCCGAACTCTATATTCTTAACACAGAGAGGTCGAGTTGGCCAGACAGAGATCAGTGAAGGGATTATCTTGGGCTTCTTTCACTATATCTTCTAATGGCAAGGTACTAGGGGGTGGATTCTGAATTAAATTTTCAATGATATCATCCTCATCTTGTGGTTCCCCCCCATGGCGGTTTCTAATGCACAAAGTGGTGCAGAATAGACTTCCTCCTCATCCTCCTCCTCCAACTAGAGAGGTAGATCATGTTCTAGCAAGGGTTGGGTCGGAGGGTATAGAACTAACTATTTGAACATATGCCTGTTCTTGATGGTCATGTTCCCAGCCCGACAGCTGATATAGGCATCGGCAGTAGACAACCAGGGTCTTCCCAGGATGAGAGGATACCAAGTGAGCTTTCCCTTCGACTGGAGAACTAAGAAATCAGTACGGTACTCCCAAGAATCAATGGAGACCATCACATCTTCCACAATCCCTTCAGGGGTCATGGTGGAGTGGTCTGCTAACTGCAGTACTATCGTGGTCTTCCTCAGGGAGCCCTGGAGGTTAAATTTGAGCATGGTGTCCTTTGTCATCACATTAATGGCAGCTCCCAGATCAATCAAGGTATGTGGGATCATGGTGCCATTGATGTGGACATCAACTACTCTGATTCTACGGTCTAGATATTTCGAACAGATTACCTGCCCCAACATTAGGTCGAACAGTTGTCCTATGACATTGATGGTTGGGGCATCTCTCTTACGCCTACCTGGATGCCTAAAGCACTTCTCTTTGATCATCCTATTGTATATAGGCACATCCTTTATGGCTTGGATAAGTGGTATATTCACACATAACTGTTTCAACTCTCCCAGAAGTTCAATCTCTTCTGGGGTGGGTTGTGTTGTCCCAGATAGTCTCTCAGGAAAGGGTGGAATTGCTTTAGGTTCACTTTCCTCTTTATCTTCCTCAACCTCCCTAGGCAGAGGCTGGATATCTAGGAGAACCTTCCCAAATCGCAGGTTGATCTCTTGAATCTCTACAGCATACGTTGGGCAAGATGATTCCCCACTATATACTTGCTGATCCTGTCTGTTGTTTGGGTTCAGGTTCGGCTAGGTAGGCATTTGGGGTTGCCTTGGTGGAGTAGGAGGTATTGGTTATGGTTAAGCAGGTGGTGGAGGCAAAAGAGCGGGAGGAGAGTTGTACTAGGGCCTCCACCCCTAATGAGATGCATTCCAATGAGGTTGTGGCTGAGCATAGGATTGGAATGAATGAGCAGCTAGTTGGGCATGGTATTGAGATGGAAGGGACCAAGGAGGAAGCATGGACCAGGAAGAATGTGCAGGAGGGCCCCAAGAAGGTATGTAAGTGACTTGGTTGGGGTTGTAGTATGCCTGAGATTTCCCTTGCATCCCCTGCTGGTATGGTCTGGGTCCATGTAGTCTCCTTTGGTTCATGAAATAAAGTGGTTCAGTAGCTCCTTCGGCCCCTTGGTATATAGCTTTAAGTTCGGGCAAGGAAGGGCACTTGCCTATAGAATGATATTCTTCACAGATTGAACAAACCTCTATAGAGTTCAATGGGAATTCATTCCTAGGATTCCTCTTGGTGTACCTAGGACAAAAAATGGCCAAATCCCTCTCTGCTTCCTCTTATTTCCTTTTGATATGCAAGGTATCCATTTGCATGGCAAGAGTCTGCATCATCTAACTCTTGAAGTCTTCCAGCATGTTTCCAAGTTCACCTTTGATGGATGAATTGGATGAGGAGGTACTGGCTATGGGTTGACTCCCCCTACCTCTCTTTCTGGCTGCTCTAGAATGGTTTCTAAAGATAATATTTATGTCCTCATAAGGTAGTTGGTAGATGTCTCCCCCGGCCAGTAAATGGAGGGTGTCTAGAAGGTCTTCTGGAATTCCCCTGAGCAGGACCAACTTCAGAGATTTAGGGTCAAGTGTGCACCTGGCCCTTTTGTAACTAAGTTGGAACCTCTCTTCAGAGTATTCCAAGGATTCATCGCTTCCCATGGTCATTCTGAAGATTTATTCCTTGGTATCTTTTGACCTACAATGGTCTTGGTATTTGTTGTTAAAGGCCTGGTGCATCTGAGCCCAAGTTCTGATGCTATTTTCAGGTAACCCCATGAACCAGTGCAGTGCTACATCCTTGAGAGTAGAAGGAAATAGTTTCAACTTTTTCTCATCTTCTGCATAGTCATAGGTTCGACAGATGACAGAAAACTCAAAAAAGAAGGTGTCAGGATATTTTGTGGTCAAACCATGGAGGTGAGGTAGGGCTGAGGGACTTATATTCTCCATTTTAGTGTCCCCATTGGTCTCCCAGATGGGAAAGGTACCCTCTATTCTTTCTCCATTCCCCCTAGCAATTTTGTTTTTATCCATTGCCTCAGGAGGGATGTTTTCTTCTTCTTCTTCCCCTATAGGTTCTTCAAACATCTCTAGTTGTTCACCTAAAGGTTCTTCTTGATCACTGCCACCGAAGAAGAGAGAAGGTTGGCTATGTGATGTAGTGGGGGTGTTGGGCAAGAATTTTCCTGAATTATCTCTGTTCCTACGAGGCATGAAAGGAAATATTTTTGGTTGGTTTTTGTTTTTTCACTGCTTGTACCTACAAAACTGAAATTGATTTAACAAACAAATTGCAACTAACTGAAATGAACTTGTTGAATTGAAATTGCAGACTGTAAAGGAAAGAAAATGAAATGCATAACTGAAAGCAAGGAAATGATTAATCTACTTTGCCAAAATGAAGTTGCTGAAATGAAATTTGCAGAATCGAAAATGAAAGAAAATGAAATGTAGAACTGAAAGCAAGGAAATGACTAATCTACTTTTGCTGAAATGGAAATTGCAGAATTGAAAGTGAAAGAAGGGAAATGTGGAAATTGAAAGAAACAACTACTCTACTTTTGCTGAAATAAACTACTTAGCAGAACGTTGAAATAGAAAATAGAAGAAAGCAGTAATCAAAAAATACTCTAATTCTTCCTCGGCAACGGCACTAAAAAGTGGTGAGCACCAGTATTGCAGCAATAATGTTGAAACTCCTGGGCTTCCTACTTTAATTTTATCAACCCGGTAGTTCGTAACAAACTTGGAAGCGATGGTGCTGTATGCACAAGTATTAGTTCTTACTACAGGCTGTCACTTGGTCAGCTGGCGCAAGATCACTAGGAGCTCAAGCCAACTTCTATGGATTCCAGAAGAATCTCTATATGTGATGAAAGGAAGGAAATCTTAGTCTACAGAGGCTACTCTACTTGCAAAAAGGAAAAAAGGACTGAAATGTAAAGTAAACCTAGCAAACCCTACTTAACCAACTAATCGTAATTTTGCAGAAATAGAGATGAAAAATCATGAAATGAATGCCATTACCTACTCAAGAAGTAAACAACATCTACTCAAGCTATTTCTAGACGTAATTAAGAAAAAAAAAAACATCTTTTTGGATTTTTATGTGAAATTGTCATGCATGTAATTTATTTGATTGTGAATGTGGCAGCAATTAGATGGAGATGGAGGGTGGTTTTGGGACCTGAGACGATGTAGGATGGTGTGGATGGGTCCTGGAAGGTCTCAGGTGGCCTTCTGGAGGCTTTTCTCGCAATTGAACTTCAAAAAGAAGCCTATAGGAAAATCTACAGGAGGTCTATAGGAGGATGCCGAGAGACGTTTTGGAGGCTTTGAAGGTGTGAGAGTGGGTGGAAAGGGTAGCTGAAGGCTAGGATGATGTATTAAGGTGCCTATGGGTCACCAAGGATTGCTAGGAGAGGAAAATATGGTTGGGAGAGAGGAAGAAATCCTATGGAAAAATGCAAAAAAATAAGGTAGATTTGAGGTGAACTTTGGGTGACCTGTAGGGAATAGATTAAGGAGGGAATGTGATGGCTGGTAGGTTGACTTTCTGTGAGAAGAGATTTGCTGCAAACGGACCTAAAAATCAAACAAGGAGATCAAGTAAGCAAGGAAACTAGGTACATAAAAAATAGAATTTTTCATCAAGCTAATCTAGATTATGAGCTATGGAAAGAAATGTTGAAAATGTTATAATGAGAGAAAGTATGGAAGGAAGCTTATTGCAAGACAGAAATGAGCATCATGAAAGAGATCTAAAGTAACGCATTAACCTTCTAACAAACTGCAACACTAGAAATCCAATGGAGAAGGAAAATCTGTGTTTTTTGTGGCAGCAAGAGGGTGTTGGCCTCAGTTCATGGTCCCAAAGGGAGGAAAGGAGGCGAAGGCTCTATTGATGGCATTTTTTTATCTTCTTTCTATCACTGTTCAACCTGCTATAGAAAAATCAAATGGAAAAAACCTTCTAAATCACCAAAAGCAACCTATTCTTAACCAAGAAATAAATTTATCTAACAGTAACTAATCCATAAACTGAAACAAAGCATATAGATACAAACAAGAGGAGCTTGGCTACTTGGATTGGGCCCTAAGCGAAGAGCTTCATCCCTCTGAGGTAACTCAGTGCTATCTCAAAAAGGATCTCATCTTTATTATCAAAATAATAATAGGATTACATGAAACTGTCAACAAAAGTAAGCTCAAAGTTGAGCAGAGCAAAGCTGCAGCAAAAATTTGAAAATTTGACTAACTTCCTAATGAGGCCCTGGACCTTTCTACTTATACAATTGAAGCTCCCAACAACTTCCTTAAAATCAGGGAGGCTTGGCTCCCAAAACTCGAGATAAACATAAGTTATCCTCCACTTGCTCAGCTGCCTCCTAGTGCATTGATTTGCCTGTTTGTTCTCCGAGCTGCATGAAGGAGAATTCGAAGTGGGGAGTCATAAATGAGGGGAATACCCTCCTATAAATCCTCTCTGTTATGAAACCATCTCAAGAAAAGATAGAAAAGATAGATCAACACCTTAGAATTCAGCCTCTTCGAGGGGGCAACCTCCTTTACATTACATAAATGAACAATTCTTCGATGATTCAAATGAAAAAACCTCCTTTCTATATATAGGAGTCTAAGAAGTCACAATATAATCCAGCCGACCTAACAATAATAATATAAAGCCACAAAAATAACAATAGATGGATTCTATGGGAACATTAATAACAATATGGGGGCAATGGGGGTACAACAATATAAATAAGGGGTATAACTACAATAGTAATGGGGTAATCACTAGTATTATAGGGACCCAACATGCCCCTCTCCTTCAAAAAAGTGTTGTCCTCAACGCTTGAGTAGTTCTGGATATTTCTGCATAAAATTCTCATCCTCCCATGTGGAATCTTCAGCGGATAAGTTCTTCCACTTGATAAGGTACTCTGAAATTGATCGATTTCGTAGCTATCGAGTTCTTGTTTCTATAACTGCTTCCGGTTCCAATATAATTTTTCCTTCCTCGTCAAGTTCTAGCAATATTGTTTGAACTGGGAGCTTGTCGCCTATAACCTTCTTTAAGCATGAAACATGGAAAACTGGGTGCAATCGAGAAGCTACAGGAAGCTCCAATTTGTATGCCATAGTACCAATCTTTTGCAACACCTTGTACGGACCATAATACTTTGGTGATAATTTTTTATCCTTCTTAGCTTGCTTGAGGGACATTTGCTTATATGGTTGTAGCCGTAGGAATACCCAATCACCTACATCAAAACTTCTTTCACTGCGATGTTGATCTGCCTGTTGTTTCACTCTATTCTGTGCCAACACGAGGTTATCCTTTAAGAGTTGGAGGACTTGTTGTTGATGTTCGATGTGATGTTCCACTGCCTGAACCTTAGAATTTTCTCTTAAATATGATGTGATGGATGGTGGTTGATACCCATAAAGTGCCATAAATGGGGTCATTTTGTTGCTGTATGAAAGGAAGTTTTATACCACCATTCAGCCAGAGGCAACCATTTGACCCATTGTGTCTGTTTATCAGATACAAAGCAACGAAGATATCCTTCCAAACATTTGTTTACTATCTCAGTTTGCCCATCAGATTGAGGATGATAAGATGAGCTATGAGCTAACTGAGTACCAAGACGAGAAAATAATTTTGTCCAAAAATTTGCAGTGAAAATGGGATCTCTGTCATTTACAATAATCTTTGGTTTCCATGTAGCTTTTGAATTGTTTCCATAAATGCAGTAGAAACTGTACTGGCTCTAAATGGATGTGATAATGCACAAAAGTGTGCATACTTGGTAAGTCTATCAACTACCACCATGATGACACTCTTTCCCTCAGACTTGGGTAAACCTGTGATAAAATCCATTGATACCTCCTCCCAACGTTGGCTTGGAATGGATAAAGGTTGTAATAGACCCGGTGTCTTAATTGTTTCAAATTTATTTTTTTGGCAATCCCAAAAAAATTCCTTCTTAACCCTCTGCTAAGTTTTTAAAATCCTGAGTGCCCTCCTAAGGGAGAAGTGTGCAATTCCATAAGAATCTTTTGTTTTAGCTGGGAATTCTTACAGAGGTATAAGCGATCTTTTTACCATGACGAATCATTTTTCCAGCTAAATGTATCAGACGTACTGGAATCTTGTTGTAGCTTTCGAATAAGTGCCCACACTTCTTCGTCATTCTTCCATTCCTCCCTTGCTTCATTTATCCAATCTGGTTGGATGATAGAAATAACGCACAACAATGCTTCCACATCCTCATCCTTTCTTGAGAGTGCATCTGCCACCACATTTTGCTTCCCTTTTTTGTAGATGATTTCAAAGTCATAACCCAACATCTTTGTGACCCACTTTTGTTTCTCTTCAGAGGATAATCTTTGTTCTAAAAAGTATTTAAGGCTATCATGATCCGTTTTTACCTTGAAGTGTCTTCCCATTAGGTAGGGTCGCCATTTCTTAAGTGCATGGAGTATTGCCAACATTTCCTTCTCATAAATAGCTTTTCTTAGAAACTTTCCCTTGATTGGACGACTTTCAAAAGCAATGGGTCTTTCATCTTGCATTAGAACAGCACCAATTCCATTTCCTGAAGCATCACATTCCACAATAAAGGTTTTTGTGAAGTCCGGTGTAGCTAAGACCGGTGCTTGGCACATTGCCTCTTTAAGATGTTCAAAGGCCTTTGTTGCTTCCGGAGTCCATGAAAATGCATCTTTCTTCAATAATGTCGTTAGAGGTGCTGCTATTCTCCCATAATTCTTAACAAACTTGCGATAATACCGTATCAACCCAAGAAATCCGCGCAAATGCTTTATGGATGTGGGGATTTTCCATTCCTTAATGGCTTTAATTTTGCTAGGGTCTACCTTAACTCCTTCATGAGATACAATATGACCCAAATATTCCACCTCCTGGACTCCAAAAAAACATTTGGATCTTTTGGCATATAATTGTTTCTCCTCCAATAGTTGTAGCACCCTGTCAACATGTTCAACATGATCCTTCCAAGACTTGTTGTAGATAAGTATATCATCAAAAAATACTAACACAAATTTTCTAAGGAATGGTTTGAAAATTGAATTCATCAAACCTTGAAATGTTGAAGGTGCATTGGTAAGGCCAAAAGGCATGACCAAAAATTCATAATGACCCTCATGAGTTCTAAATGTCGTTTTCGGAATGTCTTCAATCTTCATTCTGATTTGATGATATCCTGAACGAAGATCCAACTTGGTGAAGTAAATTGATCCATGCAATTCATCCAGTAATTCATCAATGACAGGAATGGGGAACTTATCTTTAATAGTGAGCTTGTTGAGCTCCCTATAATCCAGACACATGCGCCATGATCCATCCTTCTTGTGCACCAATACTATTGGAGTAGAGAAAGAACTTTGACTCGGTTGAATTATACCAGCCTCTAGCATTTCTGCAACCATACGTTCAATTTCACTTTTTTGGACATAGGGATATCTGTACGGCCTGATGTTTGGAGGAACACTTCCTGGAATCAGATGAATAGCATGATCATGATCACGCATAGGTGGGAGACCTTTGGGAGTCTCAAATACCTTGGAATGATTGTCCAGGACTTTTTGGAGATCTGGAGAAATAGATGATTCTAATGTGGAAACATCTAGCGAACATAATTGTGCAATTACACCCCTTTGCTCCTTTTTTAGAAGCTTTGTCATACCATTAGAGCTGATTATCTTTCCTGGTTTCCCTGCAATACCCCTTAATTCAACTTCCTTTCCTTCCGTAGAAAATTTGATGAAAAGTTCTTGAAAATTAAAAGCTATTGTACCCAAGGATTGTAGCCATTGGACTCCTAGTACAACATCAGCACCTCCCATTGGAATGGAAAGCATTGGGCTAGTCAATACATATTCTCCCATGGATAGCTTGATATTATGGCACTTTCCAGAGCAATTTATTGTTCCTCCATTTGCAATCATCACTTGACACTCTGGTGCTGGATATAGGAAGCAATTCAATTCTTTTGCTACCCTACAATGAATAAAATTGTGGGTTCTTCCTGAATCAATCAACACTATTACCTTTTTCTTCTTGATTTGTCCTTCTATCTTGATGGTTTGAGGAGTGGTAATTCCCGCCAATGCATTACAAGATATGGTCGGATTTATTTGTTCTTCATCTAGGCTTTGTTCCTGGAGCATATCCTCTTCTTTTGACCTTTCTTGCTCCTTTTCTTCTTCCTCTTCACAATCTATGTAGAATAATTTCTTCTCAGCACACTTATGAACTTTAGTGTATTTGCTATCACAACTATAACAAAGCCCTTTTGCTCTTTTTTCTTCCAATTATTGTGGTGTCAACCTTATAGGTTGTGGAAGACTAGGGGCAACTGCACTTCCGTCTTTATAGTTGTGAGTGGTATGCTTCCTGGTTGCCATAATTTTGCTTTCCATTTTTCTTGCTAACCTGAATGCCTTCTCTAATGAATCAAGTTCCCAAAGTCGAACATCATGTTGGATATTATCCTTTAAAGACCCTATGAACACATCAACCCTATGCTCCTCTGGAATATCTTTTACCCTTATGTTCAATTTTTGGAACTCCTCAATGTGCTCCATTATTGAACCCTTTTGTTTGAGACTTATCAATTGGCTAAAAAAAGTGTTGCTTTTTGTATCCTCATAATGTGCTATCAATTCTTCTGTAAAAATTGCCCAAGTGATAAATTGTTTACGAGAGCAAAGCCATTGATACCATACAAACTGATTTGGTTCCAAATATAAAGTTGCCATACGTACCTTTTGTGTGTTTTTCACATTATTGAGATCGAAGAACTGCTCCATCTGTAATATCCATGTGGCGGGATCCTTTCCATCAAACTTCCTCATATCGATTTTTGGAATATGGTGGGTCTTCGATCCAACATTAGAGTCTATGGAATCATGATTAACATTTCTTTTGTTGACATCATGAGTTTCCTTTACAACCTTTTCACCATTAGTAAGTATTTCTTGTAGAAAATTTGTCAAATCTGTCCTCAAATCTGCCTTCAGATCATCCATCTTAGCTTCCATGCCCTTTATCTTAGATTCCACGCTATTTATCTTAGCATCTGTTAGCTTTTGTGAGTGTGACATTTGTTGCACTTGTTCTTGTAATTTTGATATATCATGTAGCATTTCTTCCTCTTCTTCATGAATCATGCTAGAGCTTTCAGGTTCCTTACTAGTTGTTTGCATTTTCTTTCCTCGGGGCATCAGTTACTGATAATAATGCTTTACTATGCCCTTTGAATTCCTTCAAACCAAGCTTATGCAAAAATTTAAAAAAAAACTACACACCTTTTTTTTACTTTGTAGAAGCCTGATATTGAATCTGATGTATCTCTGTAATTTTGAATCATCCAGTTCTGAACTTGTGACCTGTAGTAGCCTTCTATGTCCTCTTTCCAACGCCACTAGTCTGATCCAAATTGGATTCTCCAAGAAAGAGTTATGCACAATGTCCCGCAGTGACCTGATTATAGACTAGTTCAGTAGAGCGAACTTGTATGAAGTTCCACGTGTCACTGTTTCAACCTTTGACTCTAAAAAATATATAAAAGAAAACTACAGTCTATCCTCTTTCTGTACCTTCTTACGAAATTTCAATCCGATGCTCAGAAAGAAAGTTATGACGATTTTCCCCAGGTCACCTGTTTTGAGTGTAATTCAGGAGTCTGCAAAAAGACCAACTTCCTCAGATCATATCTCCGACAATATCGCGCGAAAAGCTCTGAAATTCGGACCCAAGGTTTAGCGCGATTTCTTCTCAAATGGGTTTTTTTTTCGACTTCTGAAATGTCACAGAAAAAAAAAGTTATGGCGAAAATGCCACGATGACCTGTTTGGAGCAGCGAAACCCTAGAATCCAAAGCTCTGATACCAAATGTTATGAAACCAGCTCAAGAAAAGATAGAAAAGATAGATCAACGCCTTAGAATTCAGCCTCTTCAAGGGGGCAACCTCCTTTACATTACATAAATGAACAATTCTTCGATGATTCAAATGACAAAACCTCCTTTGTATATATAGGAGTCTAAGGAGTCACAATATAATCTAGCCGACCTAACAATAATAATATAAAGCCACAAAAATAACAATAGAGGGATTCTATGGGAACATTAATAACAATATGGGGGCAATGGGGACACAAAAATATAAATAAGGGGTATAACTACAATAGTAATGGGGTAATCACTAGTATTATAGGGACCCAACACTCTCCTTTGGGGTTATTACTCTTCATTTTACTATTTAATTATGATTGCAGCATAAATAAGAATTTTGGCAGGTTTTGTTTCTATCAATAGCTGCAGATCTACAATGTTTAGCACTCATTTCTATTTTTGAGATTGTTTGTCATCCACGATCTTAAGTGGGTTCTTTTCGTACATCATTGAGAAGAAAACAATACAACAAACCACTGGGTTTTATACTTCAGATCCAGAAACCTAGGTGACCTTTAGTTGTTAGCTTAGGGTTTCCTCTTTTTTCTCTTCTATTAATGTTTCTTAGTGTTTTAGCCCTATATCTGATAAATTTATGACTTTCGTAAGCTTTTTGATCATTTCCGTAGGTCACAGGAACCAGTCGCCGAAAAGGCATCACTTTTTTCTGAAATTTGCAGATCGGAAGTCTCGGAGCTCATTCCTTTCTCTCATTATGTTTTACTCATCAAATTTGAATTTAGCCTCCCTTAGGGCTTCTAGTACACTTCTGCCTTTCTAGGAGGAGTTTAGCTGAGTGAGAAGTCTGAGTTTCTACAACACTTTCAGCCACATTTTCCGGATCTGTAACCTTTTGTTTCAGATCTGATAAGATAAGTTGATACCATCCATAGCTTCACATTCAAACTTGTTTGGTCATTCCCTTAGGGTCCCCTTAGTTTTCCTAGGTGTTTCACCCATCTCCCTATCTTTTTGCAATGATCTTCCCCTCTGGTTTTTTGTTGCTTTTGCACCAACTTCCAACAACTTAGAGTCACTTGTTCCCAGTCACACCTAAATTCAGATCTCTTGAACGTTTCAGTGTATTTTCCATAGGTTTAGCCACCTAACAATACAATGTTTGCAAACCCAGTTTAGGTGGGGTTTAGTTAATTGTTTTGCTGTTTATTTTCTGTTATTTATTTCAGTTTATTTTCAGCAAGCTTTTTTTCTTTCTTACAAATACGATCTCGGCTTAATCAATTAATACACTTCCACACAAAAGCACACATTAAGGAAAGGGCACTTTGTTTACACTGCTAAGCCAAGACTTAACATAATAAATTTATCTCACCACATCAGAGACAAGAGATATATCATTGATATCCCTTCACCCTTTCCGTGTGTCCTTCCATCATTGTGCCACCAAGGCGTTAGTCCCGGAGACTATTAGGCCTTCACCCTTAGTTTCCGCTTGGGCATATTACTCCTCCCCATTGGGTTTGAGTTCATAGTCCTCCGAGTCCCCATTCCAACTTTTATCCTAGTCCTTTTGATTCCTCATTTGATCCCGAACCTCCTTCACTGCATATCATCACCATGTCTGGACACACAGCAAGTGCAGGACCCCAATCTAGTGGTGCCTCCGATGCTATATAGGTGGTCACATAAGGTGGAATAGTCTAAGGAACCATTCCGACAACCCCCATGCTCCCCTTTATGGCTTGGTTAAGTCTACCGGATCTTAACCAATTGATAAACGACCCCATACACCATGAATCTAGTTAGCCCTCTATGTTGACTAAGCTTCCCTTAGACATCCCAAAGTTTGAGGATATCGCTAGAGAGGATCCTACCAGCCATGTTCGATCCTTCCACATGTGGTGTTCGCCCAACTCCATAACCGATAACTCCATTTGTCTTCATCTCTTCCAACGCACGCTCACTGGAGACACTGCAAAATGGTATGTAGACCAGTCGGTCACCTCTCATTCCATTTTCACGATGTTTGATAAAGCATTCTTGTCCTATTCCTAGTTACCTCTCTGGTATGAAATTGGTAATGAGCTTTTGACCACATTCTGCGAATCCTTCGCTACTCGCCTTTCTGCCCATGTTCAAGAATGGCGTCGAAGGAGGAGCACATGTCATGCCCCACCTTTCAAAGACCATGTTTATCTAGATTGGTTTCTCAAGAGCCTTTTATCCCACATCGGGAAAGATTTCACGTCTCATTTTCCTTAGACTGAGGAAGAAGCTCTCCAGACCACTTTGATATATGATCTGATTTATGCTCAATCAGGTTATGTCTATACCATTATTCTAAACCTCCCTTGTCCTGGCAGTGTTAATGCACTGGGGGCATCTCACGCCGATGACGGTATCGTTGAATCCATTTCACACTCTTCGCCCTATTCTCAGCATAGTTTTGGCTACCCATAGGGAGGCACCAGTTCCTCCAAAATTTATGCCCCTCCTGGTAGCAACATGTTTCTAGGGCCTTTACCCATTTATCAAACTGTTGCTCCTAATTATCCACAACCTCATGCTCTAGACCCTCAAGCATTAGTGTTGCAGCCTCCCATGAATCCTCAGCCCCAACAACCACCACCTCCTTAGGGTTAGGTGTTTTCATAGCAGAGCGATACCAATCCCCGTAATTCAAAGTAAAAGAATAAGGGGAAAGGTAACAAGGGTAACCAAGGTAACTAAGGTAACCAACCTAGTGAACCCTAGGGGAACCAACCTAATACCAACAACCAACAATAAGGCAGACATATTATTTTTATTTTGTATATTGCATTATCAAGTTAACCTGCAGTAGTTTCTCTACAAGATGTGTAGAGAGCAGAAGTTCTACAGTGGCCTCCCTGACATCCCAAGGCTCCTGATATGGTTTGCCCTCTTAGGGATAGAAACTTGCATTCTTCTTTATTTTTCTCCACTCCTTATACTCTCCTATCCATCTAAATTTCATCCTTTGCATGATCCTCTTGTATAATGGTGTTTTGTACAAGGAATTCCTTAGTCTTTTAGGAGATTGATATTCTCTTATCTGTAGGTTGTGGGGTAAGTCATGCCATCTCCTTTCGAAAGCTTGCAATATTTCTATTCCCAACAACCTGAATGTTTCTTCAAACTATAGGATGTCTTGTTCCTGATTAGAAAGGTATAGGTGTAAAACAACATCATTGGAGATGAGGCCATGATTGCTAATGATATCCCTTGGGATCACTAGCTTTTCCCTGATATACAACGGTTCCTTTTATTCCTTTGTCATTACCCTTTTCACTTCCTCATCTGTTCTCTACTCATGAGTCATCCAAGATTCTAAGGCCATGAGTAGTATATCCCCCAATCTGGCATTGGGATCCCAAAAATTCATATTAGTCAGAGTGAGGATGTGTATGTAAAATTCATCCAATTTTTCTTTGTCTTCCATGTTAGCTTGGCTACAAAATTTGATGAATTGTTTGTAATTCTAAAATGGCATAGATCCATGTAGTGCCAAGGTTTTGATTTTGAATTACTGTCACTTTTCTTTGAGAAAGAGTTCATAAGACTTTGATGGATGTTTACACGGCAATGCCTCCATGGAGAGGCTTTCCATGGTGAAAAGTTGTGTTTCTTTCTCCTACATCCTCTCTCTCAACCTCATATTTTCTGCTTGTAGCTGCTCCTTCATTATAGACTTTCTCATTCTCATCTCACTTAACTCTTTACTCATTTCAATGACCTTTTCTTCAACGAGGCTTGCATACTCTACCTTCTTAGATTTAGCAATTTGCATCCATCTATGGGTTCTTCCTCTTTCTATCTCTAGCTCATAAAGAAGTGCGACTGCAAATGTTTCAGGGATAATCCTCCCTCCTTCAATGAATTTGTAGTAGGAGCTCAAGCTAGGTTGTGAGCTAGGCTCTTGGAGCTATTGTAGGCCCTTTTAAATATTTTTTGAGGTGGTGGCTACCCGTTGGCTTAGTGGGGCCTGACCTAGGTTCGGAAGTGATTTAGCCAAGAAAATCCCTGTACTATTGGCCCTTTCGGCAACAGTACATGGAGTGCGGACTGAGGTCTCACCCGAAGTAGTATGGGAGGGTGCTAGAACTAGGTTTCCGCACCCTGGGGATGTCTGATATGAGGAGATTGGTACACGATACAACCTTCACACATACTACGCTACGCGCGCCTACGGGCATCCCGCGCCCTGTGATACTCTCTTCGCGTAGGTCTAGCCGTAGCGCGACCTGCGTTATCTACCCAAGTCTTCCTTAATTAGTCTCTGTTAGCTGATTACTTAGGTTAAAATCACATATAAGCATTCATATGAGTATTCATCAAGTGTGCGTAGTAAATAAATAGAGTAAAAGTAATGCATAACATCAAAAGATAGATTCAAGAACAGATGCACAGAGTAAACTTCTCTTTATTAACTTTCAATCCCAAGTACAAACCCGACCCTGCCCTGCGCACTTAGCTGCAGGGGTTTGCGCACTCAGCTACAGACTCTACTAGGCCTCTACGCACTCAACTGCAGAGCCTCTTCCTACTACTAGGACCCAATACACATTAGATTCCACTCTCAACCTTGAGCCATGCCTTCGCTATTCTATCTATCTTCTACTAAGCTTCACTTTACACTTAGAGCCTCGCTCTATTTATAAAATCCCATGGTCTGCAAACCATGGGTAGGCCGACAGAACTTTACATTAAATTACAATATTTTAGGGTAGACAACCCTATGACTCATCCCAGACTTTGTGCTACGCGCCCGCAATTCACGGAGTCTTACACCATCTTTGACCAAAACTTGGGCTTTGAGCCCCAAAACTTGTTGCGGTGGATCCCATGCCCAACAAGCCCCCAACACAATCATTGTGACTCGTCCCGAGTCACTCTGCCAGTGCAGCGATCTTGGCACGGAGCCCCTCAAACTGTGCATGTGCTGTGCGAAGGTCCTCAATGCATGGTTCTGCTGTCTGTTGGATCTGCTCCATTTATGCTTCTAAATCATCTGTGTCCGACTCGAGTCTCTTATTTGGTACCAGCATTTAATGCTTATGTTTATAGTCCCGCGCCCCTGTCTGGCTCCTCGGGTCGTGAAGACTGTGCTTCCATCGGTTAGTCAGATAGCCGGCCCACCCATGTAGGGCTTCAAGTGACTGCCATTTACTTTTCCTGGGAAGGGTTCTCCATTAAGTTTGACTAGCTGGACCACGCCTCTATTTGTGACCTCTTTTACCACATATGGTCCCAACCAGTGCATTTTGAATTCTCTGAGAAATTTTTCAAACTTGCTATCATATAATAGCACTAAATCGTTTACCTTGAAGGTGCACAACTTGATATGGCGGTCATGCCAGGATTTTTCACGATACTTTTGAACCTACTCGTGAAATCTGACTAGAAATCATTCTTCCTCGAGTTCTTCTAATTTCACGAGCTTTTCTTCCAAAGCATCGCGGTCCGTCATGCCTGTGAGTGCTGCTATTCACATACTAGGTACGATGTATTCCATCGGCATGACTGCTTCCGTACCATAGACCAGCCAGAATGGTGTTTGTCCTGTCAATTTCTTGCACGTTGTCCTATACACCCATAACACATCGGGTACGCGCAGGTCCCAGTCATCCCGCTGCACGTTACATATTTTGGTCAACGCAGTCTCCAGTATTTTATTGAATGCTTCTACTGTTCCATTAGCCTGTGGATGGTATGGTGTACTTTTTTGGTGATAAACCTGGAACTCTTCTGTGAGTGCGCTGATGGTTTCATTCAAGAAATGTGTTCCGCGATAGCTCACTAATATTTTTGGGCAGCAAAATCGTGTCAACACGTTTTCGAATGAAAAATTTGTAGTCGTGGCAGCCGTGCAGTTCTTGACCGGTTGTGCTTCTGCCCATTGTGTCAAGTACTCCGTTGCGGTGATGATGTAGCATGCACCCATCTTTCCCTGAGGTTTGATTGGGCCCACAAAGTCAATTTCCCATCTCTCAAATGGTTATAGTGTCATTTGGGGATTTAGTGGCATCTCATCCCTTCGTGATGGTTTTCCCATCCTTTGACATATATCGCAGGCCTTACAATTCACTTTCGAATCCTAGTGCAGGGTCAGCCACCATAACCCTCCGTGAAGAATCTTTTGTGCAGTCACGCGTCCTGCATAGTGTCCTCCTGTAGCACTACCATGTGCTTCCGCGAGGATCTGACCTCGTTCAAATTCAGGTATGTATCTTCGCAATATCTCATCGTTTCCCATCTTGTAGAGGTGCCCCACAATGACAGAAAATTATGTCGCGTGCACCACTAATTCCTTCTTTTGTTGGATTGAGTACTCCTTCAGCGTAGTCCCTGTTGTTAAAAAATGGATTATATCTTCGAAGTGTCTATCTGCGACGTGTACTAAAAAGATTTGTGCATCAGGTAGTCCCTCCTCCAAATTTGTTGGTTCCTCACCCATCTCAATTCGTGACAAGTGGTCTAGTCCTGTGTTTAAGTGTCTCGTCTTGTCTATGACCTCAAAATCATATTATTGAAAAGGTAAGAGCCATCTGCATATGTGCCCCCCCAACACAGGCTTGTTCACCAAGTATTTCAATGCAGAATGGTCAATATACATCTTGAAATGTCCTCCAAGTAAATAGTGTCGGTATTTCTGGAGTGCATACACCATTGCCAACCCCTCGTGTTCGGTGGTAGAGTAGTTCTTTTCTACTTTGGACAATATTCGACTCGCAAATGCAATCGGGTGATCCACACCCTCTGCGCCCTCTTGTGTGAGTACGGCTCCTAACGCGATACACGATGCATGAACATGTACATGAAATTCCACGTCCCATTTCGGGAAGACAAAAATTGGCGCGGAGGCTAGTTTCCCTTTTAGGACATCCAAACTCTTCATGCAATCATCATTCCAGCAATATGTCACATATTTTTTCAATATCTTTTCCATCGGCGCGGTTATAGTAGCTAGTGTGCCCCAAAGTAGCGCATAATTGTTTGACACTGCACGGTGCTTCTAGATTCAGAATAATAGCAATCTTCATAGGGTCCACCATCATGCCTTGTTTGTAGACCACATGGCCTAATAGGTTGCCAAAGGGAATGAGGAAGGTGCACTTTTTAAGGTTCAACATAATCTGGTGTCGGTGGCAAGTATCCAACATCAAAAGTAAGCTCGCTACATGGTACTTAACTAATCCAAAGACAATCCCATTATCCAAATATACCTCCAAGAACTTGTGGATGTCTTCTTTGAATGTCGCCACCACTATGCGTGAAAATATTGCTAGCGTGTTCTTTAGTCCAAAGGGCATAACGGTGTACTGGAAGCAGACCCATTCTGTTGCAAAGGTTTTTTTTCTCCTATCTTCTGGTGCGATCTTGATCTGACGGTACCCTAAGAAGCCATCTGTGAATGAGTAAGCTTCTTGACCACCAACATTCTCCAATACTTCATTTGTGAATGGTGTCGAGAATGGATCGTGAACACAAGCGTCATTAAGCTTCCTGATGTCCACACATATTCTTATTTCTCCTTTCTGTTTCTTCTCCTGTACTACCATAGAACTCACCCAATCGGATTCTTCCACTGGTTCAATAGTTCTGGTTGTGAGCATTTTGTCTAATTCATCGCGGACCTTTTCTTTATACTTTGGGTTCAAGCGGTAAGGTCGTTGCTTAACTAGCTTCACGTCTGGTTTTAGAGTGATATTCATCATCCCTAAGTCGCCAATGATCCCTTTTAAGTCTGTGATTTTGGTCGGGAACAAGTCTTGGTATTCGTGGAGTAACTCAACGACCTTATCTACCGTAGCATAATCCCAATAGTCCCCAAGCATCACATACTTCAGCTCCGCTTCAGTGCCAATGTTTAACTACATTTTTTTTAGTGGCGCGGTGATGTTGGGATTCTCAATTGATGGTCCTCGAACCTCGCGATAGCCTTCGGTTTCTGAAATATCAATATTTCGGGGGTCGTCATCATCCTCCTCCACCTGCACGTTATAACATTCTAGAACGCTGCTTAACTAGGTTGCCCATACTGGTTGCATCATTTCCAATGGCTCCTGTGGTGTTTTGAAGATGGTGACTTTTACTACTTGCAACGCATCGTAAACCGTATCCGACCATTGGTCTTCAAATGTGAATGTTAACAAAAATCCCTCATGCAAGAAATCCCATTCACCTATACCATGTCAGAGTTCTGTCTTAGTATACCAGTTCATGGGTATTACATCCAAGGTATGGTAGAATAAGTGTACCCATTCGGGCTATGGTTCTTCCCCGTAGACCTTGGTCCATTTAACGAGGTGCATGCATGGGTCATCTCATCCATTGTATTTGTCTTCTAGCCGTAGTTGTGGTTTCCCAAATTGTATGCGCATCATCCTTCTGCATCCACGCCAGTCCTCAAAGTTTCCTTGATGTGTACCCCACCATCATGCGGGTGTTGCGCGCAGTGCCCTCTTCAACGCATCGAACTACTGTTGTTCGAGTACCATGCTTTCGAATTTTCTCAGGAATTCATCCACCGTTGTCAATCCATCATATGTTGGCAGCTCTCCCACCTCTATTGTCACGCAATGCATTGATCTAACCATCATGTTCCAATTCAGTGTTGTCACTTCATGCAATTGATTCTGCCATAACTCTACTTCTTCGCCTGAATCCGAAGTGCAGGAGCTTTCGTGCTCCCACGAGATTCTCCCATCTACAGTCAGATTCACCCAATCCTTGTCTCATGCAGCTATTTTGTAAATACAATCAATATCATCGTTTCTTTCATTGTCACGCACTGGTTCAGTGTAGCGCGCTCCTTCGGCTAGGTCCAGTGGGACTACTATGTGTAGTGACCTTTTCTCAAAGATCATTTTGCACTTTTTCAGGTTGATGACTCTATTCATATTGGTGGCCAAGTCTATTCCTAACAATGTGGGATAGGGATTGTTATCATCGACAATCTCTATTACTTCAAAATCTGCCTGTGCGCTCGCGCCTTCAATATCAACTGTTACCCCTTGCAACCTCCCCATGGGAAAAATATTCTGTTAGTTCGCCATTCATAATTGAATAGGGGACCATTGTAACATGGGCCTACCCATGCATTCCCATGTTTGCTTTGGTAATACATTCATGTCTAGACCTAGATCTAGGATCACGTGATCCATTTCATATTCCCCAATCTGTGCAGTCAACCTCATTTCCCTTCCAGTGTGCAATGCATGCTTCCCCAATTTTCGGATGACGTGCAGTTCCCCTGACCCTGCACACCTGGTGATCAGTTCCTGTAGTCCTTTAACTTCCTTGCTGTCACACAATAGTTTCATGCAGGTCTCTAGAAAGGTAGTGGGCATGGAAGGATCCACCCCTGGCTTTGGCTGATCCTTACTACCTAAAGTGGAGGCCTCCGTGAAGCTCTTCTTAGCTTCCATGAATGTCTCCTTTGCGCATTCTAAGTCAAACTCAGGTTCCTTTGCAAGAGCCTTGCGAACCCATGTACTTTACTCTGGCTATTTCCCCGTATCTTCTCCCATGGCCGTACCGCTTCTGAGCATCATGTTTATATTCGGGTCTTCTTCACGCAGCTCAGACCTCATCATTTGTATATTCTGAGTCAGGGGAGGCTGGAATACCCCTTTTTCGTGCATCTTTGTGATCAACGTAGGACAGTCTATTGTTTCATGATCAAACTGAGCACAATATGAATAGGATATCCTCGTTGGGTTGGTACAATCGCAGGCATAGTACCCTGGCCCTCCACAATTGTAACAAATTAACTGCCTGCGGACTCTTCTTGGTTCCATTCCACCTTGTCCCCAACCTCGCCCCTGAAATCCAGCATGCGCCATCCCCGCATCTGGGTCGAGGGCTCGCGTTTCAGTCTGCATCCTATAGGCTGGGGTCTGATCCATCATTAGATCATAACTGTGGCAAGTGCACTCATCGTGGCCTACCGACCTGCAGAAATTACAAAACAATTGTTGGGGTGTCTATGTATATTTCTGCAGCAAATGACAATTGCCCGTCATGTGTTTCCCTCCTATCCTACAGATAGCGCACCATAAAGCGGGTGTTGCACTCCGCCCTGCCTGCGCCTCTGGTCTCTGTGCCATTGGCCCTCCTCCTGCCAAGTATTTTGTGAATACTCGGCAATGATCCTTGTCATGGCCCTGGCCTTTACACTTTATGCACCATACTTCCTCGTGCGCCTTTGGCCGCAGTGCCCTATCCTGCTTCAAGCTTTGCATTTCCAAACACAAATTTTGTAGTTGTGCGTGGATTTGTTGAATTCCCAACCTAGGGTCTTGTATTGGGGTCTCATGCAATCTCATTGCCATTTCCAATGCTTCAGCCTGGGTGGAAAGTTTCTGTTGTGACAATGTCGTCCTCAAGTGCGGTGCCAGAGATGCTACAAACCATGTGCGATGTTGTCCATCTATTAACGTCATATTGGCTTCATGCAACCGTTGATCTAGATCCCAGGGAGTCTCACCCGGGAGCATCGCGATCTCTTTAAACCTGATGATCAATTGTGTTTCTGACTTTGGCCTACTAAATTCCTCATTCAGCGCGTTCTAGATCTCTATTATCCCTGCGTTTGGGTGGTCATTGGAGTCCTTGATATACCATGTTAATGTGTGATCCTGCAGTGTGCTCACCAATGTATCCTTCCTAATATTGTCGTACGTAACACCTTGGGCTTCCCATACTTCTCTTACCACGAACCAGAATTGGTCCAGATCTTCATTCCCTACCCATTTGAATACCGGTAGTGTGATCATGCTTGCCATACTGAACTATGGAGGTGGTGGAGGTGGAGTGGGTGGCGATGGAGGTGAGGGAGATGAAGTAGGTGGCAGTGTGGGTGGAAGTGGTAACTACGAAATGTGATGCCTTATCAAACTGACTGTGCTTCTCGAAGAGACCTTCGCGAGCTCTTCCTCACTCTCTCACAAGGGTGAAATTAAGTGACTGCTTTCTAATTCTTCGCTACTTTTGTATATTTTTCCACTCTGCGTAGTCCCAAACATTAATGTATTCGCATGACCCTTTTCTCACACAATAGCATCTTAATCCAAGTATTCAAAGACTTAATATACTCACGGTCCTTTAAGAAAGCATCATTCTTCCTCGCTGTAGCTCATGGTTGTGTCTACTGAAAACTCAGTGATAAATCCCCCTATTATCCATTCGAGCCAATGGTCCACAACTCAAGCGATCTTATCTTATAATGCTTCTAGTCTGCGCACTAATTCCAGAGTCCACACTATCGTTTTGTTGAGCCTACACCTTCCGTGGCTATTAGCTAACATCACGATCCACTCATACAACTCAGAAGGAAAGGATGCAAAGAAAATCTCGTGGATTTCTGTATACACGTAGCGCTCCAACCACTTTTCCTTGGATACTTGCCGAGTTCTGTTTTCCTATGTCGCAAACTCGTTAATCTTCTTGTCCAAACACTCTTCAATTTCCTTCTTTGTTGGGTTCCAGTGGCACGACATCAGACATCCCTTATGCAGATCCCAGTCCTGGCAATGGAACAATTTGTTGGCTTAGTGGGGCCTGACCTAGGTTCAAAAGTGATTTAGCCAAGCGAATCCTGGTACTACTAGCCCTTTTGGCAAAAATTTGTGGAGCGCGGACTGAGGTCTCACCCGAAGTAGTATGGGAGGGTGCTAGAACCAGGTTTCTACACCGTGGGGATGTCTGATATGAGGAGATTGGTACATGGTCCAGCCTTCGCACTTACTGTGCTACGCGCACCTACGGGCACCCCGCGCCCTATGATATTATCATCGCGCAAGTCTAGCCACAGTGCGACCCGTGTTATCTACCCAAGTCTTCCTTAATTAGTCTCTGTTAGCTTATTACTTAGATTAAATTCACATATAGGCATTCATACAATTATTCATCAAGTGCGCACAGTAAATAAATAGAGTAAAAGTAATGCATAACATCAAAAGACAGATTCAAGAACAGATGCATAGAGTAAACTTTTCTTTATTAACTTTCAATCCCAAGTACAGACCCAAGTCCACCTTGCGCACTCAGCTGTAGGGGTCCACACACTCAGTTGCGGACTCTACTAGGCCTCTACGCACTCAGCAGCAAAGCCTCTTCCTACTACTACGACCAGGTACACTTCAGATTCGATTCTCAACCTTGAACCATGCCTTCACTATTCTATCTATCTTCTACTAAGCTTCGCTTTACACTTAGGGCTTCTCTCTGTTTATACAATCCCATGGTTCCCGAACCATGGGTAGTCTGACACAACTTTACATTAAATTACAATATTTCAGGGTGAATAGCCCTTTGATTCATCCTAGACTTCGTGCTCCGCGCCCACAATTCAAGGAGTCTTACACCATATTTGACCAAAACTTGGGCTTTGAGACCCAAACCTGCTACAGGGATCCCATGCCCAACACTACCTTTTGTGAATCTGTCTTAGTCTCCTATAGCTCTCCATGTTCTTCCTTTAGCAAATTATTCCCCTCCTATAGCTTCCCTTTTTCCTCTTCCTCAAATGTAGATTGTGTCCTTGGATTCTTGAAGGTGACAAATCTAGTGGTAGGCCTACTCACAGGTGCTATGGGTGACTTGTTTTTGTTTCTAGGAGGAGTGACCTCCTCAATGTTTCCCTCACTAGGTCCTATTTCTTCCTGTTTGCTTGGTGACTCATCAATGATTATAAGAACCCTTGTAGGAGTTTTTGGTTCTAATTGTAGTGCTCTTCCTAATTCTGAAATACATTTGACTTGGATTTGATTACTTTCTTTTTGGTTTGACAAGAGTTCCCAATGTAGCTAATGTTGCAACCAATTCTTGTTCAATGTCTTCTATTCCTTGGGGTGGAGAATTTTTCTTAGGGCACATTCTATCTCCTCCTTTCTTCTCTGCTTCTCCTTCTCATGTATCTGTTGCCTCTTTCTCTTTTTATTTTGTTTCTTCTCATTTTGTTATTGTTTCCCCCTCCTATTATGTCTCTATTTCTTCTTCTTTTCACCTTTCTACCTCTTCTGCTTCTATCTTTTCCCCTTATTCTTCCTCTTTTTTTCCCTCTCTTCCCCCAACACTAGATGTTGGGGTTTCTCTTGGTGTGAGGGCTTGCGCTTCTATGAAAGTCTTCCTATCCATGTCTACAAATATTTTCCACGGGACAAGGATTTTTTCAAATGGTTCAGAGAATCTACCACTATCAATTTGATGAGGCCATGGTGGGCTAAATGTTGGTGTTCTCCCTTAGCTTATGACTCATATCCATGATTTATTGCATAAGAAAATGATGAACATTAATTCTTTGAGAAAGGGGTAAGTCTGCCTTGAATCTCAGCTCTTCGAGAAACATGAAGTGGTAGGCATAGACTACACTTAATCTCCCTTCACAAGATATGTATTTAAGGATATGGTAGGCTACCTCATCCCAAGGGTAAGGTATACTTTCTCTCATCACTCCATTATTTTCTTCTACAGCCTTTTCTTTTGAAAGGAAGAATTTTTTCCTAGTTGTGACACTTACTTGGTTGTCTTCTTTGCTACATCTCATTCCTAAAGCCAAGGTGGTTACTCTACTGATATTTTCTAGATTAAAATAAATGGCCAAGCCTTTGACGATAGTTGTGGCATTATCTTCCCCTTGATAATGTAATGTTGTGGAAAATTCATGGGAAAGGTCATCGTCATATCCCTTCAGTATATCAAAGAAGCCCAACCACTTGTAGTTTATTAAAATGTCAACTACAGGAGGGTGTTGGTGAATTCTCCTAGTATCTAAGGGTTCCCTTCTGTTAAATCCTCTCCACGTTTCTTCTCTATTACTCCTTGATGCTATGTAGGTGTAAAATTTCAAAAATTCAGGTAGTCCCAGTTGTGAAATTATGGCATAAAGAATGGTAAAACAGTGGCACAATGTTTGGTGATAGTGAGGAAGAAGGGTGCTCAAAGTAATATTCACTAAGATATTTCTTGTATCTTAACCACAACAACTTCCAACAAGATCCCTACTGATCAATTGACTTCCATATGCTCTTAATTTCAAGCAAACTATTCATGAAATTGGGTGTAGAAGCAAAGGAAGAGGGTATCACTTACTTCTTATCGAAGTGATCCTAGGTGTGTATGAAGATTTTTAGAGAGTATCGAGCCACTGTGACTCATGTTTCTCCTCTAAATTCCTCATGTAGATCCTCTCGGCCCTCATGTGGAAATTGCAGGTATGCCTGTAACTTTATCCTATAGCACTATGAAGGTAGGGTTTGAAACTCCTCGATGACACTCTAATTTCTCGATGCACTAGATTTTTCTTCCTCCACTAGTTTTTAGAATGAGTGATAGTGTAAATCGAGTCGAGCCAACACATAATACCCTTTTTTGGTTAAAATTTTGGACCATTGTGGTGACTTGGCATTAACACGAGTTTCTTCTTTTGGACCATTTTCCCCACTAACTGTCATCATCTACCCCTCCTTGTGATTATCACCCCACTCTTCGAGGAAATAAGTTTGTTTTGAGTTGGCATTTCCATGCTGCATGGGTAACCTAACTCACACTTGAGATGACTAGTTGAGGGTGGCCAAGTTCACTAGCCACCTCCAGTCTATTAAAACACCTTTTCTAAATTAAAACACATTTTTGTCATTTTTATAAATAAGGAGGAGGTTAGGGTTGACATAATTGAGCCTACCTGTGGACCGATCTGTTGCAGGCTTGTATGCTGGAGTTGGACCATATATCATGATGAACAAGGTAGTTAATCTCTTTGACTTGTTTCCTGTTGGCCCTAATTTTTGGTCCATTTTTGCTTAAGGAAACTTACTTTTAAATCTTATATTATCCATCCATTTTTCATCACATCCACCTAATTTTGATGTATTTTATTCATATTTAGGTATTTAATTTTAATTTTGCAATTTCTAGAATTTTTTATGAAAATTGAATTTCAAGTGCAATTTTTGGACAGAATCAGAAATTCTCGTAATAGCTATGTGGATGTCATATTTGCAAGATACATGGGCTTGAGTTGGATACATGTATGGAAAGCTTAGGAACTAGGACTGAACTAGCTCCAATTATTGTAGTCAAAACAACCTAAATCAGGCCCGGTCAAAGCTGGTCAAACAGGACCAGTCATCCAGAAAATCCCTAGGAAATAGAGCAGTTTTATGATTTCATGGGATTGTCCATATTTTTAGTGATAGATTGGATGGATTTGACTTGGATATATGTATATTAGTAGATATAGTTGTTAGAGAGACTTTAGATCAGTTTGTTTCATGATCTTCTATTTAAAGCCAAAACTTTGAAGGCTTATGTCATGCAGTTTTTGTATAATTTTATGCTAAGACATTTGAATATTTGAAGTTAATTTGAAGAACTTGTTCTACTTCCATTTTTGTTCATTGGTGTGTATGAGTGACTAAAGTTTCAGTAGTTGATGACATCCTCAAGTGTGCAAGGCACGGGTGGAGGGCCCCCACTCCAAGCTAAGTACACTTCATTGTTAAACTAGCTTAATTTTCATGAACTAATTGCTTCAAATTTGTTTACTTGTTTTGTTTTAGATTTGCTTACTTGAATTGATGTATAATGATTTATGTTGCTAATGAATCTTCGTTTTTTTATCATTCTGATAAGGGACAACAAAGTGTTCAAGTTGAATCCTCCTTCTATTGAATTAATGGATCAAAACTAGAATTCATCTTTATTGTGTTCAAGCAGTTTTATGCAATTTCAATTTTCTAACAATAGCATAATGATGAGTGAATTATGATGAGGAATACCAAATATCTCTTAAGTTAGGAGTCTCCTTCATTGTTTATTTATGCATCTTAAGCTGTTGTTAATTAATGATTTTTTATTTCTATTCATCAAGCGATATTGTAGAAGAAGGACACAAATGGATCTCTTAAGTTAAGAGCCACTTCATCTCTCATACATTGCAGAAGTGAATTAGAAATTGTTTAAATAGATTTATATTTGTAATATGCACTTCCTTAATTCTTCATATTTTATCTTCTAAGCTTGGCTACATCTGATATCCATACATTGTGGACATGCCTCCAAGTTTTACAAACCTGGATTGATAATGAATACTTGTGTTAATTTGTGTTAATAAATTAGCCCAAGATTTTGGCATTGTTGTCGGGGAGGAATTCATCAACATAGTAAAATAGAAGATTAAAAAAAATCTAAAAAAAAAATTGATAAAACAAAAACAATAAAAATTCAATTATGTTACATTTTTCTTAGTTATGTTTCTTTATGCCTAGAAATATAGATCCTAAAGGTAGATTTATTAAACAAAACCCCCCATGAATAGAAATAGGACGATCAAAACTAACCACGTCAATTACTGGTAAACCAACAATAGAGGAATTAGAAGAAAAACATAGAACAGAACAAAGATTAAATTTAATTGAAAGGCAAACCTTGTTAGACTGGGAGGTGAAAAGAAAACAATCTCAAAAAGAAACACCTACTTCAGGAAAACAAAAAGAAATTGTTAAACTAAATCAACCCATTTTTGTGTCCATATATCAACCTATTTTTGAAAAGAAACAACAACCTAAATCTCAAGTTGTCATCAAAATAGTTGAAGCTATGACAGAAGAAGGACACGGATCTGTTATTCTTACTCCTTAACAAAGACTTGAATATGAAAGACAACAAAGAGAATGGAGAAGAAAAAAAGAGGAAGAGGAAAAAAAAGAAAATGACAGAAAGAGAGAAGAGGATAGGAAAAGAGAAAATGATAATGAATAGGAAAATATTGATGATCAAGAAGCTATTTTTGGCTTTCCAATATTAGATACAAGCGCAATAGTAGGAGAAGATGTGAAAATGAAAAACATTCCACCTTCTGTATTGCCTAACTTTTACGAATGTCAACAGAAGATCCTGACTCATTTATGTTTGAATTCGACATCTTGTGTAGAACTTATGGATACACAGATGACACACACAAACTTCGTCTCTTTCTTGCTACTTAGAAAGCAACAGCCTTAAAATGGTTCATGGGTTTAGGATAACGAACAGTAACTTCTTGGGATGACATGAAGAAAATATTTCTTAAAAAATACCAAGCCAATTGTAGGCCTAGGGACTTGAAAGAGGATGTTTTCAGAGTGACACAACAAGAAGATGAAAGTTTAGAAGAATACTTAGAAATATTTGCTTACAATCTACAAAAGTATAAACAACACTAACTAAACCAAGAAACCATTCGAACAATCTTTTTCAAAGGTATAAGAGATGAATACCTTGACATTGTGAATGTAATGGGCAAAGGTAACATTTCAAACTTGCCATTTAATGAAATTGCAAAATTATGTCAAAAATATTTTAGAGAAAGATCAAAAGTCAGAAGAAGAGATGTTAGTTCGAAAGCAGCAAAATCAACAACAAGAGGGGAGACAAGAGCAGAGATGGGAAGCTTGGTGGAAAACTTCAAAACTGATCTTCTAAGTACATTAGGGACACAAGTAGATGTTTTAAAAGAAAACAAAAAGAAATAAGAATAATAACAAATCTTAGCAATCTTTTGTCCCAAATGTAAAAAGAGGCATGCATTAAGAGAATGTCCTTTAGATAGTGTACAAGTTTGTGGCCTTTGCAAAGAAAACCATTTAATAGAAAACTGTCTAAACTTGAAATAATTGCAATTGAATCTAATGGAAGAAGTACAAGTAACATAAGGTTTCTATTATGTGGCACCAAGAAGGCCTTGGCAGCCAAGGATTCCTCAATAATTCCCTCAACGAAACTATCAGTATCCTCCTAAAAACTATCAGTACCCTCCTCAAAACTATTGGAACACCCCAATGCCATGGCAAGCTTGGCCTCCACAACAATATCAAAACAAACCTGCACAAGGTTGGAGAGGATATGGTTATGGAAACCATCCACCTCAACAAATGTATCCTCAATAATACCAACAACAATACTAGCAACAATATCAACAACCATTCCCATACCAATAGTTCCAACAATATCCACAATCCATGCCATTTCCACAATAGAATCCCACACCATTACTAACAAAGCCACAGCAGCTACAATTGCCTTCAAACCAACCCAGACCAGCTCAACTACCAGCTCATCCTGTGGCAAATCCGAGCAATAAAATGGATAAACCTGCATACAATGTGGAAGAAGCAACATATTTTCCAACATACTCCATTCTTCCCATAAATGATGTCCATTTAAGGTCTGAGAATGTGCTGCATAAGAATTCTCTTCCAATCATAGAAGAACCAAATGAACAAGGAGAACAACATGAAACTTCACATTCAAAAAATCAAAGTCAGAGTCACTTATAATTCTAAAGTCACTTTATCTTTTATTTAAGTTATAGTTTAGTTGGTAGTTCATGAAGTACCATTGTAAAAGTGACTTTCACTTATTTATAAAAGTGGGTCACATAAAGTAATATTTTTTAAAAAGTGAGCTAATTAGATTAAGTTTGGAAATGGGGGGATTTCTTTTTAATATAACATTATCATTCACTTCCCAACATTCACGTGGTTCGTCTGCGTCTTCAAAAAATCATAACTTCTTCATTCAGAAGCAGTTTTCAGAGCCCTTTTTTTAATCAACCTAATTTTTAGAGATATTTCCATTGGAACACTTAGTTTCAACATCTATAGCTTCAGTTTCTTTTAAAACGAAAAGTCCATGCCTAGTTATTCTTGGCAACACCAACTACTTCCAATGACTAAAAGGAAAAACTATCATAACTCAAACACCACCCTATCCAAATAGGTTAATAGAGAAGAAAATTCAAATGACCCTTCCTGAATTTGATATTTTGAATGAATTGAAAAGTGCTTATGTAAAAATTCCTTTATTACAAGGGATCAAAGAAATACCAATTATGCTAAAATAGTAAAGGAATTATGCATGAAGAAAAATGGTAAAAAGAAGAAGGATCCTACTACAATCCAAGTCATTGGAAAACTAGCAAGCCTCATGTCTACAAAGACAACAGTAGAAAAATATACTGACCCTGGTATCCCTATGGTTACTATTTCAATAAACAATTTTTCAGTTCCAAACACATTGATAGATTTGGGAGTAGTTATAAATGTAATGACTATAGAGACAATGAAACATTTAGATTTAAACAACATTAGATCTACTACTACAATCTTAGAGTTAGCAGATAGATATAAAGTTATAGTAGAAGGAATATTAGAAGATATCATAGTCTCTTTGGATTCATGGGAGTATCTTGTAGACTTCCTCATTTTGCAGCCAAAAACAAACTTGGGAGGACATCCTCTAATCTTAGGAAAACCATGGTAAGCCACTACTGATGCCTTTATAGGATGCAAATCTGGAAGTATGATTATTGCACATGGAGATGAGAGAAAACACATCACACTTTATTCTCCAGCACAAGCACCTTCTTTAGTATCAATGCTTGGAGGACATGAACAATAGCAAACTAAATCGGTTCTAAGTATTAACCAAGTCTTTCATCTTAGAGAAGAAGAGGAGAACGAAGATCTATTGGATCTTTTCATCTCAGAACCAAATATTTCAAAGCAGCTTAGAGCAGCACAGTATGAAGTTGCAAGTAATATTTTGAACCACTATTTTCAGGAAACCTGCACAATCCAATCACTACAAGAATCATTCACAAATATTTTTCCTGTAAACACAATTACCAATACAACTAAAACAATTGAAATTTATCATGGAAAACATTTGAACACTGGTAATAGCTTACAATCGTCACAAGAGAAAGAGGTAATAGCATTATTACAAGAGTACTCAAAATATTTTGCTTGGTATTACACAGATATGCAGGGAATTCATCCCAGCACATGTATCCACCACATCTATACCGATGACCAGATTAAACTAGTAAGGCAGCCCCAAAGGCGGATGAACCCAATGATGAAGGAAATAGTGAAAGAAGAACTACATAAACTATTGGAAGTTGGGTTCATCTATCCTATTTCTAAGAGACAATGGGTTTCTCCCTTAGTGGTAGTACCAAAGAAAAATAGGAAGTGGAGGATATGTGTAGATTACCGGGAATTAAATAAGGCAACATTAAAAGACCATTTCCTGCTACCATTTATTGACCAAGTCCTAGATTCATTAGCTGGGAAGAAATTCTTTTCTTTCCTAAATGGGTTTAGTGGGTATAATTAGATTAGAATAGCAATGGAAGACTAGGACAAAACAACATTTACCTGCCCATGGGGAACATATGCATACAATGTTTTGCCATTTGGGCTATGTAATGCACCTGCAACTTTCCAAAGAGCAGTTCTGGCAATATTTGCTGATCTGATCCATGAATGTGTAGAAGTCTACGTGGAAAACTTCACTGTATATGTAAACACATATGACGATTGTTTGAAAAATCTCGAAAAAGTTCTAAAACAATGCATAGAGACAAATCTGCCCCTGTGTAATGAAAAATGCTACATGATGTTAATAGAAGGGATAGTGTTAGCACACCATATTTCCTCATTAGTAATTATGGTGGAACCTGCCAAAATTCAAGTCATTGTGAATTTAATGCCACCTACAACACAAAAGGAGTTAAGAAGTTTCTTGGGTTATTCAAGCTATTATAGGTGATTTATTGAAAATTTCAGTAAAATAGCATAGCCTCTATTCAAGTTACTTGTAAAGGATGTTGAATTCCAATGGACAAATCATTGTCAAAGTGCATTTCAAATATTGAAAGAAAAACTATCCATTGCCCCCATTCTTCGAGGACCGAATTGGTCTTTTCCATTTCATATTTCCATAGATGTATCTGATACTACTATAGGTGCATCACTTGGACAAAAAGAAAACTTGTTCAATTATGCTATATACTTCATAAGAAAAAAACTTAACACTAGTAGAATTGAACTACACAATTACAGAGAAAGAAATGTTAGTTGTACTACATGTTGTATACAAATTCGGGCATTACATAATAGGCTACCAAGTGTCCATTCACACAGACCATTCAGCAACCAAATACTTAATGAAAAAAGCAATCACAAATGGTAGAATAACAAGATGGTTACTATTTATGCTATAAGTTAGCATTACAATTCAAGATCGACTAGGGAAAGACAATCAAGTAGCTAATTTCCTTTCAAGGCTTCATACACATGGTGATCCAAATCATGTTTCAGATAATTTTCCAGATGAACATTTATTTGCAATAACTGTAAAAACACCATGGTTTGCAGATATAGAAAACTATTTATCCTCTAGGAAATTACCAACCCAGTTCACAAATAAACAAAAATGAATCATTATTAGAGAAAGATCTAGGTATAGCTGGGTGAATGGTGATCTATTTTATACTAGCTCTAATTTGATAATAAGAAAATGTGTTAGAGAAGACAAAATACTAGAAATTTTGAAAGCATGTCATGACGAGCCATGTGGTGGTCATTTTGCAGACAAGCGGACACCTTAGAAGGTGATGCAACTCGGCTACTAATGGCCAGCAATCTTCAAAGACTCCAAAGCCTATGTCAAGAGGTGTGATGATTGCCAAAGAATAGGAAGACCAATAGTATCAAATGAAATGCCACTTAAGACACAAGTACTCATAGAACCATTCAAGAAATGGGCTTTGGATTTTGTGGGACCAATAAATCCACTATCAAACGGAAAGAAGTATATCTTGGTGTGTACAGACTATGTAACTAAGTGGGTTGAGGTAAGGAAGTAGCAAGAGCGACAGAAAATACAATGGTCACTTCCTCTTTGAGGAAATCTTTGTCAGATTTGGGGTACCAAGACAGATAGTGACTGACCAAGGCACTCAGTTCACTTCAAAACTTGTTCGAGATCTTACAAAAAAGTACAAGATCAAACACAGAAAATCAACAATGTACCATGCTCAAGTAAACAGACAAGTGGATGTGACAAATAAAGTCCTAGAAAATATGATGACGAAGACAGTACAAATGAACAAGAAGGATTGGTTAGAAAATTTAAGAAATGCACTATGGGAATACAAAATAACATGGAAAAACACAATTGGGTTCAATTCATATCAGTTAGTGTATGGAAAATAAGTCTTACTATCCATAGATTTTCAGATACACAGATTCAAGTTAGCAGAAAAGTTAGGACTAGAATTGTCTGAAGAACAACAACAGATAATGGAATTAAATCAGCTGGATGAACAGAGACAACATGTAGTGTAACACACAACACTAGTGCATCAGCAAAGAATGAAATGGCATGATTGATTCATCAAGAACAAGACATTCAACAAGGGATACTAGGCATTACTGTTTGACTCCAAATTCAAGGATTTCAAGGAAAAGTTTACAACTCATTGGCTGGGGCCATATGAGATAGAAGAAATATTTGATAATGGAGTCGTTTAGATAAAAACAATTGATAAAGAGTCTACTTCATTTCTAGTTAATAGACATAGGCTTAAAATTTACAATAAGCCTATAAATAAAGAAGATTTTGTAAAAAAATGACAAGAGAGATAGACCTAGAAGTGATCGAATAGCATAGCAATATGCCTTCCAGAACTCTAGAAGAAGAAGAGTAAAAAAAAAAAACATAAATATATATATAAACAATAAAAAGTTGGCTAGTGAAAACCAAGCAACTAATGCAAAGAAAAAAAGAATTCATAGAGGAAAACCAACTAGTTTGGCCTGTATGAATTCACATTTTTTTTTTTATTCTCACAACAGTTTGATTTTTCAGAATGAACCTCCAAAACAAAACAAGACTTGAGGACAAGTCTTCAGATAAGAAAGGGATAAGTTGCAAAAAGAACTCAGTTGAGCAGCTAGAAGTTTGAGCAACTGAATTGAAGAAGGAACTTGAATTGTATCGCAGAAGGGACCTGAAGCATTATTTGAAACATTTTGCAGAAGGGACCTGAAATGTTAGGAAAAACATTTATATACTACATTAAAAAAAAATACATCATAGTAGGGACCTGAATCTTCAAATACCAATTGCAAGAGGGACCTGAGTGACATCAACAATCCATGAACCTGAATCAGTGAAGAATGCAAGAACATAAAGCATAAATAAAGACTATATTTCAATCTATCCAAGACATTTCATCAAATACATTTGACCAAGAGGACATCATCCAATACTGTCAGGGAGTAAAATTACTATGAATACAAAATTTTGCTCTTGAAAATTTGAAATTTTTAGAAATTTTTAGAGCTTGTTAAAATTAAGTTAGTACCTGAATGCATATTTTACTTACATATTCATTTCACTACCCTCATCCTATTATTTTTACTTACATATTCATTTCATTACCCTCATCCTATTTATATATTTATACCCATTATCCTACATTTAATCCTATAAACATCCTCCAAATATTCATTTCATATTCTATACTTATATTTCACATTCCATTTACATATTCCACATTCATTTCATTTCATAACCCTAAGTATTTCATAACACTAAGCATTTTTCTTTTAAATCAAAACGGATCAAAATATAGAGTTCAATAGTTGAAACCCTAGAAACCTAGAACCTGCACAAACATACACAACATTAGTATCATGGAATTAATTTCAAACATGACCTAAATATGGAAACATGCGCATTATAAAGTAATATGAAGTGGAATAAATCAAAATGATTTATTGTGATAAGTTATAATAGCGCATAAGAATGATACTATTGAAGTGCAAGGGCTATTATAATAATCGTGTAATGACACTACAATGCAAAAACATGTTATGAGTGCCTCGAAGGAATAAGCCATAGGTAATGGAGGTAATGGATATAAGGGAGAAGTACGATGAGAGTTGAATGGAGACAAGACCATAAACCATGTAATCAAAATTGTTTAACACAACGATGAAAACACAATGCATAACAAATATGAGCCAGTTGTAATAAAACATATGGTATGCAAACAATACGATGGAATGAGTAACATATCAGTCAAGGTCAAGCAATGAACGTTGCGATGGCGTTGTGGGTTGCAATGGAGGACAGACACGATGGAATGAAGGACAACCATGATTGAAGCAATCAAACAATGCAGCAAGTGAAATGGTCAAACGAAATTTAAAAATACAACAGTAAAGGTTTCAGAACAACGTCGAGAGTTTGCATTCAACAGAGCTTCACACATATTCTGCCATTGTACACATAGAGCGTGGTGAATATCATTCCCTCTCCACCATCACAACCGTTTTGAAGGCTTAGGGAGAGTAACGAAGTATTGTAGAAGCCATTAGCCCACAGTGTGAGCTTGAGATGAGTGATTTGAGATAAAAAAACACAGAAGTAGAGGAAATCAAACCAGAAGGAGAAGTTAGGAGATATAATGGTTGGAAAGCGGAGTGATAATAAGGAAACCCAGAGAAAACTAAGAGATAAGCCAAGGAGACTAGCAGAGAAGGCGGAGTTAGTTGAAGAAGATATTGTGAGAAGCAAGGTAAGATCAAAACTTGATCTCCCTCAATGAATGCAACATATGTTTATGAGAAAATCTCAAGATTTTTTTATAAAACATAAGTTAAACTCCAGGATATGGAAAGTGCTCCAACCTCCATTTGTCATTTGTCATTAGTTGTCTCTTCCACCAATAAAGGTTTTGAAATGAAGTTTAACAAGTGGCAACCATAATGAAATGCAAGTTAGTTGAGTCACGACAAAGATAAAATCAAGATAAATCATTGTAGATAGGTAACTTAACTTAGAAACTCCACGAAATAGCCAGATTGAATAACGAAACAGAGTGTTTACATGAAGTTTTGCTTACATGTTTTCGTTGAGATTGAGTAATAAAAAAAAGCATTTTAGTGTAGTTTTGAAAACGCATGGTCGCGCCAAGTTAAAACAGAGTTTTTAGTTGTAATATTGATTACATAAACATGTGTTTTCAATAAAGATTTGGTAGTGAGACAAAAGAACAAGTTAAAGTTTGGCTGCATAAATAAATGTCTATACCAAATTGGTCAATGAAGACAGAGTATTGAACTTGTATTTGAATGAATAAAACAAATTAATTCGTTGAATATATGGTATGGTTGATTGTATAAACAGTGAGTTCAAATTGTATAAACAATGAGTTCAATTGCATAAACAGTGAGTTCAGATTGCATGTTTGATTGCATGGACAGTAGGCCTTAATTAAACAACCAGTGAACGAAGAAATGACTCCAGTCTGACATAGGAATGATTTTTACAACCATAAGAGAGTGATAAGGGGAATGAAAGTCGAAAGGAGAAGTCATGATATGATTTTGTTTATTTTATAAAAAAAAATCAAAATGAAAGCAGAGTTTGATTTTCAATTTCCTTCTTATAAACAGTGATATGTATAAAGAGGAATACTTCATTTGTATGGACAGAGCATATTTTTTATGAAATAGGAACAGAGCCGAGAATGGTGTTGGCTTGATGGGGCCTGACCTAGGTTCATAGTTATTTAGCCAAACAAATCCCTGTACTACTGGCCCTTTCAGCAACACCCTATGGAGTGCGGACTGAGGTCTCACCTGAAGCAGTATGGGGGGATGCTAGAACCAAGTTTTTGCACCCTTGAGATATCTAAGGTGTCTCTTTAGTCCAAATATGAACCAGCCTCACACAAGTCACTTCGCGCACTCTTCTGACCTGCGATGCTTTCACGCTGCTAAGGCAACGATCTGTGCTAATTCCCCAAGCTACATCACAGATCTTACTTGTCTTCCTTATAAGAGTTAGTTAACTTCATATAAATAGATACTTATCTTATGTTTACTTATTCAACACATTCATATAAGTTCGTGCAACATATAAACAGTAAACTTGCAATTCATACCCAATATACCAAATAGGAAAAAGATACACAAAATGATAAGAAACTTCTCTTTATTAATTCCCCAATGGTTATAGACTCGACTCACCCTGCACACTCAGTTGCAGGGGTCCACTGATCCGAATTTAAACAGGAACGCAATAAAATACAGAGATAACCATAAAGACAAATATGCAGTGGAAATAATACTTCATTTCATTACTGTAAAATACTAAAATATTCTTACAAATAGAAATGGAAATAACCCAGCTAGGGCGATGGTAGCTTACCTCTGAGAAGAGATGTGTCGGCTACATGCCTCTGAACTGTTCTCCAAAAATTGTTTTACAATGAGGCTCGAGGGCCTATTTATTGTTGAGAAACAATGGAAAACCCTTCACATTCCAAAACCTAACCCTAGAAGATGAAACGCCAAATTGTGGGCCCCATTTTTGGGTAAGTTGGTACATCAACTTCCCGGGGTCGCGAATTGGTCGTACTATCTCTGTTTGACGCGCATGATAGCCCGTTGGAAAGATCTCTCAGAGGACTACGACAGAAATGGCGATTTTTAGATAGAAAAATTGCTGGCAGTGGATTTCCCAAAAAACGTCGTTTAGGGCCTCAAAACAGCTCCAGAAGTTTAGGACCCAAAAAAACTGCTAAAAATAGTAAACTGTGCTATAATTAAGGAAACAGAAAAACTAAAAGAGACAGTTGTGGGGGTCCAAATGGGATAGGAGGGTGGCCACTGACATCCACCTGGATCATCCACGCACTCAGCTGCAGAGCCTTCTCCTACTCTACGACCCAACGAATCACCCTATACTTAGATCTGACTCAATTCATTGTTATTCATTCCATTCCCTTGATGTTCCTTTACAGCTTAGAGCCTCGCTCTATTAATACAATCCCATGGTCCATGAACCATGCGTAGATCTCTCAAGCTGACATTACATTATAAAAATGAGGGCTAACAACCCTCTGACTCATTTACAATCTTCACGCCCACACATCGTTGAGTCTTTACATTAGACTTAGTCAAAACTTGGGCTCTAAGCCCCAAAACTTGCCTTGGGGGATCCCATGCCCAATAGGCCCCCAACATAAACATCATGACATGCCCTTGAGTCACTCTGTCGGTGCAGAGATCTTCGCGCAGAGACCACCCAACTCTGCTCGAACTGCTACAAGGTCGACAGCGCACTGAACGGCTGCCTGTTGTATCTCCTAGAAGTGTTGTTTGGAGACCGTGGTATCTGGACTACTTCCCTATAGCTGCTCCTGTTTCCCCTGCATCTACATGAGCTTGCCTTCAATTATTGCTCTGATAGGCCTCATCGATCCAAGGCTGGATGCACACCTTCAGAACCGCTTCTCTATGCCGCACTGCATCTACCTTCTTAAGCACTTTGGCCTATTGCATTCATGAGAGCCTCTGTGTAAGGGCCATTGTTTGTGCAGTCCCTTTGACGTTGTGATACTATTTCTGTATCTCATGCGCCTATGTTTCTAAGTGTTGTATGTTTGGGTCCTCCTGTAGAGTGGTGAGTACCTCAAACAATTCTTCCAAATTTTGGTGCAGTTTTTTACTACACTACTGATCTCCTCCATCCCTGATGTAATGGCATTGGCACGCTATTTCGTTACCTCTAGAGGAGTTGAAGGCTATGCCTTCAACCGAATCTCTTCTATCTGAAGGTTCAGCTCGAACTGAACCTTTGCCATCTCTTCTCATGCCTCGTGCACTCCTGCTTCTAACCTTTGGATGTGTGCCTCTGCTAGTGCTTATGTTGGGATGGCCAGCTCAGGGACCATCTGGAAGGCTTCTTCAATTACCTGTATCATTTACCTGTTCTAAGACATGACATCATCGTGCTATAAGCTCAACTACTCCATGTTGATCCTTTGTTCACTCAACACCTATAGCACATGGCTCTCCCTAGCCCGTAGTTCTGTAGTAATCCCATCCTGCAGAACATAGAGCATCTCCTGAGGGAGCGCAAAAATGTTGATCCCTATTCCTTTCAATGCACTTACTGTAGGCCTATCGGCCTCATTTGCTATAACCAGTGCCCCCTTTGGCAACACTACTGTGTTGGTCATACGAGCATGCAGCATTTCCTCGGTTACAGTTGTTCCTACTGCGAGGTTGGTCGAGAGAGTACCAACTTGAGGAGTGCGTACCTGCAACTTCTGAATATCTGCTTGGAGGGCCCCCAACACAATTTGATTCTCCTCCACAAAGTTCTGGAGGGCCTCTGTGGTGACGTCGTGCACCGTCTCTCTTATACCATGCAAATACCCCTCAGTAAGGGTGATCGAGTCGATAGACATCCTAGACGCTTTTACCTTCTTGCGTGACCCCACATGCTCTCTTAGGAACTGCACTTCAATTGTGTCAAAATTGTCTGTGGGTTTGTTCCATCCTCCTCTATCTTTGTCTCCATCTCTTGCTCCTGCTTAGGCGAAGGTGACTTCCGGCCTACACGCAACATTTTTGCTACCTTCTATGTTTCTGCTACAACAATTATTTGTTCTGTTGCTATCTGCGCACCGTCCCATGCCTCTTGCGCCTTTGTTGTTGCTGCCTCTTTTCTTCTTTTCTCTGCCAACTGTGCCATCCGCAGTTTTGTCTCCTCCTTCATCCGCTGTGCAGCAGACTTTTCCATTTCCGTCGCGGAGGTGGCTGGAGTGCGCCACTCTAGCGGCCATGCCTCAAGCACATCGAAGATAACATCATCCGTGGCCATGTACGGGAGTTGATTCCACTTCTTTGTGGGATCCTTGCATGCCCTGCGGTAGATGTGATGAAAGTCCACTTTAAAATCTCCAAAACTTTGTAGGCTATTGTAGACAGTGGGTGATAACCATGGCTTGTGTGAATCCCCATCCTGATGTTCATCTCCATAAAAAACCAAAATATTTTACTATCTTAGATCCGGTGCGCATCTTTAGTGGCCCACAACGAAGCATACTTCACGGCCTCCAGGAGATCCCTTGAAATTGTGGGGAACTAGTTGTCCTCAGGCAATTCCCTAGCCACCAGTACTATGCACAATACAAGCCATGCATAGTGGAAGGTTTTCCCTTGTTCCTGTGCCTCGCGGCAATTCTCCAAGAACTCCTTGCACAAGAATTTAGACTAGTTAAATTGGACCCCCTCTGCACATTGTTCGGCAAGTGCAACCACCGGTGTGGGCACCTCATCCGCGTGGCACTTCTGCATGACCTTACCCACCAGTATTTGAGTTGCAACTCTGGTTGCCTTGTTTTTGATATTGGAGATCACGTAGCCCTTCTTTTTCTTCTCTAGCTTGTATTTATTTTTCATGGACTCCGTGATGGCCAAATCACTACTTTTACCCTCTGAAATGTCTGTTGGGTCTTCCCCTTTACAAGGGAGTTGGGTAATTATATGGATTAGGTGGTCCGTGATGGGGATGGGCTCCTACAGCCACAAACACCCACCATGCACTAGGCAGAGTAGCTACCTGATGACGAAGATAGTCACTAGGGCGCGATGGTAATGCGGCACCCATAGCAGGTTCAACAACCCTGTCTTTTTGACTACGCGTAACCACTTACATGGCTCCAACTCTATGACTCCCACTATAGTGTTTTGCTTCGGCTTCATGAGTTGTGAAGTCACCAAGTGAGGGAATTTCTCATGGTCAACGAGATCCCAATCTTCGAACATCAAACTCGGCACCCATCCCAGGTGCACTCCTTCAAAAATGATATCATCAGGGAGCAGCGGAGTGTAGAGAGATCTTACTCTCATCTAGGTCCTTACGCACCTTTGCTTTCCCCTTCCACGGAGGAACATGCGTGGGTAGCTTGGTTGGAGGGTGCGTGCCCTCGGTTTCTTCCTCAATGTCTTCGTCCTCATCCTCTTCTATCAGGATGTCCTCAAGGTCTTCCTTCTCCTGATCGATTTCCAAGTTAACCACTTTCCCTTTTACCTCAATGGTCAATTTAGTTGTCAGCGGGTTTCGAGGGGACATGCGCACCAGAATCATGGGCTACTTATCCTTCTTAGGCCTCAGTGTGCGCGGCAATTTAGCGATTTCCACAACTATCGGAACGCTCTCAAGGGCATCTTCTACTGTCATGGCCTTCGTAGCCTCCTCGGCAATCATTTCTCTGATTTCCCTGGCTTCTTAAGGCGCTTCCATTTTGTTTGTCCACAAATCTCCCAACTACTCCACCGGGTGCTCAAACAATGCTCTCAATAGGTTAAACATGTCTCAGTTCATAATACTCTTGGTGCACGATAGCTCAATTCATGAATGACCAAGTGTTGCTTGCTGGGTAGCCCTTTGCAATTTATAGCGTCTTTTGAATTTGAATTCGACCGTTCCCCCCAAATCCAATTCATTAATGCTCCCTTGGCAGCAGATTTTCCCAAATCTTTCCCATAAAGCTCATCTTAAATCCCTGTCACCTGCTCCATTTGGTCTCAAACCAAGCATCACATCGTGAATAGTGACTAAAACAGTCACTTTCCAGCCAACCCGCGGGGCAGCGCAGCCACCCTTACAATGTCGCGCACCCTGTGACACTTCTCTCCTGTGTGCAGCCCTGACATCATGCAGCTCTTGGATAGAGTAGTTTATAGTCTAGCGCCTCCTTTAAACTACCTTAGGTGCTAATAATATGATTCCCACTACTATTCAGGTGGTGGAGTCACCTGTATAAGGCTTCAATCGGCCATCCATAACTTTTCCTGGAAAAAAATCCACCTTTTTCTTTTACTATCTACATTGCGCACTTCACCATTTGCATCGCGCCACCATGGGTGATCCCTCTATTAATAAATGGTCCAATCCAAGGCATCACGCTGATTAAATCTCAGTGGTAGTCCCCAATTTTTTCAATGTAATCGTGCATACCCTGTCTTATCACCACAGTTTTATTATTGAGAAAATCCTTCTTTATTTCTTCCTCAAGCTTCTTGATTTCCACTTCCACCAGAGCACTTTTCTCCCTTAACCGCACTCTTTATTTCATGAGTTCTTGGAGTGTAAGATCACCCTGTCAAATTTCTTCCTTAGGTCCCAAACATTCTTCTTTGTTTAGCTGCACAATCCCTTCTTCCAAGGCTCTGCGAACCATCATATCCATCAGCGCTACTATGCATGGACTAGGCATAACATACTCTATTAGGATTACAACGTTTGCTCCATAGGTCAGCCTAGAAGACATCTATCCCATCAGTTTTTTTCACGTTTTCCTATAAGCCCACAAAATTGATGGTATGTGCAGGTCCCAATCACTTCACTACTCATTATATACCCTATTCAGTGCTTCGCGTACTTTGTTAAATGCTTCTGCTTGCGTAACCTTCTATGCACTCATTTTTTTCACCCTCTATCGTTCCAACTAGAGGGATCGTTTGTTGGAAATAATACTAAGAAGGGGGTGTGAATCAGCATTATCAAATCTATAACTTTTTCATTTCCATAGTCAGATTTACATATGCTACTTCATTGAAGGTAACTCATGTGTCCATGCAACTGTATTCAAGCCAACCAACGTATATTCGACAAACTTATGATTCAATTAATTCATCATATGTTGATCTTTAGTCAGTGCATGAGTACTTCATTAACCATATAAACACTAACCATGTGCAGTAATAACAAAAAAAACCATCACACATAAGAAACACACATGAACACTAAGATTTAAGGTGGAAATCCAATGTGGGTGAAAACCACCTACTGCGATCGTCTCTTTCTTCTTTTAATAATAAGAAAATATCTTTACAAACTTGTACTGGTGCAGACTCATACCAGTACGTAGGCTTCTACCTGCAGAAGGTTATAACCCTCTCTCGTTCTCTAGCTTCTAGTGGAAGGGAGCTACAACCCCCTAGCTCTTGTACTAGCCAATATGTTTACTAGTACGTAGGTGCCAGCCTATAGAAAAACTCCATTCTTCCACCAGGGACCATGTTTCATGAATTTTTAGACTGGATGCTCCTGGCACATATCAAAACATATGAATACCTTGATTCATCAATAACCCATCAGAACTTTAGAAACTCAAACTTCATCAATCAACATGCAGTTAATATGAAACAATCAGATCACTGTCATCAGGACACTGTGGTGAACCCAGAAACCTACATCAACATTCAGAACCAACTGAAACCTCAAAAATTCATTGTCATACTGTATACACTACTTCAATGAATAAAACCTACATGTATACGCTCTTATATCGAGACGAACCTGCGTACAGATCTGCAAATATTGACTCGGAACTTTGCTTTGATTGCAAGCTTCAAACAAACCCAGATCATGATGATAATGAATAAAATAGATGCAAAACTTTAGATCTAGCCTCAACCAATATTAGATCATTCAAGAATAATTAATTTTAGGTCTCATGATCCTGATCTAATATTGAACTCAAGGTGCACATAAATATTTCAAATCTAGTCCCAAACATAACCCCGCAACATAAAATATACTTCAGATAGAAGTATTCCTTAGAATCTTATTCACTTCCACTACTGGCCTTATGATCCTCTCTTCTTTATATAGTTTTTGGCCTTTCTCAATACCATGGACCGAATCCACTTAGGACCAATAACTTGGATAAAATACCATGGACCGAATACCTCGGACTGAATACCTCGGACCAAAACCATGGTTTTCAACATGTACACACTTTGCCTTCTGTGGGAGTGCATGTGTACGTTATACGCTATTTCTGTTCTGCATACCTGCGTGTATACGCTGCTTGGACTAAGTGTACCTGTGTGTATCTCTTAAATTGCTCTTACATCATCTTCTTCCTTCAACTTCTTTATTCTGATCAGTAGACCTTAGTTCCATCTTCCTAATCCTCTGTACCATTTCCTTGTAACCTCTGAATATACCTGTTATACTGTGAGTTGCATTTTACCAAAACTAAATTGACATGTGAATGAGCTACCAGCAGGGACAACACTCGTATCATAATGCCAACATAATTCACGTAATTGCCTCCCCAACACATGCTTATTGACCGTATTCACCAACGTGAAGTCCATGTGCATCCGCGCAAGTTGTTTACCATATGCATATACCCACTTGGAAAGATGTGCGCACGGACCATCCCATCCATTGTATTTATCTACTAATCTTACTTGAGTCTTTCCAAACTGTGTGCGCATCATACTTCTACATGCGTGCCAGTCATCAATGTTTCCTTTGCATGTACCCCACCATCTCGCGGCCATAGCGTGTAGTACCCAATTCAAGGCTTCGAAACATTGTTTCTCTGGCACCTCTCTCTCAAATTTGTCCAAGAAAGCATCTACCTCACCTAATCCATCATAAGTAGGTAAATCTCTCATTTTCATTGAAACGCAGCACAGCGACCTTGTCATTATGTTACAGTTTAGCGTGGTTACCTCATGTAACCTATTCTTCCATTACTCTATCTCCTCATCTGAGTCTGAAGTACAGGAGCTTTCAAACTCCCATGAAATTCATCCGTCTGCAGTGGGATTTACCCAGTCTTTCTCTCGCACAGTTATCTTGTAGATGCAATCTAAGTCGTCACCACTTTCATAGTCACGCACTAGCTCAGTGTAGTGCGATCCCTCAGTAGGGTGCAAAGGAATCACTACGCGTAGAGACTTCTTCTCAAAAATCATCTTGCGCTTTTTTAGGTTAATAACCCCATTCATGTTAGTTGTTCAATTGATTCCTGAGAGCGCGGGGTAGGGATTGTTGTCGTCGAAAATATCTATCACCTCAACGAAGGCTAGCATGCTCGCTCCTTCAATATCCACTGTGATTCCCTGCAATCGCCCCAAGGGTATTATCTTTTATTGGTTCGCCATGTGCAACTGCATAGCAGACCACTTCAACATAGGCCTCCCCATATGCTCCCATGTCTTCTTTTGCAGAAATTTCATGTTCGATCCTAGATCCAAAATTACTTGGTCCATCTCATGTTCGCTAATCTACGCAGTTAGCCTCATTTCTCTTCCTGTTCTTGCCTTTTGTTTTCCAATATTCTGGACCACGCGCAGTTCTCCTAGCGCAATCCCAGTGAATCTATTAATGAGTTCCTGTAGTCCATATACTACCTTACTATCGCGTAGTAACTTCATCCACATTTCCAAGAACATCGTGAGCATCAATGGGTCCATTTCTGTCTCCAGTCTATGTTTGCTTCCTAAATTGGAGGCATCAACGAAGCTGTTCTTAGCTTCCATAAAAGTTCCTCGGGCACGCTCCAAATCAAATTATGCTTCGTTTGGCAGAGCTTTGTGAACCCAAGTGCTTTCTTTGGTATGTTTGCCTTTATCATCTCCCAACGTAATTCCACTTCTGAGCATGATCTTTACATTAGGTTCTTCCTCGTGTGGCTCAGACCTCATCATTTGCAAGTTCTGAGTCGGGGGAGGTTGTAACCCTCCTTTGTTGTGTATCCTAGCTATCAACATAGGAGATTCCTTCGTCTCATGATCAAACAAGGTACAGTACAAACATGATGGACACATTAGATTCATACAATCACAGGCATAATGCCCTGGGCCTCCAAAATTGTAGAATATCAGCTGTTTGTGACTTCTCCCAGGACTTCCTCCACCTTGGCCTCGTCCGCGCCCCTGGAATCCGACCCGTGCCATCCCTACGCCCTGGTCTAGGGGCTGCGTTTCAGCGTAAACCCTGTAGGTAGGAGTTCTATCCATCATTAGCTCATAACTTCTACAGATGCGGTCAACATGTCCCACTGATCTACAGAAATTACAGAACAATTGTTGTGAATTCTGTGTGTACTTCTGCAACAAATGGCAGTTTTCTATAACATGCTTTCCTCCTATTTGACAAAATGCGCACCACAAAGCAGGCGCCGTGCTTGGTCCTTCTTGCACTTCTGGCCTTATCGGCATTGGTCCTCCTCCTTCGAGATAATTCGCAAATATCGAGCAGTGGTCCTTGTCATGTCCCTAAGCCTTACATTTTATGCACCACACTTCTTCACGCACTTCTAGTCAAACTATTATGTCCTGTTTCAGACTCTACATCTCAAGGCATAGGTTCTTTAACTATGCGTGGATCTGCTGAAATCCTAGGCTAGGATCCTATATGGGGGACTCATGTAGCCTCATCACAGTCTCTAAGGCTTCGGATTGAGTTGTCAACCTTTGTTGTGACATCGCGTTCATCAAATGTGGCAATAGTGATGGTACAAACCAATCGCAGTGCTGTCCATCTTTCAGGGTCATATTAGGTTCACAAATCATGCACTTTAGCATTTGATCCAACTCCCAAGGAGTCTTACCTAGTAGCATTGTAATTTATTTGAACCCAATGATTGACTGCGCTTATGAATTTGGTCTGTTAAACTCCCTAGTTGGCGCAGCTTGGATAGCCATGATTCCCACATTTGGTTTAACACTAGAGTGCTTAATGTATAGGTTAGTGTGTGATCCTCCAAAGCACTAACCATCATTGCTTTCTTGATATGATCATCCGTCACTCCCTGTGCTTCCCATACAACTTTTACCACGAACCAAAACTAGTTCGGATCTTCATTTCCCACTCCTTTGAACAAATGCAACTTTATCGAGCTGACCACATTAAAACATAGGGGTGGCAGAGGTGGTACAGGTGAAGATGGAGGTGATGTTGGTGAAATGGGTGGTGGCGTGGGTGGAGGTCATATGTGCAGAATCCTCTATCTCATCAAATGGATCTCACTTCGCGGAGAGACCTTCACAAGCTCTTCCTCGTCCCCTCGTAGAGGTGAAATCAAGGGGCTAGTTTCTAGTTCTACACTACCTTCGTTTATGTAAATTCTCCCACTTCGTGTAGCCCCAAACATCAATGCATTCACATAATCCACTTTTCACATAGTATCATTTTAATCCAAGTGTTCAAGGACTTAATGTACTTACCTCACGGTCCTTTGAGAAAGTGTCACTCTGCCTTGCTGTAGCTTACCATAGTGTCTACCGCGAACTTAGTAATAAATCCTTCTATAATTCGATCAAGCCAGTGGTCAATAACGTGCACGATCTTATCCCCCGATGCTTCCAATCTGTGCACTAATTCAAGGGTCCACACAATAGGACTATCGAGTTTGCACCTTCCTTGGCTATCTGCTAGCTTCGTTATCCACTCGTACAACTCAATAGGGAAGGATGCCAAGAAAATTTCGTGGGTCTCTGTGTACAGGTAGCAGTCTAATCACTCTTCTTTTGTTAGTCATGGATTCCTGTTCTCCTACGCCATGAATTCGTGAATTCTCCTATCAATCCAGCCTTCAATTTCCCTTTTAATTGGATTCTAGTGATGTGACATCAGACATCTCTATGCAGATTCCAGTCCCGGCAATGGAACCATTTATTGGCTTGATGGGGCCTGACCTAGGTTTGGAGTTATTTAACCAAACAAATCCCTGTACTACTGGCCCTTTTGGAAATAACCTGTGGAGCGCAGACTGAGGTCTCACTTGAAGTAGTATGGGGGGATGCTAAAACCAAGTTTCCACACCCTCGAGATGTCTGAGGTGTCTCTTTAGTCCAACTGTGAATCAGCTTCACGCAGGTCACTTTGCAAACTCTTCTGAGCTGCGATGCTTCGCGATTTGTTATAATTATATCTGCTTAGCCCTACCCAGGGACTCCGGTGCTTTCACATTGCTAAGGCAATGATCTGTGCTAATTCCCTAAGTTACACATAGATCTTACTTGTCTTCCTTATAAGAGTTAGTTAACTTCGCATAAACAGATACTTATCTTGTGTTTACTTATTCAACACATTCATATAAGTTCGCGTAACATATAAATAGTAAACTTGGAATTCATACCCAATATACCAAATAGGAAAAAGATACATAGAATGATAAGAAACTTCTCTTTATTAATTCTACAATGGTTACAAACTCGACTCACCTTGTGCACTCAGCTGCAGGGGTCCGCGCACTTAGCTGCATACTACTAGGCCTCTGCGCACTTAGCTGTAGAGCCTTTTCCTACTCTACAACCCAACAACTCACCCTATACTTAGATCCTACTTAATTCATTGTTATTCATTCCATTCCCTTGATATTCCTTTACAACTTAGAGCCTCGCTCTATTTACAAAAATGAGGGCAGACAACCCTCTGACTCATTTACAATCTTCATGCTCCGCGCCCACACATCGCGTAGTCTTTACATTAGACTTAGTCAAAACTTGGGCTCTAAGCCCCAAAACTTGCCTTGGGGGATCCCGTGCCCAACAAATGAGTTTTACATTAAAATAAGCAACTTGTGTTTGTTTTTCGTTCATAGAGGTTAATGCTTTTTTTTTTCAACAGTGATTCATTGTTGTAGAGAAACATAAACTAAAAGAAACCTAGTTTTATCATTCTAAAGAACATCGTGAGAAAGGTAAGCCCTCCTACAAACTGAAAACTAGTTTTCAGAAAATATGACCACCAAAATCGAGCCAAATTTTCAAATAGAGAAATGGAAGAAGGAAACAATAGAAAAATTGTGTCAAGCAGGGCTCATAGGGTTTCTACAAAGGTTTAATGGTCACAGTGAGGGTATAACAAGAGAATTTGTGAACAACTATACTTAGGAGCAAACAAGGGTAGGGAACCTAATCATTCCAGTGACTCAGGAATACATTTCCCAAGCACTAGACCTTCTACTAACAGGGGAAAATTATCACAAAGGTCTACATTTCAAGGAGAAATCATGGACTTTATTCTTGGAGAAAAACAAGAATTGAGCCTTTGACAGAGCCAAAGGTATACCCAGGGAGTGGTTCAATGAGCCATGGGGAGAACTAGTCTTGATTATTCAGAAATTCTTCACTTCTGGTAGGGGACATAGTGTGGCACATTTGTATCATATCAGGCTCCTCCAACACATTAAGGGAAAGGCCAAAATAAACTTGCCATATTTCTTCTCCTAAAGTCTCATTAAGATGATAGAATCAGTCAGAAATGAGAACAAACAGAGAGAAGCTCAAGTATATCATCAGGGGCTAATAAAAATTCTGGTAGAGCATCAAGTAAAAACTCAAGGCATAATGTTATGAAACCAGCTCAAGAAAAGATAGAAAAGATAGATCAACGCCTTAGAATTCACCCTCTTTGAGGGGGCAACCTCCTTTACATTACATAAATGAACATTTCTTGGATGATTCAAATGACAAAACCTCCTTTCTATATATAGGAGTCTAAGGAGTCACAATATAATCCAGCGACCTAACAATAATAATATAAAGCCACAAAAATAACAATAGAGGGATTCTATGGGGCACAGAAATAACAATATGGGGGTAATAGGGGCACAACAATATAAATAAGGGGTATAACTACAATAGTAATGGGGTAATCACTAGTATTATAGGGACCCAACATGCCCCTCTCCTTCAAAAAAGTGTTGTCCTCAACGCTTGAGTAGTTCTGGATACTTCTGCATAAAATTCTCATCCTCCCATGTGGAATCTTCAGCGGATAAGTTCTTCCACTTGATAAGATACTCTGAAATTGATCGATTTTGTAGCTGTCGAGTTCTTGTTTCTGTGACTGCTTCCGGTTCCAATATAATTTTTCCTTCCTCGTCAAGTTCTGGCAATATTGTTTGAACTAGGAGCTTGTCACCTATAACCTTCTTTAAACATGAAACATGGAAAACTGGGTGCAATCGAGAAGCTGCAGGAAGCTCCAATTTGTATGCCATAGTACCAATCTTTTGCAACACCTTGTATAGACCATAATACTTTGGTGATAATTTATTATCCTTCTTAGCTTGCTTTAGGGACATTTGCTTATATTGTTGTAGCCGTAGGAATACCCAATCACCTACATCAAAACATCTTTCACTGCGATGTTGATCTGCCTGTTGTTTCATTCTATTTTGTGCCAACACGAGGTTATCCTTTAAGAGTTAGAGGACTTGTTGTTGATGTTCGATGTGATGTTCCACTGCCTGAACCTTAGAATTTTCTCTTAAATATGATGTGATGGATGGTGGTTGATACCCATAAAGTGCCATAAATGGGGTCATTTTTGTTGTTGTATGGAAGGAAGTGTTATACCACCATTCAGCCAGAGGCAACCATTTGACCCATTGTGTCTATTTATCAGATACAAAGCAACGAAGATATCCTTCCAAACATTTGTTTACTATCTCAGTTTGCCCATCAGATTGAGGATGATAAGACGAGCTATGAGCTAACTGAGTACCAAGACAAGAAAATAATTCTATCCAAAAATTTCCAGTGAAAATGGGATCTCTGTCACTTACAATAATCTTTGGGTTTCCATGTAGCTTTTGAATTGTTTCCATAAATGCAATAGAAACTGTAGTGGCTTTAGATGGATGTGATAATGCACAAAAGTGTGCATACTTGGTAAGTCTATCAACTACCACCATGATGACACTTTTTCCCTCAGACTTGGGTAAACCTGTGATAAAATCCATTGAAACCTCCTCCCAATGTTGGCTTGGAATGGATAAAGGTTGTAATAGACCCGGTGTCTTAATTGTTTCAACTTTATTTTGTTGGAAAACCAAACATTCCGCCACAAAATTTTGAATATCTAATTTAAGGCCATCCCAAAAAAATTCCTTCTTAACCCTGTGGTAAGTTTTTAAAAATCCTGAGTGCCCTCCTAAGGGAGAAGTGTGCAATTCCATAAGAATCTTTTGTTTTAGCTAAGAATTCTTACAGAGGTATAAGCGATCTTTGTAACATAACGAATCATTTTTCCAGCTAAATGTATCAGACGTACTGGAATCTTGTTGTAGCTTTCGAATAAGTGCCCAAACTTCTTCGTCATTCTTCCATTCCTCCCTTGCTTCATTTATCCAATCTGGTTGGATAATAGAAATGGTGCACAACAATCCTTCCACATCCTCATCCTTTCTTGAGAGTGCATCTACCACCACATTTTGCTTCCCTTTTTTGTAGATGATTTCAAAGTCATAACCCAACATCTTTGTGACCCACTTTTGTTGCTCTTCAGAGGATAATCTTTGTTCTAAAATGTATTTAAGGCTATCATGATCTGTTTTTACCTTGAAGTGTCTTCCCATTAGGTAGGGTCGCCATTTCTTAAGTGCATGGAGTATTGCCAACATTTCCTTCTCATAAATAGCTTTGCTTAAAAACTTTCCCTTGATTGGACGACTTTCAAAAGCAATGGGTCTTTCATCTTGCATTAGAACAGCACCAATTCCATTTCCTGAAGCATCACATTCCACAATAAAGGTTTTTGTGAAGTCCGGTGTAGCTAAGACCGGTGCTTGGCACATTGCCTCTTTAAGATGTTCAAAGGCCTTTGTTGCTTCCGAAGTCCATGAAAATGCATCTTTATTCAATAATGTTGTTAGAGGTGCTACTATTCTCCCATAATTCTTAACAAACTTGCGATAATACCCTGTCAACCCAAGAAATCCTCGCAGATGCTTTATGGATATGGGGATTTTCCATTCCTTAATGGCTTTAATTTTGCTAGGGTCTACCTTAACTCCTTCATGAGATACAATATGACCCAAATATTCCACCTCCTGGACTCCAAAGAAACATTTGGATCTTTTTGCATATAATTGTTTCTCCTCCTATAGTTGTAGCACCCTGTCAACATGTTCAACATGATCCTTCCAAGACTTGTTGTAGATTAGTATATCATCAAAAAATACTAACACAAATTTTCTAAGGAATGGTTTGAAAATTGAATTCATCAAACCTTGAAATGTTGAAGGTGCATTGGTAAGGCCAAAAGGCATGACCAAAAATTCATAATGACCCTCATGAGTTCTAAATGCTATTTTCAGAATGTCTTCAATCTTCATTCTGATTTGATGATATCCTGAACGAAGATCCAACGTGGTGAAGTAAATCGATCCATGCAATCAATCCAGTAATTCATCAATGACAGGAATGGGGAACTTATCTTTAATAGTGAGCTTGTTGAGCTCCCTATAATCTGGACACATGCGCCATGATCCATCCTTCTTGTGCACCAATACTACTGGAGCAGAGAAAGAACTTTGACTCGGTTGAATTATACCAGCCTCTAGCATTTCTGCAACCATACATTCAATTTCACTTTTTTGGACATAGGGATATCTGTACGGCCTGATCTTTGGAGGAACACTTCCTGGAATCAGATGAATAGCATGATCATGATCACACATAGGTGGGAGACCTTTGGGAGTCTCAAATACCCTGGAATGATTGTCCAGGACTTTTTGGAGATCTAGAGAAATAGATGATTCCGATGTGGAAACATCTAGCGAACATAATTGTGCAATTACACCTCTTTGCTCCTTTTTTAGAAGCTTTTTCATACCATTAGAGTTGATTATCTTTCTTGGTTTCCCTGCAATACCCCTTAATTCAACTTCCTTTCCTTCCATAGAAAATTTGATGAAAATTTCTTGAAAATTAAAAGCTATTGTACCCAAGGATTGTAGCCATTGGACTCCTAGTACAACATCAGCACCTCCCATTGGAATGGAAAGCATTGGGCTAGTCAATACATATTCTCCCATGGATAGCTTGATATTATGGCACCTTCTAGAGCAATTTATTGTTCCTCCATTTGCAATCATCACTTGACACTCTGGTGCTGGATATAGGAAGCAATTCAATTCTTTTTCTACCCTACAATGAATAAAATTGTGGGTGCTTCCTGAATCAATCAACACTATTACCTTTTTCTTCTTGATTTGTCCTTCTATCTTTATGGTTTGAGGAGTGGTAATTCCCACCAATGCATTACAAGATATGGTCGGATTTAATTGTTCTTCATCTAGGCTTTGTTCCTGGAGTATATCCTCTTCTTTTGACCTTTCTTGCTCCTTCTCTCCTTCCTCTTCACAATCTATGTAGAATAATTTCTTCTCGGCACACTTATGACCATTAGTGTATTTGCTATCACAACTGTAACAAAGCCCTTTTGCTCTTTTTTCTTCCAATTGTTGTGGTGTCAACCTTATAGGTTGTGGAATACTAGGGGAAACAACACTTCCATCTTTATATTTGTGAGTGGTATGCTTCCTGGTTGCCATAATTTTGCTTTCCATTTTTCTTTCTAACCTGAATGCCCTCTCTAATGAATCAGGTTCCCAAAGACGAACATCATGTTGGATATTATCCTTTAAAGACCCTATGAACACATCAACTCTATGCTCCTCTGGAATATCTTTTACCCTTATGTTCAATTTTTGGAACTCCTCGATGTGCTCCATTACTGAACCCTTTTGTTTGAGACTTATCAATTGGCTAAAAAAAGTGTTGATTTTTGTATCCTCATAATGTGCTATCAATTCTTCCGTAAAAATTGCCCAAGTGATAAATTGTTTACGAGAGTAAAGCCATTGATACCATACAAACTGATTTGGTTCCAAATATACAGTTTCCATACGTACCTTTTGTGTGTTTTGCACATTATTGAGATCGAAGAATTGCTCCATCTGTAATATCCATGTGGCAGGATCCTTGCCATCAAACTTCCTCATATCGGTTTTTGGAATATGGTGAGTCTTCAATCCAAAATTAGCATCTATGGAATCATGATTAACATTTCTTTTATTCTCATCATGAGTTTCCTTTAGTACCCTTTCATCCTTAGTGCCCATTTCTTGTAGCAACTTATTCATATTTATCTTCAATTCATCCATGTTTGTCTTCAAATCTGTCTTCAAATCTGCCATGTCTCTCTTCAAATCTGTGTTCGAATCATCCATCTTAGCTTCCATGCCCTTTATCTTATATTCCACGCCATTTATCTTAGCTTCTGTTAGCTTTTGTGAGCGTGACATTTGTTGCACTTGTTCTTGTAATTTTGATATATCATGTAGCATTTCTTCCTCTTCTTCATGAGTCATGCTATAGCTTTCAGGTTCCTTACTAGGTGTTTGCATTTTCTTTCCTCGAGGCATCAGTTACCGATAATAATGCTTTACTATGCCCTTTGAATTCCTTCAAACCAAGCTTATGCAAAAATTAAAAAAAAAAACTACACACCTTTTTTCACTTTGTAGAAGCCTGATATTGAATCTGATGTATCTCTGTAATTTCGGATCATTCAGTTCTGAAATTTTGACCTATAGTAGCCTTCTAAGTCCTCTTTCCAATGCCACAAGTCTGACCCAGATTGGTTTCTCCAAGGAAGAGTTATGCGAAATCTCCCATAGTGACTTGCTTATATACTAGTTTAGTAGAGCAAACTTGTACGACGTGCCACAAGTCATTGTTTCGACCTATGGATCTGAAAAATGCATACAAGAAACTACAGTCCGTCCTCTTTCTGTACCTTCTGACGAAATTTCAATCCGATCCTTAGAGAGAAAGTTATGACAATTTTCCACCTGTTTTGAATGTAATTCAAGAGTCTGCAAAAGACCAACTTCCTCAGATCATATCTCCGAAAATATCGACGAAAAGCTCTGAAATTTGAATCCAAGGTTCAACGCGATTTATTCTCAAATGGGTTTTTTTTGCGACTTCTAAAACGTCACAGAAAAAAAGTTATAGTGAAAATTCCACGATGACCTGTTTGGAGCAGCGAAACCCTAGTATCCAAAGCTCTGATACCAAATGTTATGAAACCAGCTCAAGAAAAGACAGAAAAGATAGATCAACGCCTTAGAATTCAGTCTCTTCGAGGGGGAAACCTCCTTTACATTACATAAATGAACAATTCTTGGATGATTCAAATGACAAAACCTCCTTTCTATATATAGGAGTCTAAGGAGTCACAATATAATCCAGCCAACCTAACAATAATAATATAAAGCCACAAAAATAACAATAGAGGGATTCTATGGGGCACAGAAATAACAATATGGGGGTAATAGGGGCACAACAATATAAATAAGGGATATAACTACAATAGTAATGGGGTAATCACTAGTATTAGAGGGACCCAACACATAATTTGGAGAGTTTTTAATCCAAAACCAGTATGAAGAACAGGTCATTGAGGAACATAACAAAACATAGCAGGAAACCAGGGGCATTATGAATTCACCACTTTATCCCAAAACCAAGTCTAAGAAGCAAACCAACACTGTTATGTTGGAAAAGAAACATCCATCATATCCACTCCTAGGAGACCTAGGATGAAGAGCCCAATAGAGACAAGCAGCAGGGACCAAGGAGTACAAATTGTAGAAACATGTTCTACAGAGCAATAGGTAGAGGATATAATGGAAAGATTAGAGAAAGAATACCTAGAGAAAGACTCTTATTTTGATGATGTGGCAGCCACATCATTTGCAATAGACACATAGGAACTCGAAAAAGAGTTACACTTGAGCAAAATCAAAGAATTAACAGACAAGCTAGAAATAAATAAGATTCTGGAAATGCACTTGAAGAAGGAAAATAAGGCATGCAAGAAAAGTAATGCAAATTTAGTTAAGGAGAATGAAAAATTAACTAAAGAAACAGGCAAACTAAAGAGAAAGAATGACATACTTTTCAAATAGGCATTCAAGTGGCTTAAAGAAAAGAACATGTGGAAAAACAAATATGAAAAATAGAAGGTCAAGGCTACTATATATAAAGAAGAACATAGCATGGGGATATATTATATGTTAGAGGCATCATAGGAACAAGCATCAGGGTCAGGAACAGGATTCACATCAGGGGTCAGGAGAGGAAGAAACAAGCATGAGGACATGCTTGAGAATTAGGGGGAGATGTTGGCCCTCATTTTTGGTCCATTTTTGCTTAAGGAAACTTACTTAACTCCTATATTATCCATCAATTTTCTATCACGTCCACCTCTTTTTGATGTATTTTATGCATATTCAGGTATTCAACTTTAGTTGCAATTTCTAGAAATTTTTATGAAAATTGAATTTCAAGTGCAATTTTTGGACAGAATCAGGAATTCCCGTAATAGCTATATGGATGCCATATTTCTAGGATACTTGGGCTCGAGCTAGATACATGTATGGAAAGCTTTGGAACTAGGACTGAACTAAATCCAATTGGTTTGGTCAAAACAAGCTAAATCAGGCTTGGTCAAAGCTGGTCAAACTCGACCAGTTATCCAGAAAATCCCTAGGAAATAGGGCAGTTTTATGATTTCATGGGATTGTCCATATTTGTAGTGATAAATTGGATGGATTTGACTTGGATAGATGGATATGAGTATATATAGTTGTTAGAGATACTTTAGATCAGTTTGTTTCATGATCTTCTATTTAAAGCCAAAACTTTGAAGGCTTATGGCATGTAGTTTTTGTATAATTTTATGCCGAGACATTTGAATATTTAAAGTTAATTTGAAGAACTTGTTCTACTTCCATTTGTTCTGTTTATTGGTGTGGATGAGTGACTGAAGTTTCAGTAGTTTATAACATCCTCAAGTGTGCAAGGTAAGGGTGGAGGGACCCCACTCCAAGCTAAGTACACTTCATTGTTAAATGAACTTAATTTTCATGAACTAGTTGCTTCATATTTGTTTACTTGTTTTGTTTTAGATTTGCTTACTTGAATTGATGTGTAATGATTTATGTTGCTGATGAATCTTAGTTTGTTTATCATTTTGATAAGAAGGGACAACAAAGTGTTCAAGTTGAATCCTCCTTCTATTGAATTAATGGATCAAAACTAGAATTCATCTTTATTGTGTTCAAGCAGTTTTATGCAATTTCAGTTTTCTAACAATAGCATAATGATGAATGAATTATGATGAGGAATACCAAAGATATCTTAAATTAGGAGTCTCCTTCATTTTTTATTTATGCATCTTAAGTTGTTGTCAATTAATGATTTTTTATTTCTATTCATCAAGAAATATTCTAGAAGAAGGACACAAATGGATCTCTTAAGTTAAGAGCCACTTCATCTCTCATACATTGCATAAGTGAATTAGAAATTGTTTAAATAGATTTAGAGTTTTAATATGCACTTCCTTAATTCTCCATATTTTATCTTCTAAGCTTGGCTACATCCGATATCCATACATTTTGGACATGACTCCAAGTTTTACAATCTTGGATTGATAATGAATACTTGTGTTAATTTGTGTTAATAAATTAGCCCAGCATTTCCTATGCAAGTCTTCATTTTTTATGTTGCCTTGAATGTTGTTGTTTTTTGTTTACATGTGTTTCTTCTGTGATCTGGATTTAAACAGGAATGCAACAAATTATAGAGATAACCATAAACACAGAGATGCAATGGAAATAATACTTCATTTCATTAATGTAAAATACTGAAATATTCTTACAAACAACAATAGAAATAAACCAGCTAGGGCGATGGTAGCTTATCTCTGAGAAGAGATGTGGCAGCTACATTCCTATGAACTGTGTTACAATGAGGCTCAAAGGCCTATTTATTGTTGAGAAACAATGGAAAATCCTAAACATCCAAAAATCTAACCGTAGAAGATGAAACGCCAAATTATGGGCCCCGTTTGGGTAAATTGGTACATCAACTTCCGGGGGTTGTAACTTTGGCATGATCTCCATTTGACATGCATAATATCTCATTAGAAAGATCTATCTCAGAACTACAACTTTGCAAAGAGCAACATCGGTCCATGGACCCATGTTGCTCCCAATTTTCCCAAAAAACGTCATTTAGGGCCTCAAAACTACTAAAAATAGTAAACTATGCTACAATTAAGGAAACTAAAAAGCTGAAAGAAACAATGGTGGGGGTCCAAGTGGACTTGGAAGGTGGCCACCAATATCCACCTGGATCATTCCTCCCCCCTTAGGAAGGAATGGTCCCCATTGCGTTGAGTTCCTCCATGAGATGAGGAAACTTCTGCTGAACTTGGTCCCTAGTGAGCCACTTGACCTGGTGAAGGATTTGGCCTGCTTTGACAACTCGATATAGTTGGATATTCTGTTAGCAAGTGTGCTTGATCTATGTGTCCATGATATGATTAGTTACATCTTGTTCCATGCAATCTGGATTTAACTCTATGGGTGTGAGCTGTTTTGCAAATTTCGGATGTGTCTAGTAATGGTAGCAAGTATGGCCGAAGGCGGTCCAATGGGGGAATGCTGAGCTCAAATGCATTGTCTCCCACAGCCTTGGTAATGGTGTAAGGACCATATCGGAGTAGTCTAAGTTTCTGATAGGCTTTGGTAAGGCGTTCATTTTGCAAATGCAACCAGACTTTGTTGCCCACCTGATGTTGATCATGTCGTTGCTTGTACTTGGCATTTGATTTCTCCAGAATGTCATGGAGCTGCTGGCAAATATGTTGGATGTGCTCAATGAATCTGGTTTCCTTATCTATTTCAGACTAGACATGAGCCGAATCTACATGAGTAGCTGCAAATGGCATGCCCACATCAATAGTACATAGTGGCTGGAATCCCAAGCCCACCTGAAAAGGGTTGTGGCCAGTCGAGTTGTGAAGAGCCCAATTGTAGCTATGTTGAACATAGGGGAGGCTCTCATCCCATGTGCGTGGATGCTTTGAGTTGTACATGCGCAAAATGTGTATGATCATCCTGTTGACAACCTCTGTCTGGCCATCAGTTTGAGGATGGAAGGTTGTGGACTTAGTGAGTTTGGTGTCCAGCATCGACCAGAGACTAGACCAAAATGTACTAAGGAACCTATTGTCCCGATCTGAGATGATAGACTGTGGGATCCCAAAGTGTACCCACACTCGTTCAAAGAAGATTTTAGCAGTGGCTTCTGTTGTGACATTCTTCTTGTAGGCCTCCATAATGGCCATCTTCGAGAACCTGTCGACGACCACAAAAACATAGTCATTTCCATGCTTAGTGGAAGGAAGGCTTGACATGTAATCCATGGAGATGGATTCCCAAGGTCAACTAGGGGTAGGCAGCGGGGTATAGAGGCCTTGATTCTTGATGGTCGGTTTGGCAATGGCGGAGGCAGTGCCTGATCTGATGTACTTCCCGACATCCTGTCGAAGATTTAGCCAATAGAAATACTTCTGCAGTACTGCCACCTTTTTCTCAACCCCGAAATGGCCAGCAGCCCGTCTGTAGTGTGCTTCCCAAATCATCTTGGCACGCTCACTTGAAGGAACACAAAGGTGACCCAGGTGGCATAATAGGGCATCCTGGAGGTGAAAATCTAGAACATTCTGACCCTCCAAGAGTGTCTAGTATGTGTCGCTGAATTCTTGGTCACTTTTGTAGAGAAGTGGCCAATCAGAAGTCTCGTGCCCACAAGAGTTGAGAACAGTGGTTAATGCCATGATCAGTGGTCGACTGAGGCAATCTGCAACATTATTAGTCTTTCCCTTCTTATAGTTGATATTCAAATGGAACTGTTGCAGGTATGTGGACCACTTCTGAAGGTAATCATTCTGCAATTTCCCTTGGGTCTGTATCAACTGTAGGGGTCACTCATCTGTGTGGGTGACCGTTTCCTTCCCCAAAATGTAATTTCTTCCATTGTCGGCAAGCCTGCACAATGGAATACATCTCTTTGTCATAAGTGGGATACTTCCGGACTATTTCTGAAAGTATCTCACATTTTGATATGCCACTGGATGCCCATGTTGAGTAAGGACTACCCCAATAGCATAGTCAAACGCATCTGCCTTGACCTCAAATGGTTGTTGCAAGTCTGGTAATGCGAGAACTAGTGCTATGCAGAGGTGATCTTTCAACTCTATGAATGCCTTCTGTTGAGATTCATACCAAAATAATTTTTCTTTCGCTCCTCCCTTGGTGACTTGAGTCAAGGGCTAAGTGATATGAGAAAATCCCAACACGAAGCTGCGGTAGAAGTTGGCAAGACCTAGAAAGCTGCAGAGTTTTGTCAGAGTGGTTGGAGATGGCCAATACTGAATGACTTGGATCTTGGCAGGATCCACATGCACCCCGTGTTCATCAATAATGTATCCCAGATACCGAACCTGGGTCATGTCGAAAATGCATTTCTCCAAATTGGCACATAACTTGTGTTGCTGCAATGTTTGGAGAACCTGTCAGATGTGGTGGAGGTGCTCTTCCCAACTCTGGCTAAAGATCACGATGTCATCCAAATATACCGCTACAAATGAGTTGGTGAATGGCCACAAGATGTCATCCATTAGCCTCATGAAGGTTTTAGGAGCATTCGTCAATCCGAAAGGCATAACCAACCATTTGAAAAGGCCCTCCTTGGCTTTGAAGGTAGTATTCCACACATCGGAGGGTTCGATTGGTACTTGGTGATATCCTAACTTCAAATCGATCCTGCTGAAATATTTTCCCCCTTCAGTTGGTCTAGAGGTCATCAATCTGTGGAATCGGGTACCTATTACGGACAGTGATCTTGTTCAGCGCTCGATATTCAATACAAAGTCTCCAAGTCCCATCCTTCTTTTGTACCAACACGATCGAGCTCCCACGGGGCAATGAACTTGGATGGATATGACCTTTCTGCAACAGCTCCTGAATATGCCTCTTGATTTCATCATTCTCTAGAATGGAGCACTGATAGATTGATCTATTGGACAACGACACACTTGGGGTCAGATCGATGGAGTGCTTGACTTGACAGTGCAGAGGAACCCCTATAGGGGAGGTGAAGATGTCCTCGTACCCCTCCATGACCTTGTCCATATGTATTTGTCGTGCAGAGGGGCCCTGTTTGGAGTTTGTGGCCACCATCTTCTTCTTTCCTTGAGGGCGTATCATCAGGAAAACAGATTTCCCAGTTTTGGAAATTAGCTTACTACATTGTTTTGCAGTAACCAAAGCGATGGCAGTAGGTAGTGCTACCTCCAGTATCCTGTACAACGTATTTCAAAAAGTAACAATAACAGCACGGGGCCTTGATTCATACACAGCATGTCGCTTCCACAAGTATGGTTGTCCTAATAATACATCACAAACTTCAAGGAGATCAATGTCACACAATACCTCATCCGTGAAGGTCTTGATGTTGTATGGAAGGCGACACTGCTGGCTCACGTGAAGATCCTGTCCTTGGTGAAGCCACCCGACGATGTATGGTTGTGGATGTGTTGTGGTTGGTAAGCCCAGCTGCTTCATGACCTCTATCTAAGTGATGTTATTTTGGCTCCCGCTGTCGACAATGAACTGTAACGGGGAGCCCTTTACCCACATCTGGGAGTGGAAGATACACTCCTCTTCCTCTGGATCTTCGGGTTACTCCTTCTGTATCTTTGTGGTGGAAACAATGGCGTTGGGCTCCGCATCGATAATCTATTTCCCTTTTTCATTCCCCTTGTCAAATTTTGGCTCAGAGTCAGAACATGCATCTGATTCTAAAACCTTTAGCTCGTCCACCAGTGATTGCTTGGCCTGACACTCACTTATGTTGTGAGTGTATCTCTTATGGAACTCACACCACTTTCCCATGTCCTTTTTCAACTTCATAGCACTGTTCTTTGCTTGCAGCTTTGGCAGGCTGCCTTGGGCCACCCCGCCTTGGCTTTGTCCTTTGTTATGCGGTTTGGGGGCACCTTTCCCTTGCTTTAGATTTGCAAATCCAAAGTCTTACTTCTTCTATTTAAACTTTTGCTCGACCTTGATGGCGTATCGGTATGTCGTGCCGAGTGAGGGGATGTTCAGGAATTCTATTTCTTCCTGGATGTACTTGTGCACGAATCTGCAGTATTTGAGTACCAAATGCTACTCTAAATCCTTGATACCCAACTTTGTGCAAAGGGTATGGAAAATATTCGTAAACTCTAGCACGTCTTGGTCCCTCCCCTGCCGCAGCGTGGTCCACTTTATGTATTGATCCTCATAGCTTCCGACAGGGTAGTACTGCTCCTTGATGGCATCCCAGAATGAATCTCAAGTGGGTGCGGCTGAAAATAGTGAGCTTGTACTTTCATCCTTCTGCTCGCAGTAGTTTTCCCACCAGTCCTTGATGTGGGGGCCTTCTTTGAGAAGAGCGAAAATAATCTTTTCCTGACTCGAAAAATCATGAACAGAAAAATAACCCTTTATCAGATTTAACCATTTATTGATGACATCTATGTCTATCTAACCCTCGAATATGGGGATTTCAAAATTAACTTGTACCTTAAATGGTGTGGCATTTCCAGAGTAGCTGTTGGAAGCCGATGCATCGCCCCTGGGTAGCCGTTGAAGGATCTGGCCAAAGCTGTCCATCATCGTGTTCCTTTGTCGCTCGAGGGATTCTTCGAGCAAAATTTTGATACGATCTCTTGCCCCCTCGTCTTTCTTTTCATCCGACATGGGAGGCCGTTGGGATTTACAAGGCTGGTCTTGTAAAGGTTCGACCAGTTCAAGCCCTAACTCCTTACATCCCAACCTCATTGGGGATATGCAAAGAAAAATAGAGAAAAAGTAGACCGCTCTGATACCACTGATCTGGATTTAAATAGGAATGCAACAAATTACAGAGATAACCATAAACACAGAGATGCAATGGAAATAATACTTCATTTCATTAATGTAAAATACTGAAATATTCTTACAAACAACGATGGAAATAAACTAGCTAGGGCGATGGTAGCTTATCTCTGAGAAGAGATGTGGCGGCTACATGCCTCTGAACTATGTTACAATGAGGCTCCAAGGCCTATTTATTGTTGAGAAACAATGGAAAATTCTAAACATCCAAAAACATAACCGTAGAAGATGAAACACCAAATTGTGGGCCCCATTTGGGTAAATTGGTACATCAACTTCCTGGGGTCGTAACTTTGGCATATTATCTTCATTTGACGTGCACAATATCTCATTAGAAAGATTTGTCCGAGAACTACAACTTTCGGAAGAGCAACATCAATCCATGGACCCATGTTGCTCCCAATTTTCCCAAAAATCATCATTTAGGGACTCAAAACAGTTCCGCAAGTTCAGGCCCCGAAAAGCTGCTAAAAATAGTAAATTGTGCTACAATTAAGGAAACTGAAAAGCTAAAAGAAACAATGGTGAGGGTCCAAGTGGACTTGGTAGGTGGCCACCAATATCCACCTGGATAATTATAATATTCAAGTTGCACCTACTGGTGGAAATCTTACCTAAGAATGAGGTGCCTCTTCATGGTTGCAAACCAAGTTTCGTTATCCCTTCTGGTGGTGAAAAAAAATAATATCATTGTTTGTTGTGTGGTTGTACATACTACTAAAAGAGGAGTTTCTTCCTATAATAGTCCCTTTTTCCCCTTTAAGTCTTCAATTGGCATGAGGGAGATGGGGGAGATGATGACGAGTCATGAGGAGAGGGTTGAAATCATGGGAAAGTAGTGTAGGCACTGTAGGGATATATAGTGATAGCTTTTGTGTTTTTTTAAGGAAGGACAAAGTGGAGAAGTTTTGAGCAAAATTTTGGTGAAATGAGTGGATGGATGATGGTTGAGTGATGGAAAATTCATAGGAGGAACCTATTTACCTTTTCTCGGAGTTAGGATGGTCTTTTGTATCACTTTCCTCCTCATATCTCCCTCTTGTAGCATTATAGGGCCTTCTAGTAGCAACATAGATACTTCCTGTAGCAGCACAAAGAGGAGGTGAATTTCATATTTCTTGATGATAGTATGGTGGAGAAATATAGATATGTGAATGGAGAGGATGAGTATGTGGTGTATGGATAGAGGAATGGATGGAATCCTGTAGGTATGGGCATGTAACCATGAAATATGTCAATGTGTACAACTATACAAAACAAAATAAAGGTTAGAAAATAAGATATAAGAATCTTCCTTTTCCTCTCTTCTTTTATCTCTTTTTGTTTTTTTTTATTTTTTCTTGAGACACATAGCTACCTTAGAGGAGGTTTTCAACTTGCATGTCTACCCTCTATGCCTCAAGAGAGGTTTTCACCTAGGGATATTTATTTATTTATTCTTCTCTTCTTTTTTCTCCTGGGCTACCTCAGAGAGGTGTCCAACCTAGGAGTTGGCCTCACATGCCTCATAGAGGTTTTCATCTAGGCCTTTTATTTCTTTATTTTAAACAAAAATATCTAAAAGTGTTGTGGACTAGAAGCTATAAAAATACTAATCACATTCACTTCCTTGCTAACTGAACTAATAAATTCCTTCTTGGACATAGGTATTCTATATAACTTCAACATGTAACCATTGATAAGCAAGGGGATTCCTTCCTCATCAATGGTTATGATCTGGACTACTCCATTTTCATGACATTTTTCTACTAGGTATCGGCCCAACTATGTTGTCATTACTTTCCCTTTAAAAGATTTCAACCTGGAATCATATAATAAGTCCCAATCCCCTTCTTGAAAAATATTTTCCTTGATGTGCATATCATGCCTAACCTTCCTTTGAAATTGTATAACTTCAGTGTGTAGGAGGGCCTAAATTCTAAACTCATCCAAGCCATTCAGTTGGAGTAGCCTTTCTAGTGATATCTAAGTCTAATTGGGTTTCCATTCTCAAAGTGTTATATCCAAACTCAATAGAAATCATATATTTCTTCCGATAAACCAAATCATATGGAGTGAACCCATTAGTTGTCTTCCAAGTGGTGCTATAGGCCCAAGTGGTCTCCACTAATCTATCTACCCAATCTCTCATGTTGTTGCTCACAATATTGGTGAGGATTGATGGGACTAGCCCCCGTCCTTAGTCCGGACACAAGATTTGCTTAATTCGAATTATTAATAAAATGATTTTGTAACTTTCAACAGTACTTTCATATTTTGTTGTGGTTAATGTATTGGTTATGGGTCTGCTGTGAGGCAGACAACTGTCTCTACCTCGGGCTCTGTTCTCCCGCCTTTACTGCACTTGTAACCCTAGCTCCTCACTTGGTCCATCATTTCGATTGTTTCTTCGTTTGCGTCGAGAGGGTCTGCTCTTTGGTTTCCTCTTGAGGGTTTCATTGATGTTTCTCCGGTGACGCTCAACTTGGCTTCTTCGGCCACAGATTGTTCAGTAGTAGAGCTCTACTAGTGTTCTGTTAGTGTTAATGGTTGCTTGTATTTGATTGTTGTTCTGCCTAAGGGTTCTGGGCTTGCCTCTTGGCGTTCTGTGGCTATGTTCGAAAGCTTCTATGGCACGGTCATAATTTACTTCCTCCTGAATGTGTCTAGCATTATTATGTTTATATTTCGCCTGGTTACTGGTTTGACAACTCTGTTATTTAACTTGTCTCTGGTCACTTGTGCGCTCAGGTTGTGGCCATGAGGTGACCCAGTTCTCATCCTCAAGACACAGCTATCTCAGGTATGTTCTCTTTCATTACTTTAATGTTTGCTACACTTCTCCTTTCGTTCCTAACAGTGAATACTCCTTCTGAGTAGGGTCCCTTACCGGTTTGCGGCCTATTGTGGTCTCTCTTCCTATAGTTCATTGACCCTTTCTCTGGTAATTGGGAACCCTTACCTTGCTTTCTTTACTCACCTAAGTTTTGTTGTATTCTGCTATTAATTCTTTGTATGTGGTGGTTGCAAGTGAATGATGAGCGAGCAATTGTGGCTTCGGCTCCTCTTGCGCTTAGCTAGACCGGGTAGGGTCTTTCCATGATACCCATGCTTGTCACCTGTTGATGCTGTTGTGTCTTGGTCTTAGGCTTCAGCCTCTCTATCGTTTAATTAGTCCCTATTTCAGTCCTGTAGAATATGGATAGGTTGCTTGGTTTGCTTGTAATTTGGGGTTTTAGTGTGAGTGTATTTTCAGGGTTTTGAACCCAGGTCCTCGGTCTACTTGTAATACGAACTGGTTTAACTTATGTGGATGTAATTTCAGGGTTTTGAACCCAGGTATTCGATCTACTTGTAATATGAACTATTTTAACTTAGCTTGTAAATTAATTTGCAAATACCCCTATAAATTATCTTTCAAACTATGTTTGCAATGAAAAGATTAACGTAATGAGTCTTATAGTACCTGGTCTTTGATGTTGTCTTCGTAGTGGTAGTTCTGGTGATGTTTAATAGGAGATCCCCTGCTTGTTTACTTTTTTGTACATTCGATACTCCTCAAAACTGTAGTAGTTGTTTGTGAGGCTTGTGGGATTCTCGATGGTTTGCTCTCCATATGCCTGCAACATCACTTCCATGCTCTCAGTCTCGTTGTCTTTATTTTTCTTGGTGTCTACTAAAATATTTCAATTGCCAATGCTTGCTTCTATTTGGAAATGCACTCAATATATTTTTTTTTGGAACAAGAAATAATTTAACTAGTAACAAATGGAATTCAGATGACTACGAAAATTATTTTTATATTCTCTATTGCTCTTCTGCTATGATGGAAAATCAACCTTACAATGTTTTGTTCTTTGGCTTTTTATATGATTTGTTGAACAATTTTGAAAATTGTCAACAATTACATGTGGTTACCATCAAGAACTGTTAACTTCCTATTTGTCTAAATTATAGGATTAATTTAAAAGAAACAGATTTTTTGTTTTATTTCTTTATAAAAGAAAAAAACATCTTAACAGAAAAATGAAATAGAATCCGTTGTCATGTCCCAACTATTGATAACTAAGGAAATAAAATAAAATAAAATAAACAACTTAGGTACAATGACATGTGAACTTGTTTAGCTTGCGCGACAAACACTCCCTCTTGTTCACCGCTGTTATAGGCATTTTTGGGCACTACAACCCCAAGCATGAAATTTCCATAAACCAAGGGCTCCTAAGTCCCTAAAAGTGTTGTTCTAACCCCTAAAGGAACAAGGTCAACTGATTACAACTTCTCCCAGAAGTTCTCCATGAAAAACTGCTCAGAACTAGTCAAAACAGGATCATTTCAGCTGCTCCATAGGCAAAGTGCGTTGCATCTCACCTAAACACACTATGTGGGTGCATTGCATTTCAAAAAGCCATTCTATGGGGTGCGATGGGCGAGAAGTGACAAATGGCAGTGTCATTCCGCGAGGTGGAGAGGCATAGAATCTTCCAGAAACTTCTCCTGTGACACTTGCCTCTCTAAATTCAACCAAGGATGAGTAAGAGATCATCAATCTCCAAGTGGAAGCAAGAAATATCAGAGGGAAGACACTAATCAAATCACAAGCTGACTCATCTCCCTTACAGATATCTATATATGGATCCCTCATCCCAGAGATCCAGAGGCTGGAATTTTGCATATTGTAAGGAATTGTTGTTGGTTTCTTGAGACAACATCAGATTGTTGGGTGATCTAAGCTTTGTAGGAGGTGAAGAGGGGCTTCTTTGCTGAGAGGATGATGCTGGGTCAGAACAACTGGTTGTAACTCCCTTGGCTCTTTCTTGTTTATCAATAAAAGCTATTCAAGTTTTCCTCCATACTCTTGTGTCATTTATGTTTGCTGCATTTGTATGGTCAATTTACATCTAATCCTAGATTGTTTATGATTATAGATCCATGTTCTTGTATAGTTCCATGCTACTGTGATCTTACAGGTACTCTGTGAAGCTGGGCGTCCAAGGGAACAAGTAGCGAAAGACTATCAAGAGAGAGAGGAATCGAACCAGGAGATTAGCGAAAGACAGAGGTTGGTCTTCTTTGTTCTTCTCTCATCGATACTTCATAAAGGAAAAATGAAAGTAGCTTTACTTTGTTTGTTTCTAAGGTAGCTATCACACCTTAGTGGGATAAGCAGTTCTGTGTAGACACTTTTCCCTGTAACAAAATGGCGACTCCGCTGGGGACGAACTAGTTTGTTTGTTTATCTTCCTTGTTGTCTATTTTATAAACTTACAGACGGAGCCTGAAGTCGAGCCAGGTAGCTTTCGAATTGCATTTGCTATGCAAATGCAAAGTAGATAAATGTCGCTTCAGTCAATCTCTGGGATTTGTTTATAAATTAAACAACTGATTTACAAACTCTTTGATTGCCCTTTGTGATAGCTCTTAGATCCTCCTTAGATCTACCCCTAATTGTTGCGTTACTGATTACCGTTTCCTTGGCCAAAACCCATGAACTGAACTGCAAACTGTGACCTGGAACCCAAGAAAAGTCTCGTTTCTGGCCCAGCGCAGGTACTGTTCTATGAATCTGAAATTCAGCGCACTTCCCGAGTGCAGTAGGTGAGTTGCATTTCAAATTCCCTGTGTTACAAGTGCGCTGATCAGACTAGGCATTGTTCAGTTTTGGTTTCTGTAGTTCATTCTTTCCAGTTCTATTCATGAATTTTGCTGCCTGTGATCAGTATATCTCTGTTTGAGACCCCTTTTCTTTGCTGTTATTCCGCCTCCTTTGTACAAAAGAACTGTAGATGTTTTTGTGTGTTTGTTGGGCTATTTTCAGTTCTCCTTTGCAAAAGTAACGTAATCGTACCGTCGTCCTTTGATTTGAAAGCGTCGCAAGTGTCGTTTTTAGGCATAGGAAAGAGTTTGATTGCTGTAGATAGTCGATTATCCTGTTATTATTGTATTTGGTTTGAATTTGTAATTTTTCTAGTGTCGAAAACGAGTATTTATTTCCAAATCGTAAGGTGTTGTGATTGCCTCCATTTTTTATTTCGAAAAGAAACTTGTTGATAACTGTCGCTTGAAAAATAATTCAGATTTGTGCATCAACTTTCTTTTTATCATTTACATACTAAGAAAGTCGAAAACAAATACATGCATGTGCATTTTCATTTAGGCTGTTTGATTGGTTTGATTTAGGAAAGTGCATTTAGAGTGTGCTCTTTGCTCTTTGTGAAAGAATACTATCTCTCTTTCCTTAGTAGCTAGGATTTTCATTGCACAAAGAAGATAAAAGACTGTTTATCATCTTAGATTGCATTTTAGGAATTAGACATCTACATCTCGCGGTCAACCTGAAAGGCAAACTTCATAAACAAGATCAACTATAAAATAAATTCAATGAATCTAACAACGCTTTGGAACCTAACGCACAACTTTTAGAAGTCTAGGCTAGAGACATATTCCGGCGTCGTAAAGCCTGGTAACTGTTGTTCTCACTGATGGTTGGGTGATTCCTCCACTTTGAGACGATAAGTGCCAGTACGGACTTGTGCTCCCACGTACCATCAAGTATATTTTGGGAGACCACAATAGGCTTAATCCTTTATCCATAGGAAGCTGTGTCTGTTGCCCTATCGATCGCAATGCACTAAACACAACATTCGTGAAGATTGACTGTCGTACCATAAAAAGTATTCTGCAATTTTGTGATTGGTTTGGTAATCCCTCTACCTAGATTTCCAGAGTAGTCCCTTTCGTTCCTTTTCAGACTCCTTAACAGAAAAGGTCCATCTGAGCACTTGTCACTTCAGGCTCATTAAAAATCGAAGGCGACTAGAGTCATCTTTTGTTTTTTATCGACTCTTAAAAATTGAAAAAACAAGGTTTGTCAAAGCGTCTAAAATTTATTTTAAACGAAATAATCATCACCTTTCCCTACGTTGATCTCAGGTTGAGAAAATGGAATCCACCAACCAAGGAATTCCCCTTGGAGGAAATCCTAGTCCTTTCTCCTCTTGGGGAGATGTTGGTGCACCCCATATGGCCACATTGTCGCTTCCAGGATTGACAATCAGCTTGCCCATATGGCTCTTCTCAACCTCTGTCGTTCAGAACACCACAATTCCTGAACAATCGAGTCAGCAACTAGACGAATCCAGAGTTACCCACCAACCTTCTACTTCCTCCAATTCTTCCTCTCCTCCTTCTTCTTCGCTCGATGGGGTTGGTAAAGCCAAAAATCAAGTACCTAAGAAGAAGAAGGAAAATAAGAAGAAAGAAAAGAAGAATAAGGAGCCAAAAGCAAAAGGGGGCAACCAAGCATCGTCTAGCGAAAATCCACACACTGCACCGACCAGGCCTAAATCGCCATGTGTCATTTGCAAAGGAGACCACTATCATCGAGATTGTCCCTGCATCCCTCAGATCTTTAGGGACTGGTCTCCTTGTTTGCACAACCCGGTGTCGTCAACCTCTGATGATCATGTTGAAAACACACTGTCGACTAGTGAAAGTGAAGCCCCAGGACAAAAAGGAAAATATAGATTTCCTTGTAAACTGTGCGAAGGCGACCATGTCGTCCACCATTGTCCCTTCTTAGATGAGGCTAAAAGATTTTTTTTGGACGATTGTCCAGTTTCACCGTTACGACTTCCTCCTGGATATAAAAAACTCTTGCCGAGTCCGTCACTAGTTGAAAAGTCAGCTGACCCACCCAGGTGGTCGGCCGAAGTGTCTATCATTGAAGACAAACCATCTAAACCCATACCAGATGAAAGTCAAAAGGTCAAGGCGGCAGTTGACTCGGTCTTGCCTTCAGAGGTTCCATCTTCAGATGATACAGTCACAAAAGAGAATAAGGATGACACCGTCCAAATTCTTTTCGTAAGCACAGACTCTGATGAACATGGGGGAAATTTACCCATTCCTTTACCGCAAGAAGGAAGTTCGTCAGAATCGTACCCGGCCGTCTATTCGGTCCCACCTCCAAGCAACCTAGTTGTCTCCTTCGACTGGAATAAACTAGGCAGACCCCGTTTACCAGCTAGTGTACCATTCTGAATTATTGCTCAAGTATATAGAATGGTTATGGCTGGTACCATCATAGATGAATAAGCTTCTGTGAGTATCCTTTCCCTGACTACTTGGAAAGCGCTTGGTTCGCCATCGCTTTTGCCTGAGATGAGAAATATAACAGGCTTTGACAAAGGAACCAGTCGACCATTAGGAATCCTTCCCAATGTGCCCATAACATTGAGAGGGAAAACCATTCACATGAACATAATGGTAGTTCAAGGACCCCTGGATTATAATCTACTCGTTGGACGAGACTATATTTATTGCATGGGAGCCATTGTCTCATCACTCTTTAGAGTAATGTGTTTTCCGCACGAAGTAAGAGTGGTCAAGCTCGTAGACCAGCTTTGATTTCCCGGATCACGCATAGCAAATAGTCATATACCATCCTTGAATGGTATTTTCACACAAGGAATGTCTCATCAGTCCCCAGTCCATCCACCTGATGAGCGCGAGTGATTCGGGGGACATGACTGAAACCCAGGGGGCATGCACCCTGGTCTGCTTCGGCAGGAAAACTTCGGGTATAGGATATATGACTAGACTGTACTCCCGTCCATGATTGGAAGAGGGGGTTAGACTGGAACAAGATTCTCTCATCAAATTTATGTGAGTGGATTGTCTCACCTTTTTCTATTTCAGTAGACATCGTCGAAGAAATGTTTTGTTTGCACTATGAATAGAACAATCTTTGGTAACCTGAAAGAGGATTACCTTTCCTGATAAAACAAATGTTTTGTCGGTAGAACAAAAGGTGGCCTTGAAACTTTATTTTATACCTGGGGGCATACAAACCTTTTGGCGTACAAGTGAAGAACGATCATTTATCTGTTTTTTGGATTGGTCGTTTCCTAACTTGCATAAAGAAAGGATGTGGGGCAAAACTCTAAAAAATTTCCATTATCATATATGAGACATTCTTATTATATGACTGGATTAATCGAGCAGTTTTAGCGCATAGTTCAAGCTCGTTAAAAAATAAACATAAGCCATGAGCAAATGTTTCCCCTCGCATTTAAGCTCATTAAAAAATGAACTATTTCCCGGTAAATAACCATCGTGAATGTAGTACTTCAGCCTTTAAAAGCCTTGGTTGTGTTCTCATCATCACCTCCATTTGATTGTTTACCCCTTTTTGAGGAACAGCTGTGAAGAGTGATCTCACTAGCCATCCTTGTAACACTGCCATGATTGGAACATTCCAAACCTTACCTGGAATCAGCTGCTACCCAATTTTATCACTTGTTCCTCAAAAGACGAGTCTCCTTTAAGCTCTTTTCAACTGACTCGTAAAATATGGAAAGATTGTCGAGCCATTGGCCTCTCCAGCTCATTAAAGGGACTGGAAGTGCTATCCCTCCTCTAAATTTTAATATTTTTGGACCTGAGGGATTATTACACAAAAAGATCGAGCGCTTGTTTTGTTCGGCTCGTTTTAAAGTATCGAAAATTCATCCCTTCTATATTGTTTTATACTTTTTCAGACTTAAGGGATTAGATGACGAAAAAGGAATTTTGGAGTTTCCTTTACGTTCCTTTTCAGACTCTCTAAAATTGAAAAGGACTGAGTTATCTTTGTCATTAAATTCGTTAAAACATAATAGTGACAAACTTGTCCATAGCAGACAAGAACGAGTTTTGCTATCGCTAGGCTCGTTAAAACATAGCGATGGGTTTGCCCGAAGGGCAAATTATAGAACAAGCATATGTTATCCTCCTCAAGCTTGACAAAAATAAAGAGGTACCGGTCAGCAATGACTGGGGAAAATTGGGAAGAAAACTTGAAGAAGCTTTGTTGGTAGCAAGTCGCTCTTGAACATGACACTTTCACTCCACGTCCAAGTCGGGTTGGGTTGTTTCATTCACTGGTCACATCGCCATGGTCCCATCACACCATCCACATTTGGGGTAATGCTAGCAATCCATCATGTCAGTGTCGCCGATATGTTCAAGAGAAGTCATTCAGATAATTCACCTGTGTCTCACCCGCTACAATACATTCATACTCCATTCTTTCATGACCACCACCCTGAACAGTATGTCATCAGATCGTTTTCACCTCCATTAAAATCATTTGCTCCATTCTGTGTCATTGATGTGGGATTCATTAAGGCCCTCCTGTGACGGATCACTTCTTGTCGACATCAGCTCTATCCAAGAATTCGATCTAGGAACACCCCGTTCAGTACTTTGAAGCTTGCATGCCTCAATGGCAAGTTTCTCACTTCCGACGACAGGGTTACATCAATGGCCTTCGACCGAAATATTTTGCGTGGTGTTCGATGCCAAATCCTTTATTCACACCACGTGAATTGTACTGTAGTACCTTGAGGGTCATTATCATTATCGGTGATTCCTCTCATGCCTGTTAACAACTTACATCATTGGCCGGTAATCAGGCGATGTCTTTCCATGTTCGACTCCAGAACATCTCTCACATGGATAGACTTGTACTTCGAGTGAAGATCGAACAAGATTGAAGACCCCAGATCTAGTTTCATCCATCCGGGATGCGATATATATTCAGGGAAATAAAGACATCAAATGTACACAGATAATCATCCAATCAAAGGGATGATGGCTCTACCAGAATCATCAGTCTACACTCAGACGATTGTCTGTCCTATGTACATGAAAATGAATTTATAAAGCTGAGCACGGGAATGCCCGCCTTAGCTAGATCATGAAAATATTATGAAGATAATGTATTGTATTGTATCTTATTAGAGGTCTCCTCCCAGCTTGAAAGAACTTTGGATCCTCATAATAAAGCATTTCACTCGACATCAAAAGATTAACGACCTCATGCTTTAGGGGGCAACTGTTATAGAAATTTTTGGGCACTACAACCCCAAGCATGAAATGTCCATAAACCAAGGGCTCCTAAGTCCCTAAAATTGTTGTTCTAACCCCTAAAGGAACAAGGTCAACTGATTACAGCTTCTCCCAGAAGTTCTCCATGAAAAACTGCTCAGAACTGGTCAAAACAGGATCATTTCAGCTGCTCCATAGGCAAAGTGCATTGCATCTCACCTAAACACACTATGTGGGTGCGTTGCATTTCAAAAAGCCCTTCTATGGGGTGCGATGGGCGAGAAGTGACAAATGGCAGTGTCATTCCGCGAGGTGGAGAGGCATGGAAACTTCCAGAAACTTCTCATGTGACACTTGCATCTCTAAATTAGACCAAGGATGAGTACGAGATAATCAATCTCCAAGTGGAAGCAGGAACTATCAAAGGTAAGACACTAATCAAATCAAAAGCTAACTCATCTCCCTTACAGATATCTATATATGGATCCCTCATCCCAGAGATCCAGAGGCTGGAATTTTGCATATTGTAAGGAATTGTTGTTGGTTTCTTGAGACAACATCAGATTTTTGGGTGATCTAAGCTTTGTATGAGGTGAAGAGGGGCTTCTTTGCTGAGAGGATGATGCTGGGTCAGAACAACTGGTCATAACTCCCTTGGCTCTTTCTTGTTTATCAATAAAAGCTATTCAAGTTTTCCTCCATACTCTTGTGTCATTTATGTTTGCTGCATTTGTATGGTCAATTTACACCTGATCCTAGATTGTTTATGATTATAGATCCATGTTCTTGTATAGTTCCATGCTACTGTGATCTTACAGGTACTCTGTGAAGCTGGGCATGCAAGGGAACAAGTAGTGAAAGACTATCAAGAGAGAGAGGAATCGAACCAGGAGATTAGCGAAAGACAGAGGTTGGTCTTCTTTGTTCTTCTCTCATCTATACTTCATAAAGGAAAAATGAAAGTAGATTTACTTTGTTTGTTTCTAAGGTAGCTATCACACCTTAGTGGGATAAGCAGTTCCGTGTAGACACTTTTCCCTGTAACAACCCCTAGTTGGATGCTTCGGCATCAGGCTCCTGGGCTAACAAAAAGTCATGGCTCTAGTCCATGAGCTCCTTGATAGAATACCCTGCATGTTGTATCTGCCTTGCATCAAGCCACAAACTATCATCTATAGGGCGGTTCCTCCACTTGACGAGGTACTGTAGGTACTCCTTCTTCCGTGTCCTCCTGGCCACTTGTGTGTCGAGGATTCCCTCGATTTCGAGTGGCTGAGCTAAAGGTATTTGTCTCATCCACGCACAACTCTCCTCCTGGGTGTCCCATTTTGGCTGTGTCAAACTGTCCTCTTCCAAATTCGTAGTGTATGGGAATAAATCTGCCACATTAAAAATGGGTGATATTCCTATACCTAGAGGCAATTGCAGTTCATAGGCATTCGCAAAAAAGTTGCGCAGAATCTTACAAGGTCCAATTTTTTTGAATTTGAGCTTATTGTATTCGCCCCTAGAAAATTGTTCCTTGCACGGATGTGCTAAGACCTGATCCCCCACATTAAATTGTACCTCGCGTCATTTCAAATCAGCTTTCTATTTGTACCTCTGACCGCTGTCCTGTGATTTCATCTTCACCTGCTCATTTAGGTCGTTAGTTGCTCTTGCAAAGTCTTCCCCATCAGCACTTCTTTTCTCTAGCTGTCCCAAATCCCACATTTCATGCACTCCTCGGGGATGAATTCTATACACAATTTGAAAAGGACTGCTTCCTATGCTTCGGTTTGGTGAATCGTTGTAAGAGAATTCTGCTTGAGCAAGTACACGATCCCACATACGTGATTTTTCTCCTACTAGACTCCATAGCAGGTTTCCTAGACTTCTGTTCACCACCTCTGTTTGTCCATCTGTCTATGGGTGATAAGCGGAGCTCAAATTCAACTGTGTGTCCAGCTTCTTCCGCAGGGTGCGCCAAAAATGTCTTGTGAATTTCACATCTCTATTAGAGACAATGGACTTAGGCAAGCCATGTAAAGTGACAATCTCTGTAAAAAAATAAGTGTGCTACGTGAGTGGCATCACTAGTTTTCCTGCAAGGAATAAAATGTGCCATTTTTTAGAACCGATCCACTACCACCATCACAAAGTCATGACCATGCTGTGTTCTTGTCAAACCTAGGATAAAGTCCAAGCTGACTGAGTCCCACGGTCTACCTGGAATAGGCATTGGTGTGTAGAGTCCCGTATTCTGACTGCGTCCTTTTGCCAATTGACACACTTTACACCTGATTACAAATCGCTGCACATACCTTCACATCCTCGGCCAATAATAAAAGTGACTGAGCTGATCTAAGGTCTTATCAATGCTTAAATGTCCGACAAGGCCTCCACTGTGTTTCTCCCGGATGATGTTCTCCCTCATCGAACAGTCTGGAATACACAGTTTATAGTCCTTATGGACTATTATTCCTCATCAAAGGGTTTTGGTAGGCGTCATAAGCCTCCTTAAAATCTGCATTCGTTTGATACAAGTATTTTAGGTGTTCAAAAACTAGCACTTGTATCGTGCTCTCCTACAAGAGCAAAACCCTTCTGCTCAATGCATCTGCTACCTTGTTAGCCTGTCCACTAATGTCTCAACACAAGCGTATAACTTTGCAACTATTCAACCCACTTTTCATGCTTGTGGTTTAGTTTGTGTTGCTGCATAACATACTGCAAGGCAGAACTATCAGAAAACAAAACAAACTCATTACCCAGCAAATAGTGTCTCCATTGCTTCAATGCTTGGATGACAACATAGAACTCCTTGTCATAAGACGAGTACTTCTACCTGCTTTCATTCAACTTTTCACTGAAATAAGCAATAGGTTTGTCTTCTTGGCTAACTACGGCCCCAATGGCTGTACCACTGGCATCACAACGAACTTGAAAAAGTTTGTTGAAGTCAGGTAGCCTCAAAATTGGCCTCTCAGTGATCTTCTTCTTCAGCATCTGGAAGCTCTTTTCCACAACTTCAATCCACTTAAAAGGTTGACTTGCCTTCTTGATTATATCCAACATAGGTGCACAGATTCCACTAAATTCCCTTATAAACTTACGATAAAATCTTTCCAACCCATGAAAACTTCGAACTTCGAACAGACTCTTAGGGGATGGCCAACTAAGTATAGCTGCAACTTTTTCTGGGTCAAATTTTAGCTCATTCTCTGCAATCATGAAACCCAAATAGACCAACTCCTTCTCAAAGAAGGCGCATTTCTTCAGATTTGTTAGCAACTTGTTTTGCTGCAATTTCTCCAAAACGTATCGAACATGTTGAAAATGCTCCTCCCTGGTTTTGCTGAAAATCAGTATGTCGTCAAGATACACAATCACAAATTTCCCAATGAACTCCTTTAGCATTTCATTCATCAGGCACATAAAAGTACTAGGTGCATTACTTAACCCAAATGGCATCACCAACCATTCATACAACCCTTCATTAGTCTTGAAAGTTGTTTTCCATTCATCCCCTTCCCAGATTCTAATCTGGTGGTATCCACTCTTCAAATCTATCTTCGAAAAATATGTTGCCCCGCTCAAACAGTCCATCATATCGTCCATTCGTGGCAATGGAAACCTGTACCTGATCGTAATCTTGTTTATTGCTCGTGAATCTGTGCACATCCGCCATTTTCCTCCTTTCTTGGGAGCAAGCACTGTCGGAACTACACATGGGCTCAAGCTCTCTCGAATCAGTCCCTTATCCAGCAACTCCTATACTTGTTTCTAATCTCCTCGTTGTCTTTGGGGCTCATCCGGTAAGCAACTTTATTCAGTATACTAGCTCCTAGGATGAAATCTATGTGATCATTGATATTCCACTTTAGTGGCAATTTATCGGGTAAGTCGTCCACCACAATGTCGTTAAATTCCTGCAACATTTCCTGGATTTCTATAGGTAAATTAGAAATTTCTTTGTGCAACAGCACTATTCTTGGTCTCCTCACAATAGCATATTTCACTTCATCATCTTCAATCTACTTTAAAAATTGTTCTCCACCCACCAATAACACTTTTTTTCTGCTAGTTTCTACTGTTTCCTCCTCCTTGATGGGCACTAATGTATGCTTGATTCCCTCTTTAACAAACTTGTAATAGTTTGTCTTCCCATCATCAACGACTTTCCAGTCATACTGCCACATTCTTCCTAGCAGAATATGACACACATCCATGGGCATGATGTGACAAATAACTTTGTCCTTATATCTGCCAATATGGAATTCCACCTCACACTACTCATCAACTAGCAGTTGGTGACCCTTCTGTAAACACGACACCTTATAGGGGGTTGGATGCTTCAGTCGTTTCAGACCAAATTTTTCCACCATCTCTGTTGCAACCAGATTATCATTGCTTCCATTGTCTATAATTAACTTGCAGCATTTGCCATGTGACTTGCACACAGTCCGGAATAATGCCTTTCTTTGGGTTTGTTCAGCTGTTTCCTTTGCTGGTTTCAACAATACCTTATTCATGACTAAGGCCTCTCCTGTCTCTGGTGCATTTTCTACCTCCTGAGGTGGTGCCTCCATTTCTTCTGTCTAAACAACATATGCTCCTCTTTGACCGGCTATCGGTCAGATAAATCGATCTTGCGGACAAGACTGATCTCCCTAGTATCAACTAATATCTAGCGACAAGCAGAACAAGCAAATCTACCTTTCTCTAAATATTGTGATTTATAAATAAAAACCAAGAGGTGTTTTAGACCCTACCTTAAGTCCAACGCTAGTCTGTGGCAGCCACGCTTCGACCGTCCGAATGAGTTTCCTTTTAAGAACCTGCAAACACAAACAAGCACACATCAAATAACACTTGCATAGACAATATAATAAATCATATTCATCATGGTGATCAAGGAATCCATGAAATAAACCATAAGAGACAGCTTATTGAGAAAAATAAACTTGATTGCATTAACTTTAAACAAAGAATAACTTTACAACCTTGGTGCCTTGATGTTGTACAAGCTCCTCCCAAGGTCCAAGCAAGAATCTCCTCTACTTTGACAAGCTTCACACTCTTCCCAATAAGATCAAAATGTATGTAATCTCTCCTCTCAAGCTCAATTAGGAAGTCTAAATTCCAATAGCATTTTACCTCAAAAATATTCATCTTTCAACCTCCTTAGTAACCAGCCCAATGCCTCATTTTATAGTGTAGAGGAAGGAAGTTACAGGTCCACCTATGAAAGGATAGAGTCCTCCTTCAAAGGGATAAGCTCCTCACATCAAGGGGTTAGCTCATTTAGTTATGGGATGCATGAACATCAAAGGAGCGAACTTGCCACCTCAAGATTCCCTCTAGAAGCTTCCAGAAATAACCCAAAGTGAGTTTTTAAGAATGTACTTGCACCTTTTTTACTTTTACAGGGGTCCACACCCATTACACAGAAACAAAGCGGGTAGGTCCGCAAGTAATGCTAAGAGAAAGTGCAGAACCAGAGTTTTAGAGATTTTCAACGACTTTCTCTCATTTTTCAAGGCTTGACATGAAGAGCTGAGGTTTAAGACTTGCATAGGAGGAAAGTATGAGTGGTGATAGACTCACACTGACTGCAAAATGTCATGGTGACAATATTTTGTGTAACAGATTGCCTCCTAAAGTGAGAAGTTTGTAATAGATGAGGATTTCATTTTTCATCTAAGAAGATTGAAGTACTTTATCATTTCGAGGATCATCCTGTGGAGAGCCTGGTTGGAACCTATAAAGACATTCAATACAAAATATATATATGTGATCATATCATCGCTGAGGTAGGCATTCCCATACTCAGATCAAAGCTGACTAGAAAACTAACTAAAATGCTCTAATATAGGAATGATTCTGTAATACATCATAAGTATAGACATATGTAGACATAGTATGGGTGCAACCATCTGTTTATGAATAGTCCATTGTATAATGAATAACAAAATTCTTTGCAGCCTGGATGGTGGAAACTAGATCCAAGGTCTTGATTTCTACTTCCTGAAATAGTACGATTCTATCCATGTGAATGAATGTGTCAAAGTAGAACATGGTAGAAACCACTTGATTACCAGTCAATGATGTAAACTGTTAACAAGTGTGAGAGAAACCACCAGTAATGTCAATGGCTCTCAAAGTACTTAGTACAATCCATTAAATGTGAATAGATGAGTTGATGTCGAACATGTCATGGAATCCTTTAATCGAAGGTCAATGATGCAACCTCTTGTCGAAGGCGAGAAACCTTCCATTGAGGCATGCAGATTCCAAGGTACTGACGATTTCTAGATCATCTTTCTAGATAATGAGCTGAAGTCGATAGAAAGCGATCCGTCGTAGGCAAGCCCACAACATGAAATCATAGATCAAGTTTGAAGAAATATAGTTGCAAGGACTGACTCAGGGATGGTCAAGATGGATGATAGATATTTTGCAGATGAATTGTTTATTTGCACTGACCTCTTGAACACATAACGACACTGCAGATGGTTTGGTGACAATTGACCCAAAGCTAATACCCAGAAACCGGCTGAAGACTTTCAATATGGTTTGATTAACTATTAGGCAAAGGATTTCCCAACCCCGGTGAACAAAAAGTGTCGTGTTCAAGAGTGGTTGAATGCTTTTCTGAGACACAAAGTATAACAAACAGGTTTATTTTTCTCTCTTTTCCCCCACCATTTCTGGCAAGTACCCCTTTATTTTTGACAAGCTTGAGGAGGATAACATTTGCTTGGTTATAAGCTCATCCTTCGAATGAGTCCAACTTAGTTTAAAATTCGAACCCTAAGAAGGAGTGGTCTGTTCCTGTTTGTAATTGAACAGGTCCTTTACTGTTAAATTTTAACGAGTCCAGTATAGGAGAAACTCGGTGTTTTTCAATTTTAGGGAGTCAGAATAAAAACTTAAGAAAACTCCATGGTTGTCCTTTTTCATAAATTTTTGTCTCCCAAGCCTAAAAAAGTATAAAATAATACTTGAGAGAACCGCTTGACCATTACGATCAAGGAGTACTTTTCATAATTAGTGGTCCTGATCCAAAAAAGTAAAAAGGCGATCAATGACACATCATTTTATAACCAATATCGAATTTGAAACAACAAAAATCCGGCAATATTTTCATGTTTATGCGGTCAGAAAAGAGCTGTAAGTGGACCGTATTTTTAATTATGTTTTAACGAGCTTAAAAAGAAAAACTTGACAATCTTTTCATATTTTAGGAGTCAGAAAAGAGCTTAAAGAGGACTCTAATGTTTTTGTTGAAAATGATCAATTTTGCCTGAAAAATCTGATATTTTGCACAAAAACTCAAACATTACTCATACCTGTTTAAAATAAATAAAAATGCATCAAAAAGTTACCTTTTTAAAGTGAAAAATAAACAAATTAAAATCCATTTATTCAAAAAATCTTATAAAAAGGGCTTCTGTAAATTCATTTTTACCGTTTGACTTGAGAGTAAGAAAAGAGAGCTTTTGGGTAAGAAACTTCATGTGAAGATTGCGGAAAATCCGTCTGTTGGAATCAAAAACCGTCACCTCCAGGTAATCCACATCACTTTAATCTTGCATTTCAACCGTTTGAATTTTGTTTTTAGGCTTCTATTTTGATTTTTTGGAAAAATTTCGTTTAAAAGACCACTCGCGGGGGTCCGCAGGCGCAGCATGCAAAACCTGCAGACCCCGACTCTTTCCTACAAAGGAAAGAGCTAGGGGCCCGCACCTTCTGTTTCGGCAGAGTGCGGACCTACACATTGTCCCTAACTGGAGAGTGCAGACCCCGTGACATAGGTTTTACAACTTCAATTTTTTCAATTTCCGCCAAAAAATGTTGAATTAAAATGTTCTAATCCGCCTTTTCTTTCAATGTAGGATATACACAATGCTCAGTTAGCGGGAACGGGAGCATGAAGATATGGACCTTGCCGCAATTAACCATCAACCTTCAATAGATGCATTCAAGGCATGCGGGCTATTTAAATTCTGGGCCATACCTGGCACGAGTGCCCAAGTAGAATTTTTGTAGTGGCTGGTGAACAAATGGAATACACAGGACCAATGTTTCATTATTAGTGGCCACCACCTCGAAATGGAGCCAAAGGACATTTAGTTCTTGACTGGTTTGCCCAAGAGAGGTGAATAATTGACTCTATTCGAGACTAGGCCAGGTGGCCAGTCTGTCAATAATCTCCAGCTAAAGTTTTCTAATGACCAAACAAAGGACAAAGGGATTGATATGAAAACCATCTCCTGTCCTGAACTCAAAGTGATTGCATTTACTGTCACCAAACTCTGTAGAAGCACAACACTACATGTAGCCACCAGATCCCAAATGCGAATGGTAGTAGACTGTTCTCGAGGCACCATCTTCAACTGGTGCGAAGCTGTGTTGGCTAATGTAAAAAGCCAACTGACTAGAGCAAAGAACGAACAACTAAAAAACTTTGGATATGGTTTCTTAGTTGTGAGCTTTGGTCTAGAGAGGGTCCTGATGTTGGTCCCACAGCATCTTTCCGTTGGAGCTGGACTTCCCCGAGAGCCCAAGCTGATGCGTTGGGTTGAAGTTATGGCCCGTCATCCTGAGGAGGGTTCAGATGTTGTTTGATTTCCTCCTGCCTATTTTCATTGGTTGGAGAACCAAGTTTTCGCGATTCAGGATTTTCCCTATGCTGGGATGGATTATCGTGGTGACCCATACATGGCTCTTCCACCATGAAAGCAATGGGATGACTCAGGTAAAATTGTTCTCAACATTTTCTAAGTTTTAATTTTTTTTTCTTTTTCTTTAAATCGTCCAAAACTGATAGTAAAAAGTTTCAAATGCAGATTTAGTTCCATGGCGACTAGCCACTCTTAGGCCCTATGAGAGGAGACACCCAGCTGCAGCAGTACCAGCCCCACTGGACGAATCTACAGAGACCCTGGCCGAATTGGAAAATCATCTATAGCGTTTGACAACAAAAATTCAAGAGACTAGCATAGATGAGATTCCTCTTAGGTTACAGCGCTATGTGATTGGGGTCCCAGGACCTTTCAGGAGGTTTCTTTGTAGGGTGGCCCGAGCAGTGGTTTCTTATCGTGATCATCACTAGTGATAGGATGATCGCCTTTTTAGACTTGATACGACATTTTTGCTTTTTGTACTATCATTTTTACCGATCATAAGGTGTTTTTCAACCTATAATCGAAGACGATGTATATTTGACACACTTCTATGCTATGCTATATCACTATTACTGGGTATCTTGTAAAACATGTTATGGAATGTTTTTAAATTTACTACTTTATTATTGCAAATGTCTACTTAACATTCGAGAAGCAATTGCGTCTGCTAATGTATTTAAATATCTTGGAATATGCTGATATTCAATATAGTCAAATTCACGTTCCAAGAGACGAACTCTCAAAAATAATCTTAATAACACTGGATTTCTAATGGCATAAACTCTATTAAGCTGCAATACAACGAGTTCAGAATCTAACCTCACAATCAAACTCCGAATCCCAAATGAGATGGATTCAGACAATTCACAATCAAACTCCGAATCCCAAATGATATGGATTTAGACAATAACTCAATCACTGCACTATACTCTGCAATGTTGTTCGTTGTTTGACCGAGGCTTACCCCATGCATAGATACCAACTCATCAGAGGGTGAATAGATAACCCAAGTTGTGGAAGAAATGTTCCGTGTATTACGACAAGCACCATCATCGAAACCAATGTATGTTTGAGATGTCGACATCTGCAATATCAAGAATAAAATCAAGATAAGTAGGAATAATGATAAAAACACTCTCTAAACTAAGCACACTTTTCTAATCTAAAATACACCAGCTAGAAAGAAAAATAATCTAACTAAAATCTCCACACCCAGATTTAAGCATAATATCTCTTCAGATAAAGATCATTTCTAGGCTTACCTAAAGAGACACCGTCAAAATCTACCAATTCATAGGCCCCTTTCGCCAGCTTTCATTTAACAATAAAAATACCATGCCACATAGGTACTAATTTTCCAGCCGCTAGCTTATCGTTTGCTTGATTGTATAGTAAGAGTAGGTCTCCTTCCGAAAATTTACGAGGTGTAACATTTCGATCATACTGAGCTTTAATTCATTTGGCATGAGTTTCGATTGCTAGTGCAGCATCACGTCGATTCTCATCTAGCTGAGCCAAGTACAAGAAATGTTTTTCCTCTTCATAAGTGGCTGGAAGTAATTCTATGGCTATTTGCAATGACAGGATTTCGCATTCAATGGGTAACACAGCTTCCAAACCGTAAACCAGTTGGAAAGGAGTGAAACCAGTTGATGTTTTTACTGAGGTTCGATATGCCCAAAGCGCTGAAAATAACATGTTATGCCAATTCGACCTATGAATACCAATGATTCGTCGAATCATGATGACTAGAACTTTGTTGATGGCTTCAACCAGACCATTAGCCTGTGGGTAATATGGAGTAGAACTATCGTGACGCAGACCAAGTTGATCTGTTAGTTCAGTCATCATGATGTTTCGAAAATGACACCCATGATTAGTGATAATCGCTTGTGGAACACCGAATCTAGCAATTATATGATTGAAAATGAAAATTGCAGCAGTTTTGCCATCTACCCAAAATGTAGACATCGCTTCGGCCCACTTGGTAAAATAATCTACCACAAGGATGATATACGCATGCCCTCCGGCCGAGTGAGGGTTACATGTAATAATGTCGATACCCCACTTCACAAAAGGACTGACGACAATGATAGGGTGGAAAGGAGCAGGTGGAGCACGCATCTTTCGATCAAAAATTTGACAATTGTGGCATTTTCGGACCGCGTAAATACAATCTTTAAATAAAGATGGCCAGAAATATCCAGTGCGCAATATCTTTTGGGCTGTGGCATACCCAAACATATGACCGCCACATGCTCCAGAGTGACAATCATTTAGAACCTTTTCAGCTTCCTCATGAGTTAAACAACGTCAGAAAACAAAGTCTGCCCCATGACGATAGAGTGTATCTCCAATAATCTTGTACTGTTGGGATTGGAAACGTATTTTCCGTCGCTGAGATCATGAAATTTCAGGCCAAAAAGATTGGGTTTGGAGATAAGCAATGATATCTCCGTACCATGGATCAAGAGTGCTAATAAGAAATAAGGATTCGTCCGCATTGGGCTCTTCCGCCATAGTTTCAGTATCAGCACGTGGGAAGTCACACATCAACTCCGCAAAAACTAAAGATTTCTTTGACTTAGATTTTTCAAATTCCAAGTCAAATTCCTGCAGGATAACAATCCATTTGGAATACTTGCCCCCTAGCAATTTTTTGGTCAAAATATAGATCATAGGGTTATAGTTAGAAATTACGGTAGTTTTGCGTAGTAAGATGTAATGACGAAATTTTTGGACAGCTTGAACAGCTGCCAAGGCCAATTTCTCCACATGTGAATATTTTAGCTTAGTCGAATTCAAAGTTCGACTAAGGTAGTAAATCACATTTTCACTACCAAATTCATCTTCCTGAACTAACATCATCCCGATGGTGGAATGAGAGGCAGCGAGATACAAGAAGTAATCCTGGTTGTAGTTGGGAGGATGCAATAATGGTGCATGGGTCAATGTGTGTTTAAGTGCATCAAAATATTTTTCATCTATCTCATCCCAAAAGAATGGAGTATTCTGTTTTAACAACCTGATAAAACCCTTTGTTATCTCGGCGTAGTTAGGAATGAATCGACGTAAAAAGTTTGATTTCCCTTGCAAACTTTGGAGTTGGTGAAGAGTCGAAGGAGGAGGAAATTTGACAATAGCTTCAACCTTCGAGGGATCAACACGAATGTCGGCTTTCGAAACAACAAATCCCAGTAAACGACCTGTTTCTATACAGAAAACACATTTGTGTGAATTCAACCTAATTCGATAATGCCGACATCTCATAAAGATTGCTTGTAAATGAGTGAGATGATCGGCTCTACATAATGAATGGGTAGGTAAATCATCGAGATAAAGTTGCACAATGTGCTTGATGTCATGAAACGCATAAGACATAGCTCTTTAAAAAGTTGCTCCGGCGTTTTTCAACCCAAAAGGTAATTTGCAATAAGCAAATGTCCCCCATGGACAAATAAAATTCGTTTTTGGTTGATCAGAAGGTATAATGTTGATTTGATTGTAGCTGGAAAAACCATTCATGAAGGAGAAAATTTCACTGCCGGCACAATCATCGATGATTTGATCGATATAGGGAGTTGGGTAATTGTCTTTGGGAAAAGCTCGATTAATATCCCTATAATCGATACATATTCTTATTATTCCTTGCTTTTTGTTAATAGGAACAATATTTGATACCCAATCCGTTAAGGGAATTGGATAAATGAAACCTGGTTTAAGTAATTTCTCAACTTCTGCTTTAATAGCAGCAGCTTTTCACGGGTGGATCTAACGCAAACGTTGCCAGACGGGTTTAGCATCCGGGTAAGTTTTGATTTCATGAACAACAATTGCTGGATCAATTCCTGGCATTTCTTAATATGACCAATGAAACACATCGCATAATTCTTGAAATAGGGCCTTATAAGTTTGGAGTTCATTTTCCGTACAAGAGGCACCTATATGAATGTTTTCAACAATTCCAAGTTTAACTAAAATGTCAATAGGAACCGTTCAAGAAATATTTCCAAAATTTAATTCAGAATCAAGATTTTGCAATGGATTATGTGGTTCTTTGACATAATCAGTAGTAAAAATAGATGAAAAATCATTCTCAAAATGATCAATCTCAGGTAAGAACGAAGATCTATGATGAAGATCTTCCGATGGTAAATCATCAACAGACAAAATTTCACGAATCTGCTCATCAGTATGAACAAGCTCGGAAAAATTTGTTGAATCTGAGTTTGATATTGAAAGTGATTCTCCATGGACCACATTCATTAGATCAATTTCGGTTGAAGAAGGGTTGGAAAATGATTGTACAGCCTGATACGCAATTTCATAAGGACTCAAAGGCATCGCATCACCAAATGAGTCCACCTCAGATTCGGAAGGTATGATCCAAGGATCATCATAAATAATAGGGTTTGATGAAATCATATGAATGGTTGTAGTAGAAGGCGATACATTAGGAGGAGGAAAGGAAAAATTTCCTAGTAAACCAGAATCTTTAACTAATCCTACTCCAACATCCTTGTAGGGGATAGTTGTTTTACCGATATGCTGGATACTTTTAGAAGAGGCTGGGTCAGATGAAAAGTAAGTTAGCTGGTCTATAGTTATGATCTTTCCATTATGAGGAAACTTTATAAGCCGAAAGACCGATGAAACAACAGTAGTCATAGCGTAAGACCAACTACGACCCAAGAGAAGGTTGTAATCTAGAGGGGCATCAACCACCTCCACATCTAGATTAACAGTTTTGCCTTCAACCCCTATAGGTAAATCTTGTAGAATGCCAAAAGGATGGAACCCACAGCCATCAAAAGCCTTTAGAATCGTTGGGGATTGATTGAGTGTAGGAGAACCAAGCGATCTCCAACATTGGATCGACATAATACACATTGAAGCTCCCTCATCAATCACAGTCCTAAAGCAAGGTCTGTTTTTTACTAACACTGGAATCTAGAAAGCCATTTGATGAGGTAAGCGGGGTGTACTATTTTCTAAATCGAAGATTATAAGGTTCGAGTCCTGAATATCAACAGCTCCTATAGCCGACAATAGCAATTTACGTTGCGCTGGGCATGATTGTAGCACCTCCAAAGCCGACATTGCTGAAGGGAAAATAGCTAAGTCTTCATCAATGTTATAGTTCTGAGTAGCTCTCGCATGCGGATTGAAAGCTAACTTCCGAAGTATACCTTTAGCAGGTGGTTTGATTACTAATTCTGGGTTAGGTTTCTCGATCTGTAGCGGATCAGAACCAGGAGTTGAAGTTGATGGGTTTTAATTAGAAGATTCTGCTTCCTTACCACCAACAGGATTTTTACTTCCATAATCTTGTGATCGTGTCGCAATCCTAACATGAGACATCATCATTATAGGTTCTTCTGAGGCATTTGAGGAAGAACCGATCATCTTGCTATCTTGACTAGGAAAAGGATCCTTTAAGACAGCAGGCATTTGAGAACCTTTGACAATTTTCGCAACCTCAGCGCGATGTGGGAAGTCTCTTGTAAAATTCTCTTCGTCACAAATGAGAGAAGGATAACGAGGTTTACATTTCTCATCAGTAGATTCCATTTTATCTGATTTCTCTTTCTAATTTTGCTTATTTTTCTTCTTCCCATTTTTTTACTGCCTGATTTTGATTTGGGTGTAGATGATTCTACGACATGAATATCGGCAGGAATTTCAGTGGAAGAGTCTCCTGTTGGGGAATCTGGTAAAGTTATGATAGGAGAAGAATTCTTTGAATATTTCTTCTTACTTTTGGTTTTAACTGAACCAATTATACCGTCAGTGGCATGAGATCCTGAAGGAGCTGCAGTTATTTGATTTTGTTTCGGAAGGTCGGGGATTTTTTCGTGTAAAGTACCCGACTGCATATAAACGAGGTCAAGGTATTGAGCTTGAGAAATTACTTGCTCTTCAGTAACAACTCCTGGCTTAGCTACATCCTTAGTGATTTTAGGTAATAATGATTTAACCATAGAAAATTTTAGGGGCGAATGTTCGCCCTTTGGCGAAATTAAGGGGTTTTAAATTTTTAGTGGGCGAATATTTTGTATCATAGTACATTTTTACAAATCACCTGAAATAGCCCACCTTATTTTAAGGGAGAGGGTAAAAAAGGTAAATTTAGCCCTTGAAATTAGGAGTTACAACCTTCCATTCGCCCATTTTCAAGAATAGGTTTTATTTAAGTGAATCCTATGGGCCAAAGGCCCAAATATCATATTTATAAAAGAGGCATGATAAATTAATAAAAATATAAATAAATGAGAGGTATGGTAAATAAATAAAACATTTCTTATATTTACTCCATAAGTCACCTTATATACATGCAAGGGTGTAAACAAATAAAAATATAAGTAAAGTGGAGGTATGGTAAATAAATAAAACGTCTTTTTATACTTACTCAAAAGTTATGGTAAACAAATAAAAATATAAATAAACTAGATGCATGGTAAATAAATAAAACCTCTTTTTATATTTAGTCCATAACCCTCGTTCTATTTATGAAGGCTCAAGAAAGAGGTTTTATTTAAGTGAATCCTATTGGCCAAATACCATATTTGTAAAAGAGGTATGGTAAATTAATAAAAATATAAATAAACGAGAGGTATGGTAAACAAATAATTTTTTTTTATATATTTACTCCATAAGTCACCTTATATTTACGAACACTCAAAAAATGCGTTATATTTAGGTGAACACTCAAAAAATGCGTTATATTTAGGTGAAACCTGGCAAAATACTATGGGACAAATACCATGGACTAGATTGTTATTAATACCATGCAAAAAAAACATTATTAACCCCAATATTAGTATTAATAAAAATAAAAATGGCACATGGTATTGACCCATGCTATTCACCTGGAATGTAGCCTATTTAAATGGGGGAATTAAACCAGCATAGATCCATATTTACTCTGGATCTACTAACCCCCGAGAGGTATCAAATATCGTGATATGCAAACTAGCATAGAGTGAAAAAATATTTGATCTGATCAAGAGTAAAAATGGATGTTGTAATTTAATGTATGTTAAATATTTTAGCTTGGTTAAAATAAAAATCAACTATTAATTTTATTAATTTTTATAAATTACTAATACTAATTTTTAAGCCCCAGGTTTATGATAACCCATGGTATTGACCCATGGTAATACCATGGTATTCATGTGAGCATAGACTATTTAAAGGGGAGATTCTATCATCTTAGATCCATCTTAATTCTGGTTCTACCAAGTGCTCAGAGGGGTAAATAGATTTCATCCCTCTAAGAGTGGTAGATGTGGAGTTAAGATGGATATAGGTGGGTTTTTATGATAATGAAGATATTAAATAGACTTAGGAAATTATATTGTAAAAACATCTTAAGGTGAATGGTTAAAGCATAAACATTGGACAAGTATATTTGTATACTTCTGTTTTAAACTGAAACAAATCCAGGGCTAAATGGAATGGATTTATTGCATTAGTCATCCTTCTATAACTTTCCAACATATGTTGGAGTAAACAGATTGTAATTTGGGTAATTTTTCTAATTGCAAACAGGAACATACTTGTGTATTGGCAGGGTGGTTATGAGGTCCTAGAAGTGATGAATTTGAATTTTTATTGGTTTAATATATAGTATTAGGTTTTTTCTCATGCTTTCTGTGAATGGCACGGGTGAATTTTATCCTACACCCACTAGGTTATCGATATGTAATTTCGTTAATTTTGATTTCAAAAGATATTTTAAAGAAATGCAATGATTTCGTTTGTGTATTAAATAAACACGATTTTATAATTGAGTAAAATATTCGCCATGCCTGGTGAGAGATTCACCAAAAAATTATATATAAATATCATATTATTGATAAAATCACCTTCCGTTTTTCCTATATACCATGGAGATTCGCCCATTTATTATACATGTAAATTTAGGTGGCGTTCTTAAAATTTTCCCTAGATTTAACAAACCATTCTGCTAAGATTTGATCCGGAATAAAAACTTTCACTAAATTTCGCCGATGTCTCCATTCATGAATGTGATCTGAAATATAAGTGGACGTTGACTGTTTTAATGAAGTTAATAATTCCATGCCATTGTCATATCTGACAGGCAACTGAAAATGAGTTAAGAACAAAGTGGCTAACTGACTAAAGTTATAAAAAGAGGCTCGCGGTAACTCAATGTACCACTTGGCCGCAAGACCAATCAGAGTGCGTTGAAAAAGACATAAACGAATCGAATCATCTATAATGGAGTTAGATGCACACCAGAGGTGATAAGTCATCACATGGTTTGACGGATCCTCTCTTGATTTACCTTCAAACTTTGGGATATCACTGGGCAACTTATTTGGCATTGGCGGCCAAAACAGAAGATAATTAATCGGATCGTTCATAAGGCGCGACAAATCAGGCAAGTCCAAAGTTGCAATGAATGGTAACTGATGATTAGGGTCTCGAAAACCCTGGGTCATAAGACTAGCTCCATGAGGAGGATATCCAAGATAACTTGAATTGGAATTGCATTTGGGATATTATATCTTCCCGGAAAACCAGGATTAACCGGACTGTATTGGGGTTGTTGAGGTTGCTGATAAGTATATCCAGGGTATTGTTGATACTGGTAGACTGGGCTTTGAACAGCAGGACCGAATTGGTACTGTACCTAGTACGGTTGATAAATAAATTGAGGTTGACTTGTGACAACTGTACTTGGACTAGGTTGTCCAATAGGCATCTGAACCGAAGTCTGAATTGTAGGTCCAAACTGAGGTAAAGATGCTTGAGGAGTTGATGCAGGAACAGTAGAAACCGGAGCTGTCGATACTCCAGAAGTAGGTGGGGTAGATTGAACAGAACCTGCAGTAGTTGCAGCAGTCGTTTGAGGCAGAGTTCGAGGTGAACTAGGCCCAGACTGATGAGCTACACCAGGTGTAGAAGTTTGAATAGTAGGCTAGACAAGTTGCTGGGTTGAACCAGAAACCAAAGGTTGTCCAGATTGAGATGAAAAATGCACATTAGGTTGCAAGATATGTTGAGATTGAGATGGATCCCCACCATGTTCATTCCGGGGTATGGACCCATAGAAGGTTGAGTATATTGAGAACCATAACCGGGTTGAGGGTAGGTTGATAATTCAAAGGTACATTTCCAACTCCTTGGACAAATGATTGACCTAAAGGTGGTTGGAAACCTTGGGTTGGGTACTGACCTTGAGGTTGATAACCTTGAGACACGTACTGAAACTGGGGTTGACCTTGAGGTATATATTGCTACTGGGTTAACCTTGAGGTATGTACTGAGTCTGGGGTTGACCTTGAGGAATGTACTGTCCCGAAGGTATGTACTGTCCTTGAGGTTGCCCCCAGGTGGTAACTGGGTACCTTGAGGTTGCCCCCTAGGTGATAATTGAGTACCTTGAGGTTGCCCCCCAAGCGGTAACTGACTACCTTGAGGTTGCAGATTTGGAATGGTATCTGACATCATAAGAATGTCTTCTACACTCAATGATTTAGTTCTGTTATTACCAGTTGATAACCCATGTTCAATGGGTTGAGGAGATGCTCCTGAAAAAGTACCAGTGAGTGACTGATACCCAGAAGGAACAGAAGGACCGCCATACAAAAATGTTTCCGATGATTGGGAAAACATGGATGACTGTCTCGACATATTCAAAGGAGGATAATAACCTCTAGGTGTTGGATGAAAAGGAACTCGAGGTGGTGAAAAACTGAGACCCAGATTTTCTAAAAAGTTGGTCAATGAAAGATATCAAGCGTCCCTCCTAGGTGGGCTGTCAAAAATTGATTCACACACCCTAAGTTCTAAAGTTGGTTGATTTTCAGGGATAGTGATACCTTCTTCTGGATTAACAAGTTCTTAAATAGCAATGAGTCCAGAAGGAAGATTTTGGGTAATGATCCTTCCTACCCTGGGTGAACCAGGACCACTGAAAGTTGGAGAAGCAAATCCTAACGATGGAGTAGCAGCAGGTCAGTTTCAGGCTCAGAAATTTCAAGTTCTTCAGCTAATTCACTTGTAGAAGAAAAACTACCAGTAACTTTGGAAAATGAAATTGGTTCGGAAATATACTCTGTTGCTTGAACTTGATAATCAGGATGAAAAACTAAAGAAGATTCTCTTTCTTCCAGTGATCCAACTCTACTGTCACTAGGAGTTACAAGAGCTCGTATCCCTTCAAGCTGGCTTGGTGAATACTCAGGAGGTTGCCCCCAAAGTCTACGGGATTGTCTCGGTAATTCAGCCACGATTAAATATTTTAATTACTTCACACGCAAACAAAGAAAAATCTCAATAAAACCACCTAAAGTCTCTAAAGAACCAAACAATTTGAATCACATGCCTAAAAAATCTAGGACTTCAAACCACACACAAACAGTAACTTTCCATACCAAAAACACCAGTTGGTGATGAAATCCAACGTCCCAGTGATGAAATCCAATGTCGCAGAATTCAATACAGAAATGGCGGTTGGAACAGTTACCCCGACAACCTGCTTAATGAAACAAACAGGCACAAGTTTCTTCACTAAACCATCTCGAGTGAAGAGAACCCCCTAGAGAGTCCAAGTGAGTCTAGTCGACGTCTGCTCCATGTATAGTGGGATCTTCCCTCCACCATCACCTTAGGAAAGAATCCTATAGATTATGGTCACTATGGTTACCAACAGAAACAAATATACCTGGGGGAATAGTCTATGATCTGATACACACGCAAGGGAAGAGTAACAAAGCTCAAACCCCTTGAAGGCTCCTTGACATAATGCAAGGTTTACCAACAAGTGACCCCAGGCTCCTCGACAATGGTCAATCCGAGGTTTACCGTTTTTAATACGTGTATATCTTTTATTGTTCCCAATGAGGAAGGATTGATTACCCGACTGGTTCAGATATGATCTCGCGCTTGACTCCTTTAAGAGGAGCTTCCCAGAGCATAGATGTAACAATTGGAATTTTATCTCCTACCGCAAGATGTAGCTACTTGTTTGTTTTAACTATCTTGGAGAGTTAATTACTCCCTACTCCAAGATACTAGCCTAAGCTATGTTGGTGATAAAGAGCCCTAGAAATAAAAAGATTGCTAGATGAATTTTAGTTTAAGCGTTATTTTTATTGGTTGTTCCTTAGGTCAAAAGGTATGGAGATGAAACTTTATGGTGTGAAGACTCGACACCAAAACACTAAAAATGCACCTAACATGATAAACAATTCTTTTTCTTCAATGAATTTTAGCTAAAGAAAAAGTTGAGAATGCAATTGCTTGAAAAACAAATCTTTCCTTAACATATAAATGAAAAGAAAAACTCTTTTGTCTTTTTCAACAAACTCAAAACGAGACTATTAATTATGTTCACGAAAAAATCCTTTTGCTTTTTCCACACTCAAAAACTACAAAAAAAATTCTTTCAAAAGGGATTTTAAAATTTCTAGAAAACACTCAAAACTATAAAAAATCTAATCTTGAGATCTACAACTTCTAAAAACCTAATTGAAGTAAAAGCTTACAAAATTTCTTTTCGAGGACGTTTTACTTAGTTATTCAGCAAACTAAGGACTAATTCGTTCAGAATAACAAATTAATCAGAAAACACCCAGCTTATGTTTTCTTTTTAAAAAATGAAATTCAAAACTTTCCAACAAGTTCATTTAAAGCTTTGCAAAGAGAAAACGAGATCTAATTCTCACCAAAGGCAGATTTCACAAATCGGTCAGACTCATTAAGAAAACCAGCAAAAACCAGGGTAATCTGAGGTTTCTTAGGCTTCTGAACTCTGTTATGCTCTTAACCTGCAAAATGATACCCAAATACAGAATATGCGAAGAAAAGATACCCAGAACACAAAATAGCAATGATTTTATTATTCAGAGAGTAATGTTCACTTGCCTCTTCGAGGGGGCAACCTCTAATAGATCAGAGCTTGACTACAAAATAAGACATGATGCTCCTCGCAGGGTGTCTCTATACTTTATATATGACTCATACATGCAATACCATGGGCCAATATCGTGGGTTTTATTAATACCATCTATCTAATACTACGGCCCATTTGCAACTAACTCTGGTTCCGTCATTAATTGTGGATTAACCACTTACAATTATTAATATGGGCTTTATTGACTCTTGACTATGACGTGATCCCATTACATAAATAAGGGGGTTAGGGTGGAACCCTAACATGCCCTCCCCCTTAAGACTAGCCTTGTCCTCAAGGCTGAAGCTGCAGAAACTGCTGAAGAATAGTGGCTGGTTCCCAAGTTGCATCTTCCGGAGAGGTGTCTTTCCATTTAACGAGGACTTCCTTAATCATGTGGTCGCGCATTTGCTTGTCTCGTGTGTCTAGGACCTGTTCAGGTTGAAGCCAGATGGACCCTTCTTCGTCCAATTTAGGTAGACTGGTCTGAATTCTGCAATTGTTCCCAATCACTTTCTTGAGGCATGAGACATGGAAAATTGGATGGATTTTTGCAGTAGGTGGCAAGGCCAACTTGTAGGCCACTTCTCCAATGCCTGAAGTACTTGATATGGTCCGTAGAATTTGGGAGAGAGTTTATGACACCCCTTGTCTTTGAGTGATGTTTGCTTATATGGTTGGAGCCGTAAAAAGACTTGATCCCCTTCTTGAAATTAGCGCTCTGAGCGATGCTAGTCTACCTGTTGCTTCATGCGGTTCTGAGCTTGATGAAGATTCTCTCGAAGATGGGCGAGCATGGTTGCGCGGTGTTGTAGGAGTTGATACACTGCTTGTACTTTTGAGCATCCCTTGAGATACGAAGTAGGTGAAGGCGAGAGTTGACCATATACTGCTTCATAGGGAGTCATTTGGTGGTGGCATGATAGTTGATGTTATACCACCATTCAGCCAGAGGTAGCCACTGTACCCAAAGGTGTTGCTTTTCTGAAGTGAAACACCTAAGGTAGGTTTCTAGACATTTGTTGACGGCTTCGGTTTGACCATCTGTTTGCGGATGATAGGAAGTACTGAGTTTTAGTTGAGTTCCTTGTATTCTGAAGAGTTCTTGCCAAAAATTACTGGTGAAGATCGGGTCGCAGTCGGACACAATAGAAGTGGGCATGTCGTGCAATTTGAAGATCTGATCCATGAAAGATTGAGCAACCAAAGTTGGTGTAAATGGGTGGGGTAGGGCGCAGAAATGAGCATACTTCGACAGTCGGTCCACAACCACCATGATGACTAACTTGCTCCGTGACTTTGGAAGACCTGTAATGAAATCCATAGAAACCTCCGTCCAAATTGATGCCGGAATGGGCAATGGTTGTAATGTGCCTGGTGTGTTGATGATTTCCCCTTTTTGGCGTTGACAGACATCGCATTCTGCTACAAAAGCAAGGATGTCCTTTTTCATGCCTGTCCAAAAAAATGATCTCCTGGTGCGAGCATACATATTCTGAAAGCCCGAATGTCCTGCAATGGGAGATGAGTGCAATTCTGCCAAAATGCGACTTTTGAGGGTGGATGTTGGTGATATTACGACTCTATCCTTGTAGCGAAGAATATCATCTTGCCACGAGTAGCCCTTGGTGGAATTTGGATCTACCTGCAATTGAGAAATGAGTTGGGAGAGCCCGGGGTGTGAAAACCATTCACTGCGAGCCTTTTCAATCCATTCTAGAATGGGGAGGGAAATTGCTAGCAGAGTACTTTCCTCCTCAAATTGGTGAGATAACGCATCTGCTACACTATTGTCTTTCCCTTTCTTGTAAATGATCTCATAATCATATCCCAGCATTTTGGCTAGCCATTTATTTTTTTGTGGGGAGGATAAGCGTTGCTCCAAAAAATATTTAAGACTGTGATGATCTGTGCGGATTTGGAAATGTCACCCCAATAAGTAGGGTCGCCAGGTCTCGACTGCATGTAAGATGGACATCATTTCCTTCTCGTAGGTAGATTGGCCCAGATTCCTCCCACTGAGTTGTTGGCTTGTGAAGGCCAATGGTCGCCCTTCCTGCATTAAGACCGCCCCAATACATGTACCCGAAGCATCACATTCAATGACGAAAGATTTGGTGAAGTCAGGTAGTGCTAAGACTGGAGTGGAACACATGGCATTTTTTATAGCTTTAAAGGCCTGTTGTGCTTCCTCATTCCAGAAGAATGAATTTTTCTTTAGGAGTTGGGTGAGGGGCATCGCTATGCGACCACAGTTGCGATAAATTTACGATAATAGCTGTGAGACCCAAAAATCCTCTCAAGCTCTTCAAGGTCTTAGGTTGAGGCCATTCCTACATTTCCTGGATCTTTTATGGGTCCACCTTGACACCTTCACGCCCCACAATGTGGCCCAAATACTCTACTTATTCCATGCCAAATGAACACTTGGACATCTTGACAAATAATTTATGCTTGCGGAGCAGTTGCAAGAGTAGATCTACATGGTGAAGATGTGCGGCCCAAGTGCAACTATAGATGAGGATGTCATCGAAGAAGACAAGGACAAATTTCCTGAGATATGGTTTGAGAATGTGGTTCATAAGGCTCTGAAAAGTAGAGGGGGAATTACAAAGACCAAATGGCGTGACCAAGAATTCATAATGTCCTTCATGAGTTCGGAAAGCAGTCTTTGGGATGTCAACTTCCTTCATGCGAATTTTGTGGTAGCCTGAGCGAAGATCCAGGTTAGTGAAGAATTGAGCCCCATTGAGTTCATCCAGCAAATCATCAACCACCGGGATGGGAAATTTATCTTTGACTGTCAACTTATTGAGGGCCCTGAAGTCAGGACACATCCGCCACTCCCCATCTTTCTTGAGCACCATGACCACTGGGGATGAATAAGGACTAATGCTGGGACGAATGACACCTGCTTCCAAAAGTTCCTTGATGATTTTTTCTATTTCATTCTTTTGGGTGAACGGATATCTGTATGGGTGCACATTTGGGGGTTGGGCCCCTGGAACCAAGGTGATGCTATGATCATGTTCCCCTTGCGAGGGTGGAAGCTCATGAGGCTTGTCAAAGACCGGCAGATGGCTATTTAAAATCTGTTGCATCTCAGGAGGAATTGGTAGAGGCTTGGTTTCGACTGCCTGGATGGAATTAAATTGAGCTGCAACTCCATGATTGCCATTTTTTAACAATTTTTCCATCCTATGCGAGCTGATGATAGAGGGGGCTCCTGCCTGGAGTCCACAGAGGGTATGTGTGTAGTTGTTCTGCTTAAAACTCATATATAACTCCTGGAAATCCATTGTGATTGGCCCAAGAGTGTGGAGCCATTCAGCGCCGAGGACAATGTCGCAATCCCCCATGTGTATGGCAAACATGTGAGTTTTCAACTGATAATCCCCCTTTCGAAGTTTGACATTTTCACAGCGGCCTTCACATTTCATTGTGCCTCCATCCGCAATTTCAACTTGGAAGTTAGAAACTGCTCGTACAAAACAATGCACTACTTCTGCGACTTTTTGATGGATGAAATTATGTGTACTTCCACTGTCAATCAAGACTGCTACTGGGCGATGTTTAATAAAACCTCTGATTTTGAGAGTTTGAGGGGAAGAAATCCCTGCCAAAGCATGCAACGAAATAACTGGTTCATCAAAGACATTGTCCTTTTGGTTGTCTTCTTCTAGCGGCTCATGTTCCTCCAGTGGTGGATCTTCCTCTGTTGAGCTGTAGTCAGTGGCATCAATTTGAAAAAAATTAGGCTCCTTGCATTTATGACCTGGGGAGTATTTTTCATCACAGTAGTAACATAGGCCTTGCTTTCTTCTTTCGGCCATTTCCGCAGGTGACACCTTTTGGACCTTAAGTGTTTGAGTCGTGTTGTGAGCCTGTGGGGGGCGACCTTTAGCGGAGAAATTTGGGCGACTGTATTGGGCTGCTAATGCATGTTCCACGTTACGCGCGACCTTGCAAGCCTCCATCCATGTGGGAGGGTGGTGCAATAGGCTTGGGCTTTGATAGCTTCTTTAAGACCGCTGATAAAACATTGCGTGTAGAACACATCTGAGAGACCCCAAGTGCGGAAGGCTAAGGCTTCAAAAGCTGTAATATATTCATCCACTGTACCAGTCTGTCGGAGCTTAGTAAGACGACCCAAAAAAGATGATTCCTGGTCAAAGTGGTCTTGAAGAGCTTTGGTGAATTTGGTCCAAGTCTTAAAAGGTCCAGTGCAATGTTGATGCCATTCCCACCATTGCCACCTTTCATTGTCCAAGTACATGCTCCCCAACATAAGCTGAGTCTCATCATCGAAGATGCGATTCGGTTTGAACTACTGCTCCATTTGTGCTATCCATGCTGACGAGTGAGAGCCGTCAAATTTATGCATATCCAACTTGGGAGGTCGCTGACTAGGTGGTGGGTGGGTGTGCCAGACGTGAGGAGAGTGGCTAGACTCACCCTCATTGTGTTCAGTGCCATTATACTCCTCCTCGTGGGCTGGCTCCTTGCCCTTTGGGACTATTTTCTCGACCATGTTACATAGTCTGGTAAACTGAAGGTGGAGGTTGTGCATTGATTCTTCAAATTTGTCCATCCTTTCATTGGCCATCGCTTGAGCTCTAGTTTCTACCATACACCAACCGGGTTTTTTTTGAAAATTGGGACCGCCTAAAAAATTTTCACTAAGAAGTGAATGGTACCACCGTGCTCAGCTCGTCGTCCTGATTCTGATGGGCTAGATCACTAATAAGCACCCCGAAAGAGCCCAGACTTTTTTATTTTTTTTTCTGAAAACTCCTAACGGAGTTTTATTCCTTCCTTAGCAATACTGCAGTGGCCAAATCCTAAAAATGTCTATGCAGCCAAAAGTCCTACGAAAATTATACCCCGTTATAGGAACCCTTCACAACGACTCTGATCTAGGGTATCTGAGAGATCTCAATGGCGATCTGATGGTGGAATAGACTGCTTCTGCGGATCTGATGGATCTAAAAGATCGGAATGGCTGATATGAAAACTCGAGATTGCGGGACTGATGTCTGTTGTTGCTGCTTTGCACAGGTGGATCTGGAAGAGATGCTGTGTGATCCCCCGATAGAAAAGGGAACTAAGGTCTTAAGGAGTGTCAGGTGCTACAGATCGCAATATACATAAGGGTCTGGCAGTAGTACTCAGCCCAATGTTTCAGGGCTCTAACTAAGGAGGATCGACCGTACCCTTAGCCATACAACCCGACTACTCTATCGTACGAGCGAGTAATCTCCCCGAGTGTTGTTCTCGGTGTACTATAGCCGCAAGACAGCTGGCGATTTATCTATGGCGAGGTTTCAAGGGAGCCTAGGGGGCTTCTGATATACCCAGAGGGTACGTGGAAGACAATCCGTCGGCGGTTCTGTCTAATGCACTACTACTCGAAGGGGTACCCACAGGGGTTACAAGGGAGTCCAACAGACATGACCACCTCTTGTATTTCCTGCGTGCATGCCTCCCCAAATCCGCAGGTTTATGTGCTCAACGACAGATCCCGTGGTTTAAAGACGCCAGAACACGTCTCTAGCCAAAAAAAAAAAAAATTGCTAAGAAATGGAGATCCCACCGGCCCTGGAAAGTGCTCTGATACCACTTGTTATGCTCTTAACCTGCAAAATGATACCCAAATACAGAATATGCGAAGAAAAGATACCCAGAACACAGAATAGCAATGATTTTATTATTCAGAGAGTAATGTTCACTTGCCTCTTCGAGGAGGCAACCTCCAATAGAGCAGAGCTCGACTACAAAATAAGACACGATGCTCCTCGCAGGGAGTCTCTATCCTTTATATATGACTCATACATGCAATACCATGGGCCAATACAATGGGTTTTATTAATACCATTTATCTAATACTACGGCCCATTTGCAACTAACTGTGGTTCCGTCATTAATTGCGGATTAACCACTTACAATTATTAATATGGGCTTTATTGACTCTTGACTATGACGTGATCCCATTACATAAATAAGGGGGTTAGGGTGGGACCCTAACAAACTCTGAGTTACTATAAAGACCAAATGAAAATAAAACCAGGCACGCAAAACTTCTAGAAAATCACCTAAAACCAAAATGCTAACGGAACTCACTTACAAGAAATTTCTTACAAGACACATGCAGATCTAGGCAGAGGCTAAAAAACATAAACAAATCCTAAGTTTAACTGGATGAAAATATTTTAGGTTTTTCAAAAATTTGACAGGGTCTGTAGGCGTCCAGTATAACCAGATGCAGTACGACTCTGTGTAGTAAAGCAACAGTGCGGGGATGTCTACACGTGTTACAAACAGAACGTGCGGTCCTCTTTCAAAAGCGTGAAAAACAAAAACAATTCAGAATCTAAAAAAACTACACAATCTCACACACATCAAGCAAAAACCAAAAACAGAGAAAAAGTTTCTCAAGTCAAAGTAAAAGTAAAGGCAAAAACCAAAATTCAAGTCCGCAATGGAGTCACCATTTTGTCCGCCAGATAAATCGTTCTTGCGAACAAGACCGATCTCCCTAGAATCAACTGATATCTAGCAACAAGAAGAACAAGCAAATCTACCTTTCTCTAAATATTGTGATTTATAAATAAAAACCAAGAGGTGATTTAGACCTTACCTTAAGTCCAACGCTAGTTTGTGGCAACCATGCTTCGACCGTCCGAATGAGTTTCCTTTTAAGAACCTGCAAACACAAACAAGCACACATCAAATAACACCTGCATAGCCAATATAATAAATCATATTCATAATGGTGATCAAAGAATCCATGAAATAAACCATAAGAGACAGCTTATTGAGAAAAATAAACTTGATTGTATTAACTTTAAACAAAGAAGAAATTTACAACCTTGGTGCCTTATGTTGTACAAGCTCCTCCCATGGTCTAAGCAATAATCTCCTCTACTTTGACAAGCTTCACACACTTCCCAATGAGATCAAAAGGTATGTAATCTCTCCTCTCAAGCTCAATTAGGAAGTCTAAATTCCAACAGCATTTACCCTAAAAAATATTCAGCTTTCAACCTCCTTAGTAACCAGCCCAATGCCTCATTTTATAGTGCATAGGAAGGAAGTTACAGGTCCACCTATGAAGGGATAGAGTCCTCCTTCAAAGGGATAAGATCCTCACATCAAGGGGTTATTTCCTTTAGTTATGGGATGCAGGAACATGAAAGGACCAAACTTGCCACCTCAAGATTCCCTCTAGAAGCTTCCAGAAATAACCCAAAGTGAGTTTTTAAGAATGTACTTGCGCCTTTTTGACTTTTACAGGGGTCCGTACCCATTACACAGAAACAGAGTGGGCAGGTCCGCAGGGGACATGACCAGGGGGTGCGGGACCGCAGGTAATGCTAAGAGAAAGTGCGGAACTAGAGTTTTAGAGATTTTCAAGGACTTCCTCTCATTTTTCAAGGCTTGACATGAAGAGCTAAGGTTTAAGACTTGCATAGGAGGAAAGTATGAGTGGTGATAGACTCACACTGACTGCAGAATGTCATGGTGACAATATTTTGTGTAACACCAGCCTATTCTCCTTTAGGACATTCAAAGGATCTGTACCCCCACTTGTGGCACTTGTAGCACTAGTAGACAGCTCCTCTGCCTCTGCCATTTCACCCGCCTCTTTGGTATTGCCTTCCTCTTCTAGTGCTGCCATCCTTTTCTATTGTCCCTAAAGTCTTGGAACTGTTGCCCTCTTCACTGTTATTGGCAGTCCTTCCTCTGCCAAAGGATTGTCCTTTTCCTCTGCCTGTTCCTCGTCCCCTCCTAGCATTCTGCTTTCTTGTGAGCTTCTCTTCTGCCTTTAAGGCACTCTAATATGCTTCTTCTATGCTCCTCAGAGAAAGAATACTTATTTCATCCAATATTTCCAGCCTTAGGCCATTCACAAACAGGGAAAATTTTAAGAACCCCCCTAAATTTACATATATAATAAATGGGCGAATCTCCATGGTATATAGGAGAAATGGAAGGCGATTTTATCAATAATATGATATGTATATATAATTTTTTGGCGAATCTCTCACTAGGCATGGCGAATATTTTACTCAATTATAAAATATTGTGTTTATTGAATACACAAATGAAATCATTGCATTTCTTTAAAATATCTTTTGAAATCAAAATTACCAAAATTACATATCGATACCCTAGTGGGTGTAGGATAAAATTCCCCTGTGCCATTCACAGAAAGCATGAGAAAAAACCTAATACTATATATAAAACCAAGAAAAATTCAAATTCATCACTTCTAGGGACCTTGTAACCACCCTGCCAATACACAAGTATGTTCATGTTTGCAATTAGAAAAATTACCCAAATTACAATTTGTTTACTCCAGCATATGTTGGAAAGTTATAGAAGGATGACTAGTGCAATCAATCCATTCCTTTTAGCCCTGGATCTTTTTCAGTTTAAAACAGAAGTATAAAAATATACTTGTCCAATGTCTATGCTTTAACCATTCACCTTAAGATGTTCTTACAATACAATTTCCTAAGTCTATTTAATATATTCATTATCATAAAAACCAACCTATATCGATATTAACTCCACATCTACCACTCTTAGGGGGGATGAAATCTATTTATCCCTCTGAGCACTTGGTAGACCCAGAATTAAGATGGATCTAAGATGATAGAATTTCCCCTTTAAATAGTCTATGCTCACATGAATACCATGGGTCAATACCATGGGCTATCATAAACCTGGAGCTTAAAAATTGTTATTAGTAATTTATGAAAATTAATAAAATTAATAGTTGATTTTTATTTTATTTTTTATTTTAACCAAGCTAAAATGTTTAACATACATTAAATTACAACATCCATTTTTACTCTTGATCGGATCAAATATTTTTTCACTCTATGCTAGTTTTCATATCACGATATTTGATACCTCTCGAAGGTTAGTAGTTCCAGAGTAAAGATGGATCTGTGCTGGTTTAATTCCCCCATTTAAATAGGCTACATTCCAGGTGAATACCATGGGTCAATACCATGTGCCATTTTGGTGAATACCATGTGCCATTTTTATTTTTATTAATACTAATATTAGGGTTAATAATGTTTTTTTGCATGGTATTAATAACAATCTAGTCCATGGTATTTGTCCCATAGTATTTTGCCCATAGGTTTCACCTAAATATAACACATTTTTTTAGTGTTCGTAAATATAAGGTGACTTATGGAGTAAATATAAAAAAATTATTTTATTTGTTTACCATACCTCTCGTTTATTTATATTTTTATTAATTTACCATACCTCTTTTACAAATATGGTATTTGGCCCATAGAATTCACTTAAATAAAACCTCTTTCTTGAGCCTTCATAAATAGAACGAGGGTTATAGACTAAATAAGAAAAGAGGTTTTATTTATTTACCATGCCTCTAGTTTATTTATTTACCATACCTCCACTTATATTTTTATTTTTTTACAACCTTGCATGTATATAAGGTGACTTATGGAGTAAATATAAAAAATGTTTTATTTATTTACCATACCTCTCATTTATTTATATTTTTATTAATTTACCATACCTCTTTTATAAATATGGTATTTGGGCATAGGATTCACTTAAATAAAACCTATTCTTGAAAATGGGCGAATGGAAGGTTGTAACTCCTAATTTCAAGGGCTAAATTTACCTTTTTTACCCTCTCCCTTAAAATAAGGTGGGCTATTTGAGGTGATTTGTAAAAATGTACTATGATACAAAATATTCGCCTACTAAAAATTTAAAACCCCTTAATTTCGCCAAAGGGCGAACATTCGCCCCTAAAATTTTCTATGTTCACAAACCTTGCTGTTTTCTCTGGGGTGTCTTTAGTATATCCAGCTCTCAAGTTCACCCGATAGAATTATTCAGTATATTCTTTCATCGTCATTCCTCTCTGCTTCAAATTCTGTACCTGTCGATGTAGAGAAATCTGGTAATCTTTGGGCAGAAACCTGCCCTTCATCTTAGCGAGCATTCTGGTCCACTTTTTAATTGGTAACTTGTTCAATCTTCTCCTTTCTGCCTAGACACTATCCCACCATAAGGTTGCATGTCCTTTTAGCTTGGTAGCAGTGAATTTAACTCTCCTATCTTCACCGACCTCCTCACATTCAAAATACTTATCCAACTCACTAATCTAGTCCAACAGCACCTCTGTGGACAAACTTCCATCATAGTTCGGAATTTTAGGTTTTGGCTTACTACTAGCCAACAAAACTGACCTTAATAATTTAGTCTCAAGTCCTTCTTCATCCAACCCATCTGTTGTAACTATAGCCTCTTCCTCATTGTCATCTCCTACTTCTAGATCCCTTCTCCTTCCTGCTTCTACTGCCGCCAAACAGGCATTTATGATCTTAATCTCTTCTCTCAACCCCTCATCTACTACTCTTCGAATAGCTCTGCCATGACCTCTTCTCCCAGCTTCCATTTCAGTCAGTTGTTCCTGCTTTGATACCAAAATTGATGGGACTAGCCCCCATCCTTAGTCTGGACACAAGATTTGCTTAATTCGAATTATTAATAAAATGATTTTGTAACTTTCAACGGTACTTGGATATTTTTTTGTAGTTAATGTATTGGTTACAGTTCTGCTATGAGGGAGACACCTATCTCTACCTCGGGCTCCATTCTCCCACCTTTGCTGCACTTGTAACCCTAGCTCCTCACTTGGTGCGTCATTTCAATTGTTTTTCCGTTTGCACCGAGAGGGTCTGCTCTCTAGCTTCCTCTTGAGGGTTTCATTGATGTTGCTCCAATGGTGCTCAACTTGGCTTCTTTAGCCATGACTTGTTCAGTAGCAGAGCTCTGATAATGTTCTGTCAATGTTAATGGTTGCTTGTATTTGTTTGTCGGTCTGCTTGAGGGTTCTAGGCTTGCCTCTTGGCGTTCTGTGGCTATGTTTGAAAGCTTTTGTGGCACGGTGATAGTTTACTTCCTCCTGAATGTGTCTAGAATTACTGTGTTTATATTTCGCTTGGTTACTGGTTCGATGGCTCTATTATTTAACTTGTCTCTGGTCACTTGTGCACTCAGGTTGCGGCCACGAGGTGACCCAATTCTCATCCTCGACACGTAGCTATCTCATGTATGTTCTCTTTCGTTGCTTTAATTTTTGCTACGCTTATCCTTCCGGTCCTGACAGTGAATGCTCCTTGTGAGCAGGGTCCCTTACCGGTTCGCGGCCTGTTGTGGTCTCTCTTCCTACAGTTTGTCGACCCTTTCTCTGGTAAATGGGAACCCTTACCCTACTTTCTTTACTCACCTGATTTTTGTTGTATTCTACTATTAATTCTCTGTATGCGGTGGTTGCAAGTGAATGGCAAGCGAGCAACTATGGCTTCGACTCCTCTTGCACTTCACTAGACCAGGTAGGGTCTTTCCATGATACCCATGCTTGTCACCTGTTGATGCTATTGTGTCTTGGTCTCAGGCTTCAGCCTCTCTATCTTTTAATTAGTCCCTATTTCAGTCCTATAGAATATGGATAGGTTGCTTGGTTTGCTTGTAATTTGGGGTTTTAGTGTGAGTATATCTTTAGGGTTTCGAACCCAGGTCCTCAGTCTACTTGTAATACAAACTGGTTTAACTTATGTGGATGTAATTTTAGGGTTTCGAACCCAGGTCTTCGGTCTACTTGTAATATGAACTGTTTTAACTTAGCTTGTAAATTAATTTGCAAAGACTCTTGTAACTTATCTTTCAAACTATGTTTGCAATGAAAAGATTAATGTAATGAGTCTTATAATACCTAGTCTTTGATGTTGTCTTCGTATTGGTAGTTCTAGTGATGTTTAATGGGAGATCCCCTACTTGTTTACTTTGTTGTACATTCGATACTCCTCAAAACTGTAGTAGTTGTTTGTGAGGCTTGTGGGCTTCTCGATGGTTTCCTCTCTGTATGCCTGCAACAACACTTCCACACTCTCGGTCTCGTTGTCTTTGTTTGTCTTGATGTCTGCTAAAAGATTTCAATTGCCAATGCTTGCTTCTGTTTGGAAATGCACTCAATATATTTTTTTTGGAACAGGAAAGAATTTAACTAGTTACAAATGGAATTTAGATGACTACGAAAATTACTTTTATTCTCTATTGCTCTTCTGCTATGATGGAAAATCAACCTTACAGTTAAATGTGGTTACCACCAGGAACTGTTAACTTCCTATTTGTCTAAATTCTAGGATTAATTTAAAAGAAACAGACTTTTTATCTTTTTCTTTAAAAAAAAAAACATCTTAACAGAAAAATGAAACAAAATCTATTGTCATGTCCCAAGTGCTGATAACTAAGGAAAAAAAAAAAAAAAAACACTCAGGTACAATGACCTATGAACATGTTTAGCTTGCGAGACAAACACTCCCTCTTGTTCACCCCTGGTTTGATGCTCCTGCATCAAGGATGTTCTCCAATTCCTTATTTGTAACCTCTACTTGCCCATTTTCTTGAGGGTGATAGGCAACAAATGTTCTTTGTTTGATATTATGCTTCCTCGGGACATTCTCAATGACATGTGATGTGAATTGAGCTCCCTCATCGGTGACTATCTCCCTTGGATACTCAAACTTGTAGAAAATATTTTCCATTAAGAACTCAACCACTTTCTCCTATGTTGTTGCTTTGATAGCTTTTGTCTTAGCCCACTTTGTCAAATCATTAGGGGAATTGTTAGGTATAGAATGAGCCTCCTAAGGAAATTATAAATTAATAGTGGAAATAATAAAATAAGATTAGATTACATCATCAAATTTTAGAGTGAAAAGAGAAAAAAAATATTTTTTCAACTCATATTTTCAACTTATCTCCCTATGGGTTTAGTCAAATTTCAAGCAGAAACACTCATTGGATGAAAAATTTGATTCCTCATCCAAGGAGTACCCATGTTTCATATTTTTTATGGACCCTATTACACGAAAAATGAGAGATACATGAAAAATGTGATTCCAATCACGTTTTTTCATGTATTTCTCATTTTTCATGTAGAAAGGTCTATCAAAAGTATGAAAAATGGGTACTCATTGGATGAGGAATGAAATTTTACATCCAAAGAGTACTCCCACTTGAAATTTCAATAAAACCTTAGGGAGATAAGTTTAAAATACGAGTTGCAAAAGTAGTTTTATTATTTTATTATTTTTTAATCCTTTTACTTCTTTACTCCAAAAATGGTGAATCATCCCCCATGGTTGACATCATCATCTTGAATCCTATTGGTTCTTAAAGTTTATTTTTGTTGTACACTTATTTTAGGAGACTCATTTTAGACCTCAAAATTCCCCTAATGAGTTAGTGCACACAATAATGTATTTCCTTTGTCCTGGTGGTGGATCAATTGGAGCAATGAAATCCATACCCCACTTTTCAAATGGCTCTAATGCCACTTGAGGTTGTAGAGGAATCTCATCCCTGGGTGTGGGTTTCTCCATCCTCTGGCACTGATCACATCTGCTGGTATACTTTCTTTCATCTTAATGGAGATTGGGCTAATAGTAGTCATCTTGTAAGGCTTTGAAAGTTGTCCTCTTGGCAGAAAAATGACCCCTACAGGGCCCATCATAGCATGCCAAGAAGATGTCAAAGACTTACTCTTCCCTGACACATCTCCTTGAAATCTTATCTGGTCCCAGTTTCAAAATATTTCCCCCAATCCAAGTGAAAGGGGTTTTTTTCCTCACAATTCTGCTCTTCTCCCTATATGATAGATTTGGAGGAAATCTCCCAACAACCAGGTAGTTGGCTATGTTAGAAAACTAGGGAGAGAGCACTGAGATAGAAAATATCTGCTCATCTAGAAGTTGATCATCAACCATCCCTTCATCATCTGCAGGTAAAGTGAGTCTAGCCAACAATTCTGCAACTAGAGTTTCTTTTCCTGGCTTATCAATGATAGTCAAATCAAATTGTTGTAACAATAACAACCATCTAGTAATCCTAGCATTCATATCAGGATTATTCATCAAATATTTAACAAATGTATGATTAATATGCAAAAAATTTTGGTACCGAGTGATATATTGCCTAAATTTGTTTAAGGAGTGTACAACAAATAAGGGTTATTTTTCAGTGATAGCGTAGTTTATTTTAGCCTTAGATAATTTTTTACTAATGAAATAAATGGCATAGGTTAACGTATCATATATTTTTCCCAAGGTTGTCACTACAACGTTTTCTGATGCATCAATAGGGATATGGAAAGGGAGATCCCAATTGGGACCCCTAAGTATGGGTGCATTGGTCAATTTCTCTTTTAATATTTCAAGGGCCTCTTGACATCTACTTGACCAATAGAAATTTGAGTCCTTGGCTAGCAATCCAAACAAGGGTGAAGCCACTTTACTAAAATCCTTGATAAACGTTCTATAATATCCAACTAAGCCCAAGAAACTCTTAACATCCGTCTACTTTTGAGGGGTAGAGACACTTTTGATGATGGAAATATTTTTTGGGCCCAGCTGTATCCCTCCCTCATATATGGAATGGGCAAGGACAGTCACTGCATTCATTAAGAATTCACATTTTTCAGGACTCAGTAAGAGGTTCATTTCAATGCATTTTCTTAGGAATTTACCCAGATTAAAGAGTGTCCATGAATTCACATCCATAGAGAGTGAAATCATCAATGCAGATCTCCATTAAGTCATGAACAATATCAACAAAGATGCTCAAAAATTCCCTTTGAAAATTGGTAGAGGCAGTGCATATACCAAATGGGAGGATTCTATAAAAAAGGTACCCCAAGGACATGTAAATGAGTCTTCTCTTGGTATTCAGACCTGATTAGGATTTGATAGTAACCATTAAATCCATCCGAGAAAGAGAAGCACTTCTTCCCTGCAAGACCATCTAAAACTTGGTCAATGAAAGGTAAAGGGAAATGGTATTTCTTTGTGGCCTTGTTCAGTTCTCTATAATCAACACAAATCCTCCAATTCCCGTTCTTATTTGGGAATAAGACTAGAGGGGAGACCCACTCACTATCTGAGATGGGCTATATGAACCATGCATCCACCAACTTTTGTAATTCTTTCTTCGCTATGTCCTTAAGGGCTAGTTTCATTCTCCTCTTAGGTAGTGCACAGGTTTTCATCCCTATTTGATTTAGATGTGATGAGTACAAACCAAGGTTTGCACCTATTCATTATTTTATAGTCCCAAGCAAAAGCATCTAAGTGTTCTCCCAACATCTTGCATAATTTCTCTTCTTGTTTGGCCGAGAGAGAGGAGTTAATATTTAAGGTTCTAGATGGGCCAAACTCTACAAATTTAACATGTTCAAGACTTGGGTCAACTGAGCATAACTCATTCCAAGGACTACTCAGATTTTTCACTAGGTCATCAAGAGGAATGGTATTGGAGGGTTGGTTCTAAAGGATATGGTCAATGAGGTCATACATTAGATTTTCCCCCTTCTATAACATCATCTAGGGTACAAATTGGGTAGGGTAATGTATGATACACCTCATCTTCTTCCTCATCCTTGAGCCAGAAGGGTAAGTCATGCTCAATGGATGGCTAAGAAGGAGGATACAATACCAATTGTTTATACAAATGTCCATTCTTAATGGTCATGTTCCCATCCCTAAAACTAATGTAAGCATCAGGAGTGGCTAACCATGGCTTTCCCAATATGAGAGGATATCCATTGAACTTGGTTTTGGGCTGGTGAACCAGGAAATCAGTAGAATACTCCCAAGTGTCAATGGGTACCATAACATCTTCCACAACTCCTTGAGGAGCTACTATGGATCTATCTGCAAGCTCCAGCACTATGGTGGTATTTCTCAAAGCTCCTTGGAGGTTTATCTTTAGCTTGTTTTCCTTAGTCCTCACATTGATGGTAGCCCCAAGATCAATCAGGGTAATAGGGACAATAAGGCCATCATATATGAACATCTACTATAGGGCTTCCAAGATCTAGATATTTCTTAAAGATCATTCTCCCAAGGCTCAAATTAGATAATTTCCCAACAAAATCTGTGGTTGGGGTGTATCTTTTTCTTCTCTCCGAATGTGTAGCTAGTGCCCTTTCTGCTTCCTTATGTTTTCTTGTGATTTTCATGGAATCCATTTGTAGTGCAAAGGTATGCAACATTTCACTCTTGAAATCCTCCAACATGTTGCCTATGACATTCTTAATGGAAGTTGTGGAAGGAGAGGAATTGACCAAACCTTTACTAGCCCTACCCTTCTTTCTAGAAGCCCTAGAGTGATTCTTGAACACAATTTTAATGTCATCCTAGGATAATTCATAGATATCTCCCCCATAAAACATGTTGAGGGTCTCCAACATGTCATCATTTATCCCTTAGAGAAGAAGTAGTTTGAATGATTCAGTAACAAGGGTGCAATTGGCCCTCCTATAACTGATTTGAAATTTCTCCTTATAGTCGTCTAGGGATTCATCAAGTACAAGAGTCATTATAAATATTTCTTCCTTCATTTATTTGGACCTACAGTAGTGCTAGTGTTTTTTATTGAGGGCTTGTTTCATTTACACCCATGTAGTGATGCTACCACCAAGCAGACCCATAAACTACTGCAAGGATTCATCCTTAAGGGTAGAGGGGAATAACTTCATCTTCTAGTCATCAAAGGATAGTCATAGGTCCTACAGATAACAAAAAATTCAAACATGAAGGTATCAGGATCCATAGAGGTTAATCCATGGAAGTGTGGAAGCGTAGTAGGGCTTATATTCTTCATTCTAGCCTCTCCAATAGTCTCTTTGATAGGGAAAACATCATTGTCCCTATTTTCATCCATAATTTTGGTAGGTGAAGTGAGTTCTTCTTCTCCTGGAATAGGTTCTTCAAAAATTCCAGGTTTCTCACCTAGAGGATCTTTTAACTTCCTTGTAGTCACAAAGGGAAGCTGAAAAACATCGAAGAAGAGTGAAGGTTGAGTGCTTGAGGGTGTGAGGATTTTTGGTAGTAATTTTCCTCAACTATATCTATTCCTACGAGGCATGAAATACATTTTTTCTTTTTTTCTTATATGTTACTTCTTCAAAATTGTATGCAAAAAAAGAAATCTTAAGTAGAAACAACATCTTCCTAGACACCTCCCGAGTGACGGTGCCAAAAAGTGGTGATCCTTGGTATTGGATCAGGAATGTTGCAACTCTCAAGGGCTCCTCAACTGAAATTATCAACCTAGGTTTCATATAGTGCTATATGCACAACAGATAGGGTTCCACTCATGCCACCCTCAACTATGATATTAGATCAAAAAGTGCTAAAATACCCTTCCTACTACTAGATTATAATGAAATCTTGATAAAGGACAAATTGGAAATTACTTCTAAGTACGGGAATAGAAATTCCATTTACTCGACTTGTAAAACCCTAATTACTCAATCCATGAAAACATAAAGGCTAATCTACTTTCAAAAATGAAGCTACGTTATCTTATAGAATTCATCACACTACCTCATCTGTGTAGAAACAAAACTAATATGTCTTGCATAATTCATAAAACTACTACTCAGAATCAAATTAGGTATCATCTACCTAGTTCATACTTGCTGATGAGGCTCATCAATGGGTAAATTATATGGACCTTAATGTCAATCTCTAGCTTATTAAAATCAACTTTTGTCACATTTATTTACATGTTTTGTTATATTCTGCTTAATGAGAAGGGTCAATATGGGATGTCATGTTGTGTGGTCTAATGTGCATTGATTTCAGGTTTTGGAGCAAATTTTGACTAATTAAAGTGCAGGAACTCGAAGTAGACAAGCAAGATGGATTTTAGGAGATTGGATCTCCCTCCTTAACTCCTCACTCATAGGACGATTCCTCCACCAGATCTCATTAGCTCGAAGTTACAAGTAGTCGAGCCATTAAAGTCATTGGTAGCCAAGCCAATGATAGTTGAAGACTACTTGATCTCAAGTTGGGAGCCAATCCTCCCTAAATTTAAGCAAGTTGTTGGTAGCTTTAGTTATATAAATAAGAAGGCCTAGAGCCTCATTAGGATTCAATTTTTTTTATTGTAGCCAAAAGGAATTTTTGAGCTAAGACATTGTGATTGATGTCTCTTACGTATTTTTTATATTTTAATGAAAATGAGAAGCATTCCCTTGATCTAGCACTAAGTTGACTCAGAGATTTGAAGCTCTTAGGTTAGGTCTCAAGTAGCATAGGTTTCTCTTCATGTACATGTATGCTTAGATTACATTCATAGTTAGCTGCAAAAGTGATTGTAGTTTTGTTAATCTCCAAGTATTTAGATGATTAATTAGTTTTCTTCCATTTGTGGATAGTTAGATCAGTGGTATCATAGTAACAGGTGGAAACTCTAGAAAATCTTGTGATAGTGGCTTTCACCTCATCTCCCTCATAGGATCATGACCTGAGGGTTCCATTCACATAACCGAAAAATAAATTTCTTTTTTTACTGCATGATATGGGATTTATTGATGAGTAGGTCATTGTCTTTGAGTTTCTTAGGATTATTTACAATTTTCATTTTGATTTGTTAAGTTTTTCTTTGGTTTCAAAGCACTTCCATTCACGAACTTAGCCATTAGCTAATAATAACTTTGTTCTCTCCCATTTAATAAATATTTTCCATGCATAGATGAATTTATGCATAAATGAAGACAAGAAAGTATGTTGTTTTAGGAGCTTCTAATTTGCAGGGAGACCTCATCTCAGTCGCCTCATCCAAGCCTTATCCGCCTATGTTTCCAAAATCCACTAAACCCTAAATTTGAATTCTTGTTTTTGTAAGAAAAATTTCCATTTCCATTGAGAAAATGCAACCATATTGAAGCATCTGATTGAACCTTGAATAGTTTTCACCCCCTCCATGCCTTATTTATCCATCAAATACCTTTCCCATACTTCATTCTACCTTTCCTACCATGTCTGTAGCTTTCGCCCTGTTTCTTGTAGTAAAACAGGGCATCTTGTAGTAGAACAAGGACATCTTGTTGTAGTACTATAGGAAACCTTGTAGAAGCTTGTTTTAAGCCCACATTTAGCAAAATTGTCATCTGAACTTGGATTAAGCCTTTCCTTGGCTTCCACACCCTTGAGACCAGTTCATACCTCTCCCTGCATGCCTATCTCCCTTGCCAAAGAACAAGTGAAAATTAACATTTGCATTCATAAATTTAAAACACCAAAAAAGGAGTTTTTCTACAATTTCTAAATTAGCACATGCATGCAACATTCATAATACTTCGTAGATCAAATTCCATGCTTAGTTAGTTTAGATCATTACAGGTCATAAAAAAGGTTAAGATAGGTTTCTTTTGCAAGCAAAATGTGTCACTAAGTAGCTAAAGGATTTCATTTCACTTTGCAGGCATCTTCCAATTCAGTGTTTAATTCCTTAAACTAGACAACATTCATTTTCTTCCATTTAAGGATAATTTTCCCCTTCTCCATTTGGTATTCAGACTTCTTCTAGTCAATAGAAGACTGGTTTGAGAAACCCTAGTGTTCTATCACCCCAGTTGAAAAGTGACAAGTGTAGACCATTACATCTACTGTGTATACATCACTGTCACCTCCAAGTTTGTACAAACCTTGAGTTAATGAAGTAAAGTTGGTAGCCCCGGGAGTTGCAGTATTCTTGCTGTAATACTGGTGCTCATCACTTTTTGATGTCGTTGTTGGGGAGGTGTCTAAGTAGATGTGATTTCGTCTTTCTTTCTTTCCTTATTTATTTCTCATTCTACAAATAGTTCCATTCAGCAAATTGTTGAAATCTTTTCCTTTTTTTAGAATTCTACAAATATTTCCATTCAACAAGTAGTTGCAATTTGGTTTTTCTTTCTTTCCATTCTATAAGAAGTTCTAAAAAAACCCTAAAAATAAAAATAGAAATAAATCCTTTCATTCCTCGTAGGAGTAGAGACAACTCAGGGAAATTTTTGCCAAATACCCGCATTGCATCAAACAACCAATCTTCCCTCCTCTTCGATGGCGATGAGCTAGAGGACCCATTAGGCAAATAACCAGAGATTTTTGAAGAGCATATCGGGGAAGAATAAGAGACCATTCCACCAAATTACACCATGGATGAAAATAGAAAAGGTATTGGAGACAGAGAAGGAGCTAAGAATAGAGACGAGGGTTCTTTTCCCATAAGAGAAACTAATGGGGATGCTAGGATGAAAAACATAAGCCCCTCTAATCTTCCTCACTTCCATGGCCTAACCTCAAAAGACCCGGATACCTTTTTGTTTCAATTTGTTGTCATATGAAGAACTTACGATTACACCTCTCACGATCAAAATTTTAAATTTTTCCCATCCACTCTCAAAGATGCATCCTTGTGCTAATTCATGGGTTTACCTAGGGATAATATCGCCACCTAGGCTCAGATGCAACAAACCTTCAACAATAAGTATACGGACTACTGCAGGTCCAAAGATACCAAAGAGGAAATTTTGAGAATGACCTTGGGACATGATGAATCTTTAGAAGATTATAAGGAAATATTCCAACTCAAATACAAAAGGGCTAGGTGCACCCTTGATCTTGAATCACTTAAGCTATTCCTTTTTAGGGTGATCAGGGAAGATCTCCTAGAAACCCTAAACCTACTATTAGGAGGGGACATTTATCAGTTACCCTATGATGATATCAAGACAATTTTCAGGAATCATTCTAGGGTAGCTAGGAAGAAGGGTAGGGCTAGTCAAGATTTGGCCATTTCATCCTCATCTAACACATCCATAAAAAGTGAAATTGGTAACATGTTGGAAGAATTTAAGAGTGAAATGTTGCATACCCTTTCTTTGCAAATGGACACCATCTAGATCAAAAGGAAGCAGGAGGAAGCAGAGAGAACCTTAGCTGCCTTCTACCCTAGATGCACCAGGAGGCACCCTAGGAATGAATGTCCATTAAAACTTATAGAAATCTGCGCATTCTGTGAGGAAAACCACTCCACAGACAAGTTCCCTTCTCTGCCTAGATTAAAAGTTGTCTATCACGGAACTGAAGGGGTGAATGAACAACTCTGCTACATCAAAAAAAGGAGGCCTTAAGGACATCGACCATACTAACAAGGCATACAAGGGGAATCCTATTCATATTACAACCCTAACCAGAATAGATCCATTCCCCCTTGGTGCCTTCCTACTCATCCTTCATGGTCCACACCTTCTCCATGGTCTTTCGCACCTCAATACCATCCCCAACCTACGAGCCAACCATTTCATCCATATGCTCCTCCACAACCTCAGTGGAATGCACCATCCCAAGGGTGGAGGATACCATACAACCAAGCTCCAACTTTACTTCCCCACCTTCATCTCAACCACAACTCCTACACCTTGCTCCACCTAAGCAATGTCATATGCCTACCCAACCAAATCCGAACTCGAACAACAGACATGCATAAGAGGTCTACATTGGAGAAACATCCTACCCTACCTATGCTATGGAAATTCAATAAATTAACCTCAGGTATGGAAGAGTGCTTCCAGATAATCAACCTACATATCCACCTGAGGAACATGAAGAGGAAATGGAGGAGAGTGTCCCTCAAGCAAATCCACCTCCTTTTCCTGAAATATTAACCCATCTTGTACAACACACCCCAGAAGAGACTGAAGTTTGAGTGAATTGAAAAACTTGTGTGTTAAAATCCCACTTCTCCAAGCTATCAAGGATGTCCCCATCTACAACAAGCTAATAAAGGAGAATTGTTTCATACATCCACGAAGGCAAAAGAAAGACACCCCTACCATTAATGTCATTAGACAACTATCCGACTTAATGTTGGGGCAGGTGATTTGTCCAAAATATCTAGATCCTGGAAGTCCTGTAGTAGATGTACACATTGATGGCATCATTGTCCCCCATACCTTCATTGATCTTGGAGATTCCATCAATGTGATGACTAAGGAGACTATGCTTAATCTGAATCTCCTAGGATCATTAAGAAAGACCACAACAATCTTGCAGCTTGCGAACAGGTCCATAGTAGCTCCTAAAGGAGTTTTTGAAGATGTGATGGTCTCTATTGATTCCTGGGAATACCCTGCTAACTTCTTAGTTCTCCAACCTAATAACAATTTCAATAGTTATCCTCTCATCCTTTGGAAGCCATGGTTAGCCACTGTTGATGCTTACATAAGTTTTAGGTATGGGAATATGACCATTAAAAATGGGCATCTGTCCAAACAATTGGTCTTGTACCCTCCTTCTCAACCATATCCGGAGCATGACTTACCTTTACGGTTAGAAGAGGAGGAAGAAGATGAAGTGTACTCTTCCCCAATCTATACCCTAGATGCTACTATAGGAGGGGGAAACCTGATAAATATGACCTGATTGATAAAATCCTCCAGAATCAGCCTCCGAACGTTATTTCTCAAGGATTTATTGCAGGAAGTCGATGATAACGCTTGGATTTATCTATGCCTAGCTAACTCAAGCCCTACTCATGTCAAGATGATAGAATTTAGCCCAGAAAAAACATTGAAAATCAACCCCTCTCTATGTACATCACGAAGAGGAGTTATGTGACCTGCTAAGAAAGCATCTGAATTCCTTTGTGTGGAGTTACAAGGAAATGAATGGAGTGAACCCTTCAGTGTGTACTCATCACATTTACATCAAGGAAGGCTGCCAGCCAGTGCACCAACCTTAGAGGAGAATGAACCATTATCAAGGATATAGTCAAAGAAGAACTACAGAATTTGTTGGATACAGAATTCATTTACCCAGTCTCAAATAGTGAGTGGGTGTCTCCTCTAGATCTGGTTCCAAATAAAAATGGAAAGTGGAGGATCTATGTGGATTACCGAGAGCTAAAAAAAGCCATTTCCCTCTACCTTTCATTGACCAAATATTATATGGTCTGACAGGAAAGAAGTTCTTGTCTTTCCTAGATGGATTCAGTGGTTACAATCAAATCCAGATCAGCCCAGAGTACCAGGACAAAACCAACAACACCTGTCCCCAGGGTACTTTTGCTTATAGGGTCCTTAGTTTTTGGTTAGGCAATGCCCCTAGCACTTTTCAGAGGGAAACCCTGAGCATCTTTGCAGAGCTAGTCCATGATTTTGTGGAAATTTAAATGGGTGATTTCACCCCCTATGGGTGTGATTTATTGGAGGCTCTCTCTAACTTGGGAAATTTATTAAACAAACGAATTGAAATTAACCTATCCCTTAGTCCCGATAAGTGTGATTTCTTGATGATTGTAGGGATTATTCTCGGTCACTCAATATCCTAGGAAGGACTACAAGTAGATCCAAATAAGATGGTTATCATGAAGAGGGTCCCTAATCCTCATAAGGAGAGGGATGTTAGAAGTTACTTAGGCTTAACTGGATACTATCAGATATTCATAAAATAATTTAGCAAGGTAGCTCGCCTTTGTTTGGACTATTGTCTAAGGAATCTGAATTTTTATGGTCAGAAAGCTACTAAGAGGCCCTAGAAACCCTAAAGGACAAGTTGACTACTGCACCTATACTCTGAGGCCCAAATTGGGCTCTTTATTTTCACATACATGCTGATGTCTCAAACAAAGCTATAGGAGTAGCTTTGGGCCAGATAGATGACAAGCTACCTTATGCCATTGACTTCATCAACAAAAATCTATCCAAAACTAAGTTGAACTACACACTGACCGAAAAGGAGCTCCTAGTTGTTGTCCATTCCTTGAATACATTTAAACATTACATTACTAGTTACTAGACCTTTATACATACTGGCCATGCTTCCATTAGATATTTGATGAAAAAACCTTATGTGAATGCCCAAATTATTAGATGGTTACTTTTGCTACAATAGTTTGATCTAACTATTATTGATAAGTCCGACAGAGAAAATGTAGTTGCAGATTTTTTGTCCAAATTGGCTTTGCTTGCAGGTGAGGGAGGAAAGGTCGATGACCAACTGCTAAATGAGCATTTATTCACCTTTCCATTTCTCTCTCTATATTTTGTTGACATAGCCAACTACTCGGTAGCTTCACAGTTTCCTCCAAATTTGTCCTCCAAGGAAAAGAGTATAATTATAAGGAAAAGCGTCGCATTCACTTGGATGGGGGTAAATCTCTTCAAGTTGGGCCTAGATCAAATTCTCAGAAGATGTGTTAGGGAGGATGAATTTTTTGACATCCTTATAGCCTATCATGATGGGCCTTGTGGAGGTCACTTTGCAGCCAAAAGGACAACCTTCAAGATACTACAAGTTGGCTATTACTCACCCACTCTCCACCAAGATGTAAGAAGGTATACTAGCCAGTGTGATCACTGCCAGAGAATAGGGAAACCTACTCCCAAGGATGAAATTCCTTTGCAACCTTAAGTGAATTTTGAGTCATTTGGCAAGTGGGGCATGGATTTAATTGGGCCCATTGATCCTCCACCAAAACAGAAAAAGTACATCATTGTGTGCACTGACTACTTAACAAAGTGGCCTAAAACCAAAGTTGTCAAGGTAGCCATAGAAGAGAAAGTGGTTGAGTTCTTGAGGGATAATATGTTTTACAAGTTTGAATACCCTAAACAGTTATTCATTGATGAGGGCACTCAATTCACCTCGCACATGATTAAGAATCTGTTAATCCAGCATAAGATAAAGCACAGGAAGTCCACTCCTTACCACCCTCAGGAAAATGGACAAGTAGAGGTCACGAACAGAGCATTGGAAATCATTCTGAAAATAGTGGTTAGCAACAACAGGAAGGATTAGGCTATCAGACTGGTGGATTCCACTTGGGCCTACAATACAACTTGGAAGAAAACCACTAGCTTCACCCCTTATGATATGGTCTATGGGAAGAAGGATTTGCTCTCCATTGAGTTTGAGTACAACACTTTAAGGATGGTAGCACAATTAAATATAGGTGTTACAAGTGCATAGCAAGAGATGCTACTCCAGCTCAATGGGCTAGATGAATTTAGGATGCCAGCCCTCCTACAGACAGAGGTGACTCAAGTACAAAGAAAGGTCTGGCATGAAAAAAATATCAAATACAAACTATTTCAAGAAGGTGATTTGGCTTTGTTATATGACTCCATGTTCAAAGATTTCAAAGGCAAGTTGATGACCAGATGGTTGGGCCCATATGTGATAAAAAAGTTCCATGACAATGGGGTTGTTCAAATAAGAACCATTGATGAAGAAGTTATCCCCTTGCTTTTCAATGGGTATAAGCTGAAATTCTACAAAAATCCTTTTTCAAAGAATGAGTTCATCACTAGTATCAGTAAGGCAGTAATGATGATTCAAGGAGTCTTGACTTCCCTCTCACGAGGTTCTTGAGGACTATTGAATCTTTTAAAAAAGAAGAAAATAAGAGGCCTAGGTGAAAACCTTTATGAGGCACCTGAGGCGCACTCTTAGGTTGAAAACCTCCTTGAGTTAATCCAAGAGTTAAAAAAAAAAAATGAGGAAAAAGAGAAAAATAAAATACCCCTGGGTAAATACTGAGTTTGAGGCACCTAGGGCAGGCAACTAGGGTGAAAACCTCTTAAAAAGAATTACAATGTGATTTACGCTGAAAAATCTTCTCAGAAAATAAATAAATAAGTATATATATATATATATATATATATAGAGAGAGAGAGAGAGAGAGAGAGAGAGAGCACAAAAATAATGGTAGGGACCTCAAACCTGCCCACTCATAACAATTCTGGTTTTCGCAAATTTTCAAGGAGATAATGGATAGAAAGATCATAGGGAAGAAAGCCATGCAAAAGCCCTTTTTCTCTTCATCCATTTCATCTCCTCCATAACCCCCATTTCCATTCATCCATACTCATCTACAGACAATAGAAAAATCCAAATTTCAAGCAATTTTGTGACTTCTACAGGATTTCTTGTAGTACTATAAGTCTTGAAAATCTGGAGGAAAGGAAGTCTGATTGAAGAATTATCATGCAGACCTATTTTGGATGGAAAAAAGGAGGCGATTGACTTCACCACATCTCAATCAACACCCTTCATGACCATGTCACCCTCTCTGTCCATCAAAAAAATCTACTTAGAAGAAGAAAAAAAAAAAAAAAAACAAAAACAAAAAGAAAAAAGATGAAACAAAGAATATCAAAGGGGCATACCACTAGAAGCCTACCTCACCTACCACTCCATGGCTACACCTTCCACTCACTCCAATATATATTCACCATCCAAGCAAAAAAGGCCACATAAATTCAAAAAAAGAAAAGAAGGGCAGCTATAGGATTTCCTGTATTAGTACTACAGGAAACCCTGTAGCAGCCTATTTTGAAGTAGCAACAGCCTCCAAGCCCAACTTTCAACGCCCATGCATTGGAAAGGGAGAAGCACAATTGCAGGCACTATGGTACCTCTCCAAAGCTCAGTAGAAACAAAGGAAACCAACACCTACACATCAACAAGAAGACACCACATCAGCAGAATAAAATCAACAAAACGAGAAGAAACCTAATGAAGATGTACCTGAAGCATGAGAAGCACAACAGAGCCACCCTCCAGCATGCATGAACAAGGAAAAAGAAGCTACAGGTATGTCACCTCATCCACACTCTCTCATAACTACAAATATGATTAAAACTGTAGGAATATGTAGAATTTTGGTTTTATAAGCAAAGGTGTCCATTTAACTTGGCCACCCTCAACCCGATAACAAAAGGTTAAAGTGCTTGTCAACTTTGCACATGGCAAGGTCACATCAAATGGAATAAATTGAAAATGTGGTAGAGTTATGATGAACAGGTGTGGGTGATGATTACAAGGAAGGGTTTCTTATAACTAATAGTGGGACCAATAGTCCAAAAGAAGAAATATGCACTCATCCAGTCACCACATCGCTCAATGAAATCGTCCATAAATAGAAATATTCCCTAACTTTCATGCAATATATTGTTCATTTCGAAATTTTGAGAGCTAGGACCACATAGAGGAGCCATTGAAAGGAAAATCTAGTCTCGGCCATCCTACAATGAGCACCTACAGGAAACACACGAAATCAACAGGGAACAATGAGGAAATCTAGTCTCGACATCCTACAATTAACACCTACAGGAAAACTATAGGAAACAAGGAGAATTGTCAAAAATTTTGTGAGGGGGTGCCTAGGCCTAGAAATCAAAGAATTATCCCCAACAAAGGCATTGTAGTGAAAGGTAGGTGACATATCCTTTGTGCTTTCATTTGTAAAGAGAAAAAAAAAATGTCATTTATTTTAGTGATTAGAGTGTGCATAAAGATAGGCAGAATTGTTTGGAGTATTGGGTAGAGTAAAGGGTGGATTGGAGTCATCACCCTCCAAAAATCTAAACCCTCATCACTTGGGAAAACTCTTAAGATATAGCCACCAAAACTTCATAAAATAAGAATGACGGAGAGAGGCGATGATAGGGTGTTTCAACCAAAGGGAACCCACCATAACAACTAGAGAACATCAACATCGTCCTACGGTAGAAATATTTACAAGGCACCAATGGTTGGGATTCTTTGAGCTACTTAGAGGATATGATGATGATATAGCTAGGGAATTTGCAATATCACTCATACCTCTAGCTAGAGTCAGTGCCACTGCTGTAGTGAGGGGATTATCAATGACAATTACCCTTAAAAGCATTAGCAGAATCACTACACTTCCTCTAGGTTTGCAATGGAGAAAACAGGATAAAGCTAGCAGCACTCTTACCAAGAAGAAAATTTTCTTAGAAGGAGATGAACCAATTGAGGAAAAAAATGGGATTACAAGGGGGAGCATTCCATATCCTTGGGATGAAGTAAGCTATCACATTCTCAAGTATATTTCTTGTGAGGGTAGGCTTTGTATAGTCTATGGTTACTAGTTTCAACTCCTCCATGACCTGAGATTTGGAGAAGAGTTACCTCCTCATAGAAGAGTTAGTGTACCCTACTTTTTGTTGCAATCAATAATCAACATGAGCATCAAAGTACAAGAAGGGAAGCATCAGAAGCTAACACATCATGGATTAATGAAGCTCATACTAGAATATACCCTAAGAAACTTAAGAATACCTATTATGTGGTCAAACATGAACAAATAATATGTAATTCAAGCCATTGAGTATGAAAGATACCCTACTCCTAGTGGTGAATAAGAGCCTGAAGAAGAGGAAGAAGAGCCTAAATAAGAGGAAGAAGAGTCTAAAGAAGATAAAGAAGAGCTTGAAGAAGAGGAAGAATAGTCTGAAGAAGAGAAAGAAGAGCCTTGAGAAGAGGAGCATGAAGAAGAAGAATAAGACCCTCAAGAAGAGGAGACAAAAATAAATGATACAGGGGATGAAAAGGACAGTAGGGAACAAAAGGATGGATCAAGTCCTGAAATACATAGTAAGGAAGGAAAGGAATCCCCAAGAGTGTCTCCTAAGCCCACAGAGAAGGAGGTAGTTGCTACCTTAACTTCTTTAAGTACACCTATAAAATCAAAAGGAAAGAGGATGAGGCAGACTCCCCTATACTTCAAAACAAGGAGGAGCACCAGGATAAAACAAGGGAGACATCAAACACCTACTAGAACTCTTGTAATCATTGAGGACTCACCAAGAGAACAAGAAATGTTAGTCTCTCTAGGAATGAGAGATGAAGAGGGCACATCACAACAAGCTTCACCAAGGTCACCAATCACCTATGTTAGGAGGCCTGTAACCAGGTCAAGCTCGGCAAAACAATTAAAGATCCTTTGACCCATGTTTAAAAATGTAAAGGTCTCCTATAGGAAACATATGTAGACCTACAGTAAACATAGATATTCCTACAGGAAACTCTACCAAAACTACAAGAAACATAGAAACAAGAGTATGAAGGACAACAAAAACAAAGGGAAGCAAAAGAAGAAGTAACATAGGTACAAGGGGAGACAGATACTTCAAAGATAGTAAAGGGAGAATCCCCAGAGCTATAGGAACCTTCCCCATAGACAAATATAAGCTCATATTATAGATTCATTGAGGGAGGAAGAGTAATACCACAAATTTTTTCTATCCCTCTATTATTTGAGCTTGAAAAGGAGAGATCAAGGACACATCACTCGATGCAAATTGCTAAATCAAAAAGTGTAGAGGATGTCGGCCATATGGAAGAGAAGCTGCTAGAGATGGGCATAATTGAGTATGATAAGAGATAAGGAAAGATTGATGAAATCTAAACTAAAGGCTGAGAACACCTGGCTGAGGAGGAAAGTGCATGAAAAAGAGAGTTAATTGGTAACTATGGCAAGTCTGTCCATGGAGGCGCTCCAGTGCAAGATGCCAGCAAAATCATATGCTTTATACCTCAAAGAAAAATGGCTGCAGTTTCAAATAAAAACCCTAGCACAATGAGGGATTATGCCTTTCCAATACGATAGGTAGTTCATTGACGTCTGTGGACAAAGTGCCCTAGAGGATAGGGCCAAGATATCTTAATTCTACTTGCATCAATTGGCCCTAATAGACTTGAATGTGTGGGACCCTAATCCAAAGCTAGGGGACTTACAACTGATAGCCTTGGCATCATGGTTGAGTCATGAGGAGGCAAGGGCTAAGTAAGTAAAAAGGGTATTGGAGAGAGAAGAAACAAAGGCACTTTGCATCATAGCAGAACATAGCGCTTCTATGGCTGTCATTAGCACCTATAACCTCATCTCCAATGATCCCCAACTTGCACCAAGATACCTAGCTACACAGGAGCAAGGAATCACTCATTTTGAGGACACTTTGAGATTGCGAGGGGATGAAATCCATCAAGCATGCCAAAGGAGATGGAACACATTACCCTACTTCCTAAAGATCTAGGAGTATCATTCTCCTGGAAGAATGAGGGATGTTTTAGAAAGGACCCCACTGTATAGGAAGGCATTGCAGAGACTCAAAGTCAAATAGATTGGCTTGAAACTCAATCCACTATTACTCTTAGATATGTTAAAAGGAAGAAAAGAAGAAGACGAAATAAATTAGTGGGAGGAAATAACGAAGCATGCAGGATTTTATCCACATGAGGAGGATACGACAACAGAAGCCTAGAATGTCAGGGAGGCCACCAAAGTAATGAAAGACATGGACATATATTGAGTTGCTCAGAGGATGAGAAACACTTTCAGTAGGGGGTGATGATGAGGATCCTGAATGGGTAAATTATATGGACCTTAATGCCACTCTCCAGCTTATTAAAATCAACTTTTCTCACATTTATTTACATGTTTTGTTATATTTTTCTTAATGAGAAGGGTAAATATGAGATTTCATGTCTTGTGGTGTAATGTATGTTTATTTTGGGTTTTGAAGAAAATTTTGGATAATTAAAGTGCTGGAACTCGAGGTAGAGAAGAAAGAGGGACTTTAGGAGATTGGATCTCCCTCAACTCCTCACTCACTCAAATATTCCTCCACCAAATCTCTTCATCTCGGAGTTACAAGTAGCCAAGCCAATGATAGTTGAACACTAGTTGATCTCAAGTTGGGAGCCAAGCCTCCCTAAATTTAAGGAATTTGTTGATAGCTTCAGTTCTATAAATAAGAATGCTTAGAGCCTCATTAGGATTTGACTTTTTTTATTGTCGCCAAGAGGCATTTTTGAGCTAAGAAATTGTGAATGATGACTCTTATGTATTTTTGATATTTTAATGAAAATGAGAAGAATTCCCTTGATCGAGCACTGAGTTGACTGAGAGGGCTAAAGCTATTGGGTTAGCGCCCAACCCTAGGAGCATAGGCTCCTCTTCTTATACATGTATTCTTAGATTACATTCATAGTTAGTTGCAAAAGTGATTGTAGTTTTATTAATCTGCAAGTATTTAGATGATTAATTAGTTTTCTTCCATTCGTGGATAGTTAGATTAGTGGTATGTTAGTAACAAGTGGACACTCTAGAAAATCTTGTGATAATGGCTTTCACCTCATCTCCCTCATAGGATCATGACTTGAGGTTCCATCCACACAACCCAAAAACATATTTCTTGTTTTACTGCATGATATAGGATTTCTCGATGAGTAGGTCATTGTCTTTGAGTTTCTTAATATTATTTGCAATTGTCGTTTTGATCTCTTAAGTTTTGTTATGGTTTCAAAGCACTTCCATTCATGAACTCAACGATTAGCTAACAATAAATTTGTTTTCTCCCATTTAATAAATATTTTCCATGAATAGATGAATTTGTGCATAAATGAAGACAAGAATTTATGTTGTTGCAGGATCGTCTAATTTTTAGGAATACCTCATCTCAGTTGCTTCATCCAAGCCTTATCCACTCATGTTGCCAAATTCCACTAAACCCTAAATCTGAATTCTTGTTTTGTAAGAAAAATTTCCATTTCCATTCAGCAAATCCAATCATCCTGAAGCATATTATTGAAATTTTGATCATTTTCACCCCCTCATGCCTTATTTCTCCATCATATACCTTTCTCACACTTGATTCTACCTTCCCTAACATCTCTGTAGCTTTCGGCTTGTTTCGTGTAGTAAAACAGCGAATCGTGTAGTAGAACTAGGATATCTTGTAGTAGTACTACAGGAAACCCTATAGCAGTGCACTTTAAGCACGAATTTAGGAAAATTTTCATTGGAACTCGGATTAAGCCTCTCCTTGGCTTCCATACCCTTGAGACCAATCCATATTGGTTCCTCCATACATGTCTCCCCTACTAAAGAACAAGTGAAAATTAGCATTTGCATTCATAAAATTAAAACACCAAAAAACAACTTTTTCTACAATTTCTAAATTAGCACATGCATGAAACAATCATAATACTTCTTAGATCAGATTCCATGCTTAGTTAGTCTAGATAATCACAGGTCACAAACAAGGTTAAGCTGGGTTTATTTTGCAAGAAAAATGTCACTAAGTAGCTAAAGGATTTCATGTCACTTTACATGCATCTTCCAATTCAGTCTTTCATTCCTTAAAGTAGGAAAAATTCCTTTTCTTCCATTTAAGGATAAATTCCCCTTCTCTATTTGGTAGTCAGACTTCTGCTAGTCAATAGAAGACTGGTTTAATAAAACCTAGTGGTCTATCGCCCCAATTGAAAAGTGACAAGAGTAGACCATTACATCTATTATGTATACAACACTGCCACCTCCAAGTTTGTACGAACCCCAGGTTGATGAAGTAAAGTTGGTAGACCTAGGAGTTGCAACATTCTTGCTGCAATACTGGTGCTCATCACTTTCTCATAAATCAGTAACGTAATTGCATGACAAAGAAACTAACTCTACTATGTTTTTGTAGTGAAGACAAGGAATGTTTGGAGCAGCCTAGGATCTTTTCCTGGTAATATTAATACAACTGGAGGTCATTAAGCATCTATGTTAGGTCAAATTTGTAGTGTGGGTTTAAATTGGTGAAGAAAAAGGCTGCTACAGGTTTCCTATAGGTGATTTCTACAAGCAAGCCTGTAATGCTACAGGAGGGCATCTTAGAAGGTTTAAGAGGTGAAAATGATGGTTTAATTGTATGGAAAGGTGGATGGATTTTGAGGTAAATGAGTGAAGGGTGGCCAAATATTCTAGAAATTCTCAGAGCCTTTTGAATGCCTATTTTACACTAGGAGGGATGCTCTTGATGACCCTACGAAAATGATCTCATGAAACTGAATTTTGTGTACAGAATTTGGGGTTCACAAGAGAATGTGAGGGAGTATAATATGGAGGTGGTAAAGGTTCCCTTGTCTGTAGATTCAAACAAATTTTCAATCATTACATGCATACATCCATTTTTTATTGACAAGATAAGTTGAATTTAAATGCTGTGTAATCTATGCCAAAATTGTGATCTAATCAATAAACCAACTCCTAAGCTACAAGAAGCACATGCAAAAAAATATGACTAACACAAATATTCTTCCAAGAAATAATAAACATCATGATTTTTGGCTATGGTTGTAAATCCTTGTATTCATGCTCCCATGAGAGAGATGAGGTAGAGGATGTTTTCACAAATTTTGATGGATTATTCTCTACTAAAATGCAAGAAACTAAGAAATACTCTGAAACTAAAAGAGATACAAGTACACAAGAGGGACCTAAGCCACTAGGTTGAGCCCAAAACCAAAAGTCTCAACCCTCTGAAACTAACTCAGTGATGAATAAACAAGCAACTTCTAATTATCATTGAATCAATGTCTAATGCATCAAATAATAGTCAAAATAACAGCTAGGTTACTGAGCTCAATAGCTACCTGGCTAAAAAAAGAACTTGAATCCTAATGAGCTCTTCCTCTAGCTAATTTATACAAAAGGGGCAGCTAAAGTAGCTCCCTTGAAAATAGGAATGGTTCCTTCCTTCTTCTCAAAAATGGTGGATCTTTTCCTCCGTGATCTTCACTTCGACTAGGAGTAACTCGATTGCCAATGAACTCGAACTGGTAAGAGAGAATATGGTGATCCCAAGCCAAGTTTAGGGAGTTAAGGTGGTGGAAAACTCCCTAGATTCTCTCCTAATTGTCCCCATTGAGCCCCAACATCATAATAGCCTAAAACATTCCTCATTTTCCCGCAATTAAACCACATTTTGCCACATATTATGACAAAAACCTTATACTCCTCTTACTAATCATAATATAACAAAAAATGATTATTAATGCAAGAGAAGAGCATTTTTAAGGGTGGAGTATGGCATATTAATCTTCAAAATGTAGTAATTGGTAGGGCTCATCAACATTATACTCCAGTACTTCCTTCATGTGGTCCTTCCATGCAACATAATTCAATCTTCCCTCAAGGGCATAATTGAGCCTTAGTCCATTGACATCCATCTTTTTAGTCGTGAAGAAAACCTACAACTTGATCTGCGACCTCAAACCTATTTGAATGACAACTTCAAAATCTCTGATCTATAGTGATTCTAGCTCTGATACCACATAGAAATTAATGTGTAGATTCAATATTGTTCATGAAATTTACTAAATCACATGACTTGAAGCTACTCTAATTATCTGCAAAAGTTAATTCACCATCTAAAACAAGAATCATAGACATGCAAAAGGAAACATCACACATGCACAAATATTTTTCTAGGGGAAATAAAGTGCTCAAAACCCCTTACTATATATATTTTATTAATCAGAGCATATAGAAGAAATACAATGCTTGCTCAATTCTGAGCATACCCTGCAAGTGTATGGTCTGTACCTCTGCCTGACTCACTAAACTATCCCAATGCTTAGCCAATTTCAAGTCTTCCCAACCTCCTATTTCCTTGCATTGTTCCATTGGGAAATTGCCCCTACTTTTTAGGAATTGTACAGTAGCATTTGGTCAGTATCTGACTGTATGCATCACCTGTACACATGGGAATGTAATACAACTAATATTACATTATCTTGTAGTATCCATATCAACTGGGTAACTCGAATTCTTTAAATGCAACAATTATTTTTTGTTGATTGATCAGTTAACTAGTTGATCACTGAGTGTGTTTGAAGTTCCACTTCCACAACTTGACCTCCACTATTTCTTCTGATAGTTAGAACTAGTTAAACTAACAATAGCTCAAATTAACTAAAACAAATTGCTACAAATTAGCAATCAATAATGTAGAACTAAAATCAAGCATCCCCAACTCGAATTTACTGAGTCTACTAAGTGAAAAGAGCCATGTTACCTCAGTTAACTACCTCCAAGTATTCTGCTAAAATAGAAATTTGAATTTTAATCTAGTATGACCAAGGCAAAGTCAAAACTAGATTTTCCTGCTGCATTTTCAACTTTCTCTCTCAATAAGAAAGGGATTATCAACCACCCATATCCTACAACTATGGAACTTGAATTTTCCTCTTGATAAAGACTTTGTAAAAATATATACATCTTATTCCTCTATCGGAATTTACTGCAACAACATAATCGACCAATGCACACAATCTAATAGATGGTGATATCAAATATCAATATGCTTGTATCGATCATGAAATACAAGATTCTTAGAGTGTTTGATACAAGTCTGATTATCACAGTAAATCATAGTAGCATCCATCATCTGACCAAATAACCCAACATGAATCTTTCTCATCCAGATTGCCTCACATGTTGCTTGAATTATAGCCATGTACACTGCTTTTGTTGAGATGAGTGCCATAGATCTCTACTTCCTGTTGCCCCAAGAAAGCATACTGACCTAACATTGAAAATTCCTCCTAATCTGCTCTTCCTATTTGATGGAATCCTGGCCCAATATGCATCTATGAAGCCTTGTGGCTCCACTCCCTCTGTCCATCTGTGGAAAAACCAAACTAAGTAATGCCTCTGAATCTCAACACATGATTTTCTACCTTCCAATATAGTTTGGTTGACTTAACCATTGGTTGAATAAGTTGGTTAAATACATAACACATGTTTGGTCATTTTTTCACTAAATACACAAGTTGTAAATGGTAGCCTCCACTACTTCACCAGAAGTAACATCCTCTTTCCTTTATTTTCATGTGAGAGGAGTCTCCATGGGTTTTCTCTTCTCCAAGTGGAACTTCTAAAGTATATCATTGGCATACTTTCCTTCAGATTCAAACAGTTATGCATCTCCTTGCCATACTTCCAAACCAAGAAATTAATGCATGAGTCCCATGTCCTTCATCTTGAATTCTCTTGCAAGATCCTCTCTGCAAGAACTAATCAACCTTAAATCATCGACATACAACATAATAATAAATAATTTACCTTCAACCACTATGTGATAGAGGTTTGCATCTGCTTCACTTTTGTTGAAGCCCAACCCAGTGAGATAGTTTTCGAGCCTCGTGTACCAAGCACGGATGCTTGCTTTAGTCCATACAATGTTCGCTTGAGTCTTAACACATTCAACTCTCTATGAAAGGTCTAAAACCCCTCTGACTACTCAATATACACCTCCTCCTCAATTAATCCATTGAGAAATGTTGTCATCACATCGATATGGTGGATCTTCCACCCCATCTATGATGATAGTGTTAGAATTGACTTGATGGATGAGTACCTTGCTATTGAAGCAAAGTCCTCCTCATAGTCAATTCCCTCAATCTGAGAGAACCCCTTGGCCACAAATTTGGCCTTGCATTTCTCTATGCTTCCATTTTCTTCATGATTTACCTTGTAAATCCATCTTGAACCAACCACTGATTTGTCTATTGGTCTTGGGACCACTTCCCAAACACTATTTTTTACAATGGAATCATATTCCTCTACCATAGCAGCAACCCATAAAGGTTTCTCTACAACTTATTGGAATGAGGATGGCTTAATCTCTACAAGCTCACTCATCAGAGAGATGTAGCCAATGTAACAATATGGTGACCTCCTCTTCCTACGCTGTGATGTGGGTGCTCCCACATTCTCTCTAGCATCATTCAATAACCTGTCAGCTTCCTTAGTTAGCTTCCTTCCTTCTTTGGATGTCTTTGCTTGTGTGGACGTCTCCACTCTCTGCTCCTCTACTTGTGGTTGCTTCAAAACCTCCTAAGGTTCTTCCATTAGAGCCAAAAGTTCCTGATCAGGCTACAATGGAACCTCCCTCTCAAGTGAACACCTCATTGACTTCTCCTCATCAAATTTCATGAGAGGTGTTTCATTGTACCCCACAAATATGCCCAATTCTGTTGTTGGTTCTAGTTTTCTCCTTTCTTCCTTGGAAACATGATAGTAAATTGATGATCCGAAGAGCCTGAAGTATGACACATCTAATTTCTTCCCTCAAAGAACTTCCTCTGGTGTACTCATGCCAAGAATTCTGTGAGGACTCCTATTCTGCAAATAGACCAGTGTTGTATGCTACAACCCATAAGTGCAGTGGTAGGCCTTGGTCATGCAACATTACCTTTGTTGCTCCCACAATACATATGTTCTTCCACCTAGCCACCCCATTTGGTCATGGGTTATGGGGTGTTGTCAACTTCCATTGAATGCCTTCCTTTGCACATAATTTTTTAAACTCATTCAACAGGTACTCACCTTCATTATCACTCCTACGAGCCTTCACTTTCTTGCTATTTTCTTTATCAAAAAGTGATTTAAATTTAAATAATTATGAGAATGTATGGTCTTTCTTCTGCGTGAAGTAGATCCATCACTTCCGTGAGAAATCATCTACAAATATAACATAATAACTGTTCTTGGTAGTGGAGGTTGTCGAGAAAAATCCACAGGCATCAGAATGGATCTTGTCAAGGACTGGATGCAGCTTGTTGTCCCAATCACTGAAGGTGGATTTTTTGTAATTCCCCAACATACACCCTTTTCATGTATCCCTCTACTCTAGTGCTCCTTTGTGGAGGCCTATAGAATTATGTTGCATGATCTTCAAAGCACCATGATGCAAATGGCCAAGTATTCTATTCCACAATTCATCTACATCTTGAATCTACACCTTCTTTTATTTTTTGATCAATACTGCACAATCTTCCACATCTAATTTGTAGACATTCTTCACTTGAACATCGATCTGCTTCACTTGTCCCATGGAGATGTGTCTCGAGAAATCCTACTATTTTTTGAATATTACATCGTAACCATGGTCTTCCAACACAACTACGAAAACTAGATTCTTCTTCAAACCTGGTACAAACATCACATCCTTGAGCCCGAGAGGAGAGCCAAACTCCATATGAAAAGTAATTGTACCAATATCGATCACGTTATACCTTCATCATCTCCCATCTCGATTTGCATCTAGAAAACCTTCTCTTTCAAGTCATTGAAAAAACTTTGTTCCTCTTCGTGTGGAAATAGGCACCACTATATAGATACCACATGTTGGTTGAGGGGGTTTGGACCCAGGTTCAGAGTTAACTGCGCTAACGAACAAAACCCTACACTACCGTCCCTTTCGGCAACAACCCGCGTAACACAGACTGTAGTTTCACTCGAGGCAGTATTGGGGGATGATAGAACCATGTTTATGCATCCAAAGGAATATGTGATGTGTTTATGTTACTCTTAGGGATTTATTCCAACCTTCATGAAACCTAACCCTTAAAACCCATAAATTCTAGTAACTAACAATTAATAGATTCAAACCCTTCATCGATTGTTCTAAACATTCATAACATCATGTGAATAAACATCTCTACCCCTTTTGTGCATCTATTAAGTACATTTCATGATAAATACAGTAAATAGAATGAACATACAGTAATTTAAGAAGTAAATAATAACACATAAATATGTAGATAATTCTCCAAAATAGCCTTTATTATGCTTAGATCTTTAATTACACTCTTCCAACCCTGTGCACATAGCTGCAGGGGCCCGCACACTCAGCTGTGGACTTACCAAGGTCTCCCCGCACACAGATGCAGGAGCCTTCCCCTTTTCCTAAGTATAGAATAGACAAAATATGCCCAAAACATGCCTTTCTATGCTCTTTGCTATGTTTATTGACTTTTCTATGACTCTCTATGACTCCTTTTATATCATTCTCTATTACAATGCGATGGTCCATGAACCATGGGCGGGTCATAAAAAAACTTACTCCTAACAAACTAAGGGGCTTTGACCTTCCTAAAGCCCCTTTGACTCCTATCGACCTGCGCGCTCTGATCCTCAAAATGAGGAGACTTTACAATACGTTTTACAAAATTGACCCCAGGGGAGCTTGTCCTAATAAGCCCCCAACACAAAGTCGTGACTCATCCTGAGTCACTCTACTAGTGTTTCCTTGATCTTTGCCTGTAGACTGCTGAATTCTCTCTTCAATGCTTGAAGAAATGTTGCTCCCTGTGCAACAGACTGATGAACTTATTCAACCAACTTCTTGATAGTTGGACCATCAACTGCATAGCCTTCAACTTCTTCTACATTGTTTGTGAGAGTTGGCTTGCCTCATCTACCCAAGGTTGCATCCTTGAAGACATGATGGATGCCTTACAACACAACTCATCAATCTCGGTCTGGATGAAATTTAACTCCTGTAATCTGGTGAACCTTTGCACTAGTGCTTAGGTCCATGTTGTAGCTCTGATCTCATCGAACTACCTTTTCTTTTCTTGGTTTTCCATTTCAATCTTCTACAAGTGTGGATTATCCTGCAGTGAGGTCCACATCTCTATGGTCTGTTCAAACAACTGGATGTAATCCTTGACTCTAGCTTCTAGAGTAGTCATGTCATCTTTAATAGTAGCCTCACGCTGCTTTCTCACTTTGAGAGGAGCAGTTGGCTATAGCTTAAGTTGAAGCTCAGATATCTACAGTTGTAGCTCAAATCGAACCTTGGGAATTTCCTCCTTTGATTCTTTCACTGTGGCAGCTAACTTCTGGATCTTCTCTCTGGAGGCTGCTTCTACTGGGATTTGGGGCTTGGGAAGCTCAATATAGGCCTGCGTGATTGCTACTTCCAGTTGCTAACTACACGCAATGACTTCTTCCTGTTCTTTGAGTGCCTGTGCCTTTTCCTCAAACATATTCTAGTTGTTCGTTTTGACTTCGTTGATAACCAGTAATGGTTGTTGTTCCTAAAATCTTAGCTCATTTGATACGCCTTGATGCAGCTCATGTAGTGTCTCAATGGGGAGCATCACAAGGTTAAAACTCAAATTCTTCAAATGAAATAGGAGCACCCTGTCTTCTGAAGTCTCAACTTGTAGTGATCTATTTAATGGAAAAAGCGTCATCTAATCATCTAAAACACTTCAAATGGTCACTTTTTTACCCGTTTGCATGGGACCCACCATGCTAGTGTAGCTCCTTCATCACAACTCTCTGTTTTTCCTTCCTCTTAATCATTGCGCAACTCCTTTGCTTTGCCAAAATATCCTCCTAGTAGCGTAGTTTATAGTCCTACACTTCCTTGCAACTTCCTAGAGTACCAAGACTATCCTATATTCATATAGTCGTTGCATAGGGCCGAGATCACCCCTATTCAACTTTAACTGGCTCCCATTGACCTTTCTTGGAAACAGTTCCCCATTCATCTTTGTGAGATGAATTGTACCTCCATCCGTAATATCCTTAATGATATATGGCCCTAGCCAATGGATTTTCAACTTTCCTTGAAATTTTGTAAACTTATTGTCATACAATAGAACTAAATCCCCAATTTTAAAGGTGTGTTGTTTAATGTGGCAATTATGCCACTCCTTTTCGCTCGACTTTTACGCCTGTTGATGGAAACTAGCCAAGAAGTGATCTTCTTCCAACTCAAATATCTATGTGCATTCTTCCATGATATCCCAATCGATCATATCAGTGACTGCAACAATCCTCAAAATTGGCATGATGTACTTCGTCAACATCACGACCTCTTTTCCATAAACTAGTCTAAACAGTGTCTGTCCAGTCAACTTTTTATGGGTAGTTCTATACACCCAAAAAATAGTTGGTATGTGCACATCCCAATCATTTTGATTGTCATTACAAATATTTGTTAAATCATTCTCTAGGATTTTGTTAAAGGCTTCCACTATTCAGTTTTCTTGAGGATGATACAGTGTGTTTTTCTGATGATACATTTTGAATTCTTCAAGCAAAGAAGAAATGGTTCCATTGAAGAAGTGTGAACCCCTATCACTCATCAAAATTTTAGGGCATCCAAACTGAGACAAAATGTATTCAAAAATGAAGTTCACAGTTGTAGCCACGCTACAGTCCTTCACGGGCTGCACTTCATCCCACCTCGTTAGGTATTTGGTCACTGTAATGATGTATCTTGCTCTTGTCTTGTTTCCTAGTGGCTGAATTGGTCCCACGAAGTCTATTTCCCATTTATCAAATGACTGTAACAACACTTGTGGGTTAAGAGGAAATTCATCCCTTCATGATGACCTCCCTGTCTTTAACAGACATCGTAGGCTCAAAAATATTCCTTAGAATCCTTCTACACAGTTGGCCACCATAGCCTAGATCATGGGATCTTCTGTGTAGTTTCTCTTCCCACATAATATCGTTCAATAACTCCTCCATGTGCTTCAATGAGGATAATTTTTCATTCATAATCTGGGACATACCTACGCAATACTTCATCTCATCCCATCTTATATAAGTGCCCTACAATGACAGAAAAGTCTGCAAGCCTGACCACCAATTCTTTCTAATGTTGCATTGCATACCCTTTAGGAGTTGTACTGTAGACAAGAATTGGATTATGTCTGCAAAGTTTTCATCTGTGAAGAGCACAACAAAGATCTATGAATCAGGTAATCCTTCATCCATATTTGTAGTCTCATTGCCATTCTCAATTTGCAAGAGGTGATCTGGTCCATCATTTAATCGCCCTAGCTTCACAACTACCTCAAAGTCATATGCTTGAAAGAGTAGCAACCATCTACAAATAACCCCCCGCCCCAACACGGTCTTGTTGACCAGGTATTTCAAAGTAGAATGGTATGTGTACATTTTGACGTGCACACCCAACAAATAATGCTTGAACTTTTGGAGCACATACACAATCGCCAATCCTTCACACTTTGTGGTTGAATAATTCTTTTCTTCCTTGGATAACTTCATACTCAGAAACCGTATCTGATGGTCAATATCACTTTTTCCTGGTTGGGTTAGCACATTTCCTAATGCTATGTAGGATGCATCTACATGTACATGGGATTCCTTCTTCCAGTCAGGGAACACTAGAATAGGCGTTGTGACCATTTTTTCCTTTAAAACATCCAAACTCTTCTCGCAATCATCATCCCAGCAAAACATCACACCCTTTTTCAATAATATCTCCATGGGCACATCTGCGCATATGCTTTAATGAACTTCCTACAATATCCTGTATGGCCCAATGTCGCATGCAGCTATTTGACATTCCTCGGAGGCTCCAAATTGATAATTACTGCAATTTGGCAGGGTCTACCATCAACCCCTACTTACAGACAACATGGCCCAAGAGTATCCCATATGGTATGTAGAATATGAACTTCTTCATATTAAGGGATATCTAATACTTTTGACAAGTATCTTGCATGAGGTGAAGACTTGCAACGTGCTTTCTAACTAAACCAAACACTATCCAATCATCAAAGTAAACCTCCAAGAACTTATGAATAAATTCTTTGAAAGTTGTGACTACCATCCTAGAAAAGATTACAAGGGAATTCTTAAGTCCAAAGGGAATAACTGTATACTGAAAATAACCCCATTCTGTAGCGAAGGTAGTCTTACTATGATCCTCCTGCACGATTTTGATCTTTAAATGATACCCTGAGAACCCATCAGTAAATGAATAAGCTTCCTGACCTCCAACATTATCCAATACTTCATCTGTGAATGCCGTGGGGAATGGATCATGGACACAAGCATCATTTAACTTTCTTAAAGTACACAGATTCAAATTTCCCCCTTCGTCTTCTTTTCCTGAACCACCATAGGACTAACCAGTCTGATTCTTCTACAGGCTCAATAATTCGTGCTGCAAACATCTTATCTAATTCTTCACACACTTTTTCCTTGTACTTAGGATTCAACAGTTATGGAAGTTGATTCACCAGCTTCGCATATGGATTAAGATTGATCTTCATGAGACCGAGATCACCTATTATCCCCTTTAGATCCGATAAATTTGTGGGAAACAAGTCTTAATACTCCCCCAATAACTCCACGACTTTTTCCACTGTGTCCTCATCCTAGTAATCACCTATATTTGTGAAATTTAGCTATGCTTTCGACCGAATGTTCAAGGGTTTTCAGATGTCATGAACTTATGCCTTAGGCCCCACAACTTCATGTTATACTTCTGACTCGGGAATATTGATGTTCCTAGGATCTTCCTCACCTTCCTCTACGATCACATTGTAGCATTCCAGAGCATGGTGTAGTTGCATACTCCAATCTGGTTGTACCCATGCGACAGGTTCTTTATGAATTCCAAATATTGCAACTTTGATCTCCTGTAATGCTTCATCAATACACCCAAATCCATCCTCAAAGTGGAAAGTTAACAAAAAAATTTCCTTTAGGACATCCCACTCTGCGATACCATGTCGCAACTATGCTTCTAGATACCAGTTCATCAAAATAGTATCCAAAGTGTGGTATAATATGTGAACCCATTATGGTTGTGGTTCTTCTCCCCATTCTTTTGTCCATTGACCTAGATGCTTGTGTGGATCATCTTTTCCTATATATGTCTCCGCAATGCGGGTATTGGAATACCCAAACCACAACTTCATCATCTGTTGATATTCCTTCCAGTCTGCAAAGTTGTTCTTATGTGTGCCCCACCATTTGGCCAGCGTAGATCTTAGCACGATGTCTAATGCCTAGAATTAATGTTTCTCAGGTACATCCCTTTCAAATTTATCCAGAAATAAATTTACATCTTGTAAACCATCATAATAAGGTAAGTTATGTACCTCAATGGATATACATCGGAGTGACTTATAAGAATGTTGCATCACAACATCGATACCTCGTGCAATATGTTCTACCATTGTTCAATATTCTCATCTGAATCCGAGTTGTAGGAATTATCCTTCTCCTAAGTAATCCGCACATCCGTCGTAGGATTGATCCAATCATCATCCCATGTCGTAAGCTTATATATTTTCTCAATATCGTCCAACTCATAATAATCTTGGAATGGTTTAGTATATCCCGCACCCTCGGCCGGATCTAATGGAACAATAACCCTTAGTTTCTTCTTCTTGAATTTCATGTTGCATCTCTTTAGATTTATGGTTGCGTTCATATCAAATTTCCAATCAATTCCAAGAAGCGTCGTGTACGGATTACTGTCATCCACTATTTTGATTACTTCAAAATTGGCTATGGTGCACGCCCCTTCAATATCCCCAGATACTTCATGTAGGCGCCCCACAAGAATAATATTTTTCTGATTCGCCATTCGCAGCTGGATTAAGGACCACTGTAGTGTTGGTTTTACTATTCTTTCCTAGGTTTGTTTTGGAAAAACATTTTCATCAGATCCTAAATCAAGGATTTCCTGGTCCATTTTGAATTCCCCAATATGAGTGGTCAATCTTATCTCACAACTAGTCTTTTTCTTACCCTTGTCTACATTGTGTACTATGCATTGTTCAGGAAGTGGCTTACCCCTGCCACTGCAGTTATATATGAGATCTTGTAGTCCCTCTACTTCGTTTTGATCCCTTAGAGCTTCATGCAAGTCTGTAAGAAAGATGTCAACAATGAAGGGTTTGTTTCATGTGCAGTATTGTCGTCTTCAGGCTTCTCCATCTGTGTATTCTAAGCCCTTTATGTAGAAGCTCCTGTATCCACAAAACTCCTCTTTTCCTCCATAAAAGTATCCTTTTCCTTATTCAAATCGACTCCAGCCTCCTTATCAACAGCCTTGCATACCCATACATTTTCCTCTAGTTGTTTCCCTTTATCCTTCCCAGTAGCTATAGTGCTTCTTGTAACAATATAACACTAGGTCCAGCCTCACATGGTTCTGATCTCATCATCTGGATGTTTTGAGTAGGCTACTGGGTCTGGGTTTTCTTTTCTTGTATCTTTGTGATGAGCATGGGACAACCTTTTATGACATGATCAAATTGTCAACAATATTGACAAGAAGGGATCATTGGATTCTAACAATCTCGTGAAAAGCGACATGGTTCTCCACAATTATAACAAATGATTTGTTTGTGACCTCTTCCAAATCCTCCTCCTCATCCTCTTCCTCATCCCTGGAACCCTTTGTGTGCTGCAGTTGCACCTTGATCTTGTTGAGGATGTGTCTCCATATGCACTCTATATGTTGGGGTTCTATCCATCATTAATTCATAACTTCGACAGTTGCAATCATCATGGCCTACATACTTACAGAAATTTCAAAACAGTTGTTGTGGAGTCTATACAAACATCTCTAGAAAATGACAATTGTTTGTCATATGTTTTCTTGTGATCTAGCAGATAACACACCATGGTACTACACTCGTACTCATCCCAACAGTATTCTATGGCTTCAGGGGGATAGGACCTCCCCCAACTAGATAATATTAATACACTGGGAAATGATCCTTGTCGTGACCATGGCCTTTGCATTTTAAACACCATACTTCCATGCAGGTCTCATTCTGGACTTCTTTTCCCTTTTTTAGACTCTGCAATTCCATATGCAGGCTAGCCAACTGCGACTGAATAGGTGATGTCTCCAACTTCATAGCAATCTCCTGTGCCTTAGCCTGCATTTTGATCTTATGTTGCGACAATGATAATCTCAAGTGAGGTAACAATGAAGAATATAACAATCCTCATGTTATTCATCCGTGATCTGTAGATTAGCCTATTGTAGCAGACATTTCAACCTTTGATCAAAATCCCATGCAGACTCATTTACTTACTGCTTAATTTCTTTAACCTCGGTTATAGACTAAGCTTGAGACTTAGTCTTCTTGAATTCATTATTCAACACATCCTTCATATCATTCAAAATCACATCTGGATGAGTCATAATATACTTAATATACCAGCTCAACACCCTATCCTACAGTGATGTGACCAACAACGCTTTCTTAAGGTCATCGTTCGGGATCTTTTGTGACTTCCACACAACATCTACTACGAACCATAATTGTTCAGAGTCTTCTATCCCTTGACCCTTGAATATGGGCATCTTCATAACATTTTCCATACTGAATAGTGGAGGTGGAGGTGGAGGTGTAGGTGTAGGTGTAGGTGTGTGAGGTGGAGGTGAAGGCAGAGGTGGAGTGGATGGATGTTGTATTCCTGCAATGCCCTAATTTATCATCTATGGTGCACCTTGAGGAGTCTTCAAACTACTACTTTCTTCGTCACTATTAGATGCTCCCAAGAAAGGATTGTACTCAACACGTGAATCTAGACCTCTTCTGAATGGCTTTCTACTTCACATAGTTCCCGTTAAGTCTTGTATAAACATCAATTGAATGGCATAACCCATTTCTCACACAATAGCATTTTAAACCCAACTTTTAGGGACTTCATATACTTACCTCTTGGTCCTTTGAAAAATCGACGTTCATCTTGGCTATAACTGACAGATGTGTCAATCGTGAACTCAGTAATGAATCCACCCAAAATGCCATCAATCTAATAATTGACATCCCTTGCGTTCTTGTTTTCTGAACCTTCCAAATGCCTCACTATTTCTAGAGTCCACACAATAGGGTTATCCAATTTCCACATTCCTTGACCATCCGCCAATTTAGCCAACGATTCGTATAACTCGCACGGAAAAGAGAAGAAATTTTTTTGTTCTTTTGCATATAGTTATCTATTCAACCACTCTTCCTTCAACATGTGCAAGTTCCTATTTTCCTGGGCGGAAAACTCATGCAACTTCTTATCTATCCACTTTTCGATCTCCTTCTTAGTCGGTATCCACTTATGCCACATCACACATTCCTAAAATAGATTTCGATATCACCAATGGATGCATTTGTTGGTTTGAGGGAGTTTGGACCCAGGTTAAGAGTTAGTTGTGCTAACCAACAAAACCCTACACTACCGACCCTTTCTGCAGTAACCCGCGTAGCGCAGGCTACAGTCTCACCCGAGGTAGTATTGGAGGATGCTAGAACCAGGTTTCTACATCCAAAGGAATATGTGATGTGTTCTTTTACTCTTAGGGATTTATTCTGACCTTCGCAAACCCTAACCCTTAAAACCCGGAAATTCCAGTAACTAACAATTAACAGATTTAAAACCTTCGCCGATTATTCTAAACATTCATAACATCATGTGAATAAACATATCTACCCCTTTTGTACATATATTAAGTACTTTTCATGATAAATACAGTAAATAGAGCGAACATACAGTAATTTCAAAAGTAAATAATAATACACAAATACATAGATAATGCTCCAAAACAACCTTTATTATGCTTAGATATTCAATTACAGACTCTTCCAACCCTGCGAACATAGCTACAGGGGCCCACGCACTCAACTGTGGAATTACCAAGGTCCCCGCGCACATATTTAAAGGAGCCTTCCCCTTCGCCTAAGTATAGAATAGACAAAATAGGCCCAAAACTTGCCTTTCTCTTCTCTTCACTATCTTTAATGACTCTTCTATGACTCTCTATGAGTCCTTTTATATCTTTCTCTATTACAATACCATGGTCTGTGAACCATGGGCAGATCACAAAACAACTTATTCCTAAGAAGCTAAGGGGCTTTGGCCTTCCTAAAGCCCCTTTTACTCCTATAGACCTACACTCTCCCCTCCTCAAAATGCGGAGACTTTACAATAGTTTTTACAAAATTGACCCCAAGGGACCCTATCCCAACACCACACACTACCCATCATTGTGTTTTCTATGCATGCAATGAGAATAAAAGTAAGGAAAAACTATGAAGTCAAGGCTCCACCTGCTTCTCCTCTTGTGGTCTTCTTTCTTTCCTTCGTCTGTGGACACTTATTTGCATAGTGCTTGAATTCACGACAATAAAAGCACTTGATTTTGGACAAGTCTTTCTTCTTGCTCCCATGACTCAAATCTACTTTGGATTTGGATTTCTTCCCTTTCCCTTTGTTTTCCTTTCCATCCAAGGCACAATACTCCTCATCCTCGCCTTTAGATGAGGTCTCATCTCTAGTGTTCCACCTTATCTCCTCCTGTACCAAATCAGACCACAAATGTTCCCAATTTGGTAGTTTCTCCCTCTCTTTCATCGAATATTGATAGTTGTGCCAACTGTTGGGAAGGGCTAGAAGGGTTAGGGTCACCAAATCATCCTCTTCTACAGTAACACCAACTTGACCAAGTTCATCACAACATTGTGTGAACCTACCTAGGTATTGTTGAATGGTCTCAATCCTTTGCGTCTTGATATTTCGAAGCTTGTCCATGAGTGCCAATTTCCTATGGTCACTACTATTCTAAAACAAATCTGTCAGTGCTTGGCACATTTCATACATAATATATTTCCCATGGATATTAGAGACAATATGGTCTTGTATTCCCTCCAATACGATCCTCCTTGCCTTAGCAAGACATTTCTTCTATTATGCTAGATCCCTCGCATTAGATGTTGTTGGTTTCGAAATTTCATTATCAATGAATTCCTTCAAGCCATTATCCTGCAATACTGTCTCCATGTGGTCCTTCCATGTAATATAATTCAAGGTTCCCTCAAAGGCATACTCAAGCCTTATTCCATTAAAAACCATATTCTTAATCCTGAAGAAAACCTACAATGTGATATGTAACCTTGAACCTCCTGTAATGACAACTTTGAAATCTCTACTCTATAGTGATTCTAGCTCTGATACCATGTAGAAATGAATGTGTAGATTTAATACTGCTCATGAAATTTTCTAAATCGCAATACTTGAAGCTACTCTATTTATCTATGAAAGCTAATTCACCATCTAAAAAAAGAATCATAGACATGAAAAAGGAAGCATCACACATGAATAGAGATTTATCTAGGGGAAAGAAACTGCTCAAAACCCCTTACTATATTTATTTCATTAATCAGATAATATAGAAGAAATACAATGATTTATCAATCCTGAACACTCTATGCAAGTGTATAGTCTATCCCTCTTCCTAATTGACTGAACCTGGCCCAACACTTAGCCAATTTCAAGCCTTCCCAAGCTCCTATGTCCTTGCAATGTTCTTGGTGGGCCTCTAAATTAGACATAAATTAAGGCCCATCTGACCATCCTTCAACACATTAAACCTATCTTTTTGCATTGGATGACATATTTTTAACTTTAATATGTTCATTAGGAAGTTTTAGAGATAATTTCATATTTGTGCCTAATATTAATATATTTTTGTGGAATATTGTGAGAATATTGGGCAAATTATGTATTGTTCTCTTAGTGGGTCCAAACCTAGGTTCAGAGTTAATTGCAGAAAACAAAACACTACACTACTGGCCCTTTCGGCATCAACCTGCATAGCGCAGGCTGAAGTCTCACCCGAAGCAATATGGGGGGATGTTGGAACCAAGTTTCTAAATATAGAGATTAGTGTGATGTCTTTTATTGACCTAGATCTGCTTTCGCGCAGATCTATAAGACCCTAGGGATCTGTACTGCAACTTCCTTTAAATGGCCTCTAGACCTTCACGAAGATCTACGATAGGTCTTTATAGACTTTTAATAGTCAAATCATCCACTTATGCTCATAAAAAAATAACCCTGGATTTGAGCTCGCGCAGATCTACTTAAGTACTTAATAAACATAACATAATGTATTATAATATTCGTGAAAGTCCTTAAGGTGCATCGTGTCCAGTTACTAAAAATTATCCCATAGGGTTGTGCATCAATATATCAATATTTCATAAAGACATTATTCAATCACAGCATATATCACAAACATAAATAACAAAAGTAAACAAATAAACACAAGGATTCTTCAACAATTTTTTGTATTGATCTTCAATATGGTATTACAGACTCAAAACTTCCCTGTGCACTCAGTTGTGGGGGCCCATGCACTCAGCTGCGGACACTACTCTAGGCCTTTTTACACTCAGCTGTAGAGTCTTTCTCTCCTCTACGACTCACTTCTCTACGCTATCTCCTAGTTACCCATTACATCCATCATCATCAGATTATGCCTTAGACATTCTAAGACACACCTATTTATACAATCCCATGGTCTGCGGACCATGGGTGGATCTCAAAACTGACACAACTTTACATAAATAATGAGCTAAACCCCCTTTTACATCAAAACTTGGGTTTTTAACCATAAAACTGACCTAGGGGACCCATCCCAACAGACCCCCAACACAAAGCTCGCGACTTGCCCTCGAGTCACTCAATTGGCATTGTGATCTTGCTGCGAATATCCTCTAGCTCCACCTATGCTACTGCAACCTCGGCAATGCTCTGAGTAGCTACCTCCTTGAATTCTTCCACTAGCTACTTAGTAGCTAGTCCTTCTGTGACCAGCTTCATTGTTTTCTAGGTCTGCTGCAAGCCTTTCAGCTTCTCTTGAATGTTGGTTGTGACTTGGTAAGCTTCTTCTAACTAAGGTCCCATCCTAGCCTTAAGCATGACCTCCTTCTTCTGGACTACTTCTACCTATGAGAGGAGTTGCTTCCCCTCCTACAACTTAGCTAGGGGCTTTGCTGGAGAAATGGAATGTGTTGTCGCCCTAACCTCATTGTATTGCTTTTGTAGCTCATGAATCTCTGTTATCAATATCTACAGGTTTCGGTCTTCCTGTAGAGTCATCACCTATTCCATTTCCTTCTCAAATAAGGCTGAGAAGTTAGTGACTGTGGCATCCAAAGTATCCATCCCTTCTTTTATGGCAGCTCTGCGTGCTCCCTGACCTCAGGTGGAGTCATAGGCTGTAATTTGAGCTGCAACTCTGTTATTTTCATGATGAGTTTGAATTCAACTCATCCAACTTCATCCTTTGCCTCACACACTCCAGTAAGTAACTTCCTGAACTTAGCTTCCGACTTTGCGTCTTCTGAAATGTGAAGCTCCAGCACTATTTTGTATGCCTCTACAACTGTGGACTCAAGCCTGGAATTTTGTGCCTACAGTGTTTCATTTTCCTTTAAGTCCTTTGTTTTCTCGGCGAACATCTGCTCATTTTTCACCCTATATTCATTGATCAAATTGAGTGCGTGTTTCTCCTAAGCTCTCAATTCCTCCATCACTCCTACCAGGAGTGCATGAAGAAGCTCATTGTGGAGCGTTGCAATGTTCAACCCGATGTTCTTAAGGGTAATTAAGGTGATGCATTCATTGACTGACTCTATGCATAGGGACCCTTCTAGTAAAGAAACAGTGCGAAGGTCCAGGGTCCTTACAAATTCCGCAACCTGACTCTTCCCCGATGTTATGTGGAATTTTGCATCTATGGATAAACACAATTTCCCTAGGTGGGTAGCTACACCTAGAACAATAGATTTAAAGTGGTTAACCTTTTTCTATAGAATATAAATAAGACAAGGGACCTACTTGTTATCTTTCACTTCCCTTTGTCTCCTTTATTTGACTCCCATCACTCCTTCTCGAACTTAATCCACTTGACAAGTTCCTGCAATCATAAATAGAGGACAAAAATCAATCAAAGCAAGAGATTTATCTACTATAAGAAAATGGAATCGAAAGAATTTACACATATAATCATCACACATAAAGACAAGAATATGGGAAAAGGTGTAAACAACTTTATTAAGTAGAAGGAAGAATTACAACCATGAAGTCCGGTCCATTGTCACTCTTCCAGCTTGGGTTCCAACCAACATTACATCAAAAGCACAACACTCTGGCAGCATAACAATACTTTCTTACAATCTCAAACCTCACACCAATAGTATTTCCTTACAAATTCTCAAATTCCAGCCCCTGATCACTTATATGAGTGCTCAATTTATAGGCAAATGATGGTGGTTTGGTCATAAATGAGGGTATTGAATGGCCTTCCAAACTTAGAGTTAGTTTCCATGGAGGAAGGGATGAGAGGATAAGAGGTTACTTAACTCATTCCCTATCCAATTTCGAGCTCATAGGAGATGATAAGTGTGGGTGTTGGGCATGGAATCCCCCCAAGGCATGTTTTGGGGCTCAAAGCCCAAGCTTTGACCCGATATTGTTGTAAAGACTCTGTGAATTATGGACGCGGAGCGTGAAATGTATGATAGAGTCACAGGGTTGTCCACCCTAGTATTGTAATGTAATGTCGGCCTACCCATGGTCTGCAGACCATGGGATTGTATAAATAGAGTGAGGCTCTAAGTGTAAGAAAGAGGAAGAAGGAAGGGAGAAGAGAGGATAGAGTCAAAGTGACTAAGTGTGTCTTGGGTCGTAGAGTAGGCGAAGGCTCTGTAGTTGAGTGCGCAAAGACCTAGTAGTCTGCAACTGAGTGCACAGACCCCTGTAGCTGAGTGTGCAAGGTGGAGTCGAGTCTGTAACTGAAGAAGAGATTAATAAAGAGAATTTTTATTATAATTTTGTGCATCTGTTCTTGGGTTAATGCATGTTTGTTACAAACCACATATGTACTATTTATTTACTGTGCGCACCTGTATGACTGATTTATATTGCTAAGTATAACTTAACGCATACAAGTAGGCTAAGATAATCAACTAACATTGGAATACTAGTAAGGACTTGGGTAATAACAACATTCAGCCCCCGAATAGAGCTATGCGAAGATAGTATCTCAGACTGCGAGGTACGGGAAAGTGCGCATAGCGATGTACATGCAAAGTCAAACCGTGGACCTCTTGAACTTGTCAGACATCTCTAGGGTGCAGAAACCTGGTTCTAGCACCCTCCCATACTACTTCGAGTGAGACCTCAGTCTGCGCTCTTTGAACTATTGCCGAAAGGGCCAGTAGTACCAGGATTTGTTTGGCTAAATCAACTCCGAACCTATGTTAGGCCCCAATAAGCCAAAAAATGGTTATGTTTCCGCGACCGGGATCTACATAAGAGATTTCTGATGTCATGTCACTAGAATCCGACAAAGAAAGAAATTGAAGGGTGGTTGGACAGAAAGATTCATGAGTTCGTGGTGTAGGAAAATAGGAATCCGCGAGTATCGAAGGAAAAATGGTTAAGAGCGCTACTTATATACGGAAATCAACGAAATGTTCTTTGAATCCTTCCCCTCTGAGTTATACGAGTGGATGGCAAAGCCAGCAGGCAGTCAAGGAAGGTGTAGGCTTGACAAACCTATTGTGTGGACTCCAAAGTTGGTGCATAGACTAGAAGCATCAGGAGATAAGATCGCACGTGTTGTGGACCATTGGCACGATCGAATTATAGGAGGGTTTATCACCGAGTTCGCGGTAGATATGTCAGTCAGCTACAGCAAGGGGGGATGACGCTTCCTCAAAGGACCACAAGGTAAGTACATTAAATCTTTGAACACTTGGATTAACATGCTACCGTGTGAAAAGTGGGTTATGTGAATAAATTAATGTTTGGGGCTACGCAAAGTGGGAGGAACTATAGAAATGAAGGTAGTGAAGAATTAGATACTAGTCCCTTGATTTCACCTGTGCGAGAAAGCGAGGAAGAGCTCGCGAAACTTTCACCAAGAAGTGCAATCAGTCTAATAACGCAACGAATTCTGCGCATACCACCCCCACCTACACCACCACCAGTTTCACACATCTTCACCCCCATCTTCACCCACACCATCTCCGCCACCACCACAGTTCAATATGGCAAGTGCAATAAAGTTTCCGGTATTCAAAGGAGTAGGGAATGAAGATTCGAACCAATTTTGGTTCGTGGTAAAGGTTGTATGGGAAGTGCAAGGAGTCATAGATGATAATATAAAGAAGGCAACACTGGTTAGCACCTTGCAGGATCGCGCACTGACGTGGCACATTAAGAATTCCAATGACAATACAAACAAAGGGATCACGGATATCCAAGATGCGCTAAACAGGGAATTTAGCAAGCCAAAATCAGAGACACAGTTGATTATCGGATTTAAGGAAATCGCGATGCTTCTAGGCGAGACCCCCTATGATCTGGATCAGAGGCTAAAGTGTATGATTCGTGAAGCCAACATGACCTTGACAGATGGGAAACACTGTGCATGGTTTGTAGCGTCACTAACGCCGCATCTAAGGAACACTCTGTCACAATAGAAGTTGTCAACTCAGGCCGAGGCTTTAGAGATCACAATGAGACTGCACAACACCCCAATACAAGATCCTAATTTATGAGTCCAATAGATCCACGTGTAGTTGAAAAACTTGTATCTTGAGATGTAGAGCTTGAAACAAGACAAGACAGCTCACCTAGAAGCGCGCAAGGAGGTATGGTGCATAAAGTGCAGAGGCTAGGGACACGACAAGCACCATTGTCTAGTCTTCGCGAACTACATGATGGGAGGAGGGCCAATGCCATTGAGACCAGAGGCATAAGAAAGACCGAGCGCGGTGCCTACATTATGGTACACGATTTGTCAGATAGGAGGGAAGCATGCTACAGATAACTGTCATCTATTACAGCAGTATACATAGACATCCCAGCAGTTGCTCTGTAATTTCTATAGTTCAGTAGGCAACGATGAGTGTACCTGTAGAAGTTATGAACTGATGATGGATCAGACTTCTACCTATAGAGTTTAAACTGAAACACGAGCCCTCGATCAAAATGGAGGTGTTATAAAAAAATATGACCCTGATAGGCTGCTAATCAAGTAGACTCTGAGTAACTCTTTCAAACCAATCTTTTGGTTGAGGCTTAGCCTCTTCAACCTGAGAGGGCTCGCTCAATAGGTTTTAAGATTTTTGATTAATGATTAGATGGCTAACTGTAGGAACAAAAATGGACAAATGTATAACTAGTTGACTATTTGAATCAAAGATTAGCAAACATCTATTGGGCTATGGAGTCAAGATAGTCTTCAACAAAAAAACATGATCAGCAAAACATGGAAGTCAAGGCACTTGGAGTTTAGGTTTATAAGTAAAACAGTAACACAGTGAATCAACACAGTTTACAAGCATGTGAAGGAAGTTAGAGAATTTTCCAATGAATTCTAAGTATCACAAGCTCATACCACTGCAAATATGTAATTGAAAAAGGCCATAAAAACATCAAACATATAAACCCCTTGTGCATCTTGAGTATTCAAACTGATCTCTGTATTAAGTTTGAAAAACCACAGTTTCTTACAATAACACAACTTTCTTTTGCTAATGAAATTACCCACCCTGAGGAATTCGATTCTCAAGCTTTATATAGAGTTTTACATCCTTGGATACTATGATCCACCTTTAGAGGAATTTGAATTCCTAACTTAGACACCTATCCATTCACAAAACAAACTACTTAATTACAATTTGACAACTAGTTGTCTTTAAGAGTTCTAATACAAATAGGAGTGAAACTCCTAAAACATGCTTTCAACAACCTTATCTGGGTCTTCATTACATTCTTTAATCAACTTCCAACCCATGTCTTCAAGCTTGATGATGTCCACAATGTTGTTGCAAAACCTGCTGAGTCATGACCTAACTGTCCTGAAATCTAGGAAACACAGTTCCTCCTTTTAAGGTCCTTAACCCTTTATGCTTATTTTCAAACAATTTTGCTAGTGTATAGGTGGCATGCATTAATATTCCATTGAAACATCATTTTCCACCTGTGAAAAAAGGAAACTTGAGCATATGATGTAAAGGATGAACCATGACTATGCTACGAAAATACTCTATTTTTATAGCACAACCTTCATATTACTTATTAAATACTCCTTGAAGCTTTGCTATCTACACCGCTGTCATCTGAGACTTCATACATGATCCCATGTCCACCAGCAACCTCAAAATTTGGAACTAATCCAACCTTACCTCCGAAAAGCATCCATAAGTGCTAAATGATCATCTTTAGCAATTTTGTAGCGCGCTATGAAACTACTGTGTATGTTCCTTTTTCAACACGGCCTTCAAAAATCTGTAGTTTGGGAGTTTTTTCAAAATTCCAAGAATACTGATATGATCAACCAAAAATCAAAATCACTTACCTTTATAGATGCTCTTCTTCACAACTGTTCTTCCTTTATATGCCAAAATTCTTTTTGTGTGTGAAAACTGTTTTAATACATCTCCTTTAGTGCCTCTTTTCAACACCCTGTTTCATTATTGTTGTAGACCTTTTTCCAGATTTAGTTAGTTGTATTTCCAGATCTTTAATTTTCCTTTTCAATCCCCTATTTGTAGCTCTCAACTTAGCATTAATCTTCCTAACAAATCTAGCTTCTTTGATTGCAGGAACAGTCCAGGTGAAGTGTTGAGTTTCACTGCTTACTATTTCTAGTTTTGACACCTTTTCAGCTTCCCAGAGAGCTTTCATCCTTTTGAAATTTTTCCTTTCAGCAGCATGCTCTCTTGCTCTCACTCTTAGTCTAGAAATTTCATTGTTGGCAGCCTTTAACCTTTCTTCCATAACCTCATAACTGGCTTTTTCTATTTGAGTGGCAGGAACTGTGTTTTTGTCTCCTTCAGGTCTTAGAGATGGTAAGTCTATCAACTCCTCTTGAACAGCAAAGGCTTCTTCTATTCTCTCCAATTCAACATTGGACTCCTGCATCTTCTTGGATTGCCTGGTTAAGGGCTTTCTAGGTTTAAAAACAAATGTTGTAACATCATCCTCAAATTCCAGTTTCTTGGAGGGTTTCACTTTCTTTGACTTCCTTTGATCAAATTTTGTCACATCTACCTACACCAAAGGGGATTCTGTAATGTCAATGGCCTTTAAGATATCATTTAAATCACCCTTCAAGCTTGAACCTTCTCCCGAGATCACTGTTTTGCCTTTCTCCTTTGCAATTTGGCTTCTAGTCAATCTCTTTTGAACTAGTTTTCTGGTTGACTGCTCTTGTGTCTTTCCTTTAACCTCAGATATCTTTTCCTTGTTAGATTTAGAAGTTTAAAGAATGACTACTGGGGTTTTGCTTGCTTGCTTTTTCACCTGCTTCCTAGGCTTTAACTTAACGTACCTTTTTTCCAGGGACATTACAAACTTGTTGGTTTTTGCTGATGGGGTTTCTTTAACCCTACGACTAGTGTCTTCACCTTGTTTTTCTGCTCCAAAGTCACATAAAAACAAAAATGAAGACCAATCTTTGTTGACCCTTTTAAGCTCATGTAGAACTATCAATTTAATTAGACCGTGATGAAACAGGGAAATTTCACATCCTTGGGATTGCAATTACACTTTATCTGCCATCTTAGCTACACTTCGAAATAAGAAGTAAGGCAAATTTAGAGAAATCATACCAGTAAAATGTAACAGGATTTTAAAATGATATGAATAAACCTTTGATATCTGCCTTCACAGGTGAAATAACATTGGATGTTGAAGAGCAAGTTGGTATAGCTGTCCTTGATGTAGTCTTTGGGTACTGCTTTGGTTAAGTCGGTTTCTAAAAACTCTAGCTTTAGGAACACCTTACATGGTTCCATGTCGAATCTGAAGTTTTTGAACCATGTCTCTTGCCCCCTAGGAATTTCTATCACCAACACTATGACCTCTGGAGAAATTTTCAAGTTAAGAATTTCAACCTTTGTGCTTAAGCCATTGAAATGGAGTGCAAACTCCTTTGTCACCTGAGTATGCCCTCCCTGCAATTTCTTGCAAAACTTCCAGCATCCTGCTTTCTTGAAGGTTTATACAACTGCTTTGTCTCTAATTAAGACCTCAGTGCTTTCAAGCTCTGTTCTCAAGTAATGACCAGACCTATGACGTTTCTTCTCCACTATCATCTTTTCTTCTAAATTCCCGTGACAAAACCAGACTCTCTTGAAGTTTTGTTGATTAGCCTCGCTTGCCAATGGTGGTCAGCCTCGCCTGAATTGTGGATGACGAAAACCTAAGAGGAAAATTACCCAAGCTTACTGTTTGAAAAACTTCTATTCAAGGGTTTGCATGCAAACTGAAATGATAAGACTAGCCAACCCTTTCAAATTTGAGATTATCTTTCATAATGAACCCTAAATTCTAAATGATGAGTTTGGATGGTGGCATGCATAAGCACTGACTCCTAGCTGACACCTAATAATGAAAATTATAACATAATATTAACAGATTGATGTTTGACAAGACTGTTCTCTAAATCCGCGCTTTCGTAGCGCGCAGGGAAAAGTGCTACGAAAAGAGCAGCATTTTTGTAGCATAAAACAAACATTTGACATTGTCTACGCTATGAAAACGTGGTTTCGGGGCTAATTCCAAAAATTTTCAAAAATGGTTTAGGCTATAAGTTTCTAAAAAGAATATAAGACTCATGAAACATGGGATAAGGTTGTTGGACTTTATTTGGACATAAAAATTGAAACCTTTGAGACTCCTAACCTATTACCTACCCATTACAACATAGGGTGACTTGACACTTATCTAAGACCATGACGAAGAAAAATGTAAACCCTTGTTTTGGTGATAACAACAGGGATGGCGCGCACTGGATTTCAGGGGTGCGAATGAGGTCGAGGTGGAATGGGACTAGAAAGGTGTCGTGGACAGCTGATCTATTACAATTTTGGAGGGCCAGGGTATTATGCCCGTGATTGTACAAATCCAATGAGAGCATCATTTTTATTTTGTACCCAGTTTGATCATGAGACAGAGGACTGCCCCACACTGATAGCGAGGTTGCGCGATAAAGGAACACTCCAACCTCCCCTGACTCAGAACTTGCAAATGTTGAGGTCTGAGCCGCGCAAGGAGGACCTGAATGTAAACATCATGCTCCGAAGTTGTATCACGACAAGAGATGACAAGGGCAAGCAGCCCGAAGAGAGTGCCTCGGTTTGAAAGGCTCCAACAAAGGACCCAAAGTTTGATTTGGAGCGCGCGAAGGAGACATTCATGGAAGCTAAGAAGAGCTTCATAGAGGCCTCCACTTTAGGTAGTAAAGAAAAACTAGAACCAGAGATGCACCCATCAATGCTCACTACCTTTCCGAAGGCATGCATGAAGCTGCTGCGCAACAGTAAAGCAGTGAAGGGGCTGCAAGAACTCATCACTAGATGTGCGGGACCCAGAGAACCGCGCGTAGTCTAGAAGCTTAGAAAGCACGCAACACGAACAGGAAGGGAGATGAGATTGACTGTGCAAATCGAGGAATATAAAATGGACCAAGTGATTTTGAACCTAGGATCGGACGCGAATGTCCTTCCAAAGTAGACATGGGAGCGCATGGGCAGGCATGCATTGCAATGGTCTCCTATTCAATTGTGAATGGAAAACCAGCAAAAGATCCTACCAATGGGAAGATTGCAAGGAATAACGGTAGATATCGAAGGTGTGAGCACGCTTGCAGATTTCAAAGTGATAGAGATTATTGATGACAACAATCCCTATCTCGCGCTACTGTTAATAGATTGGGCCACTGATATGAATGGAGTGATAAATCTAAAGAAGCGCAAGATTTTTGAGAAAAAGTCACTGCGCGTAGTGGTACCCCTAGACCTGCGAAGGGATCGCGCTACACAGAGCCAGTGTGCGACGACAAGAGCGATGACGATCTAGATTGTATCTACAAGATAACCATGTGGGAGCAGGACTGGGTGAATCCAACAGTGGATGGCAAGATTTCTTGGGAGAGTGAAAGATCCTGCACCTCAGATTCGGACGAAGAGATAGAATGGTGGCAAAACCAGTTACACGAGGTAACCACGCTCAATTGCAACATGATGATAAGGTCACTACACTGTGTAGCAACAAAGGCAAGAGATATTCCTATGTATGATGGGTTGAGAGAGGTAGATGATTTCCTAAACAAATTTGAAAGAGAAGTACTAGAACAACAGAATTTCGATGCTTTGAAATGGGCACTACGCGTTACACCCACAAGGTGGTGGGGTACGCACCAGCAGAATTTTGAGGACTGATGAGAATGTAGAAGGATGATGCTCATATGGTTTGGAAAGCCTCAGATGGGGATGAAATCCAGATATGATGGATGAAACAGCCTGTGCACCCACCTCTCCATATGGGTACAGGCATATGGTACACAACCTGCACGAATGCACACCGTCCTCATGATAGGAAATAGGACCAAAAAGCAAGAGTGGGCAAGACAAGGGCGCGAACAACGAAATATGATAAGACCAAGCGCGCCAAAGATTATCCGTGTGGAAGCCTTTTACAAAGTGTGTGAAGTACTGAACATGGTCCACCATGTGAGACGCACTGACTGGGACCTATGCGTACTAGCAGTTATATGGGCATATAGGACCATGTGTAAAACCCTGAACACACGAGCACTTCCAAAGCTGAAGTATGAAGTAGAGGCTGTAATCCATATGGAGCATGCAAAGCCTAATGTCTAGTCAATTTAACGTCTAAAATTTCTCTACATAAATTATCAATCCGAGTATTGTAAACTGATGAATTGTGGTGCACCATATGTGCTTAGTTAACCTTTTTTCTTGCTTTGTTGTTTTATAGTTTTTATCTTGTTTTGGGGTTTTGTTCTTGTTGATCTCCTAAAATGTCTAATGCAAATGGAAATCCTATTCTAAGGTCTTAAGAATACTTTTAAAGGTCAAGTATGGATAGAGATTTCAAGACAAGGTTTATGTCCCTTATGGTAACTTCCAAAACTTAGCGCTTCAAAAGATCTCAAAACATGTTATTGATCAAATCAGTACTTGAAAAAAAGTGTAAATATGCAGCTACTTAAATCAAACAAAAGATGAAATATTGATCATGAAATCACTGTCTCTGCTGTTTATCTAAATACAGAAATAAAAGTTAAGCTATTATACTCCAACAAATCAAAAATTGCAAACTAATAAAAGTAAAATCAATTTACTTCATTCATAGTCTGATAGCTCGCTAAGTAGTCTAAGCTATGGCTTTAGAAGATAACATCAATGATATGAATAAATTGGTTTGTAATTGCAAAAAACTAAAGCTAAAATCAAATCACATCATTCATAGTCCGATAGCTCGCCAAGTAGTCTAAGCTATGGCTTTAGGGGATAACATCAATGATATGAGGAATTTGATATCTAATTGCAAAAAAAAAAAAAAACTAAAATCAAATCACATCATTCATAGTCCGATAGCTCGCCAAGTAGTTTAAGCTATGACTTTAGGAGATAACGTCAATGATATGAGTAGTTTGATATCTAATTGCAGAAAAATAAAATTAAAATCAAATCACATCATTCATAGTCTGATAGCTCGCCAAGTAGTCTAAGCTATGGCTTTAGGAGATAACGTCAATGATATGAGGAATTTGATATCTAAACTAACTAAAAAAGAAAATGAATAAGACTGAAATCAAAGCATAACTGAAATTGAAAAGCAAAAAAAACAAAGTCAACAGAGAGGGAAATCTCATGTCACTATTTGATGAAAAAACACGTAAAGAAAAACTAATCTACAATCAATCGGTTGAACACACTTGCATGAATTAAAATTGCATCAATGGAAACTCTAATCTATCAAACTTGAAAGCAATAAAATGACATACATAAATGAAATCAAAGCAAAACTACAAAACAAAATCTACTCTACCTTACATTATAATGTTCTCCATGACATCTACTTTACATCTCCTTCCATGTTGAGAACATCAAAGCTTTATTCAAATTCTTCAAAGTTACAAATTGCAACAAAGCTCTCCAAAGCTTTCAAAAGCCATTAAGGAAGAACTATAAACTCCAAGCTAAACTAAGACTCACAAGCTAACAATCTCTAAACTCAAAAACTAACAAATGAAAGAGAGAGATCTCCTATTTATACAAAAAGATGAGAAGCCATCTCATTAATGAGAGTCCATGAATCTCTCCCTCTACCTCTATAGTCCTAATCAAAATAGGAACTGATAAGACACATGTCTTATTAGAGTTTCAATACAATTAGGAGATGTGATACATATTCTCATGATCCCTTGATTCTTTCTACTCAAATTCGAATTTGGCCTTAGAGTGCCACATAAAGGTCTTCTAGAAGCCTCTTTTTAACCTACACATGTCAACAATCTCAACCCACTTGTTAGGTATAAGCATATGCACATTATTTCCTAATTTTTAACCACAAATTCACTTAATAAGGTTAAGAATTAATAAAGTTTGGAAAAACATAAATGTGGCCCAATGATAATGAAAGTGGGATGAATGTAGTGACATAGTAGTGAAATGGAGGTGAAATGGAGGTGATATAATGGACATAATAGTGAAAGTGTAATGGAAATGAATGACATTTTCAAGACCCAATATACCCCCCAACTGAAGTTATTTCATGTCCTCATGCAATATATATTACAATAACTCTTTTGATCCTTGAACTTTGGCTTAACTTTGCATGATATCATTTGATAACTTCATATTTTTGCAAAGTGTTTTACTTAAATTGCAACATGGTTCGTTCTTGTGTTACAACCATTTTTTTTTTTTTTGCATTCTATTTTGATCTTTGAACTTTCTATAATTATATTTTGATTATTGTTGCAAAGTATATCTTTATTGGATTGCATGATGGTTGGTTCTTGTGTGACAATCATGATTTTGTTGTATCCAATTTCTCCTTTAAGCACTTTTTGAAAAGCCATTGTATGCTCATAATAACAATGTAATAGTTAATATATGTTCGAAAGGTGGGCTCTTGAATATGATATGGACATGTCAAAATATGAAGATGAATGCATTCCCCCCCCAACTGATGGTATTGGCAATTTTATGAAATGAGAAAGAGAAATGTTTTTCCAACAATTATCATTCTAGCTTTTTATGGAATTCTATGGTCAAAAGTTAGAACATGACATACCTTAACTTACCCTTTGGAACGGATGAATTGTATATGTGGTGGCTGCAAAACTCTGACCATATTCTTCTTCAAGTGGCTGAACAAGAGGAATCATGGATAAAGAGATAAGATGAATTTTTATTGCTTCTACTAAAACTTGTTGAATCTGCTCCAAAATGCTGAAAATAATAGTCTTCATGTCTTCAAAACTCATTGGCAGAATTCCTACTATGTGAAAAAAATGTTCTGATGTCGAACATAGCAGGAAATTGTTGACTTAATGGCCATCAATGAATGCTACTGGTGAACACGAGAACTCTCACCATTGATGACAATGAGAGTCAAGATGCCCAAACAGATCTTGATAGATACAAATGAATTTGTCGATGTCGAGTCATCTAGAAGATCTGACGAACAAGGGACATTAATTTATTCCCATTATTTGTCAGCATGAGAACTTGCCATTAAGGCATCCAAGCCTCAAGGTGTCTTTACAAGGAACTTAGACTCAAAGGACTATGGACTCAATAATTTGCATTGAAGTAGGGCTTATTTGGGGGATGAAAATGATAGGAAATGTAAGATGAAAATGGAAAATGGCAATGGAGAGCAGAAATGGAAATGGGCAATAAGCATGTGAATGTAAAAGAAAAGTATGAAGTGAAATGAGGTGAATGGTTTATTATGAGGTATGGATGTGATGGAGACAATAGTATCTGAAAGTTTTTCAAGTGTTTGGATCTGATTTTGCATCAGTATATTTCATCTTTGTTGCTAATCATCCTATTATGAAACAAATTGGTTTCTTAGAGAGACACCATTCTCTTCTAGTCATTTTTCCTTCCTCCTGGAACCTGCAAAAAAACTAATACTTCTTCTGCAATGGAATGTAAGATTATCAAAAAAGAGAGATGGTCAATCTCTCTAGTTATGATATTACACACAAAACTAAGAATTTGTAATAATGAAACAAGTTCTCAAAGAAAAAAATCAAAAGAATTTATACCTGTTTTGGAATTAGTGCCTCAAGTTGATGTTGCTTCTTTTCAACAATTTATTTCATTATTTGCTATTTCAAACTCTAATGATGGATTTCTCAATGTGTAGATCTTGTTGCGATCTTTCCAATGGTACTTGAATCATCAAAATCTGATTGTATGAGAAAGATAGGCTAATTTGAACAATGAGGTTTTTCTGGCTGCAGAATTAGAGAACCGTTGCAGAATTGGACTTTAGCTGCGAAATGTGCACAATTTCTGTAGCTAAAAAGCTTGAATAAAAATTTAGCCATTCAACTTTCATCATCAGTCCAAAATTAATCAATACCTTCAGAAAAGTGAGCAAATAACATATTCATTTCATTGATTCAAAATTATTAATTTTTTTCTTGACATGCGGCAACTTAGTGTGGCAACTTAGTGATAACACACACCTTGACTTCTCTTTGACTGGGGTCTTTTCATTGACTTGGATCAAATGAATAGGACACCATCCATGTAATGACATTTTCCCAGCTACCCATGTGGTTTGTTTCGTCTCTTGACACCTATAACCTATAGAAGTAATAAAATGGCCACGGAATTGCCGATTAGCTGCAGAATCAGGCTGCATTCCGTAGCTAAAAGACAACCAACCATTAGTTTTACACATATTTGGATACCTCTTTCATGCATAGCTTTTTATCTCTTCCGCACTTTCCTGTGGAGTTTTTGCAACCTTAAAAGTAAGTGATTCATCTTTAAAACGGAGATTTTTAGTTGAAACAAAACCAACCAAAATGATATTGATCCCTTCTCTAACCGAAAATGTCAGTGTTACTACACAATAAGCCCCAGGATTCCCATAAAAACAACAAATAAAGTCTGATAAATAATCAAGGATACTAAATTCATGCTTGATAATAACATAGCTGTTTGGCTTGAGTGAGGACTGGACTATTTGTGCAACTTCATGTTGCAACAATATGTTGTTTTGAATCCAGGTATGCATATACTGAGCCATAACTCATGTTTAAGACAACTCCCAGGAATATTAGATGACGATTCTGAAAAATAACAACACCAACTACCTGCATGGGATTCATTCCACTCTGTGGCATACGTAAAGTAGCCAACTCCCATAAGATCACACCAAATCTAAAACTCTGGAACGTGGAAATAAAGAGAAGAGTTGTGTGATTTTTGGATACATATAATCAGCCATAACTGAAGTACGAGTCAGGAGAGAAATCGTTATACATTAAAGTCAAGATTGAATGCTAAGAAGCTCCATGCCACGTCTATCAATCGGCTGTGAAGAGCCGTATCCAACTGGTTCACGTAATGGAGTTAATCACTAAACAGAGTCGTATTCAATTGGGATTGTTGTTAACAGGAGTTAATGAGTTACAAACAGGTGGCATTAAGGGTGGGAGACGTGGTGGGGTAAGTTAGATGCCAACACATAGTTGATTCCTAAATCAGAATTCCCTTGCTGAATTAAATCACAACTTGTTCATTAATTAAAATCTGTTTTTCTTCATGCGGCAAGCAAAAAGAGGCTTCAGAGAACTGAGAAATTATCTCAAACCGCCACGAATTTCTTAAAACTATTTCTAGGTTATCTAATTGACCCTACTACTGAAGAAACCCATGTTTTATTTTTTTCAAATTTTCCTCCATTTGGCCAAATCGTGCACTTGAAGTTTGACGTTTTTCTCTGTTTTGCGTTTTTCTGAATTGCTGCATTCGGCTGTGAAATTTCGAATCAGAGGTAAGACAATACGCCTTTTTTTGACAATGGTAGTGTGCACACTATTGATCCTTATTGGAAATCTATGTGAGAGACAAGAAATTTCCAATCCAACCATTGGAAAGGCACACTAATGAAAAACACACTATTTGAAAAGTCGTGAAGCCATTTCATAAAGAAGAGTGGGGAATCGCTGAACAAAACCACGACCAAGAGAATACACATGGGGTTTGTAATGTTGAATTGAAGTCGTTGGATTGGGAACAATTGACATGTCGAAGCCATGGAAATCATATTGCAAGGTCAGCGATGCATTGGTTTGACTTAGTGGCAGCATGAGGGATCCATACAAAGTGAACGTGAAACTGTTGTGGAGTGTATTACACGGCAAAGATATCATCAATAAAGACCACAAGAGTCGTACCATTGAATTTATTTTTCTTTTTTTCTTTGAAATTGTAAAATTTATGAAAATTATTAATGATTTTCAATTTCAGGCAGTAAAGACTTCAAGGTAAACATGCTAAAAATAGGACTTTGACTGAGGTCTTAAGCTGATTTTTTATCAATCCGGGCTGGGTGACTAGGATAGGATCCATGTCGAGACAATTCCGGAGATGCCCATGTGGTCAGTTTCTTCATTGGATGCCTGTAACCTGCTAAACCTTGAAATTAGCTGCGGAATTCTCAGTTAGCTGTGGAATCAAGCTGCTTTCCGCAGCTGATTTGCAGAATCTTATTAAAACAGGACATAGTGTTGTGAGGACCACTACAAACTATAACCAGTCAATCTTGGACAGTTGAACCTATCAAAGCAATTGGGTTTCATTTTTTTTTTAGTGTTTTTTTTTTTTTTTTGAATCAATTGAAATGATGAAGTTTATTTTGTCTCCTTTTTTTTTACATAACAATTCTTTTTCTGATCCTCCAGGTCACACAAAGTGCAGGAAGAGAGCATACTCAAGAATTATCAATTTTTTTTTTTTACATAACAATCCTTTTTCTGATCCTCCAGATCACACAAAGTGTAAGAGGAGAGCATACTCAATAATTATTAAAAAAAAATTAAATGTAAGAAATAAGGTCTCCTAATTACACTTCCCCGGCAACGACGCCAAAAATGTCTAGTCAATTTACTGTCTTAAATTGCTCTACATAAATTATCAATCCGGGTATCGTAAACTGATGAAGTGTGGTGTGCCATATGTGCTTAGTTAACCTTTTTTCTTACTTCGTTGTTTTATATTTTTTATCTTGTTTTGGGGTTTTGTTCTTGTTGATCTCCTAAAGTGTCTAATGCAACTGGAAATCCTATTCTAAGGTCTTAAGAATACTTTTAAAGGTCAAGTATGGATAGAGATTTTAAGACAAGGTTTATGTCCCTTATGGTAACTTCCAAAACTTAGCGCTTCAAAAGATCTCAAAACATGTTATTGATCAAATCAGTACTTGAACAAAAGTGTAAATATGCAGCCACTCAAATCAAACAAAAGATGAAATACTGATCTTGAAATCACTGTCTCTATTGTTTATTTAAATACAAAATAAAAGTTAATTTATTACACTCAAACAAATCAAAAACTGCAAACAAATAAAAGTAAAATCAATTTACTTCATTCATAGTCCGATACCTCCCCAAGTAGTCTAACCTATGGCTTTAGGAGATAACGTCAATGATATGAAGAATTTGATATCTAATTGCAGAAAAATAAAGCTAAAATCAAATCGCATCATTCATAGTCCGATAGCTCGCCAAGCAGTCTAAGCTATGGCTTTAGGAGATAACGTTAATGATATGAGGACTTTGATATCTGATTGCAGAAAAAAATAAAGCTAAAATCAAATCACATCATTCATAGTCCGATAGCTCGCCAAGTAGTCTAAACTATGGCTTTAGGAGATAACGTCAATGATATGAGTAGTTTGATATCTAATTGCAGAAAAGTAAAACTAAAATCAAATCACATCATTCATAGTCTGATAACTCGCCAAGTAGTCTAAGCTATGGCTTTAGGAGATAACGTCAATGATGTGAGGAATTTGATATCTAAACTAACTAACAAAGCAAATGAATAAGACTGAAATCAAAGCATAACTGAAATTGAAAAGCAAAAAAAACGAAGTCAGCAGAGAGGAAAATCTCATGTCACTATTTGATGCAAAAACATGTAAAGAAAAACTAATCTACAATCAACCGGTTGAACACACTTTCATGAATTAAAATTGCATCAATGGAAACTCTAATCTATCAAACTTGAAAGCAATAAAATGGCATACATGAATGAAATCAAAGCAAACCTACAAAGCAAAATCTACTCTACGTTACATTATAATGTGTTCCATGACATCTACTTCACATCTTCTTCCATGTTGAGAACATCAAAGCTTTATTCAAATTCTTCAAAATTACAAAGTACAACAAAGCTCTCCAAAGCTTTCAAAAGCCATCAAGGAAGAACTATAAACTCTAAGCTAAACTAAGACTCACAAGCTAACAAGCTCTAAACTCAAAAACTAACAAATGAAGGAGAGAGATCTCCTATTTATACAAAAAGATGAGAAACCATCTCATTAATGAGAGTCCATGAATCTCTCCCTCTACCTCTAGAGTCCTAATCAAAATAGGAACTGATAAGACACATGTCTTCTTAGAGTTTCAATACAATTAGGAGATGTGACACATATCCTCATGATCCCATGATTCTTTCTACTCAAATTTGAATTTGGCCTTAAAGTGCCACATAAGGGTCTTATAGAAGCCTCCTTTTAACCTACACATGTCAACAATCTCAACCCACTTGTTAGGTATAAACATATGCACATTATTTCCTAATTTTTAACCACAAATTCACTTAAAAAGGTTAAGAATTAATAAAGTTTGGAAAAACATAAATGTGGCCCAATGATAATGAAAGTGGGATGAATGTAGTGACATATTAGTGAAATGGAGGTGATATAATGGACATAATAGTGAAAGTGCAATGGAAATGAATGACATTTTCAAGACCCAACACTTAGTCCGCACATAGCAGCACCCGTAGATATGATAGTTCGTGAAGCTCAGAAAGAAGGAATCACACAGCCACAAGAAACATAACACATTGGACTTGAGGAAGAATGGTTCTTGGCTAGTTTTCATCAGCATGTACAAAGCAGCGTGAAAAGGCCTGGCACGATTGTCATATTAAGTTGCGCACCTTCAATGCAAATGATTTAGTGCTGTTGTATGACAGTAAGTTTGAAAAATTCCGGGGAAAGTTCAAACTGCATTGGCTGGGACCATATGTGGTTAAGGAGGTCACAGATGGAGGTGAAGTACAGCTGGTCAAATTAAATGGAGAACCTTTCCCAGGCAAGGTGAATGGTAGCCGCTTGAAGCCCTACACAAGTGGGTCGGCTATCTAACTAGCCGACAGAAGCATAGTCTTCACGTTCCAAGGAACCAAGAAAGGCGCAGGACTATAAACATATGCAATAGATACCAGTACAGATGTATGGAAATAGTTTAGACACATAGGTCTCAGAACAACAGATGTAGCCAATTCAGCAAGCGACAGCTCAATGCATCGCTGACCTCAACACAGTTCGAGAATAGGTTGAGGGACTTCATGCAAAGATCGTCGCACCGATAGAGTGACTCGAGGGTGAGTCACGATGTTTGTGTTGGGGGCCTGTTGGGCATAGAATCCCCCAATGCATGTTTTGGGGCTCAAAGCCCAAGTTTTGACCCGATATTGTTGTAAATACTCCGCGAAATACGAGGACGGAGAACGAAATGTATGATAAAGTCACAAGGTTGTCTACCCTAGTCTTGTAATGTAATGTCGGCTTACCCATGGTCCACGGACCATGGGATTGTATAAATAGAGCGAGGCTCTAAGTGTAAGAAAGAGGAAGAAGGAAGCGAGAAGAGAGGATAGAGCCGAAGTGACTAAGTGTGTCTTGGGTCGTCGAGTAGGAGAAGGCTCTGCAGCTGAGTGCGCAGACCCCTGTAGCTAAGTGTGTAGGGCGGAGTCGAGTCTGTAACCGAAGAAGAAATTAATAAAGAGAAGTTTTATTATAATTCTATGCATCTGTTCTTGGGTTAATGCATGTTTGTTACAAACCACAAATTTACTGTTTATTTACTCCGCGCACCTGTATGAATGTTTTATATTGCTAAGTATAATGTAATGCATACAAGTAGGCTAAGTTAATCAAATAACAGTGGAATACTAGTAAGGACTTGGGTAATAACAGCGTTCAGCCCCTGAATAGAGCTGCACGAAGACAGTATCTTAGGTTGTGAGGTACGGGAAAGTGCGCATAGCGACGTGCACGCAGAGTTGAACCGCGAACCTCTTGAACTCATCAGACATCTCCATGGTGCGAAAACCTAGTTCTAGCACCCTCCCATACTACTTTGGGTGAGACCTCAGTCCGCGCTCCATGGATTGTTGCCAAAAGGGCCAATAGTACCGGGATTTGTTTGGATAAATCAACTCCGAACCTGGGTCAAGCCCCAATAAGCCAACAGTGGAAATCTTCTAGATGGCTCTAGAAGATAAGAATATTCCCAAAACCCTATGTGAATTTCGCTCAATCTCGCCCAGTGTAGGTCAAAGTGGACCTAAGTGCTCTAGAAGGCACCCTGAAATGGGCCTACCTACACTGAAGTGCACTTACCCTTGTCCAAGGTTGCGTTAGTCCCTCAAGGAGGCATTTTTGTAGGGATTTAGGCCAAGAAAATCTCAGGAAATGAGGCATTCAAAGTGTTGACTTGTCTAGGGCATGCAGAAATTGAATTAGGGTTTTATGAGCCCTAATAGTATTGATCTGGATGATGGGAGTGATGTGCCCAAATGGATCTATAACACCCAGCACCAGGCTCACTTGTGTTGTGCTTGCTTGACCCGCACCAACCTACATCCTGTTAGCCTGGATCTACAACTCACAGAAATCCTTCTGGATGCTCACTAACATTTTCATATATTGTTGCTCAAACTCTTGCAACACTTCAGTTGTAGTGTCCTGTAATTTTTCGTCAATCTCAACAAGATTCCCATCCATGAGTACCATGGGATCACCCTACGACTTGTCTGATTTCTGATTTTTCTGGGGACCTTCCTGCTGCTCCTTTCCACACTTATTTAGTCGAAATGGGGTGCTCTATCCCTCATCTCCTTCACCGTCGTGTTCAGATTATTCTTCCTCCTCAATCTCGGGCGAAGGGGATTTTCCACTTCACTCTGATTCACACTGCTCTTGCTCAACCTACACCTTAGAAACGCGCTCCTTCTCCATTCGAGCCTTCTCTGCGACTTCCTTTTTCCATTACGTGGCCAAAGTTTGTGTAGCCTGCTTTCTTTTCTTTGCTATTGAGCTTCCCGCACCCTTACTGGTTCGAGCATCCAAGTCTGAGGGGGTGCACCACTTTGTTGGCCATCATTTGATTACCTCCTATATATCTGTATTCGTGACCAAATATGGAAAGTCATGCCATTTCTACTGCATGTCCTTCTGTGCCTAAATGTAAACTCGGTGGAAGTCAGCCTTGAACAAAGCATAAGCTGACAACTGCTCGTACAAGGTCGGGGACAACCTTGGGTGTTGGTTGATGGCCATACAGATGCTTGATTCCATCAGAACCCAGGATATTTTTGTTTATGTGACCGACATGGTGTCCTTTATGGCCCATAGGGAGGCAAACTGCACAACCTCTAACAATCCTTCTTTCAACAGAGGAAATGGGTTGTCCTTCAGTAGCTCCCATGTGATAAACATAATGGAGAGAAACAACCAAGCATAATAGAATGGCCTGGTCTCATCCTGGACCTCGCGGAAATTCACGAGGAATTCACTGCACAGGTATCTTGACCAGTTGAACTGCACACACTTCGCGCATTGTACAACTAGAGAAACCATGGGCACCGGAACTTCGTCCGCGCAACACTTCCTCATTACCCTTCTTTTGAAGCCCCAAAAATCGGGTCGACAACAAGGGGATACCCACCTGGTCCGGACCTTGGTTGGCAGCTCCTTATCCGTTTGGTGTAGCAGGTCTGACTGGGGATAATGGGACCAGTTTCCCAATCTAAGGGTGTGTGTGTGTGCAGAGTTGGATGATGCTGATCTAAGAGTTCTAATCTAAGCTACTTTAATCTAATTCTATGCTATTGTAATCTAATGAAAACAGCACATCTAATATATGCTAACCTGGGATGTATTTCTTCTATTATGCGATCTAAAGAGATTTCAAATAATAACTAGTAATAAAGATCATTCAGCTATCATAAGAATGGAAATCAAACAAGATGAACCACTTTGCATAAAAAGTTAGGCAAAACAATTGTGAACAGCATATCGCATAATAAGTTATTCATATATCAAACATAAATAAATGGCTCCACCGTACAAAAGTGCCAAATGGTAACTCAAACATTCATGCAATAACATATAAACAACTAAAAACTGTATATCACTTTAAGAATATAAGCAGAAATGGTCAAGAGATAAAAGTACCATTTATGACTGCTCCTACTCATAAGCTTCAAGCAACAATGATTTATCTCTCCTTGTTCTAATATCTACCAAGAGTACAGAAGTGCAACATTAGTAGCAGATATAAAATGCAAACAGTAATAAACCTTGATCCATTCATTCATCAAAACCTCCTCTAAGGGTGCAAAAGTGCATGTTCTGAGGACAAGTTTTTGACAAATTTCTGGACCCTTCTCTAAATGCCTGAGAAGGGTTTAAATACTGCTAACTAAATAACTGAATTACATAAATTTAGGATACGGTTTAAATGACCGCCCTTTATCTAAGCAAACGTATTTCTAAAAATTGAATCTAATTCCTAACTATTTCTGCATTTGCTCCTTAGTGTTGCGAGCATGCAACATTTGCCTGGGAAGAGTCGGCTGTTTGTCTTCTACTTTTGCTTGAGCTACGAAAATAGAAATGGCAAGCGCTGGCACCACTTTTTAATAAACTAGAAGACATTTTTGGGAATCATCTTCTGGCTGGGCAAATTTACTGCGTATATACTTGGTAACAACCCAAATTCCTCTTAAATTTCCTCTGCTTTTGCTATCTCGATTTCCGGACTCGTGGATGACTAAGCAAGCTAGGGACTTTGCTTTCTGAACAATTTTCTTAGCGAGGTACTAATCGCGCATCAAAAACTACCTTCGTTCTTTGATCCGGGCCTTTCTGGTGCGTTTTCTGCCTTTAACGCTTTTTCCTTTGCCGGGCATAAGCTTCAGAATTTTGTAAACATGCTGCTTTTGTGAGCTTTTGACCTTGAGTGTCGAATCACCTATTGATATCAGCATCTGTTCAGTAATACTCTGAAATCTACGTTTCTGTTGCATGCGGTATCCGTTTATGAGGGCATCTCTTCTTTGTTCTCCGAGCATTGACGCTTTCCCTTTTTCCTTAGATGTTTCCTGCACATTGCTTCATGTTGTTTCTTGTTTTTTATTCCTGCAGTTCACGCAAAGGAAAAGAGTAATGATAATAGATTTTGACACGAAAGCTCTAACCTTTACGAATGTATAAAATCATGACACCTCATAGTGAACTGACTCTTCGAAAAACACAAAACTGTCCTTCATGAATACCTTGGCGTACATTCATTAATTTTCTTTAAGGCACGCGCCCAATTTTTGGTTTAGGGACAGCTTTTCTTGAATGTTGAGTCGAGGAAAATTTATGATGGGTGATTTCTGTGACTCGCATCGCAACATCGCGTTTATCGCATTATCAAGATGTGTCATCGCAGAGTTTCCTGATCAGTTTAGCGCAGAATCACACAGATCGCAGGATCGCAGCATCGCAAGATCGCAGATCACATTTATCGCAGATCGCATTTATCGCAGATTTCATTTATCGCAAGATCGCAGATCGCAGATCGTTGCAATTTGTTAAGTTAATGTGAGTTGTTTATGCGATGTTGCGATATGCGATGTCGCATATCGGCCATCGGAGATTTCTTAAGATTTTCATTTATGGGCTCTTCTTAATGTATGCAATGCAATGAATTTCGCGTCGCTTCTTCGCAGTTTTTTATTGTGCTCATAAAGAAATGTTTCACTCTTCTCCGTGCGATGTATTTTTTTGAGGAGTATAATACAAAAAATTTTATAAAATTTTTTGAATTTTTTACTAAGGGTCCCCACTTCTTTAGTGTTATTGCTAATACTAAAGAAGGAGGGGGGTTGTTGGTGGTCACAACAATGGCGATTCACTTGGAAGAACCAGTTATCTCTACTTTTCTATTGAATTTTTTAAACTTCCAAAACAGAAAAATTTTCATAAATCTAAACTTTGTTATAGACAGATAGAGTACATTATGCCTTATTCTATCAATGATATTTTGTTTCAACATTTTCTATTCTAATTGTTTGCTTCCTCAGGCTTGTCCTTGTATTTTTATCAGCCATTACTTGGTCTTGTAAGGATAAAATAAAGTCTTCTCTGTGTGCTAGCCTTAAAATATGCTCGTTTGCCATAGGTAGAGCCTTTGCTGCCAGCAGGCGTCCATAACCTCGATAGGATTACCTGTTACCCAGCAATGATCCTTTATCCTGTTTAAGGTTATCTACAACCTTCAAAGAAAAATCCATATTGACACTTTTTCCTTTTTTATTCTTAGAGAAAAATGTCTTGGTTTGGTAGCCAAATTATGACACAGTCATTCACTTGATTTACACTTTTGCTGAACAAGCTGGCTCGTGATGAGACCCCTTGTCTTTTGATTTCAACAATCTTGAGTCATTGCCCTGTTTTGATGGACAGTGTTTGGTAAAGTCAGCAAAGTTATAATATCTGTGATCATGATAAGCCGGCTCGTGATGAGACCTCTTATTCTTTGAGATATAGTGTTTCTTGGATTGTCCCTCTGAATGCTGTGATTTTCTTTAACAGGGAGGAAACCATTGTTTTCCTTAAGAAAGCTCTGGACAACAATAATAGAGTTTGAAAACAACAGTTTTACAAAGAATCTTTATTTTGTTATTGATACCTTTCATTGTGCTGATATAAAACAATTTCTTCGCTAAAGGTTGCTTTCATCAAATTTTTTGAAGTTGAAACTAGTATCATATCTAGGCTAAAGTTTTTAACTGTATCTGTCAATAATAAAGATCAGATTTTCAAAAATTTTCTATTTATACAAGCGAAAAGCTCAAAATCTGAAAGAGAATTTGTGTCTTTTCGTGAATACCGGTAGTAACCATTTACAACTGGTTTTATTATGAAAAAGAAAAGAAAAATAAAACTATTCTACAAAATAGAAGAATAATCTTCTATGGAAAATATATTTTAAGGATTTGTCCATTAACAGGCAAAGAATCCCTTCTACCTGCTAAATCCTGTAAGACAAACGTTGATGGACCTATGACTTCAACAATCTGAAAAGGACCAAGCCACATCTTTTGAAATTTTGTATGTTTGTCTTTTTCTTCATGAGCCTTATCCCATTTTAAAACTAAATCTCCCATCTGAAAAAAAAATTTGGTCATTATGTTTGAATCAAAAGAGGATTTTATTAGTGCTTGATGATGAGCATGGGTTTTCTTAGCTTGTTCTTGTTGCTCTTCTAATTTAATTATTTCCATTTGTCTTAGTTGTATGGAGGAAGTAGGTACTTCATCGATGTATTGTATTAAAGACAAAGAGGGAATGACTAAGTGAGTTGGAAGAACCACTTCTTTCCCATAAACTAAATTAAAGGGGGAAGTGCCGATCGAAGCTTTTTTCGTTATTCTATCTACTCACAAAGCATTTACCAAAGCTTTATGCCAATTCTTTTGGTTCTGGTCAACTATTGTTTTAATAATCCTCATTAGGTTTTTATTCATTGACTCAGCTAACCCATTACCTTGCAGATAGTAATTGGCCGAATATTTTAGTTTGAACCCTCTTTTAAGTGCAAACTCAGTCATTGCATTTCCAAAAAAGTATGATGCATTATCAAACATTAAAGCCATTGGCAATCCAAACCTAGTGATTATAAATTGATCTATGAATTCGATAATATTTTCAGAATTAGCTGTCTTGAGAGGAACTGCCTCTACCCATTTAGTAAAATAATCTGTTACCATGAGGATGTATCTATGCTGCTTAAAAAAGTGAGGAACGATCTCACCTATTATGTCCAAGCCCCACTGACTGAATGGTTGCTCTATGTTTACCGGTTGTAGTGGCAGGGATGGCTTCTTTTGTCTTCCAACAGTAGTTTGGCAAACTTGACATTTCCTCACTTAACTGTGTGAATCTTTGAACAGCATAGGCCAGTAATATCCTGCACGTAAAATTTTATGTGCAGTAGCATCTCCAGCATAGTGTCTGCCTGCTGGTCCATCGTGGAGTTCCTGCAAAACTTTTTCAGCTTCAGTTTTTTCAAGACATCTAAGAAAAACAGAATCATAATTTTTTCTAAAAAGAATATCATTTATGAGCTGATATTGTTTAGCTTTCAATCTAGAGCTCTTTTCTTAGTGTGATCCAGGTGTGATGGAGCATACCCGTTCTTAAGATAATAAATGATATCAGCATACAATGATTCTGCATCGTTTAGGCTTACTTCATACATTTGTATCTCTTCGGATGAAATTTCAGAGATTTGCGATGCTCCAGCCAACATTTTGCAGAAGCCTTGACCTCTTACAATGTTTGCTGGTTTAATCTCAAGGTCGTATTCCTGTAAAGCAGTGATCCAATTTGCTCTTTTCTTGCCCATATCCTTCTGTACTAGAAGATTTCTTACCGCTGGAAACTGTACTATGATCTTAGTATGGGTTTTGAGTAAGAAAGGTCTGAAATATTTGACCGCTTTGAAAACAACATAGGCCTATTTTTCTACGTCTGAATAATTGAGTTCAGCACCTTGTAAATTTGAGCTAAAAAACACAATTGGAGCTTCTGTTTTTTCTTGATTTGCTTGAGTTAGAATTGCAGCATATGATTTCTCTGAGGTAAATGTGTATAAAACAAAAGATTCTGAAAAATTCGGGGTTGCTAAAGATGGAGCATTAATAATAGCTTGTTTGATCAGGTTGAATGCTTCATGTTCATCTTGACCCCATTTGAAATTTGAATTCTTTTTAATCATGGTTTGCAAAGGAGACACAATTCGTGAAAAATCTGGGACAAATCTCTTTACAAAATTGATTTGACCAAGGAAAGATTGCATGGCTTTTTTATTATGAGGTAGAGATATTTCAGAGATTTGTTTGATTCTGTCAGGATCAATGTGAATACCGGAATTTGACACTATGAATCCTAGAAGTTTTCGTTCACTTAATGCAAAAAAAGATTTCTTTGGGTTAAGTGAAATCTCATACCTTAAACATCATTGAAAAATTTGTTTTAAATCTTTGAGATGGTCGCTTCGCTTCTTGGAGTACACTGTTATATCATCCAAATAAATCACTACAGATTTATTGACTAAACCCTTAAATGCGATGTCCATGGCTCTTTGAAATGTAGCGCCGGCATTAATTAAACCAAATGGCATCTTCCGATATGCATATGTGCCCCATTTAGTTCTGAATGTGGTTTTTAACTGATCATCGGGATGCACCAGCACTTGATTATATCCTGGAAATCTATCCAAGAAAGACATCAGTTCTGAGCCTGCTACTGCCTATAATATCTGTTCCATAGGTGGAAGAGGAAAATTGTCTTTTTGACAGGCTTTATTAAGATTCTGAAAATCGATACAGATTCTAATATCTCTGTTTTTATTTCTAATGGGTACCATATTGGAGACCCATTTGGAATGTTGACGGGGAAAATTATTCTGGCTTTTAATAACTTATTTAGCTCAGTTTTTATCTGATTTTCTAAATTGGGGTGGATCTTTCTCAGTTTTTGTTGGACAGGTTTTTCGTTGTCTATCATAGGAATAGTATGCTGAATGATAGAAGTGTCGTACGTCTTCAGCTCATCGTAATTCCAGGCAAAAACATTTTTATATTGTCTCAAAAGACGAATATATGCTAGTTTTTCTTCACGGACTAGGTCGATGCCTAGATTAACGTTTTGTGGTTTATCATTGGTTCCTAGGTTTACTAATTCGTAGTTCAGAGTTGGACTGTAGAGCTTTGAAATGGTAGACCTTTTAAACTGGTTTTTCAAATCGTATAAGTCTTCTAACTTAACCACCGATTTAGGTGTAGCATTACGAATATATGCTAGTTTTTCTTCACAGACTAGGTCGATGCCTAGATTAACGTTTTGTGGTTTATCATTGGTTCCTAGGTTTACTAATTCGTAGTTCAGAGTTGGATTGTAGAGCTTTGAATTGGTAGACCTTTTAAACTGGTTTTTCAAATCGTATAAGTCTTCTAACTTAACCACTGATTTAGGTGTAGCATTATCAGTGCTATTTTGTTGTATTTGTCGATCGTGATGGTCTTCGTCAATTATCTGATTGGAGTAGGATCCTTCAGAAGTGAGGAAATTTACAATATCAGGATTGTCATCGAATACTCTCCAATTTGTAATGTTGTCAGGGATGGACGGTCTAAAGATTAATTCTATTGAGAATCTATCTAGACTAAAGTCTTCGAAGGGAATAAGCCTAGAGGCGACGTTAGCCAAAAGGTCTGCGCTCGCATTTTGGAGTCTTGGGATTGAAGAAATATTAAATGCTATGAAATGCTCAGTCAGATCTTGTACTAAAGATTGATAGTGTTTTAAATGACCTGATAGGCAATTTATAGTGTTACGTACCTGTTTGACGATAATATTAGAGTCTCCAAAGACTTGAAGATACTTGAAGTTTAACCTGATTGCTTTGTATAGGCCTTGCACCAAGGCCTCATATTCTGCTATATTGTTTGTGCAATTGGATTCAAGTCTGCACGTAACCATGGTCTTGTTTCCTTCTGGACTAATCAGAACGCATCCTGCTCCTGCTCCTTCATTAGATTTAGAGCCATCGAAATATAATTTCCAAAACAAAGATGTATTTACAGGTTCATCTACAAAATTAACACACTTTGAACTATCAGTTTGGGAAAAATTTTCGACTTGGGACAAAACTGAATTTTCTAAGTAAGGTGATGTGTGAACATTGAAATTACCGAGAAAAGAATCTACCGAGTAATTGCCTCTGATACTGTTGTTATACGATATTGCTTCATTTTCTCCCTCTAATTCCGTTACTATGTACTTCTAGTGTAATTCTCGTTCAACCTTTATTTGATTCTGTTTACCGTTGTAGGGTAACCACATGTGCGACCAGTCGGTTGCAAAGTACTGTTATCGGGAAAAGTGTCTATTCAGAACGACCCTATCCCACTAAGGTGTGACAGTGACCTTAGAAACAAACAAAGAAAACTACTTTTGTATTCTTCATGAACTATAAACAAAGAGAAATAGGATGAACCAACCTGTGTCTTGTGCTAGTCCTTTGATCCAATCTCTCTCTTCTTTGACAGCTTCCAGCTACCTGCTTCCTTACTTTCCCAGCTTCACCAAGTTCCTGTAAGATCACAGAAGAAGAAAACTACACAAAGACATGGATTTATATTCATAAATAGCTTAGGATCAGATTTAAGCTAAACATACAAATGTAACAAACATCAATGATATGCAAGCATGTAGGAGAAACTCAAATAGTTTTATTGATATAACAAGAAGATCCAGGAGGAGTTACAACCGATGATTCCTGATCCAGAATCAACCTCCTAGCAGAGAAGCCCCTCTTCACCTCCAACAAAGCATAAATCACCCAATACTCTGATATCTATCTCAAAACCAACAGCAATTCTCTGCAATGCACAATATTCCAGCCTTCGGATCTCTTGGATGAGGGATCCATATATAGATGTATGCAAAGAGGATGAGTCAGCTCATGAATTGATTAGTGGCTTCTCTCTGTCAGTTCTTGCTTCCACTTGGAGACTGAGAGCCTCTTACTCATCCCTGGTCGAATTCAGTGAGGCAAGTGTCATTGGAGAAGATTCTGGAAGCTTCCATTGTCTCTCCACCTCGTGGAATGACTCTGCCACTTGTCATTTCCCGCTCAACGCACCCTGGTAGTGCATTTAGGTGCGTTGCAATGCACCTAGCTAGTGTATTTGGGTGCTATGCAACGCAGCTAGCCAGTGGAGCAGCTGAAATGATCCTGATTTGACTAGTTCTGAGCAGTTTCTGGTGGAGAACTTCTGGGAGAAGCTGTAATTTGTTGACCTTGTTCCTTTAGGAGTTAGAACAACACTTTTAGGGACTTAGGAGCCCTTGGTTTATGGACATTTCATGCTTAGAGCTGTAAGGCACAAAAATTTCTATAACAGTTGCCCCCTAAAGTATGAGGCCGTTTATCGGGTGAAATGCTTTATTAGGAGGATCCGAAGTTCTTTCAATGTTGGGAGGAGACCTGTAATAAGATACAATACAATACATTATCTTCATACTGTTTTCATGATCTAGCTGAGGCGGGCATTCCCATGCTCAGCTTTATAAATTCATTTTCATGTACATAGGACAGACAATCGTCTGATGGTAGACTGATGATTCTGATAAAGCCATCATCCTTTTGGTAGGATGATTATCTGTGCTGCAATGTTGTACATTTCAATGTCTTTATTTTCCTGAATATATATCACAGCCCGGATGGATGAAACTAGATCCGGGGTCTTCAATCTCGTCCGATCTTCACTCGAAGTACAAGTTGATCCATGTGAGAAATGTTTTGAAGTCGAACATGGAAAGACATCGCTTGATTACCAGTCAATGATGTGAACTGTTAACAAGCGCGAGAGGAATCACTGATAATGATAATGACCCTCAAGGTACTGCAGTACAATTCACGTGGTGTGAATAAAGGACTTGGCGTCGAACACCACGCAAAATCTTTCGGTCGAAGGTCATTGATGTATACCTGTCGCCGGAAGTGAGAAACTTGCCATTGAGGCATGCAAGCTTCAAAGTACTGAATGGGGTGTTCCTAGATCAACTTCTTGGATAATGAGCTAATGTCGACAAGAAGCGATCCGTCAAAGGAGGGCCTTAATGAATCCCACATCAATGACACGGAACGGAGTAAATGATTTTGATGGAAGTGAAAACGATCTGATGATATATGGTTCAGGGTGGCGGTCATGAAAGAATGAAGTATGATGTATGGTAGTGGATGGGACACAGGTGACTTCTCTGGATGACTTCTCTTGAACATGTCGGCGACACTTATGTGATGGATTGGTAGCATTTACCCCAAATGTGGATGGTATGGCGAGACCATGGCGATGTGACCGGTGAATGAAACAACCCAACCTGACTCAGGCACGGAGTGGAAGTGTCATGTTCAAGAGCGACTTGCTACCAATAAAGATTATTTGAGTTTTCTTCCCAATTTTTCCCCAGTCATTGCTGACCAATACCTCTTTATTTTTGTCAAGCTTGAGGAGGATAACATATGCTTGTTCTATAATTTTCCCTTCGGGCAAACCCATCTCTATGTTTTAACGAGCCTAGCGATAGTGAAACTCGTTCTCGTCTAAAGACAAGTTTGTCGCTATTAATCTTTTTAACGAGTCTAACGACAAAGATAACTCGGTCCTTTTCATTTTTAGAGAGTCTGAAAAGGTACGTAAAGGTAACTCTGAAATTTCTTTTTCTTCATCTAATCCCTTAAGTCCGAAAATGTATAAAACAATACAGAAAGGATGAATTTTCGATCGTTTTAACGAGCCGAACAAAACAAGCGCTCGATCTTTTTGTGCAATAATCCCTCAGATCCAAAAAGATTAAAATCTAGAGGAGGGATAGCACTTCCGGTCACTTTAACGAGCTGGAAGGCCAAAACTCGGCAATCTTTTCATATTTTACGAGTCAGTTGAAAAGAGCATAAAGAAGACTCGTCTTTTGAGGAATAAGTGATCAAATGGGTAGCAACTGATTCCAAGTAAGGTTTGGAATTTTCCAATCACGACAGTGTCACAAGGATGGCTAGTGAAATCACTCTTCCCAGCTGTTCCTCAAAAAGGGTAAACAATCAAATGGAGGTGAATGATCGACCAATGGAAAAGTGGAGGTGACGGTGCAAACACGACCAAGGCTTTAATGGCTGAAATGTTTCATTCACGGTGATTATTTACCGGGGGATAGTTCATTTTTTAACGAGCTTAAACGCAGGTGAAACATTTGCTCATGTCTTATGTTTATTTTTTAACGATCTTGAACTATGTGCTAAAACTGCTCGATTTAATCCAGTCATATGATAAGAATGTCTCATATAAAAATGGCAATTTTTAGATTTTTGCCCCACACCCTTTCTTTATGCAAGTTAGGAAACGACTAATCCAAAAAACAAATAAATAATCGCTCTTTTCTTGCACTCCAAAACGTTTGTATGCCCCCAGGTATAAAATATGGTTTCAAGGTTACCCCTCAATATGCAGACAAAACATTTGTTCTATCAGGAGAGGCCTACCTCTTACAGGTTACCCAAAGATTGTTCTATTCACACAGCAAATAAAACACTTCTTTAGCGATGTCTACCGAGATAAACAAAGGTGAGTGACGACGTCCGCCAACTCACATAACTTTGACAAGAGAATCTTATTCTAGAATAACCCCTCTTCCACCGACGGACGGGGTACAGACAAGTCATATTCTCCCACGGAAACCTACCCTATACCCGAAGTTTTCCTGCCGAAGCACCAGGACGCATGCCCCCTGGGTTTCAGTCATATCCCTCCAAATTACTCGCGCTCATCGGGAGGACAGACTGGGAACTGAGACATTTCTTGCATGAAGAGACCATTTAGGGACGGTATATGACTATTTGCTATGCGTGATCCGGGAAATGAAAGCTGGTCCACGAGCTTGACCACTCTTCCTTCGTGCGGAAAACACATTACTCTAAAGAGTGAGGAGACGATGGCTCCCATGCAATAAATATAGTCTCGTCCAAGGAGTAGGTTATAATACAAGGGTCCTTGAACTACCATGACATTCATGTGAACTGTCTTCCCTCTCAATGTTATGGTCACATCGGGAAGGATCCCTAAAGGTCGACTGGTTCCTTTATCAAAGCCTGTCAGATTTCTCATCTCAGGCAAAAGTGATGGCGAACCAAGCGCTTTCCAAGCAATAGAGGAAAGGATACTCATAGAAGCCCCCTCATCTATGATGGTACCAGCCATGACCATTCTATATATTTGAATGATAATTCGGAATGGTACACTTGCTGGTAGGCGGGGTCTGCCTAGTTGATTCCAGTCGAAGGAGACAGCTAGGTTGCTTGGAGGTGGGACCGAGTAGACGGCCGGGTATGGCTCTGACGAACTTACTTCCTGTGGTAAAGGAACGGGTGGATTGCCCCCATGTTCGTTGGAGTCTGTGTTGATGAAGAGAATTTGGACGGTGTCATCCTTGTTCTCTTCAGTGACTGTATCATCCGAAGATAAAACCTCTGAAGGCAAGACCGGGTCAACTGCTGCCTCGACCTTTTGAATTTCGTCTGGTATGGATTCAGTTGGTTTATCTTCAATGACAGGTGCTTTAGCCGACCACCTGAGCGGGCCAGCTGGATTCTCAACTAGTGACGGACTCTGGCAAGAGTTTTTTATATCCAGGAGGAAGTCGTAACAGTGAAACCGGACGATCATCCAAAACTCTTTTGGCTTCGTCTAAGAAGCGACAATGGTGGAGGGCATGGTCGCCTTCGCACAGTTTACAAGGAAATCGAGCTTTCCCTTTTTGTCCTGGGGCTTCACTTTCACTAGTTGACGGTGTGCTTTCAACATGATCTCCAGAGGTTGATGACACTGGATTGTGCAAACGAGGAGACCAGTCCCTTAGTATCCGGGGGATGCAAGGACAATCTCTGTGAAAGTGGTCTCCTTTGCAAATGACACATGGCGATTTAGGCCTGGTCGGTGCTGTGTGTGGATTTTCGTTAGACGACACTCGTTTTCCCCCATTCGCCTTTGGCTCCTTCTTCTTTTTCTCTTTCTTCTTCTTTCCCTTCTTCTCCTTAGGAACTTGGCTTTTAGCTTTACCAGTTCCATCAAGCGAAGAGGAAGGAGGAGAGGAAGAATTAGAGGAAGTAGAAGGCTGGTGGGTAACTCTGGACTCGTCTAATTGCTGATTCGATTGTTCAGGAATAGTGGTGTTCTGAACAACATTGGTTGAGAAGAGCCATACTGGCAAGCCAATTGTCAGTCCTGGAAGTGACAATGTGGCCATATGGGGCGCACCAACATCTCCCCAAGAGGAGAAGGGACTAGGATTTCCACCAAGGGGAATTCCTTGGTTGGTAGGCTCCATTTTCTCAACCCAAAGATCAACGTAGGAAAAGGGTATGAATATTCCGTTTAAAATAAATTTTAACATGCTTTGACACAACTTTTTTTTTTCAGTTTTAAAGAGTCGAGAAAAAACAAAAGATGACTCTAGTCTCCTTCGATTTTTAATGAGCCTGAAGTGACAAGTGCTCAGATGGACCTTTTCCGTTAAGGAGTCTGAAAATGAACGAAAGGGACTGCTTTGGAGGTCTAGGTAGAGGGAGTACCAAACCAATCGCAAAACTGCATAATACTTTTTACGGTACGGTAGTCTATCTTCCCGAATGCTGTGTTCGGTGCATTGCGATCAGTAGGGCGGCCGACACGGCTTCCTATGGATAAAGGTTTTATGCCTATAGGGGTCTCCCAATATATACTCGACGGTACGTGGGAGCACAAGTCCGTACTGGCACTTATCGTCTCAAAGTGGAGGAATCACCCAACCATCAGTGAGGACAACAGTTACCAGGCTTTACGATGTCAGAATACGTCTCTAGCCTAGACCTCTAAATGTTGTGCATTAAGTTACAAAGCGTTGTTAAGTTCATTGAATTTATTTTAGGTTGATCTTTCTTATGAAGTTTTCCTTTTGGGATCACCACGAGATGTATATGTAATTCCTAAAATGCAATCTAAAGATGATAAATAAGCTTTTATCTCTTTTCAGCAATGAAAATCCTAGCTACTAAGGGAAAAGAAAGACACAATCTTTTCGCAAAGAGCAAAGAGCACACTGTAAATGCACTTTTCCTAAATCAAGCCAAACAGACTGCCAATATGCAAATGCACATGCATGTGCTTTGTTTTTCACTTTCTTAATATTGATGCCTAAAAAGAAAGTTGTTGTACAAATATGAATTTGCTTTCAAGTGACAAACACAAACAAGCTTCTTTTCGAAATCAAAAGGTAGAGATGATTACAACACTTTATGATTTTGAAGTAAATACTCGTTTTGACCCTAGAAAGTGACAAATTCAAGCCAAAGGCAAAAAGTAAAAGCATAATCGACTATCAACAGCAAATAAACTTTCTCCTATGATCAAAATCGACACTTGCGACAGATCTAAATCAAAGGACGACAGTACGACTATTCTACTTTCGCAATGGGAAACTGTAAATGGCGTAACAAACACACAAAAAACATCTACAGTTTCTTTTATACAACTGAGGCGGAATTGCAGCAAAGAAAAGGGGTTTTTAAACAGACACATACACTGATCACAGGCTGCAAAAATCAGAGACAAAACTGAAAAAATGAAGCAAAGAACCTCAGCTGCACAGGGCTAGGCTGATCAGCGCACCTGTTACACAGAGAAACTGGATTGCAACGCAGGTTGCCCTCTCGGGAACTGCGCTGAAATGCAGGAACTCTTCACAGTAGCTGCGCTGGGGCAGAAACGAGAATTCTATTCGGGTTCTGGGTCACGGTTTGCAGTTTAATCTATGGTTTTTGGCCGAGTAAAAGCAATCAGTAATGCACAATCAGAGGGTAGATTTAAAGAAGGTCTAAGAGCTATCACAAAGGGCAATCAGATCATTTGTGAATCAGCTGTTCAAATCATAAACAGATCCAATGAATGGATTGAAGCAGCAGATGTCTACTTTGCATTTGTTAATGGCAAATGCAGTTCGATTCGCTACTTCTAAGTTTATGAAACAAACAACAAGAGAAACACAAACAAACTAACTAGACAATCGTCCCCAGTGGAGTCGCCATTTTGTTATCGGGAAAAGTGTCTATTCAGAACGACCCTATCCCACTAAGGTGTGACAGTGACCTTAGAAACAAACAGAGAAAACTACTTTTGTATTCTTCTTTATGAACTATAAACAAAGAGAAATAGGATGAACCAACCTGTGTCTTGCGCTAGTCCTTTGATCCAATCTCTCTCTTCTTTGACAGCTTCTAGCTACCTGCTTCCTTACTTGCCCAGCTTCACCAAGTTCCTGTAAGATCACAGAAGAAGAAAACTACACAAAGACATGGATTTATATTCATAAATAGCTTAGGATCAGATTTAAGCTAAACATACAAATGTAACAAACATCAATGATACACAAGCATGTAGGAGAAACTCAAATAGTTTTATTGATATAACAAGAAGATCCAAGAGGAGTTACAACCGATGATTCCTGATCCAGCATCAACCTCCTAACAGAGAAGCCCCTCTTCACCTACAACAAAGCATAAATCACCCAATACTCTGATATCTATCTCAAAACCAACAGCAATTCTCTGCAATGTACAATATTCCAGCCTTCGGATCTCTTGGATGAGGGATCCATATATAGATGTATGCAAAGAGGATGAGTCAGCTCATGAATTGATTAGTGGCTTCTCTCTATCAGTTCTTGCTTCCACTTGGAGACTGAGAGCCTCTTACTCATCCCTGGTCGAATTCAGTGAGGCAAGTGTCATTGGAGAAGATTCTGGAAGCTTCCATTGTCTCTCCACCTCGTGGAATGACTCTGCCACTTGTCATTTCCCGCTCAACGCACCCTGGTAGTGCATTTAGGTGCGTTGAAATGCACCTAGCTAGTGTATTTGGGTGCTATGCAACGCAGCTAGCCAGTGGAGCAGCTGAAATGATCCTGATTTGACTAGTTCTGAGCAGTTTCTGGTGGAGAACTTCTGGGAGAAGCTGTAATTTGTTGACCTTGTTCCTTTAGGAGTTAGAACAACACTTTTAGGGACTTAGGAGCCCTTGGTTTATGGACATTTCATGCTTAGAGCTATAAGGCACAAAAATGTCTATAACAAGTACCCATGGAGTTTCTCGGACCAATCCCTGCTAAGAATTAAGCCATAGAATTATGGGATATCAGCCACTAGAATGTCAATAACCTGACATACCTTCGGGTTAGATGACAATCTTATGGTTACTTGATTAATTTCACCAATCACTTTGACTTGAGATCGATCAAGCTGAACTATGCGCACTGCGGATTTTTGTGGTTGAACATTTAACTTAGCACATATTGATCTGGGTAAAATATTTGATGAAGCACCGGAATCTACCAAACAATTGTGCACATTTTTATTGAAAATTTCGTAAGTGAGAAGAAACGGGGGAGTGTGAGATCTTGATCTTCCTCCAATCAAGGCGATATCATTTGGATCAATCTTATTGATCGCATTAGTTGGAGGTCTTCCCATTTTGTGGGGAGCTTGAGAGAGTACAGCGGCAGGCAAAGGTACAATAGGCACAACATGTAATTCTTTCATCATTATCTTCTGTTGATGCTTCAATTTGCTCAATTCATAAAGGGTAATATTAGCCCTAGTCTTTTTCATGTCATCAATAATATTGTACTCCATTTCATCCGACACTAACAGTGTTTTTGATGGAGTTGTTTGATCTGCTCGGACTGGGCTAGATTGAGTCGCTTTAGTAGTTGTTTTCTTTGTTGTGACTTTATCTTTTGTTGTAGGGCTTGCGCTCTTCTGCTTACGGGTTGTTTGGGGAGGATCAAGCAGATTTTTGCTTCGTGTGCTAACCGGAAATACTTCTTGATCTTCTTTTTGTGGGAGGATGAAATCCCACATTCCTTGTAATTCCACAACTTCTTCATCATTGGTCTGCCCTTCAGTGGCACTTTCTTCTTCTTCCTCTTCCTCAGTTTCAGCATTGGAGATGGCATTGGGTGGTTTTGCATCCGTTGAAGGACCTCTTTTAAAAGTTCTGTAGGGCTTTTTTAAAGAAGTTTCTGCTACTTGTTTTTTTATGTCAACCATCTCATTAGACATGGACTTTAATACTTTCTGTAATCCTTCCAAATTGAAAGGGGTCTTTTGTTTGTTTCTTCTTGGAGTCTTCCTTGAAGGTGACTTTTTTAGACTTGCATTCCTCTATCGTGGATCTCTTTTCCAGGGCTATTATGCGTTTCCCTACTGCTATCGCCTCTGTCATGCTTTCAACGAAGATTGCTATGTTTGATGGTAAAGCAGTAATATACCATTCACATCGTACTTCTTCGCTGGGTTGGGAAGTAGTGGGAATTTTGTTGAGAATTTTATTGAACCGTAAATCAAAATCTTTGATAGGTTCTTTAGCTTGGGCCTTAAGATTGGATAGGTCATTGATTAACGTTGTCGTTGATCTGTCATCACCAAACTTGATAAGGAATTGATTCTGGAAGATATCCCAACTTGTGACAGACCTGGAGGGTAATGAAAAATACCATGACCCGGTTGTCCCTTGCAGTGTATAGGGAAAAAGCCGAACAACAACATCTTCATTAGTAACTCCATTGAGATTGATAGGAAGCATGAAATTGTTTATGTGTTCTTTTGCTAGCATGCCTGATTCTGGATTGAATTTGGGTAGCCATTTCTCAGGATGGGCCGGTATTTGACTCAAGGGCGCAGGCATTAAAACTGCCCCAGGGTTGTTCCATGGAGACTGGGCCATCGTTGAGCTGCTAGTAGAGAAAAGTGCAGAAGATGATCTCTGTGGCTGGGAAGATGAGGATACTATGATCGTAGATGATTGAAGAGGGGTTGTGGTAGACGGATGGATGATGGTTTGGAATGGAGGTGTGGGTGGTTGACTTTGCGGTGAGGTAGTTGAAATGGGCGATGTAGACGAAAGAGTCTCACTGTCAGACTCTTGTGGTGATTTCCTCGCTCTTTTCCTGGTGGGAAGAGGCAACTCAGTTGGCTGGATGCCAAATTTTTCACTCTTTAACCTGGTTAGGGGATGAGCAGGATTGTACTACGAAGTCACACTGCTTTGAGATTTATCAGATCTCTGAGGAGAAATGGAAAATCCCTGAAGTTTGTGAATCAGAGATTCAACTCCAGGAATTTTAATGGTAGACTGGTCTAAAATATCAGGGTGTCTAGCAGCGATTGATACTCGAGCGACTTCTGACTCTGGATTTAAATATACTAGAGAAGTCGGGGGAGATGATGAGGGTGATTTACTCTCAGAATGGTATTTAGATTTTGATTTAAGTGTCATTCATAGTTCAGGCCCTCCTTCTAGCGCCAAATATGTTGAAGCCCCGAAAATCGGGTCGACAACAAGGGGGATACCCACCCGGTCCGGACCTTGGTTGGTAGCTCCTTATCCGTTTGGTGTAGCGGGTCCGACTGGGGATAATGGGACCAGTTTCCCAATCTAAGGGTGTGTGTGTGTGCAGAGTTGGATGATGCTGATCTAAGAGTTCTAATCTAAGCTACTTTAATCTAATTCTATGCTATTGTAATCTAATGAAAACAGCACATCTAATCTATGCTAACCCGGGATGTATTTCTTCTATTATGCGATCTAAAGAGATTTCAAATAATAACTGGTAATAAAGATCATTCAGCTATCATAAGAATGGAAATCAATTAAGATGAACCACTTTGCATAAAAAGTTAGGCAAAACAGTTGTGAACAGCATATCGCATAATAATTTATTCATATATCAAACATAAATAAATGGCTCCACCGTACAAAAGTGCCAAATGGTAACTCAAACATTCATGCAATAACATATAAACAACTAAAAGTTGTATATCACTTTAAGAATATAAGCAGAAATGGTCAAGAGATAAAAGTACCATTTATGACTGCTCCTACTCATAAGCTTCAAGCAATAATGATTTATCTCTCCTTGTTCTAATATCTACCAAGAGTACAGAAGTGCAACATCAGTAGCAGATATCAAATGCAAACATTAATAAACCTTGATCCATTCATTCATCAAAACCTCCTCTAAGGGTGCAAAAGTGCATGTTCTGAGGACAAGTTTTTGACAAATTTCTGGACCCTTCTCTAAATGCCTGAGAAGGGTTTAAATACTGATAACTAAATAACTTAATTACATAAATTTAGGATACGGTTTAAATGACCGCCCTTTATCTAAGCAAACTTATTTCTAAAAATTGAATCTAATTCCTAACTATTTCTGCATTTGCTCCCTAGTGTTGCGAGCATGCAACATTTGCCTGGGAAGAGTCGGCTGTTTGTCTTCTGCTTTTTCTTGAGCTACGAAAATAGAAATGGCAAGCACTGGCACCACTTTTTAGTAAACTAGAAGATATTTTTTGGAATCATCTTCTGGCTGGGCGAATTTACTGCGTATATACTTGGCAACAACCCAAATTCCTCTTAAATTGCCTCTGCTTTTTCTATCTCAGTTTCCGGACTCGTGGATGACTAAGCAAGCTAGGGACTTTTCTTTCTGAACAATTTTCTTAGCGCGGCGCTAATCGTGCATCAAAAACTGCCTTCGTTCTTTGATCCAGGCCTTTCTGGTGCGTTTTCCGCCTTTAGCACTTTTTCCTTTGCCGGGCATAAGCTTCAGAATTTTGTAAACATGCTGCTTTTGTGAGCTTTTGACCTTGAGTGTCGAATCGCCTATTGATATCAGCATCTGTCCAGTAATACTCTGAAATCTGCGTTTCTGTTGCATGCAGTATCCGTTTATGAGGGCATATCTTCTCTGTTCTCCGAGCATTGACGCTTTCCCTTTTTCCTTAGATGTTTCCTGCACATTGCTTCATGTTGTTTCCTGTTTTTTATTCCTGCAGTTCACGCAAAGGAAAAGAGTAATGATAATAAATTTTGACACGAAAGCTCTAAGCTCTACGAATGTATAAAATCATGACACCTTATAGTGAACTGACTCTTTGAAAAACACAAAACTGTCCTTCATGAATACCTTGGCATACATTCATTAATTTTATTTAAGGCGCGCGCCCAATTTTTGGTTTAGGGACAACTTTTCTTGAATGCTGAGTCGAGGAAAATTTGCGATGGGTGATTTCTGTGACTCGCATCGCATTTATTGCATTATCAAGATGTGTCATCGCAGAGTTTCCTGATCAGTTTAGCGCAGGATCGCGTAGATCGCAGGATCGCAAGATCGCAGATCTCATTTATCGCAGATCGCATTTATCGCCAAATCGCAGATCGCAGATCGTTGCAATTTGTTAAGTTATTGTGTGCTGTTTATGCGATGTCGCATATAGACCATCGGAGATTTCTTAAGATTTTCATTTATGGGCGCTTCTTAATGTATGCGATGCGATGAATTTCGCGTTGCTTCTTCGTAGTTTTTTATTATGCTCATAAAGAAATTTTTCACTCTTCTCCGTGCGATGTATTTTTTTGAGGAGTATAATACAAATTTTTTTATAAAATTTTTTGAATTTTTTACTAAGGGTCCCCACTTCTTTAGTGTTATTGCTAATACTAAAGAACGAGGGGGGTTGTTGGTGGTCACAACACCTTCTAACTAAGATTTGTGTGTAAATTTCACTGCGGGGTCGTTTATGGAAGTGATTGAGTATCCACGCAACTTTTTCACGAGGGAAAATCCTTCTTCATCTTTTTTGCAAATTCCTTTTCTCCTATCTTTCTGCCAAACTCCTTGGCCGAATTCAAACCCTCGTATGGCAGGTGCGTGATCCTAAGGATGAGCATGTTAGTGATGGATATAGTCCCTCCCATCCATAAGAACTCATCGTGCACTAGAGTAAGTAATTGATGCACACAGACTGTGTTGATAGTGGTGTTGTGATAATGAAGCACCCACAACAGCTTCAACAATCCCAAATTCTCCACTCTTCTTATCCATTCCACCGTCTCTAGCTCAGTGACACCTGAGTCTATGTAATAGACGTGCATCATATAGTTGGTTGTCACTAGGTGAGGGAACCGATCATGATCTTAAAGGTCCCAATCTTCCATTTTTAGTATGGGGATCCATGTAAGGCACAGACCTTCGAAGGGAACCTGCTCTGGTAGTAGGGGCACTGAAATGAAAAATTTGTGTGAGTCTGGGTCCTTGGTGAGCTTCGCCTTCCCCTTGCGCAGAGGGATATAGTCAAGAAGCTTTGTAATGAGCTCCATTCCCTCATCATTTATGTCCTCAGTGCCCTGTCATTCCTCGGACTCCAAATCGACAACCTTCTAAGGCTACTTGTCTTTCTTATGTTTTAGAGTTCTAGAGTGTTTTATGGGTGATTCACCTACTGGCACTGGATTCTTTTGTTTATCCTTCTTTGGTTTCTAGGTTTCTCTAACAAGGGTAGGCTTTAGCCTAGGTGACCTTGAAGCCACAGGCACAGGAACCGTAGCTTCCATACTCACTACCTCTAGAGCAGCTCCTTCAAATGCGACAACTCCCCCAGTACTCATAGTATAGGTAGGGCTTGGTCCTAACATGGTTTCAAGGATGAATTTCTGATTCAACTCCAATAACTTAGCAAATGCATGGCTCATGACAAAATCCTCAAAATACGAGTGGTTCATAGGAAACAGATAGCACAACTCAACGAAAATTCTAAGGGTGCAATGTGTTCTCTGTTGGATAGCACATGTAATTTATAGGAGTTTTTGAATTCAAATCTAACTGTTCACCACAAAATGCGACCATTAATGTTGTTTTGGTGGTAGATCTTCAAAGATTTTGGCCTTAAATGCCACCCGCCCACTCCTTTTAACCATCTTCTGGTTGTCAAATCACGAACAGTGACTCCAACAGTCACTTTTGTGTTGTGTTGCATGACACCTCCCTTCATATAGAAGCTTCCTTCACGCAACTTCTTATACTGCAACTTCACCATTTTCTATGCAGCCTGCCTGTCGCGTAGTCCTCCAACCCTAGAAATGTAGTTTATAGTCCCACGCTCCCTCACAACTACCTAGAGCACTAAGATGGTCCTGCTGCCATATAGTCATTGTGCATGATCCTCTGTATATGGCTTCAATTGGCTTCCATTCACCCTTCTTGAAAAAGGTTCTCCATTCAACTTCATGAGTTGAACTGCACCTCCATCTGTAATTTCTTTGATAATATATGGGCCCAACCGATGCATCTGAAATTTCCCCCGAAACTTGGTGAACTTACTATCATATAACAATACCAAATAATTCACTTTGAAGGTTCAATGCTTGATGTGTTGATCATGCCACACTTTTTCATGTTCCTTATGTACTTGTTGATGGAATCCAGCCAAGAATCTATCTTCTTCAAGTTCCATTAGCTACGCGAGCCATTCTTCCAAGGCTTCGCAATCTACCATACCTGTGAAAGTTGCTATGTGTAGACTAGGCATGATATATTCCATAGGCATCACAATTTCTACACCATAGATCAATCTAAAGGTGTTTGTCCTATCAATTTTTTACAAGTAGTCCTATACACCCATAGTACTACAGGTACGCGCACATCCCATTCATTTTGCTACGAATTACAAATCTTCGTAAGTGCGTTCTCCAAAATATTATTAAATGCCTCTATTGTTCCATTAGCTTGAGGATGACACATGGTTCTCTTCTGATGATAGAGCTGGAACTCCTCAGTCAATGCATTGATTGTCTTGTTTAGGAAGTACGTACCTCGATCACTCATCAACACTTTTGGGCAACCAAATCTAGTTAACACATATTCAAACAAAAACTTCATTGTTGTAGCCCTTGTGCAATCCTTAACCGATTGTGCATCTACGCATCTAGTTAGATACTCCATCACGGTGATGATATAACACACACCTGTCTTCTTCCTTGGGGGCTCAATTGGCCCAATGAAATCAATTGCCCATTTTCAAATGGTTGCAACGATACTTGAGGATTCACTGGAAACTTGTCCCTCTGTGATGGTTTGCCCATTCGTTGACATGCATCACATGCCCTACAATACGCTTTAGAATCTTTTTGCAGCGTAGGCCACCATAAACTTGCATGCAAAATCTTTTGTGATGTCATCTTTCCTGCATAATTTCCTCCCACAACTCCACCATGAGCTTCAGCAAGGATTCTATTCCACTCAAAATCAGGCACATATCATCGCAATATCTCGTCTACACCCATCTTATACAAATGTCCTGCAATCACTGAGAAATCTGTAGTGCGCACTACTAGTTCCTTCTTTTTCTTACTCGTGTATCATTTCGATGCCCTCCCTGTAGTCAAAAAGTGAATAATATCTGCTAAGTGGTTATCTGCTACGTGCACTGTGAAGAGCTAAACATCAGACAACCCTTCCGCCAAATTAGAAGGCTTCTCTCCTGTTTCGATCCGCAATAGATGGTCAAGTCCTGCATTCAACCTACCTGGCTTCACAATGACCTCAAAGTCATACTCCACGAATAGCAACAACCATCAACAGACATTACCCCCCCAACACAAGATTTTTGACTAGGTATTTCAAGGCAGAATGATCAATGTACATTTTGAAATGTCTGCCGAAAAGATAGTGCCTAAATTTTTGAAGCGGGTACACCATAACCAATCCTTCACACTCTGTCGTTGAGTAATTCTTTTTAGCCTTCGATAATTTCCTGCTTGCAAAGGCTATAGGGTGGTCCTTCTCTCCTTCACTAGCCTTTGTTAGCACTACTCCCAATGCAATGCAAGAGGCATCAACATGTACATGGAATTCCTTCTTCCAATCGGGAAAGACCAAGATCAGTGCAGTGACCATATTTTCCTTCAAAACATCTAAACTGCAATTACATTCTTCATCCCATTAAAATATATTGTCCTTCTTCAGCAGTTTCTCCATAGGCACGGTAATCTGAGCATAATCTTTGATGAACTTCCTATAATATCCTGTATGTCCGAGTGTTGCGCACAGTTGTTTGACACTTCTTAGGGCCTTCAAATTCACTATCACCATGATCTTGGCAGGGTCCACCATCAGTTCTTTCTTGCACACCACATGACCCAGCAAGATCCCAAAGGGGACATAGAGTAAACACTTATTGATATTCAGCACGATCTGGTATCTGTGGAACATATCCAGCATCAGGCACAAACTTGCTAAATGGCGCTTCACTAAACCGAACATTGTCAAGTCATCAAAATACACCTCCAAGGACTTACGAATGAACCCCTTAAATTCTGCTATAACTACGCAAGAGAATATCGTAGCCACATTCTTGAGTCCAAACGGAATTACAGTATACTGGAAACAAGCCCATTCTGCCGCGAAAGTTGTTTTTCTCCTATCCTCTAACAGGTCTTCATCTGATGGTAATCCAAAAACCCATCAGTGAATGAATAGGCCTCCTACCCTCCAACATTGTCCAATACTTCATCTGTAAATGCATCAAGAATGGTTCATGGACGCAGGCATGATCAAACTTCCTCATATCTACGTAAATCCTTATTTCTCCCTTCTATTTCTTCTCCTAAGCCACCATCAGGCTTACCCAATCAAATTCTTCAACAAATTCGATGATGCCTCCTTCTAGCATCTTATCCAACTCCAATCAAACCTTTTCCTTGTATTTGGGATTAAGGCGATATAGCCTTTGCTTAATAGCCTTCGCCTCCGGGTTTCAAAGTGATTTTCATCACACCCAAGTCACCTATTATGCCCTTCAGGTCTGAAAACTTTGTAGGAAAAATATCTTGGTACTCGTGGAGTAACTCAGCAACTTTATCCATTGTGGCATTGTCCCAATAATCCCAAATATTCACAAATTTTGGCTCTGCTTCAGTACCAATTTTCACTTGCTTGGTTTTCAACAACGTGGTGATGTCTGTGTTTTCTATTTGTGGACCTTCGACCTCATGATGGCCTTCTGCTTCTGGAATATTAATATTTCTTGGATCATCATCCTCCCCCTCAGCGGTCACATTATAGCATTCCAGCGCATGACACAGTTGGGTGCTCCAATCTGGTTGAACCCACTCCAAAGGTTCCTACGGGATTATGAAGATCGTTGCCTTAATCTCCTACAGAGCTTCATCAATGCTCTCGAACCCATCTTCAAAACTGAAGGTCATTAAGAATCCTTCCCTTAATATATCCCACTCCGTGGTGCCATGGCGGAGCTGCGTTTCCAGATACCGATACATAGGAATTGTATCCAAAGTATGACAGAATAAGTGTACGCACTCCAGCTGTGGCTCCATTCCATAAGATTTATTCCACTTCGCTAAATGATCACGTAGATCATTTCTCCCATCGTATTTCTCAGTCAGTCGAATTTTATGACGACCAAATCACAACCTCATCCTCCTTCTGTAATCTCGTCATCCATCAAAGTTGTCCTTGTGCATACCCCACCATCCGCCCGCAATTCCAAATCTAATGCCTGGAAGCGATGACCCTTAGGGACTTCTCATTCAAAAGCATCCAAAAACTTATCTACATCAGTTAAACCATCATAATAGGGTAAATTTATTATCTCTGATGAGACACAGTGCAATGATTTTGTCATCATGTTGCAGTGCAGCGTAGATAATTCATGCAACCTATTCTACCAGTGCTTCGAACTTTCCTGGCTCCATGCAATCCTTCCATCCGCCATCAGGTTAATCCAATCCTGGTCTCACGCAATTATTTTGTAGATCTCATCCAAGTCATAATCACTTTCTTCATAGTCATAGACCAGTTCAATATAGCACAGTCCTTTTACAGGGTCCAACGGTACTACGACCCGAAGCGATTTCCTCTTAAATGACATTGTCATCTTCTTCAAGTTGATGACTACGTTCATATCTATGGCCCAGTCAATTCCAAGGAGTGCAGGGCGTGGATTTCTATCATCAACGATCTTTATTATTTCGAAATCGGCCAGCGTGCTTACTCCTTCTATATCCACCGTTACTTCATGTAGTCATCCCATAGGTATGATCTTCTGTTGGTTTGCCATTCTAAGTTGGATCGGACACCATTGCAGTGCGATTCTCCCCATTCTTTCCCATGTCTGTTTAGGTAAAATGTCTGCATCAAACCCGAGATCCAGAATGACCCAGTCCATCTCATATTCTCCTATCTGCGTGGTGAGCCTCATCTTGCACCTTGTTCTTGCCTTATTCTCACCAATTTTTCTAACCATGCAGTGTACATTGGTAGCATTTTCTTTACTAGCACACTTTTTTATCAATTCCTGTAGGCCTTTCACAACCTTGCTATCGCACAGAAGTTTCGTGCAAGTCTCTAAGAACGTGGTAAATACAAGTCTCTAAGGCCTCCATAAATGTTTCCTTCGCATGCTCTAGATCGAGCCCAACTTCATTCTCTAGGGCCTTGTAGACCCACACATCCTCTTTGAGTTGTTTTCCCTTATCATCTCCAATTGTAATCTAGCTTCTCATCACGATATTCACATTCGAATCTTCCTCGCGGGGCTCATCTCTCATCTTTTGTAAGTTTTGTGTGGGTTGATGAGGCTGCGCCTTTTTCTCCTATATCTTAGCTATCAACACAGGGCATTCTTCTGTAGTGTGGTCAAACTGGTTTCATTATTGATAGGACAAGCATGTTTGATTCTGACACTCTTGCGCATAGTTCCCTGGTGTCCCACAACTATAACAGATAACTTGTCTGCGACCTCTACCAGGTACTCCTCTGCCTCGGCCTAGTCCTCTTCCCTGATATCCTCTGCACACTCCTCCGATGCCCTGTTCCAGAGGCAGAGTTTCTGCTGGCATTCAGTACGTAGGCGTTCTTTCCATCATTAGTTCATAGCTATGATAGTGGCACTCATCATGGCCCATTGATTTGTAGAAGTTGTAGAACAACTGTTGTGGTGTCTGAACGAACTTTTGAAGAAAGTGACAATTATCCGCGGTGTGTTTTCCAGCCACCTGACAAATAGCACACCATAGTGTGACCCCATGCTCGGCCCTGCTGGAGCTTCTGGCCTCAGGGGAATTGTTCTCCCTCCTGTGATATAGTTCGCAAATATGGAACAATGGTCTTTACCATGCCCCTGGCTTTTAAATTTCAGGCACCAGACTTCCTCGCGCACCTCTATTTTAGCTTCCTTCTCTTTCTTTAAGCTATGCAATTCCAAGAAAAGGTTCTGCAACTACGAGTGAATCTGTTGTACCCCCAAGGTTTCATCCTACATGGGCATCACATGTAACCTCATCATGATTTCTAGGGCTTCTGGCTAAGTTCCTATCTTCTGTTGTGACAGAGCAATCCTCAGGTGGGGTAGAAGTGAGACTATAAACCACTCGCAATGTTGACCATATGTGTGTTGCATATTAGCTTCACGGATCACACATTTCAACCTTTGATCTAGCTCCTAAGGCATTTCATCAACCCTCATCGTGATCTTCTTAAATCTGACTACTTACTGCGAGTTAGACATAGGTTTACTAAAATATTTGTTTAAATCAACCTTAGTCTCTGCTAGTGTTGCCACGGGATGATCATAACATTACTTAATATACCATGTCGGTGTGTGATCCTGCAGAGCAGTAACTAACTTTGCCTTACTTATGTTGTCATCAATAATCTGTTGCGTTGTCCACACAACATTCGCAACAAACCAAAATTGACTTGTATCTTCGTTCCCTATACCCTTAAAAATTGGTGGCTTCATTATGCTCGACATGTTGAACGACGGTGCTGGTGGCATAGGTGTGGGTGAAGGTGTATGCTATGGAGGTGAATGTGGGGGTGGAGTGGATGGATGATGTATCTGCAAAAAACCCTGTCTTATCCGCTGGATAGCACTCCACAGTGAGGCATGTACCGCTCCCTCGTCATCACTCAAAGGAGGTCCAATCAATGGGCTATATTCAGGATCTGATTTCTTTCATTCTCTGAAGAGTTTTCCACTTCGCGTAGCTCCAAACATCAAGGCAAAGGCATAACTCGTTTTTCACACAAGAGCATCTTAATCCAGGTATTCAGAGATCTCAGATACTTACCTCGCGGTCCCTTGAAGAAGCAGAACTCTTCTTCGTTGTAGATGAATGAGGTATCAACTGTGAACTCTATAATAAATCGTCCTATAATCCGATCGAACCAGTGGTCGACAATGCGCGCGACCTTGCCTTTAGATGCTTCTAATTGTCGTATCAATTATGGAGTCCACACTATTGGACCGTCAAGATTCCACCTCCCTTGGTCGTCTACCAACTTAGCTATCCACTCATATAATTCGATCAAGAAGGTGAAGAAGAAAATTTCATGTATTTCCGTATACAAATATCTGTCCAACCACTTCTCCTTTGACATGTGCAAATTCCTGTTCTCTTACGCCGTGAATTTGTGAATCTTCCTATCCAACCACTTCTCAATTTCCTTCTTGTTCAGATTTAAATGATGCCACATCACACATCTACTTCAAGCAGATCTCGGTCCCGGCAATAGAACCATTTACTGGCTTAGTGGATCCTGACCCAGGTTCAAAGTTAATTGCGCCAAACAAAACCCTACACTACTGGGTCTTTTGGCATCAACCCACGTAGCGCAGGCTGAAGTCTCACCCGAAGCAATATGGGGGATGTTAGAACCAAGTTTCCGCATCTAGAGATTAGTGTGATGCCTTTTATTGACCTAGATATGCCTTCACGCAAATATATAAGCCCCTAGGGTTCCGTACTACAACTTCCTTTAAACGGCCTATAGACCTTCGCAAAGGTCTATGCTAGGTCTTTGTGGACACTTAATAGTTGAATCATCCAGTTACGCTCATTAAAAAATAACCCTAGGTCTGAGCTCGCGTGGATCTACTTAAGTATTTAATAAACATAACATAATGTATTATAATCTTAGTGAAAGTACTTAGCATGCATCACTTACAGTTATTAAGGTTTATGCCATAGAATCGCGCATCAATAGATCAATATTTCATAAATATATTATTCAATCACAACATATATCGCAAACGTAAATAACAAAAGTAAATAGATAAACACAAAGATTCTTTAATGGTCTTCTTTAGTTATCTTCAATATGGTATTACATACTCAAAATTGCCTTGTGCACTCAACTGTAGGGGTCCACGCACTCAACTGTGGATGCTACTCTATGCCTCTGCACACTTAGCTGCAAAGCCTTTCTCTCCTCTATGACTCACTTCTCTGTGTTATCTCCTAGTGACCCATTACATACATCATCATCATATTATGTCCTAGACTTTCTAAGACACACCTATTTATACAATCCCATGGTCCATGAACCATGGGTGGATCTCAAAACCGACTCAACTTTACATAAACAGGGAGCTAAAACCCATTTTACTCCTAATTACCTACATGCTCCGCATCCACAAATCGCAGAAACTTTACATCTTTTCACAAAAATTACGTCAAAACTTGGGGTTTTCACCCCAAAACTAACCTAGGGGACCCCATCCCAACATGAAGATTTGGAGGAGGAGATAATCTACGTACTTTCTCCCTGCTTCAGGAGGATCAATATTGGATAATAAATGAACAAAATATCATGAAATTATTAAAAAATTATAGTGCTCTAGCGATTGAGAAAATCTAGGAATGTGTTCCCTATCATTTAATTCAGATTCCTAGTGTTGGGAACCAGATCCACTATTTGAGGGATTTTGGAGGGGAAATATTCCTCCTTTCAAGGAGAATTTTTCCCCATAATTTTTTATAGGTACCAATTCGAACTTTGCTCTAGGGGAATGTATTTCTTAGTCTTCCTGTGGAGAAAACTTGTTCTTTAGCAGCTCCACTTTCCTTTCTAGTAGGGATGTACTTGGATTGATTCAAATAATGAAGTTTCGTGCCATTTTTAGCTTCTAAAGCTTGGTCTTCTTCATAGTAATATGATTATCCTTAGGCTTGGCCATCCTAGGAGCCTTAGATACCTTTTTTATAATATGCTTTTCTTCTTTTCTCTTCTTATTCATGTGCATCTCTTATTTTTTCTTTTCCTATTTTTTCATTTAGTATTGTTGCTTCTTTTTCCATAGGATTGGGTCAAATGATTGAAGTAAGTTATTTTTCAAGCTACGTATAGATCCAAAATAATTATGCATCCTTAGAAAAAATTTGAAAAATCATATTCATCATTGAGCTACTTGGATTGGTTCACTAGTTTACAAATATAGAATTTCTGCAAGTGCCTTGTAGAAAAGTAGTAGTAATTATCTACTATTTTTTAAAACATGTTAATCGGCTTCCTTTGAGTTGATTTCACTTGGATTAGGTCATAAAAACATTCAAGTTAATAACAAAATTTACCCCATTAAATTTTCAATTGATTATGTTAGGAATTTGATAGATTAACTAGCTCACTAGTTCTTGAATTTCCAGTTTTTAGAGTAGTAGATTTCTGCTATTTTTTTAGCACATTTTAATAGGGGTATTTTGGAGTGATTACACTTGAAATGGAGACCTAACACATCATGCTTAATACTAATTTTTTTTCCATCCCATTTGAATTTTATTTAGTTGGGAATTTATCAAGATTCTTACTCATGTAGCATTACATTCCTTCTGTAGCAATTCCCTATAACATCACTTTTCTTCACCATTTTTTATCCCCACTGCAACTTTGACTTAGTATAGATGAAAAATTACCCCTAGGCTCAAAATACATGATTAGGGAGAACTAAGGACTACTCTAGACCCCTCCTTCCTCCATTGCAAGCACAAAACAACAAATAGAGTTAAGAAGCAATTTTCACATTTGAAAATCTTCAATGCAAGCGAAATAGACTTAGTTTCTGAGTTTCCTATTTATGTGTTGTAGATTAACTTTCTTCTTTCCGAGAAATGTTCAATTAGATTAACGATTTCCATTTTGCAAGTAGAATAATTGATTTGATTGTTTTGCAATTAGAGTAGCATGGTTTATTTCTGCAACTAGTTTATGTTAGATTTTATGACATTCACTTCATTAAATTGATGAAATAAGCACACATTGCATGTTGAACATACAGTGCTGACACCTCTTAAGTTTATACGAACCCTGGGTTGATAATTTAAGTTGGTAGCCTTAGGAGTTGCAACATTCTTGTTGGAATACTAGGGCTCATCAATTCCCTTGGCAAATTTCCCCTATTTTTGAGGAATTACACACCAAAGAATTACAAAATATCCTTAGGTCAATCTCTGACTACTTGCACCACTTGTACACATGGGAATATGCTATAATTGATAATACATTGCCTCAGAATCTCCATCTCAATTAGCTAACTCAAATTCTTTGCATGCAACAATTATTTTGGACTGTTTGATTAGTTAACTAGTTGATCGCTGAGTGTGGTTGAAGTTCCAATTCCACAACTTGACCTCCATTAGTTCTGACAATTAGAGCTAATTAAACTGACAATAACTCAAACTAATTGAAATAGATTGTTTCAAATTATCAGTAAATCATGTACCACTGAACTCAAGCTTCCCCAACTCAAATTTACTTTGTTAACTAAGTGACAAGGGCCATCTTACCTAAGTCAACTACCTCCAAGTAATCTACTAAATTAGAAGTTCAAATTTTAATAAAGTTTGTCCAAGGCAAAGTCAAAACTAGATTTTCTTGCTGCATTTTCAACCAGCCAAAGGATCGCAAGCACAAAAATGTAACAATATTCATCCTTAGTAAATTAAGTTTCTAGGAGCTAGAGCGTCTATTTAATTTCCTGGTGGTTGAGTATGACGAAAGGATTTATGAACGTGAGCTTCCATGTCTTCCATCCTGCCTTCGAGAAGGCCCAACCTCTCCTGAATCCTTTTCTAGCTCAGACGCAGTGAGGCTATCCTTTGTAATATGTGTCATTGATCGTGTTGGAAGCCATTCATAAATGCAATAACTTTGTGCGGTCTAGATGTCGATCTCATGCTAGCTGCTCCAAAAGCGAGGTGACCGAATGAATATGTTCTTTCAAAGAATTAAAATTAGGAGATAGATATAGTCTCCTTGGTGAATGGGTTGGTTGTTGGTCCATATCTTCCCCAAAATCCTGATTTTCAGCGCAATGGACAATTCCTTAATGCTGAGGCTCCACACCCCTGCGAGCGCATCCACATTGGCACTACATGGGCCTCTGAATTTCTACCTCACACCACCTACCTGGAGCTTTCCACCTTGTGTGCCAACTCCCGTAAATAGCCCAAGTGACATCATCAATAAGAGATCCTGTGTAGGACACGCAATGCAAGTCCCTAGGATAACATCTATTGAAAGGTCAACCACCTTTCGTTGGCCTACTTGGGTGAGACCAAATTCCACCCATACCAAAACCATACCACAACCAGGGACCCAACCCACTCCAAGCTCCTCTGGGCTTAAGATAGCTTTCAAACCCCACAAACAAAAATGGAACCACATAGGCGATGACCCCACCTCCCCACTCGACTACTCAATATGGACCACTACAAGGGAAAGAAACAAAAACCACAAGTGAGCCCCCGTTGCTAGTGGAAACCTCAACCTCAAACATCAAGAGCCATACAAACACTTCTACAAAGAAAAAACTAGACCAGATAAAGTACATAAATCGAATTGAAAATAAAGTTAGGCATGAAAATTTTACCAGCGGGATGGAACTGGAGGAGAGCATGACAACAAACGCATTGCCAGCCCAACCCACCTGTTTTCCAACTCATATAAATGCCAGGAGATTTCCCACTGTCTGTACAAGCCTCCACGATCCCAAGTCTAAATTTGTTATTTCTTGAACCATCATAGTGAAAGAAAGAAAGCCACCATTACCTAAATCAATACTCGGCCTTGCCACCTCAAAACGGAGGGTAGGGGATGGCACAAACAAATAGCCACCATGCACTTCTAAAGAAATGTCACCCACCATAATATTGTTGCAAGTCCCTGATGTAAACCACAAAGTCCAATGACTATCCAATTACTAGATATATGAATAACACAATTGAGGACCTTCAGCTCTTGCTCACTTCCAGAGGCTTCTTTGACACGCTTTCTCATTGAGTATGCTACATAAGGAGAGGATTAAAAACTCTAGCTTGTACATCATTCGTCTCATTTACCATACCCATTTGGATTCACCAAAAAAATATATTAAGAGAACACCCTCTCACTATTTATTTTATGCCCCGTGGATGACTTTATCAATATTTTTAAATTAAAAATAAAATATAATTTTTAATAGATATATATTTAATTAAAATTTCAAATATTAAGTAATAAATCAGATTCAAAATCCAAAATAGATTAAAATAATTAAAAGTTTACAAACCAATAAAATTTTATTTACATATAAATTTATTATATTCAATGATATTAATACATTTTAAATGATATTAATACATTTCAAAGTATAATAGGTTTAGGGAATTAAAATATTAAATTTAAATATCATAATTTTTTTTCTTAATTTTTTTTTTTTAATATTTCTTTTTTTCATACCTAAAACATTTATTATTTTTCCAATCTCCCCAAGAAAAACGAGGAGCCAGACAATTAAAAACTAAGAAAATTATAGGTCCATAGACCAATTTGGTCTCAGTGGACGTTAACCACCACCACCACCATCATCATCGTCATCATTAAATATAAATATAAAATAAAAGAGATTTGATTTTTCAATAGTAATAAGATATAATTTAATAATAATAATAATAACGACAATTTATTGTTAAATATGAAATGGAACAACTGATCCAAAGTTCAAATCTCCTTATTTGCAACCAATTTGCAGAGAAAAGACTTATTAGTAATTACAAAGAGTACAAATAAACTTACTAATAATTATCGTCTTGAATGGAAAAAAATGCAAATATAGAGGGAACTCTATCCTATATTGAAAAGAATACAAATAAACCATCAATTAATTCCTAAACTTCAATTAAAAATTAAATTTAAATTTAAATTTTTAAATAAATGAATAAAATTAATAAATAAAAAATCATCATTATAACAAAGAATTGATATAAATTTATCAATGTTGTTGTAAATTAATTTTTACTTTAAAAATTAAAACGTACAAGTGCTTTTTACTTTAATATGAGAGATATTTTCAATTTCTTTTGTATTTAATATAAAATTACACAACATTTAAAACCTAAAATATCATATTTAATATGGAGTTACACAACATTTAAAACATAAAATATCTTTTTCATTTTCTTATATGAAAAAAGTAATCGAAAATAGATAAATTCTTATTTCTACCAGCACAATGATAATACTTAATTTCATCACTACTAAATATGAAGTTCATACAATTGAAATATTAAAAAAAAAATATTGTTTACACTTCAATATAAGAAAAGAGACTTAATTTTTTCCTTATTCAACCTAAAATATTTGGAAAATTTTGGAAAATATTAATAAAAGAAAATTAATTAATATCAAACATAAATAAAGTATTTAAAATACACTTTAATTAAAATATTTCAATTTCATTTTTATAAATTGAAAATAAATAAATACAAATCTATAAAATACCCTCACAACTTTATACTAAAATTTGGAAATATTTATATATATTTTTTTAAGAGACATATTAATACCCTAGATCCAATCACTTTAAAGCAAAGTTTAAAAATGATAAACAAATTATCATTGAATATCTTGTTTAGAATTTTTTATATTTATTTATGGAAGATAATTTATATATCAGTAACGTAAAGAGTTTGGAAAACTTAACCAATAAATTATGTGAAATGTTTTCATAATTTTTATTTAATAATTCAAAATATTTATTTTATATTATTTAATTTTTTGAATTAGAAAATAAAATTGCAAAAAAAATTTCAAATTTTTTATTTATTAATAAAATATTTATAGGAAAATAATAGAAAATTTAGGAAAAAATTATTAATTAAAATATTTATATTAAAATTTAAAATATTTATATAAAAATAGTAGTAAGTTTGGGAAATTTATTTTTCTTTAATTTTTTTAATATATAAAATAATAAATGGTTAATAAAATAAATGATTTTTTTATTGAAATTAAATTTAATAAAATGATGATTTTTAACAAGTTTTTATATTATATTTGGCATGTGTATTTTAAATAGATTTTTCATTTTTAATTTAATTATTAAGTGAATGTTGGAGATTTAATTTCTATAGAATATCTTGTTTATAAATTAAAGATTAAAATATGTTTTTCTAATTATTTTCTCCTAAATTTAATTAAATAAAAATAAATATCATATTAACACATGTCATATTGAACATGTATTAATAAGCAATAGTATTGGCTCATGAATATTGTAGCAAGAACTATTTACAAGATTTTCCAAAATAAAGTGGGAAGAATGTCTATACTTAAATGTATATATATCTAACTCATATATTAATTACTTTTATAATAATAATAATAATAATTAATAAATTAAAATAGATTTTTCAAACTAACAAGGGTGGTTCATTTTCAAGACGAGATGAAGAAGCACATATAAGAAGAGGGTTAATAGGGAGAAAGGTCAACCTAATAGCTAGAAAAACTGCTATATTTGACGAGAGGAGGTAAAGGGAAAAATTTAATATTATTTAAAGGTAAAGGGAAAAATTTAATATTATTTAAATAGATTTAATTATTTTATTAATTGTTTATTTAATCAATATTTGACTAGGGTTTTGATAATACTAATAAATTTATAAAAGGGTTTTATTTATCTTATTAATATATTGTCTTATTATCTCAACGTTTATATTAATAATATTTAACTAATTAATAAAACGACCATTATTATTATTTTGTTACTGTTTCTCATAATTTTTTTAATATTAATACTAATATTACTAATAGATATCAACTTTCATATTACTAAATACTAATGATATTTATATTCATAATATGATACTAAGTATTATTATTAGTATTATTAATATTCAAATTAGTATCATTAGTATTATTAATATATTTATTAATATTAATATTAATATTAATATTAATAGAATTATCAAATCTACTACTTATTATTATTAAACTAGTATTTATAATGATACTAATAGTATTAATTATTTATATTAATAATAATAATAATACTAATAATATTAATATTTATAATACTCATATTCATATGAAAAAAAAGGACAAAGGTTCTAGACAAAGACAGAGCACAATTAAGAAGAGAGTGCAGGAATCGAGCATCTACTAATTTTCGAGCCATCATCCCTATTAATATCACCCGAAGATCTCTCAATTTCAATGGCTTCCCTTAATTTACAATGATGAAAGTGAGGAATCTTAGCGATAACTTTAGCCTCCTAAATGCATATATGATGCCTCGTCTTCTCAGCATGTTCGGCCAAAGCTAAAGATTTGGTCCTCCCGTGCTTGATATCAACCTCCGCCAAAGCTAAAGATTTGGTCCTCCCGTGCTTGATATCAACCTGGTGTTCCTTAATCCTCTGGTTAACATAACAAATGTATGAGGTTCCACATGAACACGAGATGATATAAATATTTTTCATATCCATAGGGTTCACCTTGTCTTTGATAGACTTTAGGGAGCTTCTAATGGTGCTCACGGGTCTAAAGGTCGAGGGAATATTATGTCTTTTTAGGATTCTTACAATCTTGTCTATTGTCCCCTAGATGATGGGTTCTTTCTGACCTTTGGGACCCTTACTCGCTTTGGGGAAAGCTTTGACACCCTGTTGCCTACTATAACCATTCTAGACAAAAACATTAAGGAGATGGGACTTTTCTTTAGAAAAGTGGTCATCATCAGAAATTCTAAGAGCACGAGTGGCTAACGTGCTGAGAACACTATCTTCTGAGCAGAAAATGGTGGGAATTGGCATGAAGATACTACTCAATATGAGTCTTTTTGTGATACACCTCATGGGAGAAAGATCCATCATCTTTTCTAGAAATGAGGACATCAAGAAAAGGAAGGCAATCATCCACTTCAGGCTCCATCATAAACTTAATGGAATTAGACTGATTATTGAAATGTTGGAAAAAGAGATCTAATTTATCGGTGCTACCATATGGTGCAAGTGTCATCAACAAATCTTTTCTAGAGCTTAGGTTTAAATAAAGCTGAGGATAAAGCTTTGGATTCAAAATCTTCCACGATTTTTTTCAATTTAAACAATGCGAGATATATATGTGGTAAATGTTTTAATGCATATTAGCATTTACTAGCCATTTAATCTATATAGCTGTGCAAGTTCATATATATTTTTCCATGTAAGATATATATATATATATATATATATTTATTTTCCATGTAAGAGATGAACTACCCAAGACTCGGAAGCATTTTGCTTGTAAGAGTGAAAGCTTATCTAGTTAAGAACTATTTGGTAATTCTAGGTGGAGTGCTTTTCCTTGAACAACAATGATGATGCAATTTATATAGACAAATAGGAACACCACAATTTTACCCAGAAAATAATAAAAATTCCAACACCATTTTGACGATCATATATAATTTTTTAAAATCCAAATTATAACTATAAGCTTCATGATTTTAGATACCCAAATATTCTTTGAAGTGCAAAATACATTTCTGCCATATAATAAATATATTAAATACTACTACTGTCAAATTCCAGCTAAAAAATCATCATACTAGTGTTACCTAACTCGACAAGACAACTGGAGCCTACAATAATTATTCCAACCACTAATTTCACAGATGATAACTTTTTCCACATATATATAAATACAGACAGATTAATTTCCAAATTAAACATGAAAAAAAAAAAAAAATTGTGTCGTGGCTAAACAACTGGAGCCAATGATAATTATTCCCACCATTCCCACCACTAATTTCATACGTTGATACCTCTTCCATATATATAAAAACAGACTAGCGTCAATTTCCAGAATAAATATGAAAATAAAAGAACTGAAGTACAACTTTTTCCCGAGAAACAGCTTTCTGTTCGTATATTATCTTTTGTCTTCTCCTTCTTTTTCATAATTTTAGTTCTAAGTCATGTCTTCTTCCCATCGTTAGAATAACGAACTGATGTAAATATCTCGTGTTTTTCAAACTAATCGTAATCATCGATGTAAATAATTTTTTTTTATGTTTTTTAACTTAATCGTGGTGTCAAAGCGAAAATGACTTTGTGACTGGCCCTCCACTAACATATCTGTCGAATTAAAGCAACCTTTTTCTCATTTTCATTCTACTTGTCAGTGTCATCTCTGGGACAGGATCGTTACAGTTTACCATACACAATTTTAATGCTATGAATACATCTTCTCCGGATCTCAGAAAAGTTAGACAACACCAAATGCGTGTGAATTGCGTCCAGCATAAATGTTCCGCTTCCATTCTCTGCATGAATTACGAATATTTCCTGTCAACTGTGGAGTTCGGTACCAGTTTTGCAGCAGTCAATTAAACATCTGCCAGTCATAAAAAAAATAGAAACATCTGCCAGTCAAAACAAATATTTTACCTAACTGGAGAATTCATGAAGTACTGAAACGATAATGTAATAACATGAACCTGTATAGTTGTTGTAGAGCATTAGTTGTTCAGGTGGTTAATTATTGACGAACCAGCTCATCTGTCATGAACTTCATTTCTCCGATGTGACAAGCGAACATTCCAATGAAAAGTTGGGACATCTCTATCCTGACACGTATAACATGCGTAGGATGAAAGGATGAATGGAAAAAGGCACTGGATAAGGAATCTCTAACACCACCGTCTTTGCGCCTCCCATTGCCGAAAGATATGACTAGCCTGTATGGCTGGTTGAGCATGGCCAACGCCGAGGTTTGGTAAGTTAATTATATCACATTGAAAATAAAATAATGTTGTCAATAATGGTTTTTTTTATTCGATTGTTGGATTACAAATCTGATTTACTTTATTGGATTATCGGATTAGGAGGCTTTCGTGGTGGTTATTGGATTATCGGATTAGGAGGATTTCGTGGTGGTTGGATTAGGATGGTTTGGTGATAGAAGGCCTTGTTCCCATTAATCAAGCCCAAAAAAGGGAAAAATTGTGTATTGTCAGAGTCCCACACTATCAATAAAAGCCAGTAGGCTTAAAGGGAAAAATTGTGTATTGTCAGCTCAGAATCACGGAGCCCCACACTATATATAAAAGCCAGTAGGCTTAGAATCATAGAGTCCCATAATAGCCATATAAGCCAGTTTAGGATTGCAAATAATAGAAACAGTAATATGAAGATGGTATCTGTTTTGCTGGTGGGTTTTTTTGTAATTTGCTTGTGGAATCGGGCCAATGCAGATCGTACAATTCACAGGCATTTATCATCCAATGGGCTTGGCAGAACGCCTCAGATGGGGTAAGGTATTATAGGACTCTCTGATATAATGATATATAATTGTGATACAAACCTATATTGACGTAGGTGTGTTTAGATACGCAGATGGAACAGTTGGAATCATTTTGGCTGTAACATCGATGATAATATTATTCGTGGAACAGGTATCTTGCTTATCTGACTTGTAAACAGTTTTTTTCATTATAATGAATATTTATAATTCACTCAGAATACGATTTCTAATTCAGTGCTTGTTGTGAATTTGCCTGATACAGCTGATGCAATTGTTTCCACTGGATTATCCAAGGTCGGATATAAATATGTGAATATAGGTAACCTGACATATATTTTTCATGTCTTCTGTTTACGAACTAACAACCAATAACCCAGTGGCTAATTCTATATTGTGAAACTGATTCAGATGACTGTTGGGCTGAGCAGAACCGAGATGCTCAGGTATTGGAATAGATTCAACATAACAGATAAGAGTCAAATTATAGCGTTTCTTCCCTTGTTTTCAGACTGAGTTATTTAGTTGGAGGCAGTAATTGTTGATCAACAGAGCTTGCATATTGTCAGGGTAATCTAGTTCCTAAAGCTTCAACATTTCCTTCGGGCATGAAGGCACTGGCAGACTACGTACACTCTAAGGGACTCAAGCTTGGAATATATTCTGATGCTGGGTCAGTTTAATATGTTAGATTAGATCAATCGAAACCATGTTTTACTAGATCAATAATCTTATTTTCCCTGGTTTTTTCTTTAAGCTTGGAATATATTCTGATGCTGGGTCAGTTTAATATGTTAGATTATATCAATCGAAACCATGTTTTACTAGATCAATAAGATCAATCGAAACCATGTTTTTCTAGATCAATAATCTTATTTTTCCTGGTTTTTTCTTTAATTTTGTGCTTGGTATACTTGGCCAGGTCCAATACATGCAGTAATACCATGCCTGGTTCCCTTGGACACGAGGAACAAGATGCTAGAACGTTTGCATCATGGGTAACTTCCTGTCAATATATTTTCTCATTTCTTATGATAGATTTCTTGAAGCATCCCATCATTGCAATATTAACAAAGGTTGGCTATCTTGTGGATGAATGTTCAGGGGATAGACTATTTGAAATATGATAACTGCAATAATGGTGGTATAAATCCTACGGAGAGGTACATACTATCTCTACTTGTGTTTCATGGACCAGCTTTCTATACATGTGTCTAGAATTCTATCTAATATCAGTATTGAATTCCATGGACTAACTTTCCATACATGTGTTTAGAATTCTATCTAATATTAGTGTTGAACTCCTCTGGGAAATATACAGGTACCCAAAAATGAGTGAAGCTCTTTCAAAGGCAGGCCGCCCGATATTCTATTCAATGTGTGAATGGTAAGAGGCATTTGTAAACAGTAGTGTGTGAGTTTAATGGAAGAAGCATGGTAACCCAAAAGCTTGGTTTGTTGTATATTGATTCGGCAGGGGTCAGCAGAATCCTGCAACTTGGGCGCCCAGAATAGCAAACAGTTGGAGAACTACAGGAGACATTCAAGATAAATGGGATAGGTGAGAGAGTGCATAGATTCATGGAAGGAATAACATCTTCTAAATTTTTGAAATTGAACAATATGCATTCTGGTGCTTTATACAATTTTCCACTTTAATAACCTGACTTTAAATGGTTTCTCTTAGCATCACATCTCTAGCTGATCAGAATAACCGGTGGGCAGCATATGCAGGGCCTGGTGGATGGAACGGTAAACTAAAAACTCATTGGATATCTTGTAAATGGTCATAATGCTGCTGCTAATAATTCTATGAGGAATTCCAATCTGATCTAACTCCAATTTGCACTTTGTATTTTGTGATTTCTTGAACCAGATCCTGACATGTTGGAGGTTGGAAATGGCAATATGAACACTGAGGAATATCGGTCACACTTCAGCATTTGGGCTTTAATGAAGGTAACAATCGACAACTTCTAAAATATCTGGTTAGAAACTTAATAAATAATTCAAAAATTAGCGATGGATTATTATATAGCTTTGTCATAACAGCTGAACGCAAAACAAGGCTAGAAAAAACAAACCGAAAGTGTAAAATAATAGGATAGAACAGGTAAAAGAAATGATAAGAGAAAAGTTGGTGGAGATTCATCCTACTTACAAGTAATAATTTGAGTGTCTTTGATAAGCTTAGTACTTTCATGATCTCCTGAAAGATAATCAAATCGGATATCCTACAGGCACCCCTGCTGATTGGATGTGATATAAGGTCTGCATCGTCTGAAACTGTACAGATTTTAGGCAACAAGGAAGTCATTAATGTCAACCAAGGTCAGGTTTATAGAATTGCAAGAAAATTATTGAAGTATATATTTTAGAGTTGATTGTGTTATTTGATATCTACCAACTCTATTGGATTGGTGCAGATCGATTAGGAGTCCAAGGAAAAAAAGTCAGCAAGCAAGGAGACCTTGAGGTACGAATTCATTTGTAGGTTAGATATTTAATTTCCATGGAGATTAATTCACTCTCTGGATTTATAAATTTCATACCATGCTGTATATATACTTTCATGATATCAAATTATGCAGACATATGTAATTTCTAAATAAAATTTAAACCAAAAAAATTAGGTTATTTTGGTAGAAATTTTTGGAAATCAAGATTTAGGATTTTTAATGGTGCTAAATCCATTTTCACTATAAAATAAAGCATTCAAACACTACACTATCAAATATTTTTGAAAAAAATTGGCAAATTTGCCTGTACCTCACATTTTCAACTTATGTATCCTAAATCTGACATATTTTCTGAACGATATGCAGGTTTGGGCTGGGCAGCTGTCCAACGGCAGAGTTGCCATAGTCCTATGGAACAGAAGTGGTTCGCAGGCATCTATTACCGCCAAATGGACTGACATTGGCCTTCCCTATAATGCTGTAGTTCAAGCTAGAGACTTGTGGGCTGTATGACTACTTCCTCTTTTTTCGTATTATACTCCTTTTTCCACATCATTATTGCAAGTACCACAAAGAAATTCGGGTACTTCTGTGGGGTTTCACATAATCTTATGCGTACCTCACTGAAACAATTGGGTACAAATACCTTCTTGGATGCATTGCAGAGAACAAACCTTCATCTGCCCCGACACACAATACTCTAATCAGCAGCTCAGCTTGGTTATAGAGCTTCCCAAAGTCTGAAACCAGCAATTGCCAAAGTGTCTGAGGCAAATATGTGAAACATTGGTAATTGTGAGCTGCTGATCTGGAACTTGTGTGTGGGAGCACCTGAAGGCTCAATCTCTGGAACAAGTCAATGCATCCTAAAAGGGGCTTGAGATGGTAGACTGCAGATGTATTGTTAGAGAGTGGCCTGATACTGACTTTCTTCTATTTCGACATTGCAGCACAAATACCTTCGATCAAATTTAAAGGGCAGCCTAACATCAACAGTTGCTTCACATGGTTGCAAAATGTACATTCTCAACCGTATTTCGGGCTAAATCATCAGCAGAAGAACAGATTCTTCTACTTAAGAATACGAAGCATGTCGAATTATAATTTAAGCTATTACTTGTGCAAACATAAATATAGGTTCTGTAGTTTTTCTGGGTCATAATCTGATGCACAACCAAAGTGGGATGCATGAGGCTTTCATAAAGAAATATTGTAATTGTAGTTATCTAAAATTATTGCCTACCTAAAAATAAATAACAAGGGGCAATGCTTAAGCCCCTCTGTTCATTTCTTATAAGGCTGAAATCAAGTGAAGAATAATTCTGAAATTGTATTCCATGCAAGGAATGTTCGGTGTATGTAAAAAAGATATTGGAATCCGGAGTTTAGGATAATGGATATTTGGTCAAATATTTTGATACAGAATTTGTTGAGATTTTGATAACTCCAAAAAACCGTTAAAGCCTGAAATCAAGTGGAGAATAATTCTGAAATTGTATTCCATGTAAGCAATGTTAGGTCTATATAAAAAAGATACTTGAAGCCGGAGTTTATTATAATGGGTATTTGGTCAAAGATTTTGATATAGGATTTGTTGAGATTCTGATAACTCCAAAAAACCGTTAAAATTTCAACCATTGGCAACACTGATGTTAGCTAAGATTTGTACCAGGGACAATATTGCACTTAATATCTCTTTCAGCTCTGGAAACTGTCGAGGTTTGTTATTGATCTCTAAGATTTCATCCTATCTCTGAATACTGTTAAAATATCTCTTTCAGCTCTGGAAACTGTCGAGGTTTGTTATTGATCTCTAAGATTTCATCCTATCTCTGAATACTGTTAAAATTTCAGCAAATGACAATATTGGACAGGTTAATGTTCAAAGTTTCAAGCTAAAGATTGTTGGAGAACATTGGACATAGGTGAAGTCTAAGTGGTTTAGCTTTGGCCTTCTCCCCTTCACAGGGATCTGGTTATATAATAATTTTCAAACTAAACTATTTAGTTTTGTTTTTTTATTTATTTATTTTAAAGACAGTGGCAAACTAATAGTAAAATTTATGATAAGTCAGTTGTCAAATCAACAGTGAGGATTGTTATCTTTGGCTGCATAAACCAATTCAGGTTGACAAATTTTCATTTTACCAGAAAAATTTGACCACCTGGGATAATCCACTACTGATTCATAAGGGGACAAGGTTTCACTATTGTTAGAAAAATCTAGGTCTTGAACCAATAAAAATGCAAAATTCCAATAGTCCAAATGCCTCTAACACTGTTTCCTTAAATGAAAAAAGAAAAAACTAAATCTACATTGAAAATATAATGGAAATGCAAATAAATCAATGACCTGTAATTAATATATTCATATGATAAATAATTTACATTCCATAATTTCCAGCATTAATAGTTGTTTTTTCTGGACATAAAATTATATTTTATAAATATGAATATGATTATGCTTTATGACTCTTAAATTTCATACATTATTTTGTAATTTCAACGTGTATAGTTGTTTAATAAGTATGAATATAAATATGCTTTAACATTAAGCAATTCTATGTTTTTTTTGGTTTTGTATTTTTGGTTTTTTAATTAAAATTATATTTTATAAATATAGATATGATTATGACTTTGTTTTTAAATATAAAATGATAGTGATGCTTTCATGTGATTATATTTTTATTTGTAATATTGATTAAATTTAAATATTAAATTATTATTATTATTTAATTAATATTGTTTTATTACAAATATTTTAATATGGCATAGTTTAATGAGGTGAAGAAGTTGTCCAAAAAGTTATAGAAATTCAGGTCATATTTAGAGAAAATCTGGCAAGGATTTTTATAAATCCAAGTTATCAAAATTTTCGCTGTTCTAAATGTTTTTGATGGCGTTGAATCCATTTTCACCATCAAAAGACGATTCATGAGGTGAAGGAGTTGTCCGAAAAGTTATAGAAATTCTGGTCATATTTAGAGAAAATCTGGCAAGGATTTTTATAAATCCAAGTTATAGTTGTTAAACTTCAAAATTTTAGTTGTTCTAGATGTTTTTGATGGTGTTGAATCGATTACCACCATCAAAACATGATTCAAACACTGCCTCTACAAGATCTTTTGAATTTTTTTACCAGAATTCTGGCCACTTTTAGCCGTGTGGGCAATTCCTCCACTTGTTAGAGGACTCCTTTTAATATTTGGTAATTGCATGTATTAATAAATGAGATGAGTGACATGATTCATGAAAAAAAATAAATTACTATATATATGATATTTGCTAATGGCACAGAAATGTGTTTTGTATGAGCGAGGAGCTTTGTCTAGATGAGTTAGGTAAGAGGGAGAAGTTCTGACATTAAATTACATTAAAAATAATAAAATACTATTTATCATAACAAATTTAAAATATTTGTTATCCTTCCTACTCAGGTTCAAGTCTCATAAGTTGAGATGTTAACCCTTTAGAAAAGAGTATTTTTTCTCCCTGTGGATCAAGACAACTATATATATATATATATATATATATAAGAAACAATTATGGATTTTGTATTAATGTAGTCTGGTTTGAAAGAAAAAAACTTTTACATAGGGTACACTATTTTTCTTATGCATTCAAAATGATCCATAAAAGACTCAGTCTCATGCTCTTCTATCTATATGAAACTATTTTAAACAAACTATCCTTAAATAAGCTCCAAAGCACTCTTAAAACTATTATGAATTTAGAGAACATAGATTATGATAGGAAACAATACTACTCATCAAGGTTCGCCCTAAAACGGGGGTGTCTTCAATTCCATGATTTATAATCCTGGAAGGGAGGGAGAGGATTTTTCACTAGTTACCATCACCTGCAAGTTTGAAGTCGTCTCTTATTGTTCCCCGAAGTCTTCAACTTCTTCATTGTTCTCCTTGGTTGGTTCTCATTTAGAAAGAAGGCACAAAGTGCCCATCTTGACATTCAACAAGTTGGTCACCACCTGTAAGTTTTTCTAATTTAGCTTCCAAAAAATTAAGATTCTGGTTGAGCAAGTCAAAATGGGCTCGTGATTCAGTGAGAATCATTTCTCCCTGCCTAGAGATCAATCTTATAGTAAATTCCATGGAAACTGGTAGTTAGGCTAAATAGAAATTGTCATCCTCATTCTCAAAGCTCTGATGTTTCTCCATTATATTGGTTGCAACATATTTTTTCGATTCTCCCAGAAAAAATGAAAACCAGACTATGAGAGAAAAGATCATAGCTCCTCCTCTTATAAGCATACAATTGTGCCTTCCTCGAATGAGAATCCTCCCTACGCTTTCAATGCCACATTATTTTCCATGCCAACACCAAACATAAGAATCCAAAACCATAATTCTCAATTTAAAAATTGTGATTTAATCCATTAATGTCAGCAAGGTTAAGTGTGTTTCCTAAATATCAACTGCAAATTTACTAATTCTAAGCCTTCTATAATATCCCCCAATACACCTCGTGTAAAAATACATAAGTTTAGAAAAAATTTACAAAATTTACTAGCATGTAACATTCTGAATCACTTATTCCATATTCCTTAACTGGCCATTAAAAAAAATCATTGTCATTACATAGAATAACTTTACAAATTGAATAGCAAGTCACATAACGAACAACCATTGTTGCAACATATTAACATAAAGTGTTGTAATATTACATCGTTGTCATTGTCCATTTCATTACACCAATTAATCATATATTTGATCATGTAAGTGTCAATGTCATGCAAGGGAACAACATCATTAGAATGAAACAATAGGAAAACACATCAATGGACACCAATATACCCTGGAAACCATGAAGGGAAAAAAAACAAATGTTTATTCTATTAAGCATTTCATGAGGGTGTTCATTGTTTGGTCAATTTAGAGTGTCCTAAATTGCTATATTAATTGTCAATCCGGGAGTCGTAAACTGTTGAAGTGAGGTGCACTATATGTGCAAGATAACCCATTTCTTACTTATTGTCATTTTTTGTTTTCATTTTGTTTTTGGGTTTATCTTCGTTGATTTCCTAATGTGAGATGGAAATTCTAAAAGACAAGTATGGATCTAAATGTTCAAGGCAATGATGTCCTTTAAAATGATTTCCAAAACTTCAAACTTTTCAAAAAGGTTTTAAAACATGCAATGATGAAATTAATTCCTAAAAGAAAATGAAAATGTGCCACTATTCTAATTAAACAAACAGTGAACTATTGATCATGAAACCCATTATCCTTGCTGCTGTCTAAATACAAAAGAAACTGTACTCAAAGAAATCCAAAAATTGCAAGTAAAGTAGAGCTAAAATCAAATTACATCAACTCATATTCTGACCCCTCACCATTAGTCTCGCTATGGCTTTCGGAGGTAATCATAAACAACTTGAGCAATCTGATATTTAATTTGCAGAAAAATAAACTAATATCAAATTACACACTCATACTTCAATCCCTCACCATTAGTCTCGCTATGGCTTTTGGAGTTAACTGATAATGACATGAGAAATTCAATAACTAACTTGCAAAAAAATAAACTAATATCAAATTACACATTCATACTTCAATCCCTCACCATTAGTCTCGCTATGGCTTTCGGAGGTAACTGATAATGACATGAGAAATTCAATAACTAACTTGCAAAAAAATAAACTAATATCAAATTACACACTCATACTTCAATCCCTCACCATTATTCTCGCTATGGCTTTCGGAGGTAACTGATAATGACATGAGCAATTCAATAACTAATCTAACTAATAAAGCCAATGAACAAAACCGAAATAAACAAAACGGTGCTGGAATTAAAAACTAAGAAAAATAAATCAGCAGAAAGACAAGACTGATTCCATGTCATTAGTCATTGTGGAAACTATATGCAAATGCCCAGGCTGCCTACTGTAATCTGGAACAAACACATTGATCAATTAACAATAGTATAAAGCATGTAAAATTATGAACAGAAGTAAAACGTTAATACCATAAGAAATGCAATATATACATGTGAATAACTATGGCATAATGAACGTAAGGAAACACAACATGAAACTATACAGCAATAAACAAAACCTCGGCGTGTGCAGGGGCCCTCTGCACAACTTCGGGCAACAACTATCAACCACTAATTGTGCTTATAAATAGAGTCTTCTCATGTATTCAAAATGCAGTCATAACAATGAAACAATGTCACGGCATAATGGGCTTTCTTAACAGCAAAATTACATTACCAAGACTAACTCCTATGCGTATGGAAACACATTATTTATAGCAAACATTTACATAAGTAATTTCCTAAAAACTGCGCTGATAGAGGACACGTGAAGAACAATGTCCATGGATCTAGCATCATGGCTGCCGTGATGATTAAATCTATTGAGGGCGGTTATTGGATTCGGCTTATGGAGCAGTCCACATGTGTTGATATGTCCCCAGAAATATAGGAACGACCACGCAAGTCTTCATGTGCTTAGAAACAGAGTTTTGTCACCGTAGGACTCTTATGTTGACCACCGCTTGACCACCGTTGACCATGGCCTCTTTTGATGAATTCGACTGAGCCAATAGGACTTGGTCCATGTCCACGTCATTTCCAACTTGCCCATGTGGCTCGATTTTCCTGAAGACACCTGCAATATAAACTTTAACAAAACGGTTGCAGAAAGTTGCACTGGTTGCGGAAAGTGACAAGATTCCGCAGCTCAATGAGAAAAAATCTAATTCAAACAGCAGACACAAAACATAGTTAGGAAACCACTTTATGTGCTCTTTTAACTCAATATGCAATGATGTTGACAGATTAGGAGGTCTAGGTAAATGGAAAAAGTCTAGAAAGGTGTATAGGAAAGATGCAAGTTTGGGGCTCAACATTCACCCCTCACTCAATGGTTGTAAAGGAGTCTATCCTTTAACCATTGTCAAAAATATTACAAAGAAATATCATCTTAAATTCAACATAAATTGATAGAAGCTATTAGATTAATCATGATATCATTTACACCACAGTTCCTCGAACATCATGTCTTTGTGGTTTGATTGTTCCCTGTAGTAGATTACCATGTGCTTAACAATACCTCAACCTACATGGACCATTAGTTCATTTTCTGCCACAAGGTTAAACATAATCCATCTTTCACATAAGACATAGTCCATTCCTGCAATTACTACCATAACCAACTCTCACATCATGATTATAAAATATTTATCAAACCCAAACATAATCCATCTTTCACATAAGACATAGTCCATTCCTGCAATTACTACCATAACCAACTCTCACATCATGATTATAAAATATTTATCTTTTACTAGTTATGCCTCAAACACCTTTTCATGTGCATAATTAAAACACGTATAAAGTATTGAGACATGCCTCTTTATTAACACTGCACATGCATTAATTAAAAGTACATAACTACCAAGACATGTCTATTTACCTTTACACAGGTATGGTTATGACATGTCGGTCCATCTCTAACTCACATGCATAAGGTAAAATAATAAAGATTACCAAGACATGCTCACTTTTCCATACACATGTATCATGAGAAAGGGAAACATTTACGTTCTATTTCTATCCACAAGAACACAGTAGTATTTTAAACAACCTCCACGGTTATCACCATCTCTTCGCACACAATGAGGGAAATCTTTCCAAAGACAAACATTGCACTAACTATCATTTCTTTGCACAAGAAACATTATTTTCGAAAATAGCAACCATCACAACTACCCATATTTGTTGTAAATGAAAACTAACACATTAGCTATTATCTTTGTGCATGCAAATATACATTCATTTTAAGAAGATTATCACAATCGCTATTATTGTTTTCACATACAAACAAATTCTTCTCAAGAAATCTAACACAATAACTCTTCTTCATGTACATGAAAATACATATTCACATATTCTTTTTATGAAATCAAAGACAATAGTTATTTTCCGTGAGTACACCAAGACATAATCTTTTCATGAAAACTAGCATGCACAAGACTCATATGAAACCTTTTAACAAAATAACCTTGACTCTTATTTCATGCACAAGAATTCATATGATTTATTTTCCAACCATGAATAATATTTTATGCAAACGAAATTCATATGCATTTTTTTTGTACATCTAAATACATATTTCATTTCCAAGATATCTAGAAAATTAGTTGTTCTTTTGCGGATGTAATACATACTTATCTTTAAAGAAAATATAACTCAATAAATATTTCCTTTTGTATATACATTAAACAAGTTTTGTTTTCTAAGAGAACTAAAGAAATAGTTGTTGTTTCTATGCATATGAATATGTGTTCTTCTGCAAGCAAAGTAGCTAGTTTCTATGTGCAAAATTGGCACATATTCAATTTCAAGAAATAAACACATATTATTTTCCAAAAGAAAATACCACATCTTATTATCTCTACCCATGATAATACATGTAAATATTTCCATGATAGTTACCACCAACAATAATAAAAGCAAGCTCTAATGCAGACCATATAATAATAACCACCGACATCTAAACAAAAACAAGGAAGAGAGGGCTTAATACCCTTATCCACATGCCCCATCTTTATGCATGGCGATTGAAAATGAGTAGAATACTTACTTGGCAGAGCAAAGAAAACACAAAGTCGATGGGGAAAACCCTTTCTATACAATGAGTTTCCCATTCATCTACCAAAATAACAAGCATGCATGTGAAAGTCCCTCTTCTAGTGGTCAAGATTCTCTAGTGGTGGAGCGAGGTTGAGAAATTAAAAAAAACATGCTAACAACAATAACAAGTAGACAATTGCAGCTCTCAAAAGGTATGTCAAGTATTCACTCATTAGCAGTGAAATTTTTCGAACCCTAATTTAATGCAACGACCAAGATCCTTCATAGCTCCCCTCACATGGTAACAACGTAGGAGGAAACACTTGATGATCCAAGATGCCAAGTAATTAGTTGCTCCTATCATGCACACCAAGATTTTTGTGTCTGTTGTGCTAATGTTGTTCCTCACTCTGGCTTGAGCCATATCCACATTTTTCTAAAAATATTGAAAAAATAATACCCTCTATATGGCTTTTGTTTCTTGAGTAAAACATATTTCTATCCCTAACTTGCAAATAATTCATAGTTTCCATATGGTAGCAGCAATTGTCTGGAAACCTAATTAATTCTTTGTGACTCTCAACATATTAATAAATGATAACTATATATATATATATATATATATATATATATATATATATATATATATATATATATATATATATATATATATATAGAAGTTAAAGATTTTATTTCTAGTAAATACCATTAAATAAAACAATAATGTTTTTATCTATAATCATAAGCATTTACAGCTACAAAAGTATTTAATTTTTACTTTAAATCACTTAGCCATTATTCAATTTCATAGAAACAAAAACAAAGTCTATATATTAACTTATTGTTACTTGCCAATTACTCTTGAAAATCATGGTCACTTTACGCAATAATTTTAATTATAGGTGGTTTATGAATTGTGGCAATCACTTTATGAGAGTTTATCATCCCAACAAAAAGTACCTCGGGTGGTTTAACAACCTCCATCGCAAGCACTCCATAGCATGTGACCAACAAATCCAACATAATCACAGTAATCACAACATTTTCAATCAAATGATATTCACAATATCATAGTACTGCAAGTACTAATAGAGCACTTAGCTCTCCAGTCATTGAAATGATCAAAGTATTCATAATTGCACCAATTGCATATTGTCTTAACCCTCGCTAAAGACATCCACAATATTGGTAATACAATAGAGGGACTACACTTCCAATGGTTCCTTCCCAAGAACTAGGGTCATTTCCTGTTAGGATGTACATAAATTCTTACACAATTGAATAAAAAAAATTCATTTTAACACATCACTTACTTGGTTAGTTAAATTGGTGTGCTAAGAAAGCCATGGTGGGTAAAAAATGCTCCTCTCAACCAATGAGAATTGGTTTCTGCTAACCAAATTGAACCAATTTCACATCTAAGAAAATTCCCTAGCACATACCACACTTGGTCTAACATGGGATTCCACTTGGCAGTGTCCTTCTTATTCCTACCATAGTGTCATGTCTTGAGGAATTAGCCCAACAACTAACTCTTTTGGACTCCTCCAACAAGCTCCAAAACCAACAAGGTTGCCTTAAGATTTTCGCCTCTCACCATCTTGGCCAAATTTTTCCCCTTACCGAGATCATCTATCTCTAGGGAAAGGAAATCCAGGTTCACAACTGCCTCTGCTCATGGCCCTCCTTGAGCCTTTTCATCTATTTTATAACTCTCTCGGATGTAATATTCTCTTTTAGCGCCTTTTCCCGTTGTAATTTACATAACCGACCATATGAACATTAACATTAAAGCATAAGGAACATGTATGTACATCATCTATTCATACTTGTCCCTTGGCATGGGCTACATGATCTGTAAAGGTAAATTTGACAAGAAATCATGACTGACATCTCATGTCATATAGATGGTATTCATTACATAATAATTAACATGTAATTTAGAAAAACATTGCTATATCTTCTATGCAGAAATATTGCATATCATAATGATAAACATTATACCTTTATATTTGCAATTGCAAATCACATTGCAGCATTTTACCTTTCATCGTGCTAGTATTAAATTTTTCCCTATTTCATTACACTAGAAACATTAGTCACTCTTGTTATAGAAAAAACCATACCTTCTACAAAATATTATTATTTACAACATATCTTGTCAATTTTACTTTGCAAATGCATCAATATTCTCAATATTTCGACAATGTAGAAAGACATTTGTCCTATCCATATTTCATAAACCTCTTCTAGGCTCTATATATAAGAAAATTAAAACAAATTTCCATGAATTTGTTTTCAACAACAACAATTAAGGAAATATGACTTTCAAAAATACCATAGTCACTAATTCATGCAAGATGACATCCATTTATGCATATGTATCTAATCAACAATCCTTCGGCAACATTGAAGTCAACCATACACACTTTCTTGGTTTAAAAAATTAGTAATGCCAACAGATTCAAAATGTCATCCAAATTTTAGTTTAACAATGTTGATGAAGACACCACATGTCCACAACATAATGGACTTAACTAATTAGGTTTAATATGTAGTGTCACCACAATATTCATATGTATTGGATTAACATATTTTTTAGATGTAGGATGCATACGAGCTAACATCATCATTGAGTCATAAACTTATAAAGTTGTGAAGTTTGAACAACATAATCAACAACATCTTATTACCACTAGTTCTATCATTAAGTTGGTCAAACTTACATAATCCATTTCATCTCATGCATTATAATACTATCAAATAACCTTGAATGCTCTGATTAAAACAATTATCATTTATGCATGTTCATATGCAAAGCCATCACCCTATTCCATTTATATTTTTATTATTGACATAATAATGCATTTATATTGAATCAATAACTTAAATACACTACTGCTATCATGATCTATGTTCTTTGTGGCATTCAAGAACTTACAGTCATATTTATGCATTGTTAAAAAAATATCTACTTTTGTAGTCATCATAGTTTCTTGCATACTATATTATTATGCATGAAATCCTATAAAAAGCTTTACTCAAACAAAAACACTAATTCACCGTTATTACTTTGAGTGTCAATAAAAATTATTGTAGCAATCCAATCAACCCCAAATTCAACAGTGTATTGACACCATTATGAATTTTTCAATATACCTTTGAGGATAAGTTTAATAGTTAGTCATGTGATACTAATTCATGAAAGGTAGTGCAATATACTAAATAGTCAATGCTACCAACCATGATAAATTCAATCAAAATCCATGAGGCTTCTTTCAATGTATCTTTAAAACATTCTACTATCATTTTCAAGGATGACCCCCTAACCTTTCTACATTCCTTCACTGCCACACAAAAAATACATGGATCCATTCTTTTCTTACAAGAACTGCATTGTAAATCTAATTATATTTCTCTAAATGCACCATTAATCATTATTATAATAGTATGCATGCAAAAGTTAGTCGTTAATTCACACTATTACTCACTATAGTGTGAGTATTCAGAATTTTTCATGATTTAGTTACAATCGATGCCAAAAAATTCCTTATTGTATTTTATATGCATAAAGATTCAAATTCCATAAGCACATTCATTAAAGCAGACATTAACACATATCATTCTTTAATGCCGTTAGTAACACCATCATGCATCTCATATCAAATGCAGTCAATTTCATATATTTCCATGGAATTTTCATTCATTTCATACCTGAACTGATATCCATTAGCATCATAGCTCTACTTCTTTTCTACTTATGGATTCCCAAAAGGTATGAGTGTTGCAACCTTTCACTTTGATATTACTTGTAACATCCTCTGGTAAACCTCGTTTAAAAATACATAGGTTTATAATTTTTTTACGAAATTTACAAGGATGTAACATTCTGAATCACTTATTCCATATTACTTTACTAAGCATTAAAATAAAATCATTGTCATTGCGTAGAGTAACTTTAGAAATGGAATAGCAAGTCACATAATGAACAAGCATTATTTCATCATACATAAAGTGTTGTAATCACTATTATCATTTTCCATTTCATTAGACCAATTAATCACATATTTGATCATGTACATGTCAATTTCATGCAAGGGACCAACAATATTAGAATTTCACATTAGGAAAACACGTCAATAGACACTGATATACTCTAGAAACCCTTAAGGGAAAAACCAACAATTGTTTATTTTATTAAATGTGTAGTGAGGGTGTTCACCCCTCACTTAATCACTATAATGGAGTCCATCCCTTGAACATTGCTAAAAATATTAAAAGAAATATCATCTTAAATTCAATATAACTAGCTAGAAACTATTACATTAATCATGATATCATTTACCCCACAGATCCTCGAATATTGTGTCTTTGTGGCCTGGTTGTTCTCTGCATTAGAATATCATGTGTTTAACAATCCCTCAATCTGCATGGACAATTAGTCTATTGCCCTCCATAAGGTTAAACATAATCCATCATTCACATAAGATACAGTCCCTTCGTATAATTACTACCACCAATGACTCTGACATCATGATTTTAAATATTTTTCAAACCGAAATACGAATTATTTACTAGTTATGCCTCAAACATCTTTTCATGTGCATAATTAAAACACATACAAATTATTGAGGCACACCTCTTTATTAACACTGCACATGCATTAATTAAAAGTACATAACTACCAAAACATGTAAATTTATCTTTAGACATGTATGGTTATGACACATGTTGGTCCATCAATAACTCACATGCATAAGGTAAAATACATAAATATTACTAATGAGCCTCACCATTGGATAATTATATGGACCTTAATACACCTCTAGCTTACTAAAATCAACTCTTCTCATAATTCGTTACATGTTTTAATTATATTTTGGTTAATGAGATGAGTAAAAGTAAGATGTTATGTATAGTGGGTAAATTTGCATTGATTACAGGTTTTTGGGAGAAAATCATGGCAATTTTGGCTAATTAAGGTGCACGAACTCAAATGAGACAAGAAGGAGAGATTATAGGAGATGGATCTTCCTCATTAAATCCTCCCTCATTTGAATATCTCTCAAATCAAATCACACTAGCTCGGAGTTGCAAGCAGCTGAATCATGGAGATCATGGGCAGCCGAGCCAGTGGCAATAGAGAACCAGTTCATCTTGAGTTTGGCAGCCAAGCCTCCCTGGATTTAAGGAAGTTGTTGGAGATTTCAGCTATATAAATAAGGAGGCCTAGAGCCTTATTAGGATTCATATCTTTTATGTAAGAGCACTATGTATTTTCGAGTTAAAGGATTGTGGCAAAAAATTGTTATGTAATTTTTGTTATGATAATGAGAATGAGAATTTCCTTAATCCACCACTAAGTTGACTCAGAGGGCTGAAGCTCTTGGATTAGGGCCAAACCCTAGCAACAGAGGTTCCTCTTATTGTACTTGTATGCTTAATTTATTTCATAGATTAATTATTGAATTGATTTTGGCATTATTCCATTGCAACTAGTAGTGAATTTGATTAGTTTGCTTCCATTTGTGCATAACTTTGGCAGTGGCTTTAGAAAAATAAATGAATACCAAAAATGCTAATAGCAGGTGGATTTGGCCTCATTCCTCCCTTTAGGGACCATGGTTTGAGAAAAATCTCCTATTCAGCCCCAAAAAGACAGAATTTTGATTTCTTATGGAATTTAGGGTTTTCTACTAATTAGACCAGCATATTTTCAATTTTCAGGAATAAGTTTCAATTGTTATTTCTGATATCTCTAGCTTTATATTAGATCTCATGGTGTTTCAAAATATTCTACAATTATTTCCATGCATGAACTATAGAACTAAATAATGGAATTATGTTTTCTTATGTTGATTGGAAATCTTTCTTGTTTGACATGATCCATGGGTAAATGATAGTGATGTATGTATTGCAGGAGATTCAATAGTGCAAGAAGATCTCATGTCAGTAGCCCCAGCCTAACCTCATTCATCCATGATCACCAACAACCACTAAGTCCATCAACCAATTCATCATTTCCTAAGAACAACTTTCCAGGTTTGTTGAGAAAATCCAACCATCTCACAAACTTTGGTTTGAGCTCTAAGGAAGTCCTAGCCACTCCCTTGCCTTATTTATTCCATCATTCACCTTCCCTAAGCCTTATACCACCTTCCAAATCCATCCTTGTGCTTTCGGACGGATCTTGTAGGAATATAGGGGATCCTGTAGGAGCATCAGGACATCCTGTAGGAGCATTTAGACATCTTGTAGGATGACCTGTAGTGGCCTGTTTTGAGGCCGATTTGAGGAAAATGCATCTATTAAGTTAAGAGAAGACCCTTGTTTTCCTCCTAAGATATCTGACCCTTAACAACCATCTCTAACCCACCTGCCATACCACCAAGAATATTTAGCATTCATGTTTTCACAGAAAAAGGACAAAAAGGAAAAAGGAGTTATTGTGTTCAATCATATGCATAGTAGTAAAGTGTTTGATTATCTCATATTGCATGCCTAGGATAGTTAGGATTACACACATGTTAGATTAAAATTATTCTGAAACAAGGTATCTTCACAAATAGTTAGATAAGTGGTGTGTTTAAAGCATTTACTTCAGTCTTTCATTACTGCAGTAGATAATGTTGCAATTCTCTCAATTAGGGTAAAATTCCCCTTTCTTCATTGGTAATCAAACTTCTTCTAAATTAATAGAAGGTTGGTTTGAGAAACCATAGTGGTCTATCACCATCTCAGCAGTGACAAAGAGTGGAACCATTTCACCTGTTTGTATATACATCACTGTCACTTCCAATTTTGTACGAACCCTGGGTTGATAAAGTAAAGTTGGTAGCCCCAAGAGTTGCAGCATTCTTGCTGCAATACTAGTGCTCATCACTTTTTGGCGTCGTTTCCGGGGAGGTGTCTGAGTAGATGTGATTTATTATTTATTTCTTCCATTTCTTATCTCTTTCATTCCACTATTAGCTTCATTTCTACAAAAGTGACTATAATATTGCTTTCCTTTCCTTTCCATTCTGCAAGTAAGATTTCATTCAGTAGATAGCTCCATTAAATTTGTTATTTCAATTCTGCAATTAGTCTTAAAGCTTGAAAAAAAACAATTCTTTCATGCTTCGTAGGAATAGGGATCACTTAGGAAAATTTCTTCCAAATACCCCCACCACTTCAAACAGCCAACCTTCCCTCTTCTTTAGTGGTTTTGAATTGGAGGACCCCTTAGGCGAGCAACCAAAATTTTTTGAAGAGCCTCCAAGGGGAGAAGAAGAAGGAGAAACCATTCCAACTGACCAAATGGATGAAAATAGAAATGACAGAGGAGATAGAGAAATAATTGAGGGTGCTCTTCCCATCATAGAAACCAATGGGGATGCCAAGATGAAAAAACATAAGCCCCTCTGCTCTTCCTCACTTCCATGGCCTAACCTCGGAAGATCTAGATACTTTCTTGTTTGAGTTCAATGTCATATGAAGAACTTATGATTACACCAATGATTATCAAAAGTTGAAATTATTCCCATCCACTCTCAAGGATGAAGCTTTGCGTTGGTTCATAGGTTTACCTAGGGATAAAATCACCACCTGGGCTCAGATGCAAGAAGCCTTCAACAACAAGTACTGGGACTACTGTATGTCCAAAGACATTAAAGAGGAAATTTTTAGAATGATCTTAGGGCATGATGAGTCCTTAGAATATTATGAGGAAATATTCTAGCTTAGCTACAAAAGGGCCAGGTGCACACTTGATCTTGAGCCACTAAAGCTAGGCATACTCAGGGGGATTATGGAAGATCTTCTATATACCCTAAACCTGCTAAGAGGAGGGGACATCTACTAGCTACCCTATGAAGATATCAAGCTGTCTTTAAGAACCATTCTAGAGCGGCTAGGAAAATGGGTAGGGGTAGTCAACCAATGGCCAACTCATCCTCTTCCAACACATCCATAAAAGGTGAAATTGGAAATCTACTGGAAGATTTCAAGAGTGAAATGCTGCAAACCATTTCTCTATAGATGGACACTATGCGTATCAAGAGAATGCAGGAGGAAACAGAGAGAGAATTAGCCATCTTCTACCCCAGATGCACAAGGAGGCACCCTAGGAATGAATGTCCATTAAACCTTATAGAGATATGCTCGGTCTATGAAGAAAACCTCTCCACAGACAAGTGCCCTTCTCTACCTGGACTAAAAGATGTGTATCAGGGAACTAAAGGGGTGTCTAAACATATTCGCTACATAAATCGAAGGAGGCCTCATGGACCTCGACTGTACTAGTAGGGCATGCAAGTGTCATCCTATGCATATTACAACCCTAACCAAAACACATCCATTCCCTCTTAGGGACCCCCTACTCATCCCTCCTGGTCTACGCCTTCTCCTTGGTCTTTTCCACCACTGTATCATTCCCATCTGACCAACTAACCATTTCAGCCATATGCTCCTCCACAACCTCAGTGGAATGCACCACCCCAGGGGTGGAGGCCCCCATACCATAATGCTCCAACTTTATTGCCTTCACCTCCTACTCAACCACAACTTTTACACCTTGCTCCACCTAAAAATCCTCATGTGTCTGCCCAACCAAATCTGAACCTGAACAACAGATAGGCATAACAAGTATGCAGTGGAGAGACATCCTACCCTTTTTATGCTGTGGAAATTCAGGAAATCAACCTGAGGTCTGGGAGAGTACTCCCAGACATCCAACCTCCATCTCCACCAAGGGAGAGTGGGGAAGAAGGAGAGGAAATTATACCTAGAGTGAATCCACCACCCTTTCCCAAAATATTAACTCATCCAGTCCAGCCTACCCCAGAAGAGAATGAACTTCTGGGTGAACTGAAAAATCTATGTGCGAAAATTCCACTTCTCCAAGCCATTAAGGATGTAACTATTTACAACAAGCTGATTAAAGAGAAGTGTTTCAAACATCCAGGGAGGCAAAAAATCGACACCCCTACAATTAATGTCATTGGACAACTGTCTGAGTTAATGTTGGGGTAGGTAATTTGCCCAAAGTATTTAGACCCTGGAAGCCCTGTAGTAGATGTGCACATCAATGGCACCATTGTCCCACACACCTTGATTGATCTTGGGGCTACCATTAATGTAATGACTAAGGACACCATGCTCAAGCTAAAGCTCTAGGGTTAATTAAGAAAGACCACAACAATCTTGCAGCTTGCAGACCGTTCCATAGTGACCCCCGAGGGGATTTTTAAGGATGTGATGGTATCCATTGACTCCTGGGAGTACCATGTCGACTTCCTGGTTCTTCAACCTAAGGCCAAGCTTAATGGTTATCCTATCATACTTGGGAGGCCTTGGTTAGCCATTGTCGATGCCTACGTCAACTACAGGGTTGGAAACATGACTATGAAAAATGGGCATCTATCCAAGCAGTTGATATTGTACCCTCCTGCTTAGCCATCTTTAGAACATGATTTACCTTTATGCATGGAAGAGGAGGAAGAAGATGAAGTTTACTCAGCCCAACTCTATAGCCTAGAAACTGCCATGGGAGGAGGACAACCTGATGAAGATGACTTGATTGAACACATCCTCCAAAATCCAACTCCCAACACCTTGTCCTTAAATGAAGATGTAAAGGAAACCAAGAGAAACCATTAGATTGATCTATGCGTAGCTAATTCAAACCCTACTCGTGTCAAGACAATAAAATTCAGCCCTAAAAGAACTTTGAAAATCAACCCCTCTTTCTGTACACCAAGAAGAATAATTGTGCAACATGCTAAGGGAACATTTGGATGCCTTTGCTTGGAATTATAAAGAAATGAAGGGAGTGCACCCCTCATTGTGTACTCACCACATTTATATCAAATAAGGTTGCAAACTAGTCCGACAACCCCAAAGGGGAATGAATCCAGCTCTCAAGGATATAGTGAAAGAAGAATTGCAAAAGATGTTGGATGCAATATTCATATACCCTATCTCGGACAATGAGTTGGTTTCTCCTTTGGTGTTGGTTCCAAAGAAAAATGGGAAGTGGAGGATTTGTGTTGATTACAAAGAATTAAACAAAAAAACAAAGAATGACCATTTCCCTCTACCTTTCATTGACCAAGTATTAGATGGCCTAGCAGGGAAAAAGTTCTTCTCTTTCTTAGATGGGTTCAGTGGATAAAATCAAATCCAGATTATCCCTGAGGACCAAGATAAAACCACCTTCACCTGTCCTTAGGGTACTTTCGCTTATAGGGTCCTTCCTTTTGGCCTATCCAATGCCCCTGCCACTTTTGAGAGGGCAATCCTAAGTATCGTTTCCGAGCTAGTCCATGATGCAGTGGAAATTTATATGGATGACTTTACACCCTATGGGTGTGACTTCTAGGAGGCTCTCTCTAACTTGGGTAAGGTGTTGAACAAATGCACTGAAATGAACCTATCCCTTAGTCCTGAAAAATGTGAGTTCTTGATGACTCCAGGGACTGTTCTAGGTCACTCAATATCCGAGAAAGGATTTTAGGTTGACCCAAATAAGATAGCCATCATCCAAAAGGTCCCATCTCTACAAAAAAGGTAGATGTCAAAAGTTTTCTAGGTTTAGCGAGATACTATAGGAGATTTATAAAAGACTTCAACAAGTTAGCTTCTCCATTATTTGGGTTATTGGCCAAGGACTCCAAATTTGTATGGTAACCAAGTTGTCAAGAAGCGTTGGACACCCTAAAGGACAAGTTGACTACTGCACCTATTCTCTGAGGCCCAAATTGGGCTCTTCCTTTCCATATACAAGCTAATGCCTCTCACAAGTCCATAGGAGCAGCTCTAGGCTAGCTATATTCCAAGGTACCTTATGCCATTTACTTCATTAGTAAGAATCTGTCAAAACCTGAGCTGAACTACACAGTGACTGAAAAAGAGCTCCTAGTTGTTGTGCATTCATTGAATAAATTTAGGAATTGCATTACTGGTTACGAGACATTTGTACATACTAACCATGCTGCAATTAAATACATGATGAATAAACTAGATGTAAATGCCTAGATTATTAGATGGTTACTTTTATTGCAACAATTTGATTTAACTATTATTGATAAGCATGGTAAGGAGAATGTTGTTGCATATTTTTTATCCAGATTGACTTTGCTTGTAGGGGAGGAAGGAATGGTTGATGATCAGTTACCAGATGAACACTTATTCTCCATTTCAGTTCTCTCTCCATGGTTTTCTGACATAGAAAATTACTTGGTGTCTACACAGTTTCCACCAAATTTGTCCTCCAAGGAAAAGAGAAATATTGTAATGAAGAGCGCCCCATTCACTCGGATTGGGGCAACCTCTTCAAACTAGGCCTAGATAAAATTCTGAGAAGATGTGTAAGGGAGGAGGAAGTTTTTGACATCCTTATGACCTATCATGATGGGCCTTATGGAGGTCACTTTGCAGCCAAAAGAACAAAATTCAAGGTACTACAAGAGGGTTATTACTAGCCCACTCTTCACTAAGATGTGAGGAGATATACTAGCCAGTGTGATCGGTGCCAAAGTATGGGGAAACCTACCCCAAGGGATGAAATGTCTCTACAACCTCAAGTGACTTTCGAGCCATTTGACAAGTGGGGCATGGATTTCATTGGACACATTTACCCTCCATCCAGGAAAAATTAGTACATCTACACTGACTATTTAACCAAGTGGGCTGAAGCCATGGCCATCAAAGCAACAACAAAAGAAAAAGTGGCTAAATTCTTAAGGGAAAATGTATTTTATAGGTTTGGGTACCCTAGAGAATTGGTCACTGATCAAGCCAATCAATTTACATCTCACATGATTGAAATTTTTTTAATCCAACACAAGATCAAGCACAAAACATCCACACCTTACCACCCATAAGATAATGGGCAAGTGGAGGTAACCAACAGAGAGTTGGAAGGCATTCTGACCAAGGTGATTAGCAGCAGCAGAAAGGATTGGGTAGATAGATTAGTTGAGGCCACTTGGGTCTACAATACCACCTAGAAGACCACCATTGGATTCACTCCTTATGAGCTGGTCTATTGGAAGGAAGCCCTGATGTCCATTGAATTTGAATACAACACCTTAAGAATGGAAGCACAACTGAATCTAGATATCACTAGGGCACAACAAGAAATTTTTCTCCATCTGAATGGGTTAGATGAATTTAGGATGCAGACCCTCCTACACACACAGGTGACGCAAGTTTAGAGGAAAATTTGACATGACAGGAATATAAAGGACAAGCAGTTTCAAGAAGGTGATTGGGCTTTGTTGTATGATTCCAAGTACAAGGATTTTAAAGGCAAGTTGAGGACTAGATGGTTAGGGAATTATGCCATAGAAAAATGTCATGATAATTGTTCAGTACACATAAGAACCATTGATGTAGAGGTTATCCCTTTACTTGTCAATGGGTACAACTTAAAGTTCTACAAGAAGACCTTATCGAAGAAATACTTCATCAATGGAATCAACAAGACAGTGATGGTGGTGGAGCAAGTCTCAGCTTCCAGCCCGTCAAGTCCCTGGAAAAAAAAAAGGAGAGAGACTTAGGTTAAAACCTCCATGAGGCACCTGAGTCCCACTGTGGGGTTGAAAACCTATTGAGGAGACCCAATGGTGTTGACAAAAAAATAAAAATATAAATATCTCTAGGTGAAAACCTCTTCTGAGGCACACAGGGCAGGGAGCTAGGATGAAAACCTCCTTGGAGGTAGACTAGTTGTTTTCACAAAAGAAAAAAAATAAAAATAAAGTAATTTTTTTTTGGAAATGTTGTTTGCAGGTCAGAAAAGGAGAATAAGCTCAACTTGCGAGGAATAGAAGGGCCTACAATATCCATATTTCAATCCCTCCATCTCATATTCTTCATTATCTCATCCATTCTTCCATTCATGAACTCCTCCAGCTCAGTTTACACAGGCTCTGTGTTTTCTATAGGATTCCCTGTAATCCTACAGGTTTCCTTGTAAACCTATAGGAGTTCCCTATAGGAATTACAGCGGCCTTAAAATCCCAAGAAAAGTGATCTTAGAGCAAGGGGATGACAAGCCTGTGTCTAAAAAAATAAACATTCACTCCACCACATCATCTCCATGCCTTCCATCACCATATTACCCCTGCATCCATCCAATAAGTCAATTCAATATATATATATATATATATATATATATATATATATATATATATACAGTTTTCAAAAAGAAAAAAAAAACAAATAGAAGAGGAAGAGAAGGAGGATAGAGGGACAATACTTGAAGACCACAACTCTCACCTACCATTCACTACAACCCTTCTCTACTCATGTCAACAACCCTCATGCTCCAGAAGTGAGAAAAAGTATGAAAGTTTAGGGGAGAGGTAGCTACAGGACATCCTGTAGGTTTCCTGTAGGAAATCCTGTAGCAACCTATCCCACAAAGGAAACTTCTCAGGGTTGCATCCATCTTCAGCACAAAGATTCCAAGGTTGAGGAAGCTCCTCCAGAGCTCAGCAGCAGCAACAATATCACCACATCACTCTCCAGCACTTGCACATCAAAAGAAACAAGCATCAAAAGAGGCCAATACAAAGAAGGATATGCAGCAAATACATAGCATAGGAAATCATTCTCGAGCATGCATCATCATCAAAGCATCTTATCCACAGGTATGTCATCTTACTCATGGTCTCTCATTAGTATGATATTATTAAAACTATAGGATTATGTAAGAGTTGGGTTTATAAGCAGAGGTGGTCAGTTAACTTGGCCACCTTCGGCCAGTCAACAAGGAGAAAACAGTTAGACCACTCCACATGTGGCAGCAGTGAAATTAGAAGAAAAATGAGATAAGGCCAAAAATGGTTAATTTACGGAGGAATTAAGTGGGAGATGATTACTAGGTATGGTGGAATGATGGACTTATAGTGGGCCAATGGTCCAAAAGGAGGTTCTCGTACTTAGACAACCATCACACCATCCCACACGATCATCCATATAAGGAAATAAAACATTGATTCCCGTGCAAAGAGGGCATTAGAAATCTCAAGAATTCATCGAAAAGTGGTTGCTCTCGGCCTTCTTGAAGCAGCACCTACAGGAGACAGTTAACATTTTGCAACGCAGGAAACCTACAAGATCCTACAAGAAAACCTACAGGATACAGAGCATTTAATCTACAGGATTATCAATGGGCACTAAAGGGAGGAGAAATCAAAGGTTGTCCTCAACAGAATGAAACAAGTAAGGTAGGAGCTATACCTTCCATGTTTTCCTGTTAAAAAGAATGAAAATCATCATTTGATTAAGGAAATTACAGTCTAGGAGAATTGTATTGCAGAGTTAACACTCCATCCTCTCTCACCCACCAGAATTCTTGATTTATATTCATCCAAGCCTCCACAATTACCAGGGAAAAATGACAGGAGGTTTTAACAAGAGAGAACCCACAAACACAGTAAGGATCCACCAACATCCTCCTGTAGTAGAAATTTTCACAAGGCACCAATGGATGGGGTTCTTTGAGAGGATGAGAGGATATGATGATGAGGTGGCCAGAGACTTTTCTCTCTCACTCATACCCCTCACTAGGACCCATGCCACTACTGTGGTGAAAGGAATATCAGTAAAAATCACCCCTGAAGTTATAAGCGGAATCACTACACTCCCTTTAGGGTTACCTTGGTGTCATGCAGAAAGAGTCAATTTTGCGGACAAAACCGACCTCCCTAGAAACTAAGGCTTTTCTAGTGACAAACAAAACAATCAAGCACTATCTTTCCCTAAATATGCATTTAAAATAAAAGCAACCAGGTGTTTAAGGCTTACCTTTAGTCCAACGCTGTTTGTAGCAGCCAAGTCTCTTCGATCCAGATGAGCTCCTCTCCTTGAAGCCTGCATACACAAATAAGCAAACGATTACATAGCACCTGAATAACTCATATAATAAAACATATTCATCATAAAGACCAAGGAGTCTATGAAACAAATTATATATAACAACTTGTTGAGAAAAATGAACTTAATTGTATTAATTGGAAACAAAGGAAACCTTACAACCAACGCCTTGGTGTTGTGCAGGTCCCTCCCAGGGTCCAGCAAGAGTTCTCCTCTACTTTGATCAGCTCACCCACTTCCAAATGAAGCTAAGAAAGGAATGTGATCTCTCCTCTCAAGCTCTATAAGGGAGTCCTAATTTCAGCAGCATCTACCCTTAGGAATGTTCAGCTTTCAACCTCTTTTGCCTCTGGCCCAATGCCTGTATTTATAATGCTTTGGAGGAAGTTAAACAGGTCCACCATCAATGGGATAAGCCCCTCTTTCAAAGGGATAGCTCCCCTCTTCATGGGATAAGTTCCTCTTTCATTGGGATGCATGAACCATCTGGAGGCGCTCAATCCACGTCAAACCATCTTCTAGAATGCTCTAGAATCGACCGCAAGTAAGTTTTTTGAAGTAAAACTTGCGCCTTTTGACTTTTACAGGGGTACGCACCCACCCCTTTACAGACAGAGTGTACAAGTACGCAGGTATTATGTACTTGAGGTGCGGGCCCGCAGGTAAGAGTAAGAGAAAGTGCGGAACCACAGTTATATTGATTTTTTAAAGGCTTTCTCTCTTTTTTGGAGTTTGACATGAGGAGCAGAGGTATAAGACTTGCCAAGGAGGACAATATGGTTATTAATGGAGCCATACTGACTGCAAATAGTCATGGTGACAAATTTTAGTGTAACAGATTGCCCCCTAAAGTGCGAGGTCTGTAGTAGATCAGGGTTTTATATCATCTAGGAAGGGTGAAGCACTTTATCATTTCAAGGATTATCTTGTGGAGAGCCCAGTCGGAACCTGCAAATATTCAACACAAAATACATATATGAGATCATATCAGCGCTGAGGTAGGCATTCCCATACTCAGATCAAATACTTAACTAACAAACTAACTACTGCTCTGATATAGGAATGATTTCGCAATACATCATAATTATAGACATATGTAGACACAGTATGGACGCAGCCATCTGTTTATAATTAGTCTACTGTATAATGAATACAAAACTCCTCGCAACCTGGATGGCGGAAACTAGATCCAGGGTCTTCATTTCTGCTTCCCGAAATAGTACGATTCTATCCATGCGAATAAATGAGTTGATGTCGAACATGGTAGAAACCACTTGATTACCAGTCAATGATGTAAACTGTTAACAAGTGTGAGAGAGACCACCAGTGATGTTAATGGTTCTCAAAGTACCCAGTACAATCCATGAGATGTGAGTAGATGTTTTGATGTCGAACATGTCACGGAATCCTTCGATCGAAAGTCAATGATGTAAACTGTCGTCAAAGGCGAGAAACCTGCCATTGAGGCATGCAGATTTCAAGGTACTGATGATTCCTAGATCATCTTTCTAGATAATGTGCTGATGTCGATAGAAAGCGATCCGTCGTAGGCAAGCCCACAACACGAAATCATAGATCAAGTTGAAGAAATTTAGCTGTAAGGACTGACTCAGGGATGGTCAAGATGGATGACAGATATTTTGCAGATGAATGGCTTATTGGCAGTGACCTCTTGAACACATAACGACACAACTGATGGCTTGGTGACAATTGACCCAAAGTTAATACCCAGAAACCGGCTGAAGACTTTCAATGGGGTTTGATCAACTGTTAGGCAAAGGATTTCCCAACCCAGGTGAATAAAAGTGTCGTGTTCAAGAGTGGTTAGAAAGTATGACAAACAGACTCATTTTACTTTCCTTTCCCCCACCATTTCTGGCAATTACCTCTTTATTTTTTACAAGCTTGAGGAGGATAACATTTGCTTGATTATAAGCTCATCCTTCGGATGAGTCCAACTTAGTTTAGATTCGAACCCTAAGAAGGAGTGGTTCGTTCCTGTTTGTAATTGAACAGGTCCTTTACTGTGAAATTTTAACGAGTCCAGTATAGGAGAAACTCGGTGTTTTTCAATTTTAGAGAGTCTGAAAAACTTAAGAAGACTCTAGGGTTGACCTTTTTTGTAAATTTGTGTCTCCCAAGCCCGAAAAAGTATAAAATAATACTTGAGAGAACCGCTTGATCTTTACGACCAAGGAGTACTTTCATGATTAGTGTCTCTGATCTGAAATGTAGAAAGCGATCAGGGACACGTCGTTTTATTTCCAATATCGAATTTGAAACGACAAAAATCCGACAATCTTTTCATGTTTTGACGGTCAGAAAAGGGTTGTAAGAGGACTGTCTTTTTAATTTTGTTTTAACGAGTGTAAAAGAAACGCTCGGCAATCTTTTCATATTTTAGGAGTCAGAAAAGGGCTTAAAAGAGAACTCCAAGGTTTCACTTTTTCGTAAGTTTTAACGAGTTCGAAAAAATGATAAAAATGCACTCATGGTTTTCATTTTTGCATAAGTTTTAATGAGTTCGAAAAAATGATAAAAATGTACTCATATGGCCGACTTTCAATTTAATTTACGAGCAGGAAAAGACGGAAAGAACTCGGCATTTTCATTTTTTTTACGAGAATGAAAGATAGCAAAATAATCTCGGGACTTTCATGAGTTTAACGAGTCTTGATAATAACTGAAATTGACTCGAGATAGGTTTCATTTTTACAAAAGCTTGAAACAGAGAAAAACTATGCTTCAAAGTAGTTTCATTTTTACGCAAGCTTGAAACAGAGAGGAAACTGTGCTTGAAAATAGTTTCATTTTTACATAAGCTTGAAATAGAGATAAAACTGTGCTTGAAAATAGTTTCATTTTTACACAAGCTTGAAATAGAGATAAAACTGTGCTTGATGCCCCCTAAGCATAACTGCTAGAGCGCATGCCCCCCCAGCTTCATTTCATTCAACTAAGTACATTAATCAATAGCTGGATGGAATGAAGGTTTAGTTACGAGATCATTTGAAAGACTCGACCTAAAACTGTAAGAAAATTATGCAAAAAACTGAAATAACTAACCTAAATATACAACTTAACATTTATGAGATCTAGTCAAACTCTCGACTCAATTAGAGGAGGATTTGTTTCATTTTTTAACGAGCTTGACACAGGAAAAGAACTATGCTCGGATTCGGTTTCATGATTATGCAAGCTTGAAATGAAAAACTATGCTTGTTATAAGTTCACATGTCCCCAGCATAATGACACAAATCAAGGTACATGCCCCCTAAGCTTCATTGCATTCAACCAACTGGATGAAATGAAGGTTCACTTTCAAAATCTTGGAAAGACTTGTGGGAGTTGTTTCATCTTTTAGTGAGGTTGACATAGGAAAAGAACTATCCTCAAAACCATTGTTTCATTTTTTAAACGAGCTTGACACAAGATAAGGAACTATGTTCATAACTACTTTCTACAATCTACCCAACAAGGAACTCTACTCTAATAACCTTGATTCATTTTTTAACAAGCTTGACACAAGACAAGGAACTATGCTCTAAAATCCTTGATTCATTTTTTAACGAGCTTGACACAAGACAAGGAACCATGCTCAAGACTCCTTGTTTCATTTTTTAACGAGCTTGACACAAGACAAGGAACTATGCTCCAGAAGTTCGCATGCCCCTAGCATAATGATGCAAAGTGAGGTACATGCCCCCAAGCTTCATTACATTCAACTAGGTGGATGGAATGAAGGTTTACTTTCAAGTTTTTGAAAAGATTCGACTCAAAAAGGGAGTTGTTTCATTTTTTAAGGAGGTTGACACAAGAAAAGAACTATCCTCAAACCCTTGTTTCATGTTTGAAAATGAGCTTGACACAAGACAAGGAACTATGCTCATATCTACCTATATAACCTAAACTCTACCTGATTCATTTTTTAATGAGGTTGACTCAGTAAAAGGAACTATCCTCATGGACACCTATTTCATTTTTTAACGAGGTTGGCACAGGAAAAGGAACTATCCTCGCAACATCCAGTTTCATTTTTTAACGAGGTTGAGACGGGAAAAAACTATCCTCGCACACACTGATTCATTTTTTAATGAGGTTGACACAGTAAAAGGAACTTTCCTCACAATCCTTGATCATGGCTTCCAATTGGAAGAAAGACATGTCAATGGACACACCTTGATCATGGCTTCCAAGAGGTCTTCATCAGAAGGAAGAATAGTTCTCTGGAAGGAACACATGTCAAGGGACTCAAAAAGGATAAGAACATCGGGTTCAAATAATCCCATAGAGTTTTCCATGTCAATTACCGGATCTAAATCAAAGGAAGATGAGCAAACAGTGAGAGGCTCACTTACATCAGTAACTGAAAACATGGTACCAGTTGCCACATAATTAACCCGTGGTGGGGTAGATACCACTTTAGAATCAGGAACATTTAGGGGTGTCATATTATTGGTAGTTGAAACAAGACTAGGGAACGAAAGCTGGTCTACAGTCACAATATTTCCATTGTGAGGGAAAGACATCATGCAAAAGAGTTTCGATACGACAACTTTCATTGCATAAACATAGTCTCGCCCAAGGAGTAAATTGAAATCCAAGGGACCTTGAACTACCATAAGATCAATACAGACAGTTTTACCTTCCAAGGTAATAGAAAACTTAGGAAGGATCCCTAAAGGTTCACTAATGGTTCTGTTAAAAGCTTTCAGATTCTGCGTAATAGGAACAAGCTGAGGGGAACCCAAAGCTTTCCAAGCATTTGAGGATAAAATACTAACAGAAGCACCTTCATCTACCTGTGTGCGATGCATGTCCCTACCACCAACCTTGACAATGATTTGGAGAGGGATAGAGGAAGGAAGACGAGGTTCTGTTAGTCTATTCCAATCAAAGGAAAAGACCTCAGTGCTTGGAGGGGGTTCTGTAGAAACAAGTGAAATGCCCCCCGGCATAGAAGAATCTGATGTAACAAGAAGAACCTGAGCGGTATGAAGTTCACTCTCTAAAGGGAAAGTGGGATCGACCGAATGTGAAATTGAGTCGACCACTTGATCAACTAACAGATCATCAACATGAGTGACATGAGTTTCACTCTCCAATGGAAGAGTGTGATCGAATGTACTTGGAATTAGATCAATCACTCCGTCAGTTGACGGTAGGTTGGGAGAAAGTTTACAGTAACCAGTTGGAAATTCTTGATGTGGCATAGCAAGGTTTTCCAACAATTTAGAGGCTTCATCCATGTGAGGGCAAATGTGAGTTTGATGGCTCGCTTTGCATAACTTACAAGGAAACCTAACTTTACCCTTTTTCCCAGGAACCTGACTATCACTGGTTGATGGATCAATGGAAAGTTGATGAGATTTTTCTGACCATACTTCCAAAACCTTTGGAATACTAGGACAATTGACAAGGAAGTGGTCACCCTTACAAAGCTTGCAAGGGTATTTGGGTTTACGATGCATGTTGGAGGTTTCCTCAACACAACTAACACTTACAGTGATGGTTGGTTGGTTGACTTCTTTCTTATCTTGCTTCTTCTTCTTCTTCTTCCCTTTCTTCTTCTTCTTAGCCACCTAGTTACTAGCATCAAGGCTTTTACCAAGCGAAGAGGAAGAAATGGAGGAAGAAAAATTAGGCGAAGAAGGTAAAGGGTCAACAGAAGGTTGGTGATGTTGAGATGGTGAACTTTGTTGAGGTGTAGCATTCGGTTGAGGTGGAACAATTGGAGTATTTGGGGCCAACGAAGTTGAAAATAACCATATCGGTAAACCTATTGTAAATCCAGGTAATGACAAAGTAGCCATATAAGGAGGACCAACATTTCCAAAGAAAGGAAAAGTACTAGGATTCTCGTCAAGAGGAATTCCTTGGTTGGTAAATTCTGGAACATTTGCCATTATATTCAACTTTAGTAAATTTTATTAATAATTTTAAAACTAAAATTAACAATTCACAATTCATACCTAACAATTAAAATTCACAATTCACACCTATGGTCTCTAAAAGTAAAAACAAACAAATTAACACGCGCTATCAAATCTAGGAGTCAAATCACACACAAACAGTAACTTTCCGTACCGAAAACACTAGTTGGTGATGAAATCCAACCTCGAAGAATTCAATACAGAAATGGCGGTTGGAACAGTTACCCCGGCAACCTGCTTAATGAATAGACTGGATCAAGTTCCTCCACTTAACCGTCTTGAGTGAAGTGAACCCCCCAGAAAATCCAAGTGAGTCTAGCCGACGTCTGCTCCAGGTACAGTGGGATCTTCCCACCACTGTCACCTTAGGAAGAGTCCTAAAGAATATGGCCACTAAGGTTACCAACTGAAACAAATATACCTGGGGCAACAGTCTACGATCCGATACGCATGCAAGGGCAGAGTAGCAAGCTCAATCCCCTTGAAGGCTCCTTGACATAATCCAAGGTTTACCAACAAGTGACCCCAGGCTCCTCGACAATGGTTAATCCGAGGTTTACCGTTTTTAATACGTGAATATCTGGCGTCACTCCCAATGAGGAAGGATTGATTCCCACACTGCTTCAGACACGATCTCGTGCTTCTCCTTTAAGAGGAGCTTTCCCAGAGCATAGATGTAACAATTGGGTTTCTTCCCTACCACAAGATACAGCTACTTGTTTGTTTTTACTGTCTTGGAGAGTTAATTACTCTCCTACTCCAAGACACTAGCCTAAGCTAAGTTGGTGTATCAGAGCCCTAGAAATGTAAAAATTACTAGATGAATTTTAATTAAGCGCTGTGTTATTTAGGCTGTTATTACTCAAAGGGGTAAATGGATACGAAACCAATGGTGTTATGACCCGACTCAAAACTGAATGCAATCGAATATGATAATGTAATCTTTTCAATTCGATGAATCCTAACTAAAGTAAGGAGAGAGTTTCCATTCACTTCCAACAATGCAAGAAATTGATCACTAAGAGAAAATATAACAAATTCTCTAATGCACTAATTTTATCAAGAAAAACTAATGCAAATCAATTTCAAAACATTTTTTATTTTTGTGTAAATTCAAATCAAAGAAAATTGATCTAAATCTACAATGGATTTTTCAGAATGTAAACTATGCAATTGTAATCTATGCACAATTCACTTGAAAAGTATGCAAATGTAATCTATGCACATTTTTCATTAATATTCTGAAAATGAGAATTCTAATTATGCAAATGTGATCTATGCAAGAGAATTCTCAAACACAAGACAATTCTAATGTAATCTAAGAACCAATCTAGTGCAAGTCGAGAAAATTGGGTGAGAGTTCCAAAGATCAAAAAATAAAAACACTCAAAGGCGATTAACACTCATACACAAAAGAAAAAAGATGCAAAATTGTGAAAAGACTGAGACAAACCTCCAAGTAATGACCAAAGGAAATCAAATTTAGAATTTCTCAAAAAAGAGACTCAAAACAACCAATTGATAAAAGCTTAAAGCAGGAATGCCAATGGAATTAACCAAGGAAAGTTTTTGACAGGGAACAAGCAGGTCTGGGCAATGGCTAAAACCTATAATAAATTCTAAACTGATAAAAAAGAGAAAAATTAAAAAATTTTCAAATTTTTGACAGGGTACGCAGGCAACCTGTTTACACAGGTGCATCCACGCTCTGTGCACAAAGCAAAAGTGTGTACAGGTACGCACTGTGCTTAACTCAGAGGGTGCGTACCTCTCCCAAAACTATAAAAAATGAAAACTAACTCAAAATTAACTAAATTCACTCAATCCCACAATCATCAATTCAAAAACAGAAACATAAAATACAGTTTCTCAGGTCAAAGTATAGACAAATAAAACAATCAATTCCCCAGTGGAGTCACCATTTTGTCATGCGGAAAGAGTCAATTTTGTGGACAAAACCGACCTCCCTAGAAACTAAGGCTTTCTAGTGACAAACAAAACAATCAAGCACTATCTTTCCCTAAATATTCATTTAAAATAAAAGCAACCAGGTGTTTAAGGCTTACCTTTAGTCCAACGATGTTTGTAGCGGCCAGGTCTCTTCGATCCAGATGAGCTCCTCTCCTTGAAGCCTGCATACACAAACAAGAAAACGATTACATAGCACCTGAATAACTCATTTAATAAAAAATATTCATCATAAAGACCAAGGAGTTTATGAAACAAATTATATATAACAACTTGTTGAGAAAAATGAACTTAATTGTATTAATTGGAAACAAAGGAAACCTTACAACCAACGCCTTGGTGTTGTGCAGGTCCCTCCCAGGGTCCAGCAAGAGTTCTCCTCTACTTTGATCAGCTCACCCACTTCCAAATGAAGCTAAGAAAGGAATGCGATCTCTCCTCTCAAGCTCTATAAGGGAGTCCTAATTTCAACGGCATCTACCCTTAGGAATGTTCAACTTTCAACCTCTTTTGCCTCTGGCCCAATGCCTATATTTATAATGCTTTGGAGGAAGTTAAACAGGTCCACCATCAATGGGATAAGCCTCTCTTTCAAAGGGATAGCTCCCCTCTTCATGGGATAAGTTCCTCTTTCATTGGGATGCATGAACCATCTGGAGGTGCTCAATCCACATCAAACCATCTTCTAGAATGCGCTAGAATCGACTGCAAGTAAGTTTTTTGAAGTAAAACTTGCGCCTTTTGACTTTTACAAGGGTGCACACCCACCCCTTTACAGACAGAGCGTACAAGTGATGAGCCCCAAAAATGGATAATTATTTGGGCTCATTCAACCTCCTAATTCGACTTAATCCACCATTCTCATTAGTTTATTGCATGTTTTCTATTATATTTATGCTAATAGAGTGAATTGGGTTAGTCATTATGCCAACAAGTCTAATGTGTGCTTTGTGTAGCCTTTTTGGTCAATTTGGAGACAAAATCAATGGTTGAAATGAGCACTTGGCAGCCAAATTCGTGGAGAGTATTTTTAGGAAGGTGTTCCCCTCATTTATGGGCCCTTACCTCGAATTCTCCACCATCAGCTCGGAGTTCAAGGGCCACCAAATCAATCAGCACAAGGGCAGCCAAGCAAGTCAAGTAGGACTGCTGTTAACTGCAAGTTTTGGGCAGCCGAGTCCCTAAAGTTTAGGAGGACTGTTGGGGTCCTCAATTTGTATAAATAAGAGGGCTTAGGGCCTCATTTCAGTTAGTCATTTTGGGGAGCTAGTAGTTAGCCAGTAGTTAGTCATTTTGTAGTTTGATTTTTAGGCAATAGATTAGCTTTTCTTTCAGCTCATTTTCAAGTTTCCCTTGTGGACAGTTTTGATGTAACTCTTCTTTTCTTACTCAATAAAGATGAATCCAACTTTGCACCAGCTCTAACTCTCTCTTAGGAGGCTGTAGCTCTTGGGGTTGGGCCCATCTCAAGTGCCCAGTACCTCCTTTGTTTACCTTTATGTGTCTTTGCTGCATTCTTAGAATAAAATCTGCCATTTAGATCTAAATCTTGTTTTGTTATTTAGGTTGCTTTTGATGATTAAAGTAGATTTTCATATTCAGATTGATTTGATAGGTTAATAACATAAAGGATCCTTGGAAAAAGGGCTCAAGAACCTCTGATCTTACCTCTTCCTTAGTGGGATCGTGAGTTGGGACAAAAGTGACCTTGCTTCCCAACAAAAACACTAGTTTGCTTGTCCATGCAATCTTTGGTGTAATGTTTTCATTTGTAGGATTTAATCATGCGTTCAGGCCTTTTGAAATGATTCTTTGCTTAAGTGTTGTACATGGTTCTCCTTATGAATAAAGCTATTGTTCATTTGTTTCATTGACAGTTAGACTAGATTAGCTAAGATTTCGATTGTGTGGAGGACTTAGTTGATTCAGTTAAGTGTACACCGTGCAAGGCATCTCCATCTCTCTCTCATTCACCCAAGCTTCGTCCAGGCCAGCTGCTCCATCTCCTAGTTAGGTTCCTCGTCTCACAACTGTCTTTCTGCCCACGTAACCCTACCTTATTTCTCCTCCATTGTCTTAGCCTTCTTTAAGTCAAGCCAGCTTTCCGCACCCTCTCACCACTCCAACCATCAGTCCTTGGGTCATTTCAAGCCCCTACTCTGCCTCCCTATCCATTCATGCACCTTACCTCACTCACCCATCCTCCAAAATCCAATTTTTAAACATCCTGTAGAAAAATTACAGAACATCCTGTAGAAATCCTAAACATCCTGTAGAACCCCTGCAGACTTCCTGTAGAAGCTCACGAATGAGGTTTCTTGATAGCCAAACTCTGTGAAACTCTCTGGAAGGGTGTTAGAAACCCCTTAGGCCCTCTCCGTACCATCCCAACCTTTTCCAAGCATTTCTCCTCCTTGATCCACCCCTACACAGTGAAAAGCCAGTTAAAAGCACATGCATGATAATTCTAATAACTCAATCAAAAATACAAAAAGATGTTTTCTTCATATAGAGGTAGTCTAGACACATGTATTTTACCTTCATAGAAGTAATGGCATCTCTTTCAGTAGTTTGCATGCTCTCCTTTGCATCAGTAGGACTAGCTGGTAGAATTAGGGTTGTCTAGGGTTTGCATTTCTTTTTGGATTTCTGTTTCTGTTTGCAATTGGATTAGCTTCCTTCGAGTTAGCTTTCATCCATCAATTAAAAAGCTTCTTCTAAGAGCTCATAGAAGTTGGCTTAAGCTCCTAGTGAACTTGTGCCAGCTAACCAAGTGACAGCTGCGGCAAGAGCTAGTACTTGTGCATACAGCACCGTCGCTTCTAAGTTTGTTGCGAACTACCAGGTTGATAAAATTAAAGAAGGGAGTTCCAGGAGTTGTAGCATTATTGCTACAATACTGGAGCCCACCATCTTTTTGGCGCCGTTGCCGGGGAAGCGTCAGAGTATTGGTGATTGCTGCTTTTCTTCTATTTTCCACTACAATCTTCTGCTAAGTAGTTTATTTCATTTCCATTATGCAATTTCGTTTATGCAAAAGTAGATTAGCATTTCCCGCTTTCATAGATTAGCATTTCAATTCCGCAATTTCATTTTTGCAAGCGTAGATTAGCATTTCAATTCCGCAAGCGTAGCCTAGCATTTCATAGATTAGTCCTTTCATGCTTTCATTTCAATTCCGCATTTTCGTTTCAGCAAGATAGTTAGTTGCAGTTCAACCTATTTTAGTTTTGCAGGTACAAGAAGAAAAATGCAAAAATCAACCAAAAAGATTTCATTTCATGCCTTGTAGGAGTAGAGATAAGTTAGAAAAATGATTGCACAACACCCCCACCACTTCACACAGCCAACCTTCTCTCTTCTTCGATGGCTGTGATTAAAGAACCCTTAGGTGGATAGCTTTGAAGAACCTCAAGGGAAGAAGAAGAAGAAACCATTCCTCTGGAGCAAATGGCTACAAGCAGAAATGTTGGGAGCAGTCCCTTGTCCAAAGACGAATTTAAAGATCAGATAGAAGATTTCAAGAGTGATATGAGGCAGTTTCTTGCCATGCAATTGGATACCCTATGGATCCAAAAGAAGCAAAAGGAAGCCAAGAGGGCTTTGGTCATCTTTTGTCCCAGGTGCGCTAGAAAGCATCCTAGGAACAAATGTCCAATGCACTCCCTAGAAGTGTGTTTCATCTGTGAAGAATACCATCCTACAGATCAGTGCCCTTCCTTACCCGGAATCAAAGCTGCATATCAGAGAGCCAAAGGAGCCAGTGAACCACTCTATTATATGAACCAAAGGAGGCCGCATGGACCTAGATCTTACCAGCAGGAACTGCAAGGGACACACGAGACCTATTATGACCCCTATCAAGCCACTTTCATGCCTTCTTGGGGTCCCCCTGCTCATCCTTCCTGGTTCGCACCTCCTCCTTGTTCCTTCACAGATCCATATTATGCCCAACCAGCTGCTCATTCATTTCACTCTTATGCTCAGCCACAACCTCAGTGGAATGCACCTCATCAGGGGTGGAGGCCCCAATACAACACTCCTCCCGCTTCTTTTCCTCCACCACCTGCTCATCCACAACCATCGCCCCCTGCTCCACCTAGGCAACCCCAAACGCCTACCCAACCACAACCCCATCCACATCCATCCCAAATACACACCCCCACTCAACTACCCATACCACCATTTCCAAAACCATACCATGGAGCAGCTCAACCCAATTGCAATGCTGGAACACAACATGTCCAAATGACTCCTCTTGAGCTCAATGATCTTCACCATAGCTCAGGAAGAGTATTGCAAAAAGGAGACTATATTGAAAGCATTGAAGGACCACATCAGGTAAAAGAAGATTCAGAAGAGGAAATCAAAGAGCCATGGGCTTTACGTGATGAAGAGAAGACATCAGAAGCAGAGATAAAGAAAGATCCCTCATGGTTACCATCAAATATTCCATGCATTCAAGAGAAAGATCAGCAAAAAGAGGAAGATGAGAAAGTCATGTTAGAAGGTGACATGGCCCATGATCCAGATCAGCAAAAGAACCAAGTATATCAGAGCTATATTGAGATATGGTTTCAGAAGGTCACTAAGTTGCAGCGGTACTCTCTTCCTCAGCTATGTTTGATCCCTTCAAAGTTAGATCATTTGGTCTCTAAAATCTGGATAGCTGTCCAAGCATGCATTTCGAGCCTCCACATCATTTTGTCTCTAATCTCGATGTGCACATGGCTCCATTGGAAGTATTCTTACACTTGAAAATGATTTTGTTTTTCAAGTAGGGTAGGGTGGAGTAAAAAAAAAAAGGAGAAAAAAGAAAAAGAAAAAGAACGAAAAAAGAGGGAAATAGAAATCTAAGGTGAAAACCTCCTCAGAGGCACCTTAGATTGGCTCAATGATTGAAAACCTCCATGAGGCGATCAATGGGTTGGGAAAAAAAGAGAGAAAAGAGAATAAGAGCTCTGGGTGAAAACCTCCCTTGGAGGCGTCCAGGGCAGGGAATTAGGGTGAAAACCTCCATGAGGCGCCCTAGTTGTTTTTCAAAAAAAAAAACGAGAAAAAAAAAAAGAAAAATAAATCTAATTTCCATTGAATAATTTCAGGTTGCAGCAATGACATTGCAAGTCAGGAGGATCACTCAAAACAAAGACAAAGGAGTTTTTGTGCCTTCTAGAGGAAGTTCTATATTTCTACAGGAAACATCCTGTAGAACCTTCAAGCGAGCCAGATTCAATTTTGGAAGGGGGTCTAAAGCTTGGAATCCATTGGTAGAAATTGTAGGAAGCTAGAAATGGATTTCAAAAAGGCGCTTTGGCGAACATGGTAGTTTCCTCAAGGGTTCAGAAGTCCTCCTGCAATCTTAAAACATATCCTCCATCATCTCCATACCTGCATCACAGCCCAAGTTCAATTTTCATACCATGCAACAAAACTGCAAAATGCCTTGAAGCAAAAATACCTAGAACAGAATTTGTTTCTTCCATAACTTGAAAACCATGCATCTATTTGAAAAACCATTTTACGGGGAATTGTACCGGGGTGATGGCAACATGCCTGAGCAGTTTCAGCCAATTCTGGTGCACGGTTTCCAAGAAATCAACCTCCATCACCATCAGCCATTTTTGCATTTTATCCATATCCGTGCATCCGTTTCAAAACCTGTTTCATGGGGAGATGCATATGGGTGATAGTAACCTACCCAAGCAGTTTCAGCCGATTCCGATGCACGGTTTCCGAGAAATTGATCACTGAAATCTTCAGCCATTTTCCATTTTTTTAAAAATCTGTGCATCCATTGATCATGATTTTGATATGGGAGGTGCATCATGATGATAGGAACATGCTCAAAAATTTTCAGATCGATCCGGTTTACCGTTTGGGAGCAATGGCGAAAACAAGTTCTGGTCCGGTGAAAATTCAGCAGCAGCAACTTGAAGGTGCAGATTTGAACGTGGAAACAAATGCCTGCAGCTTAGATTTGGTCAGAGGACACCTACACAAGGAAAAACAACCAAAAATCATCAGCCAAGCCCTCATGCAACTAAAGGATCCAGGCATGCAACAGCAAAATATGAGCATGCAGCAGCAAAAAGCACTTCACAACAACCATTTGACTTCAGGTACGTGACTAAAACCTGTTCCTCTATTGCATGAATCTAATTAAAGAAATGCATGAACGAATGGAATGGTGAAATAAAGCCACGAATATAGCAAGGTTAACTTCACATCCAGTTCTCTAGCGCTCAAGGAAAAATCACGCAGCATACGTGTATAGTCATTCATGAGAAATTCGAAAAACACAGTTAGTGGTAGATTTGTTTAACTCCAGTGCACAGGACGTCAAATAATTAATAGATAGAGGAGAACATATAGTTTATAACATCACTGTAGTTCAAATGAAGACAACACACGTCTTTGCCACCTCACCACAAAACACGTAGTAATTAAAGGAATGCTCGGCTGAAGACTCACGTTAACTGTTGTTCATTTACACTTGCAAACCTCTTTGGCTGACTCCTCTGCCTCTGAATTCTGTTAAACCGACGTCCTTCGCCAAGTTTTTGGCTTGTTCAAAATTCTCCCGCATACCAAGATCATTCAAAGGTGCAGAGACATCCTACAGAAGCCGGCCAGAGTTCTACAAGAAGAAGTTCTATAGGAAGTATGGCATATCCTTCCGAAGCAGAGAAGCGTGGACTTTTCTTCATCGAGTTTGCAGTTCTGAAAGAGCAAACCATGCAAGATCTCGATTTATGAGGTTAACAGAAGCTGTGGAAAAACTTAAACTCCAGGCTGCTGCTAGTGTAAAGGCTGGTAAGGAATCTTCTGCAAGAGAAATGCTTCTGGGGAAAAAAAGAAAGTGCTGCAAGCTTTGGAGAATTGTAAAAAACCGTGTGGAGCTTCTTGATGAGCTTTCGACAAAGCTTGGTGAGGCAATCTCAGTAAAGGAAACCCAATTAATTGAAACCATAATGTCTACATGTTTTGACATGGATATTGAAAAAGAGACTGAGGAACCAGTCAGAGTTGTCTCTTCCAAAGAAGTTGCATCTTGTGCCAAAAAATTTAGTAGAACATTTCAGTTTGGATCCAGGCAGCAAGGATACTAATATGGATGAAGTTCTAAGAACTACTGTAAATGATGCTGGTGAAAACGGCAACAAGATAAATCAGAAAGTAGACACCAAGGGCCTTTTGGAAAAAAGAGAGAAGATCGAAGATGATTACTTCCATGCAATTTTCAAAGGGATTGACTCATATCAGAGCTTCTTAATTTACCTTGACGAACAGGTAGCTGAAATGGAGTCAAATTTGCATACATTTCTCAAATTTTCAAGTTTGATACTTGAGGATGGAGCAGAGAGGACTGAAAAAGTCCAAACAAAGGAGGGAACAACCAAGGCAACCAAACAGAAATTAAAGGAAAGCCACATCCAACGAAACAGACCAAAACAGTTTCTACAGGAAGTCAAAAAACTATTCTACAGGAAGCTACAAGACTTTCTATAGGAAGTTCTGTATTTTTACCAGAAACATCCTGTAGAGCCGTTGGGCAGGCCAGAATTGATTATGAAGAGGGATTTGAAGCTTGAAGTCAGTTTAGGAGGCATGCAACCACTCTTTTCTTCCATCCTCCACTGGTTTCATCTCCTTTCATATGATTGAATCTTGCACAATCACACCAAGGCTGAGAATTCTCTAGGAAAAGAAGCAGGCAGTGGGAAGAAGCAGAGAGAAAAGCATGGTTTCATGACCGAGAAGAGGAAATCACTTCAGAAGCTTGGGATGATAGGGAGGCCACCAGGGCCATCAAAGATGAGGAGATATATTGGTTGCTCAGAGGACGAGCAACACTTTCAGTAGGGGGGTGATGATGAGCCCAAAAAATGGATAATTATTTCGGCTCATTCAACCTCCTAATTCGACTTAATCCACCATTCTCATTAGTTTATTGCATGTTTTTGATTATATTTATGCTAATAGAGTGAATTGGGTTAGTCATTATGCCAACAAGTCTAATGTGTGCTTTTTGTAGCCTTTTTGGTCAATTTGGAGACAAAATCAATGGTTGAAATGAGCACTTGGCAGCCAAATTCGTGGAGAGTATTTTTAGGAAGGTGTTCCCCTCATTTATGGGCCCTTACCTAGAATTCTCCACCATCAGCTCGGAGTTCAAGGGCCACCAAATCAATCAGCACAAGGGCAGCCAAGCAAGTCAAGTAGGACTGCTGTTAACTGCAAGTTTTGGGCAACCGAGTCCCTAAAGTTTAGGAGGACTGTTGGGGTCCTCAATTTGTATAAATAAGAGGGCTTAGGGCCTCATTTCAGTTAGTCATTTTGGGGAGCTAGTAGTTAGCCAGTAGTTAGTCATTTTGTAGTTTGATTTTTAGGCAATAGATTAGCTTTGCTTTCAGCTCATTTTCAAGTTTCCCTTGTGGACAGTTTTGATGTAACTCTTCTTTTCTTGCTCAATAAAGATGAATCCAGCTTTGCACCAGCTCTAAGTCTCTCTTAGGAGGTTGTAGCTCTTGGGGTTGGGCCCATCTCAAGTGCCCAGTACCTCCTTTGTTTACCTTTATGTGTCTTTGCTGCATTCTTAGAATAAAATCTGCCATTTAGATCTAAATCTTGTTTTGTTATTTAGGTTGCTTTTGATGATTAAAGTAGATTTTCATATTCAGATTGATTTGATAGGTTAATAACATAAAGGATCCTTGGAAAAAGGGCTCAAGCACCTCTGATATTACCTCTCCCTTAGTGGGATCGTGAGTTGGGACAAAGGTGACCTTGCTGCCCAAAAAAAACACTAGTTTGCTTGTCCATGCAATCTTTGGTGTAATGTTTTCATTTGTAGGATTTAATCATGTGTTCAGGCCTTTTGAAATGCTTCTTTTCTTAAGTGTTGTACATGGTTCTCCTTATGAATAAAGCTGATGTTCATTTGTTTCATTGACAGTTAGACTAGATTAGCTAAGATTTTGATTGTGTGCAGGACTTAGTTGATTCAGTTAAGTGTACACCGTGCATGGCATCTCCATCTCTCTCTCATTCACCCAATCTTCATCTAGGCTAGCTGCTCCATCTCCTAGTTAGGTTCCTCGTCTCACAACTGTGTTTCTGCCCACGTAACCCTACCTTATTGCTCCTCCATTGTCTTAGCCTTCTTTAAGTCAAGCCAGCTTTCTACACCCTGTCACCACTCCAACCATCAGTCCTTGTGTCATTTCAGGCCCCTACTCTGCCTCCCTATCCATTCATGCACCTTACCTCACTCACCCATCCTCCAAAATCCAATTTTTAAACATCCTGTAGAAAAATTACAGAACATCCTGTAGAAATCCTAAACATCCTGTAGAACCCCTGCAGACTTCCTGTAGAAGCTCACGAATGAGGTTTCTTGATAGCCAAACTCTGTGAAACTCTCTGGAAGGGTGTTAGGGACCCCTTAGGCCCTCTCTGTACCATCCCAACCTTTTCCAAGCATTTCTCCTCCTTGATCCACCCCTGCACAGTGAAAAGCCAGTTAAAAGCACATGCATGATAATTCTAATAACTTAGTCAAAAATACAAAAAGATGTTTTCTTCAGATAGAGGTAGTCTAGACACATGTATTTTACCTTCATAGAAGTAATGGCATCTCTTTTAGTAGTTTGCATGCTCTCCTTTGCGTCAGTAGGACTAGCTAGTAGAATTAGGGTTTGCTAGGGTTTGTGTTTCTTTTTGGCTTTCAGTTTCTTTTTGCAATTGGATTAGCTTCCTTCGAGTTAGCTTTCATCCATCAATTAAAAAGCTTCTTCTAAGAGCTCATAGAAGTTGGCTTAAGCTCCTAGTGGACTTGTGCCAGCTGACCAAGTGATAGCTGCGGCAAGAGCTAGTACTTATGCATACAGCACCGTCGCTTCCAAGTTTGTTACGAACTACCAGGTTGATAAAATTAAATAAGGGAGTTCCAGGAGTTGTAGCATTATTGCTACAATACTGGAGCCCACCATATTTTTGGCGCCGTTGCCGGGGAAGCGTCAGAGTATTGGTGATTGCCGCTTTTCTTCTATTTTCCACTACAATCTTCTGCTAAGTAGTTTATTTCATTTCCATTATGCAATTTCGTTTATGCAAAAGTAGATTAGCATTTCCCACTTTCATAGATTAGCATTTCAATTCTGCAATTTCATTTTTGCAAGCGTAGATTAGCATTTCAATTCCGCAAGCGTAGCCTAGCATTTCATTCCTGCAATTTCATTTGATCAAAATAGATTAGTCCTTTCATGCTTTCATTTGAATTCCACATTTTCGTTTCAGCAAGATAGTTGGTTGCAGTTCAACCTATTTTAGTTTTGCAGGTACAAGAAGAAAAATGCAAAAATCAACCAAAAAGATTTCATTTCATGCCTTGTAGGAGTAGAGATAAGTTAGAAAAATGATTGCACAACACCCCCACCACTTCACACAGCCAACCTTCTCTCTTCTTCGATGGCTGTGATTAAAGAACCCTTAGGTGGATAGCAAGACATATTTGAAGAACCTCAAGGGAAGAAGAAGAAGAAACCATTCCTCTGGAGCAAATGGCTACAAGCAGAAATGTTGGGAGCAGTCCCTTGTCCAAAGACGAATTTGAAGATCAGATAGAAGATTTCAAGAGTGATATGAGGCAGTTTCTTGCCATGCAATTGGATACCCTGTGGATCCAAAAGAAGCAAGAGGAAGCCAAGAGGGCTTTGGTCATCTTTTGTCCCAGGTGCACTAGAAAGCATCCTAGGAACAAATGTCCAATGCACTCCCTAGAAGTGTGTTTCATCTGTGAAGAATACCATCCTACAGATCAATGCCCTTCCTTACCTAGAATCAAAGCTGCATATCAGAGAGACAAAGGAGCCAGTGAACCACTCTATTATATGAACCAAAGGAGGCCGCATGGACCTAGATCTTACCAGCAGGAACTGCAAGGGACACACGAGACCTATTATGACCCCCATCAAGCCACTTTCATGCCTTTTTGGGGTCCCCCTGCTCATCCTTCCTGGTTCACACCTCCTCCTTGTTCCTTCACAGATCCATATTATGCCCAACCAGCTGCTCATTCATTTCACTCTTATGCTCAGCCACAACCTCAGTGGAATGCACCTCATCAGGGGTGGAGGCCCCAATACAAAACTCCTCCCGCTTCTTTTCCTCCACCACCTGCTCATCCACAACCATCGCCTCCTGCTCCACCTAGGCAACCCCAAATGCCTACCCAACCACAACCCCATCCACATCCATCTCAAATACACACCCCCACTCAACTACCCATACCACCATTTCCAAAACCATACCATGGAGCAGCTCAACCCAATTGCAATGCTGGGACACAACATGTCCAAATGACTCCTCTTGAGCTCAATGATCTTCACCATAGCTCAGGAAGAGTATTGCAAAAAGGAGACTATATTGAAAGCTTTGAAGGACCACATCAGGCAAAAGAAGATTCAGAAGAGGAAATCAAAGATCCATGGGCTTTACTTGATGAAGAGAAGACATCAGAAGCAGAGATAAAGAAAGATCCCTCATGGTTACCATCAAATATTCCATGTATTCAAGAGAAAGATCAGCAAAAAGAGGAAGATGATAGAGTCATGTTAGAAGGTGACATGAACCATGATACAGATCAGCAAAAGAACCAAGGATATCAGAGCTATATTGAGATATGGTTTCACAAGGTCACTAAGTTGCATCGATACCCTCTTCCTCAGCTATGTTTGATCCCTTCAAAGTTAGATCATTTGGTCTCTAAAATCCGGATAGCTGTCCAAGCATGCATTTTGAGCCTCCACATCATTTTGTCTCTAATCTCGATGTGCACATGGCTCCATTGGAAGTATTCTTACACTTGAAAATGATTTTGTTTTTCAAGTAGGGTAGGGTAGAGAAAAAAAAAAAAAAAGGAGAAAAAAGAAAAAGAAAAAAAACGAAAAAATAGGGAAATAGAAATCTAAGGTGAAAACCTCCTCAGAGGCGCCTTAGATTGGCTCATTGATTGAAAACCTCCATGAGGCGATCAATGGGTTGGGAAGAAAAGAGAGAAAAGAGAATAAGATCTCTGGGTGAAAACCTCCCTTGGAGGCGCCCAAGGCAGGCAATTAGGGTGAAAACCTCCATGAGGCGCCCTAGTTGTTTTAAAAAAAAAAAAAGAGAAAAAGGAAAAGAAAAATAAATCTATTTTCCATTGAATAATTTCAGGTTGCAGCAATGACATTGTAGGTCAGGAGGATCACTCAAAACAAAGACAAAGGAGTTTTTGTGCCTTCTAGAGGAAGTTCTATATTTCTACAGGAAACATCCTGTAGAACCTTCAAGCGAGCCAGATTCAATTTTGGAAGGGGGTCTAAAGCTTGGAATCCATTGGTTATGCCTGCAAGCATCCATGTTCCCATTCCTCACCCTTTTCCATCATCTTCTCCACCTCGTTGTGCTTCTTCATTGTGATTCTACAGGAAGTTCCTGTAGAAATTGTAGGAAGCTAGAAATGGATTTCAAAAAGGCGGTTTGGCAAACATGGTAGCTTCCTCAAGGGTTCAGAAGTCCTCCTGCAATCTTAAAACTCCTCCTCCATCATCTCCATACCTGCATCACAGCCCAAGTTCAATTTTCATACCATGCAACAAAACTGCAAAATGCCTTGAAGCAAAAATACCTAGAACAGAATTTGTTTCTTCCATAACTTGAAAACCATGCATCCATGTGAAAAACCATTTTACGGGGAATTGTACCGGGGTGATGGCAACATGCCTGAGCAGTTTCAGCCAATTCCGGTGCACGGTTTCCAAGAAATCAGCCTCCATCACCATAAGCCATTTTTGCATTTTCTCCATATCCGTGCATCCGTTTCAAAACCTGTTTTATGGGGAGATGCATATGGGTGATAGTAACCTACCCAAGCAGTTTCAGCCGATTCCGATGCATGGTTTCCGAGAAATGGATCTCTCAAATCTTCAACCATTTTCCATTTTTCTCGAAATCTGTGCATCCATTGATCACGATTTTGATATGGGAGGTGCATCATGATGATAGTAACATGCGAAAAAATTTTCAAATTGATCCGGTTTACCGTTTGGGAGCAATGGCGAAAACAATTTCTGGTCCGGTGAAAATTCAGCAGCAGCAGCTTGAAGGTGCAGATTTGAACGTGGAAACAAATGCCTGCAGCTTAGATCTGGTCAGAGGACACCTACACAAGGAAAAACAACCAAAAATCATCAGCCAAGTCCTCATGCAACCAAAGGATCCAGGCATGCAGCAGTAGAATATGAGCATGCAGCAGCAAAAAGCACTTCACAACAGCCATTTGACTTCAGGTACGTGACTAAAACGTGTTCCTCTATTGCATGAATCTAATTAAAGAAATGCATGGACGAATGGAATGGTGAAATTAAGCCACGAATATAGCAAGGTTAACTTCACATCCAGTTCTCTAGCGCTCAAGGAAAAATCACACAGCATACGTGTATGGTCATTCATTAGAAATTCGAAAAACACAGTTAGTGGTAGATCTGTTGAACTCCAGTGCACAGGACGTAAAATAATTAATACATAGAGGAGAACATATAGTTTATAACATCACTATAGTTCAAATGAAGACAACACACGTCTTTGCCACCTCACCACAAATCACGCAGTAATTAAAGGAATGCTCGGCTGAAGACTCACGTTAACTGTTGTTCCTTTACACTTGCAAACCTCTTTGGCTGACTCCTCTACCTCTGAATTCTGTTAAACCGACGTCCTTCGCCAAGTTTTCGGCTTGTTCAAAATTCTCCCGCATACCAAGATCATTCAAAGGCGCAGAGACAGCCTACAGAAGCCAACCAGAGTTCTACAAGAGGAAGTTCTATAGGAAGTATGGCATATCCTTCCGAAGCAGAGAAGCGTGGAGTTTTCTTCATCGAGTTTGTAGTTCTGAAAGAGCAAACCATGCAAGATCTCAATTTATGAGGTTAACAGAAACTGTGGACAAACTTAAACTCCAGGCTGCTGCTAGTGTAAAGGCTGGCAAGGAATCTTCTGCAAGAGAAATGCTTCTGGGGAAAAAAAGAAAGTGCTGCAAGCTTTGGAGAATTGTAAAAAACCGTGTGGAGCTTCTTGATGAGCTTTCGACAAAGCTTGGTGAGGCAATCTCAGTAAAGGAAACCTAATTAATTGAAACCATAATGTCTACACTTTTTGACATGGATATTGAAAAAGAGACTGAGGAACCAGTCAGAGTTGTCTCTTCCAAAGAAGTTGCATCTTGTGCCAAAAAATTTAGTAGAACATTTCAGTTTGGATCCAGGAAGCAAGGATACTAATATGGATGAAGTTCTAAGAACTACTGTAAATGATGCTCGTGAAAATGGCAACAAGATAAATCAGAAAGTAGACACCAAGGGCCTTTTGGCAAAAAGAGAGAAGATCGAAGATGATTACTTCCATGCAATTTTCAAAGGGATTGACTCATATCAAAGCTTCTTAATTTACCTTGATGAACAGGTAGCTGAAATGGAGTCAAATTTGCATACATTTCTCAAATTTTCAAGTTTGATACTTGAGGATGGAGCAGAGAGGACTGAAAATGTCCAAACAAAGGAGGGAATAACCAAGGCAACCAAATAGAAATTAAAGGAAAGCCACATCCAACGAAACAGACCAAAACAGTTTCTATAGGAAGTCAAAAAACTGTTCTACAGGAAGCTACAGGACTTTCTATAGGAAGTTTTGTATTTTTACCAGAAACATCCTCTAGAACCGTTGGGCAGGCCAGAATTGATTATGAAGAGGGATTTGAAGCTTGAAGTCTGTTGAGGAGGCATGCAACCACTCTTTTCTTCCATCCTCCACTGGTTTCATCTCCTTTCATATGATTGAATGAGCAGGCAGTGGGAAGAAGCAGAGAGAAAAGCATGGTTTCATGACCGAGAAGAGGAAATCACTTCAGAAGCTTGGGATGACAGGGAGGCCACCAGGGCCATCAAAGATGAGGAGATAGATTGGTTGCTTAGAGGATGAGCAACACTTTCAGTAGGGGGGTGATGATGAGCCCCAAAAATGGATAATTATTTGGGCTCATTCAACCTCCTAATTCGACTTAATCCACCATTCTCATTAGTTTATTGCATGTTTTTTATTATATTTATGCTAATAGAGTGAATTGGGTTAGTCATTATGCCAACAAGTCTAATGTGTGCTTTGTGTAGCCCTTTTGGTCAGTTTGGAGACAAAATCAATGGTTGAAATGAGCACTTGGCAGCCAAATTCATGGAGAGTATTTTTAGGAAGGTGTTCCCATCATTTATGGGCCCTTACCTCAAATTCTCCACCATCAGCTTGGAGTTCAAGGGCCACCAAATCAATCAGCCCAAGGGTAGCCAAGCAAGTCAAGTAGGACTGCTGTTAACTGCAAGTTTTGGGCAGCCGAGTCCCTAAAGTTTAGGAGGACTGTTGGGGTCCTCAATTTGTATAAATAAGAGGGCTTAGGGCCTCATTTCAGTTAGTCATTTTGGGGAGCTAGTAGTTAGCTAGTAGTTAGTCATTTTGTAGTTCGATTTTTAGGCAATAGATTAGCTTTGCTTTCAGCTCATCTTCAAGTTTCCCTTGTGGAAAGTTTTGATGTAACTCTTCTTTTCTTGCTCAATATAGATGAATCCAGCTTTGCACCAGCTCTAAGTCTCTCTTAGGAGGCTGTAGCTCTTGGGGTTGGGCCCATCTCAAGTGCCCAGTACCTCCTTTGTTTACCTTTATGTGTCTTTGCTGCATTCTTAGAATAAAATCTGCCATTTAGATCTAAATCTTGTTTTGTTATTTAGGTTGCTTTTGATGATTAAAGTAGATTTTCATATTCAGATTGATTTGATAGGTTAATAACATAAAGGATCCTTGGAAAAAGGGCTCAAGAACCTCTGATCTTACCTCTCCCTTAGTGGGATCGTGAGTTGGGACAAAGGTGACCTTGCTTCCCAACAAAAACACTAGTTTGCTTGTCCATGCAATCTTTGGTGTAATGTTTTCATTTGTAGGATTTAATCATGCATTCAGGCCTTTTAAAATGCTTCTTTGCTTAAGTGTTGTACATGGTTCTCCTTATGAATAAAGCTGCTGTTCATTTGTTTCATTGACATTTAGACTAGATTAGCTAAGATTTCGATTGTGTGCAGGACTTAGTTGATTCAGTTAAGTGTACACCGTGCGTGGCATCTCCATCTCTCTCTCATTCACCCAAGCTTTGTCCAGGCCAGCTGCTCCATCTCCTAGTTAGGTTCCTCGTCTCACAACTGTCTTTCTACCCACATAACCCTACCTTATTGCTCCTCCATTGTCTTAGCCTTCTTTAAGTCAAGCCTGCTTTCCACACCCTCTCACCACTCCAACCATCAGTCCTTGGGTCATTTCAGGCCCCTACTCTGCCTCCCTATCCATTCATGCACCTTACCTCACTCACCCATCCTCCAAAATCCAATTTTTAAACATCCTGTAGAAAAATTACAGAACATCCTGTAGAAATCCTAAACATCCTGTAGAACCCCTGCAGACTTCCTGTAGAAGCTCACGAATGAGGTTTCTTGATAGCAAAACTCTGTGAAACTCTCTGGAAGGGTGTTAGGGACCCCTTAGGCCCTCTCTGTACCATCCCAACCTTTTCCAAGCATTTCTCCTCCTTGATCCACCCCTGCACAGTGAAAATCCAGTTAAAAGTACATGCATGATAATTCTAATAACTCAGTCAAAAATACAAAAAGATGTTTTCTTCAGATAGAGGTAGTCTAGACACATGTATTTTACCTTCATAGAAGTAATGGCATCTCTTTTAGTAGTTTGCATGCTCTCCTTTGCGTCAGTAGGACTAGCTGGTAGAATTAGGGTTTGCTAGGGTTTGCGTTTCTTTTTGGCTTTCAGTTTCTTTTTGCAATTGGATTAGCTTCCTTCGAGTTAGCTTTCATCCATAAATTAAAAAGATTCTTCTAGGAGCTCATAGAAGTTGGCTTAAGCTCCTAGTGGACTTGTGCCATCTGACCAAGTGACAGCTGCGGCAAGAGCTAGTACTTGTGCATACAGCACCGTCGCTTCCAAGTTTGTTACGAACTACCAGGTTGATAAAATTAAAGAAGGGAGTTCCAGGAGTTGTAGCATTATTGCTACAATACTGGAGCCCACCAACAAGTACGCAATTATTATGTGCTTGAGGTGTGGCCTCGCAGGTAAGAGTAAGAGAAAGTGCGGAACCAGAGTTATATTGATTTTTTAAAGGCTTTCTCTCTTTTTTGGAGTTTGACATGAGGTGCAGAGGTATAAGACTTGCCAAGGAGGATAGTATGGTTATTTATGGAGCCATACTGACTGCAAATAGTCATAGTGACAAATTTTAGTGTAACACTTGGAGAAAAGAAGATAAGGGTAACAACACTCTTGCAAAGAAGAAATTCTTTTTGGAAAGGGAGGAACCACTCGAAGACAAAAACAGGGTAATAAGAGGAAGAATTCCATACCCTTGGAATGAATTTAATTACCACATCATTAAATACATATCATGTGAAGGGAGATACAGTGTGGTGTATGGATACCACTTCAGACTCCTCCAGGAACTGAGATTTGGAGCAGACACACCTCCTCAAAACAGATTAAGTATACCCTACTTTCTTCTTCAATCAATAATAGACATGAGCATCAAAGTACAAGAGGGAAGACATCAACAACTAGCCGATCATGGGTTGATCAAACTCATCCTAGAAGATGCTCTACAAAACCTAAGACTCCCTATTACATGGAAAACCATTAGAGACATGCAGGCAGGGGGGACAATTCAAGCTCTTGAATATGAAAAAAGCCCCACTACTAGTGAGAGGGAAGAGGAAATAGAAGAAGAAAATGAATAAGAAATAGAAGATGGAAAAGAGGAAGAAAAGGAGGAGGAGAATGAAGAAGAGACCGAAGAATAAATAAAAGAGGAGACAGATGAGCAGAGTGTGGAACTAGAGGAAAAAGAGAAAAATAAAAATAAGAATAAGAAGGAGAATGGAAAAGAGGAAACATAACAGAAATAAGAATAGAGGCCTGCATTTCAAGGCAAAGAAGGGGAAGAATCATTAAGGGTCTCTCCATAACCCACTAAGAAAGAGGCAACAGCCACTCTTACTTCCCTAAGTACACCTACCAAATCAAAAGGGAAGAGCCAAAGACAAACCCCACTATACTTCAGAACAAGGAAGAGCACAAGGATTAGGTAGGGAATACCTCAAAACCTCACCAAAACCCCTATTGTCATTGAAGACTCACCAAAGCAACAATAAAAGGTAGCTCCTCTAGAGAAAAATCAAGGAGAAAGATCATCAGGACAAGCCTCTCCCAAATCTCCCATCAGTTATGTTAGGAATTATGTCACAAGGTCAGCCTCATAAAAGGGAAAAGGTCTCCTACAAGAGACATAGGTAGACCTACAGGAAGAAGAGGTCATCCTATAGGAAACCTTATCAAACCTACAAGATGTACATAAAAGGGACAAAAAAGGTATCAGTGCACAAGAACCAAAGGAAGAAGACGAAGCACTTAAGGAACCTAGTCCGCAACGCAACCTCAGCTCCTACTATAGATCCATTAAAGGAGGTAAGGTAATCCCACAAAAGTTTTCCATTCCCTTATTCTTTGAGCTTGAAAGAGAGAGGGCAAGGACTTAGAGGTGGATGAAAATTTCCAAGTCAAAAGGAGTGGAGGATGTAGGCCACATGGAGGAAAAATTGAAAGATATGGGTAGAGAGCTGAGCAACATAAGGGACAGAGAGGCAATGATGAAATATCAGTTAGAAGTAGAGAATGCATGGCTAAGAGGACAACTACAAGAAAGGGAAATCCAATTGGAAACTATGGCTAGTTTATCCTTGGAGGCAATCCAGTGCAGGATGCCAACAAAGTCTTATGCCTTGTATCTCAAGGAACAATGGCTACAATTCCAAATCAAGACTTTAGCATAGAGAGGCACTATGCCCTTCCAAGACTATAGACAATTCATTGATCTCTTTGATCAAAGAACCTTGGAAGATAGAGCAAAAATGTATGATTTTTACCTACACAACTTGGCCTTGACAAATTTGAATGTGTAGGACCCAAAGTCAAAACTAGGAGACTTGCAATTGATGGCCTTAGCATCATGGATGAATCATGAGGAGACAAGAGCTATAGAGATGAAAAGGGTAATGACAAGAGAAGAGACAGAACCCCTCATGATCAAAGATGAATTATCTAATCCAATGGTTATCATCAGAACCCACAACCTCATTGCAAATGATCTTGAGCTTTCACCTAGGTACCTTGCTGCACAAGAACAAGCAATCACACACTTTGAAGACATGTTCATATTTCTAGGAGATGAGAATATGCAAGCTTGCCAAAGGAGGCAGAACACCTTGCCTCCTGGCCTAAAAAATCAGAGAATACCATGCTCCTCAGATAATAAGAGAGGCACTAAATAGAACACTCATGTATAAGCAAGATCTACAAAGACTCAAATTCAATTGGATTGGCTTGAGACTTAGTCCACTACTGCTATTAGGAATGTTGGAAGGGAGGAGAGAAGAATAAGAAAGAAATCAGTGGGAAGAAATAGAGAGGAAGGTAGGATTGTATTCATAGGAAGAGGAAACTACAACAGAAGCATGGGATGTCAGGGAGGCCACCAGAGCAATGAAGGACATGGATATATATTAAGTTGCTCAGAGGATGAGAAACACTTTCAGTAGGGGGGTAATGATGAGCCTCATGATTGGGTAACTATATGGACCTTAATACACCTCTAAGCTTACTAAAATCAATCTTCTCATAATTCCTTACATGTTTTAATTATATTTTGCTAAATGAGATGAGTAAAAGTAAGATGTTATGTTTAGTGGGCTAATGTGCATTGATTACATGTTTTTGGGAGCAAATCATGAAAATTTTGGCTCATTAAGGTGCAGGATCTCGAATGAGACAAGAAGGAGAGATTATAGGAGATGGATCTTCCTCATTAATTCCTCACTCATTTGAATATCCCTCAAATCAAGTCACACTATCTCAGAGTTGAAAATAGTCGAGTCATGGAGATCATGGGCAACTGAGCCAGTGGCAGTTAAGAACCAGTTCATCTTAATTTTGGGAGCAAAGCCTCCCTAGATTTAAGGAATTTGTTGGAGACTTCAGTTGTATAAATAAGAAGGCCTAGAGCCTCATTAGGATTCAGATTTTTTATGTAAGAGCACTAGGTATTTTCGAGTTAAAGGATTGTGGCAAAACGATGTTATGTAATCTTTGTTATGATAATGAGAATGAAAATTTCCTTGATCTAGCAATGAGTTGACTCAGAGAGCTGAAGCTCTTGGCTTAGGACCCAACCCTAGCAGCAAAGGTTCCTCTTATTGTACTTGTATGCTTCGGTTATTTCATAGATTAATTGTTGAATTGATTTTGGCATTATTCCATTGCAAGTAGTAGTGAATTTGATTAATTTGCTTCCATTTGTGCATATATTTGGAAGCAACTTTAGAGAGATAAAGGAATACCAAAAAGGTTGAAAGAAAGTGGATTTGGCCTCACTCCTCCCTTTAGGAACCATGGTTTGAGGAAAAAATCCTATTCAACCCCAAAAAGACAAAATTTCGATTTCTTATGGAATTTAGGGTTTTCTGCTAATTAGACCAGCACCCTTTCAGTTTTCAAGAATAGGTTTTCACTGTTCTTTTTTATATCTCCAGCTTTGTATTAGATCTCATGGTGTTTCACAATATTCTGCAAGTATTTCCATGCATGAACTAGGCAACTAAATAATGAAATTTTGTTTTCTTATGTTGATTGGAAATCTTTCTTATTTGACATGATCCATGGGTAAATTCCAGTGATGTATGTATTGCAAGAGTTTCAATAGTGTAGGAATATCTCATGTCAGCAGCTCCAACTAACCTCATTCATCCATGATCACCAACAACCACTAAGTCCATCAACCAATTCACCATTTCCTAAGAACAACTTTCCAGGTTTGTTGAGAAAATCCAACCATCTCACAAACTTTGGTTTGAGCTCTGAGGAATTCCTAGCCACTCCCTTGCCTTATTTTTTCCATCATTCACCTTCCCTAAGCCTTATACCACCTTCCAATTCCCTCCTTGTGCTTTCGGCAGGATCCTATAGGAGCATTTGGACACTCTATAGGAGCATTAGGACATCCTGTAGGACAACCTATATTGGCTTGTTTTGAGGCCGATTTGAGGAAAATACATCTAGAAAGTTAGGAGAAGGACCCTTTTTTCCTCCTAAGCTATCTAACCCTTCAAAACCATCTCTAACCCACCTGCCATACCACCAAGAAGATTTAGCATTCACATTTTCATAAAAAAAGGACAAAAAGGAAAAAAGAGTTATTATGTTCATTCATATGAACAACATTAAAGTGTTTGATTATCTCAGATTGCATGGTTGGGATAGTTAGGATTACACACATGTTAGCTTAGAATTCTTCTGAAGCAAGATCTCTTCACAAATAGCTAGATGAGTGGTGTGCTTAAAGCATTCATTTCAGTCTTTCATTATTGCAGTAGACAATGTTTCAATTCTCTCAATTAGGGTAAAATTCCCCTTTCTTCATTGGTAATCAAACATCTTCTAAATCAATAGAAGGTTGGTTTGAGAAACCAGAGTGGGCTATCGCCAGCTCAGCAGTGACAAAGAGTGGAGCCATTGCATCTACTTGTGTATACAACACTGTCACCTCCAAATTTGTACGAACCCGGGGTTGATAAAGTAAAGTTGATAGCCCTAAGAGTTGCAGCATTCTTGCTGCAATACTGGTGATCATCAATTACCAAGGAATGCTCACTTGTCCCTAATTCACATGTACCATCAGAAAGGGAAATAGTTACATTTTACTTCTATCCACAAGAACATAATAATATTTTAAAGAGACTTCATGGTTATCACCATCTCTTTGAACAAGAAGAGGGAAATATTTCCAAAGATAAACACCATAATAACTATCATTTCTTTGCACAAGGCACATTATTTTCCAGAAGAACAACCACTATGAATACCCATTATTTCTTTAAATGAAACTATCACATTAGCTATTATCTTTGTGCTTGCAGATACACATTATTTTTAATAAGACTATCACAATAGCTATTATCTTTTGCAAAAACAAACACATTCTTCTCAATAAAGCTAGCACAATAATGTTTCTTCCCATACATGAAAATACATATTCACATATTATTTTCAATAAATCAAACACACTAGTTATTTTTCTCAAGTACACTAATACATAATATTTTCACGAAAACTAGCATGCACAAGACTCATATGCAACCTTTTAAGAAAATAATCTTGACTCTTATTTAATGCACAAGAATTCATATTTTCTTTTCCAATCGTGACTAATGTTTTATGAGAAAAACATTCATATGCATTCTTTCTTGTGCATGTAGATACATATTTATTTTTCAAGAGATCGAGAAAAGTAGCTATTCTTTGGTGCATGGGATACATATTTCTCTTTAAATAAAGTCTAATTCAATAGTTGCTTCCTTTTGTATATGTAAACACATTTTATTTTCCAAGAGAACTAATCCAATAGCTATTGTTTATATGGATATCAATACATGTTCTTCTCCAAGAAAAATAGCTATTTTCTATGTCTAAAATTAACACATATTCATTTTTAAGAACTCGCAAAATAAACAGATATTTATTTTCCAACTACATGGCACTTGTTAGAAATTATATTCCTTTATGGTATTATTAAGGGAGTCGATCCCTTGACCATAGTTAAAAATATTACAAAGAATTATCATCTCAAATTCAACATAACTTTCTAGAAGCTATTACATTAATCATGATATCATTTGCACAATAGTTCCTTGAACATTGTGTCTTTGTGGTGTGGTTGTTCCGTGTAGTATATTATCCCACGTTTAACAATCCCTCAATTTGCATCGACCATTAGTTCATTGTCTGCCACAAGGTTAAACATAATCCATCCTTCACATAAGACATAGTCCTTTCTTGCAATTACTACATTCAACAGCTCTGACATCATGATTATAAAATATTTATCAAACCCAAATAATACGTTTTTACTAGTTATGCCTCAAACATATTTTCATGTGCATAATTAAAGCACATACAAAGTATTAAGACATGTCTCTTTATTAACAATTCACATGCATTGATTGAATGTATATAAATACCAAAACATGTCTATTTACCTTTACACATGTAGGGTTATGACATGTCCGTCCATTTGTAACTCACATGTATAAGGTAAAATAATAAAGATTACCAAGGCATGCTCACTTGTCCCTACACATGTATCATGAGAAAGGGAAACATTTATATTTTACTTCTATCCACAAGAACACGGTAATATTTTAAACAACCTCCATGGTTATCACCATCTCTTCGCCCAAGAAGAGGATCCAAAGACAAACACCACACTAACTATCATTTCTTGCACAAGACACATTAGTTTCCAAAAGAACAACCATCACAACTAGCCATAATTGTTGTAAATGAAAATTAACACATTATCTATTATCTTTGTGCATGCAAATACACATTCATTTTAAGAAGACTACCACAATAGTTATTATTGTTTGCACATACAAATACATTCTTCTCAAGAAATCTAACACAATAGCTTTTCTTCTTGTACATGCAAATACATATTCACATATTCTTTTCAAGAAATCAAACACAATAGCTATTTTTTTGAGTAAACCGACACATAATTTTTCCATGAAAACTAGCATGCACAAGACTCATATGCGACCTTGACTCTTATTTCATGCACAAGAATTCATATGATTTATTTTCTAATCATGACTAATCTTTTATGCAAACAACATTCATATGCATTCTTTTTGTGCATGTAAATACATTTTTCCTTTTCAAGAAATCTAGAAAATTAGTTATTCTTTTGTGCATGCAATGCATATTTATCTTTAAAGAAAATCTAACTCAATAGCTATTTCCTTTGTATATATATTAAACACATTTTGTTTTCCAAGAGAACTAATGCAATAATTGTTGTTTCTATGCATATGAATATTGTTCTTTTGCAAGCAAAATAGTTATTTTCTATGTGCAAAATTGACACATATTCAATGTCAAGAATTGGAAAAATAAACATATATATATATTTTCCAAAAGAAAAGACCACATATTAATCTCTCTCCATATGAGAATCCATGTAAATATTTCCAAGATACCTGCCACCAACAATAATAAAAGCAAGCTCTAATGCAGGTCATATAATAATAACCATAGGCATCCAAACAAAAGCAAGGAAGAGAGGGCTTAATACGCTTATCCACATTCCTTATCTTAATCCATGGTGATTGTGAATGAGTAGAATACTTACTTGGAAGAGAAATAAAACACAAAGCCGATGGAATAAACCCTCAATATACCACAAGTTTCACACTCGTTAGTTGAAATCACAAAGCATACGTACATAAGTCCCTCTTCTAGTGGTAAAGCTCCTCCGACGTTGAGGCAAGATTGAGAAATTAAAAAAAACACACTAACAACAATAGCCACCAAACAATTGCAACTCTCAAAAGGTATGTCGTGCATTCTCTCATTAGAAGTGAAATTTTTTAAACCCTAATTTACTGCGACGACTAGGATCCTACACAGTTCCTCTCACATGTTAACAATGTTGGAGGAGACACTTAATGACCCAAGATTCCAAGTAATCAGGCACTTCTGTCATGCACATGAAGCCTTTGGTGTTTTGTATGCTAACATTGTTCCTCATTCTGGCTTGAGCCATATCCAAGTTTTCAAAAAATATTGAAAACAAAATACACTCTATATGGCCTTTGTGTCTTGAGAAAAACATTCTTTTTATCCCTGACTTGTGAATAATTCACAGTTTCCAAGTGGCAATTCCAATTGCGTGGACACATAATTGATTCTTTGGGATGATCAACATATTAATAAATGATAACTTATATATATATATATATATATATATATATATATATATATATATATATATACATGTATATGTATATATATATATATACATATACATATACATATACATATACATATACATATACATATACATATACATATACATATACATATACATATATACATATACATATACATATACATATACATATAGATATATATATATATATATATATATATATATATATATATATCTATATATATATATATATATATATATATATATATATATATATATATATAAGTTAAGGAATTTATTTCTAGTAAATACTATGAAATAAAAAAATTTAATGTTTTTATCAATAATCATAAGAATTTACAACTACAAAATATTCAATTTTTACTTTAAATCACTTAACCATTATTCAATTCACAAAAACAAAAACAAAGTCTCTATACTAACTTATTGTTACTTACCAATTACTCTTGAAAATCATGGTCACTTTACGCAATAATTTTAATTATAGGTGGTTTATCAATTGTGGAAATCACTCTATGAGAGGTTTATCATCCCAACAAAAATCACCTCGAGTGATTTAACAACCTCCATATAATTCACTCTATAGAATATGACCGACAAATCCGACATAATCACATTAATCACAACATTTTCAATCAAATGATATTCACAATATCATAGTACTTATGCAGGTACTAAGAGAGCACCTAGCTCTCTAATCATCGAAATGATCGAAGTCGTCATAATTGCACCAATTGCATATTATCATCACCCCCACTAAATAAATCCACAATACTAGTAATACAATAGAGGGACTACACTTCTAGTAGTTCCTTCCCGAGCATTATAATCCTTTCCTATTAGGATGTACTTCAATTTTTTACACAATTGAATACAAAAAATTCATTTTAACACATCACTTACTTGGTTAGTTAACTTCGCCTACTAAAAAAATCATAGTGGGAAAAAGAATGCTCCTCTCAACCAATAAGAATTGGTTTCCACTAAACAAATTGAGCTAGTTTCACATCCAAGAAAATTCCCTAACAAATACTACACCTAATCTAACACAGGATTCCTCTTGGCAACATCCTGCCTATTCCTCCAACAATGTCTTGTCTTGAGTACTTTTAGCTCAACAACTAACTCTTTTGGGCCTCCTCCAACAGGATCCAAAATCAACAAGGTTTCCTTAATCTTTTCCCCTCTCACAATCTTTGCCAACCTTTTACCCTTACTGAGATCATTCGGGCACACAACTACCTCTGCCCATGGCACTCCTTAGGCTTTTTCAATTGTCCTATAACTCTCTGGGATGTGAAATTCTCGTTTATCCCATTTTCCCACTGTAATTTACATAACTGGCCATATGCACATTAACATTAAAGGAGAAGGAACATGTATGTACATCATGTATTCATACTTGTCCCTTAGCATTGGCCACATAGTCTGTAAGGATAAATTTGACAAGAAATCATGATTGACATCTCATGCCATACAGGTGGTATTCATTACATAATAATTAACTTGGAATTTAGAAAAAAATTATTATATCTTCTATGCACAAATCTTTCATATCATAACAATAAACATTATACCTTCATATTTGCAGTTGAAAATATCATTGCAACATTTTACCTTTCACTATGGTACCATTAAGTTGTCCCTACTTGATTACACTAGCAATGTTGATCACAATTGTAGTTGAAATAGCCATACTTTCTACAAAATACTATTATTTACAACATATCTTGTCAATTTTACTTTGCACATGCATCAATATTCCCAATATTTCAACAATGTAGAATTTTATTGGTCCTATCGATATTTCATAAACCTCTTCCAAGCTCTATATATAAGAAAATTAAAACAAAATTTCCATGAAGTTGTTTTCCACAATAACAATTAAGGAAATGTGACCTTCAAAAATACCATAGTCACTAATTCATGCAAAATGACATTTTATTTATCCATATGTATCTAATCAATAGTCATTAGGCAACATTGAATTCAACCACACACACTTTCTTGGTTAAACAAATTAGTAATGCACAGATTCAAAATACCATCTAGATTTTGGTTTAGCAATGTTGATGAAGACACCTCATGTCCATAACAAAATGGACTTAATTGAGTAGGTTTAATATGTATTGTCACCACAATATTCACATGTACTAGATTAACATATTTGTTCTATGTAGGATGCATATGATCCAACATCATCATTGAGTCATCAACTTGTAAAGTTGTGAAGTTTGAACAACAACGTAATCAACAACATCTGATTATCAGTAGTTCTATCATGTTATGAAACCAACTCAAGAAAAGATAGAAAAGATAGATCAACACCTTAGAATTCAGCCTCTTCAAGGGGGCAACCTCCTTTACATTACATAAATGAACAAATCTTGGATGATACAAATGAAAAAACCTCCTTTCTATACATAGGAGTCTAAGGAGTCACAATATAACCCAGCCGATCTAAGAATAATAATATAAAGCCACAAAAATAACAATAGAGGGATTCTATGGGGCACAGTAATAACAATATGGGGGAATAGGGGCACAACAACATTAATAAGGGGTATAACTACAATAGTAATGGGGTAATCACTAGTATTATAGGGACCCAACATGCCCCTCTCCTTCAAAAAAGTGTTGTCCTCAACGCTTGAGTAGTTCTGGATACTTCTGTATAAAATTCTCATCCTCCCATGTGGAATCTTCAGCAGATAAGTTCTACCACTTGATAAGATACTCTGAAATTGATCGATTTCGTAGCTGTCGAGTTCTTGTTTCTATGACTGCTTCCGGTTCCAATATAATTTTTCCTTCCTCGTCAAGTTTTGGCAATATTGTTTGAACTAGGAGCTTGTCGCCTATATCCTTATTTAAACATGAAACATGGAAAACGAGGTGCAATCGAGAAGCTACAGGAAGCTCCAATTTGTATGCCATAGTACCAATCTTTTGCAACACCTTGTACAGACCATAATACTTTGGTGATAATTTATTATCCTTCTTAGCTTGCTTGAGGGACATTTGCTTCTATGGTTGTAGCCGTAGGAATACCCAATCATCTACACCAAAACTTCTTTCACTGCGATGTTGATCTGCCTGTTGTTTCATTATATTCTGTGCCAACACGAGGTTATCCTTTAAGAGTTGAAGGACTCGTTGTTGATGTTCGATGTGATGTTTCACTGCCTGAACCTTATAATTTTCTCTTAAATATGATGTGATGAATGGTGGTTGGTACCCATAAAGTGCCATAAATGCTTGCCGTACTCTCGACTAAAGGCTGCAATCGTAGAAGGTCTAGTTCTTTCAGGTGGGTACTATGTGAAGGTGATGTGGTATGTGTTGGAGAGTACTAGAGTAATATTAAGGTTGGATCATCCCGTCCTTTCCCTTCCTTATAGATGAAAGGATAGCGACGGGTCATTTTTGTTGCTGTATGGAAGGAAGTGTTATACCACCATTCAACTAGAGGCAACCATTTGACCCATTGTGTCTGTTTATCAGATACAAAGCAATGAAGATATCCTTCCAAACATTTTTTTACTATCTCAGTTTGCCCATCAGATTGAGGATGATAAGATGAGCTATGAACTAACTGAGTACCAAGACAAGAAAATAATTATGTCCAAAAATTTCTAGTGAAAATGGGATCTTTGTAACTTAAAATAATCTTTGGGTTTCCATGTAGCATTTGAATTGTTTCCATAAATGCAATAGAAACTGTATTGGCCTTAAATGGATGTGATAATGCACAAAAGTGTGCATACTTGGTAAGTCTATCAACTACCACCATGATGACACTCTTTCCCTCAGACTTGGGTAAACCTGTGATAAAATCCATTCAAACCTCCTCCCAACATTGGCTTGGAATGGATAAAGGTTGTAATAGACCCGGTGTCTTAATTGTTTCAACTTTATTTTGTTGGCCAACTAAACATTCCGCCACAAAATTTTGAATATTTGATTTAAGGCCATCCCAAAAAAATTCCTTCTTAACCCTGTGGTAAGTTTTTAAAAATCCTGAGTGCCCTCCTAAGGGAGAAGTGTGCAATTCCATAAGAATATTTTGTTTTAGATGGGAATTCTTACAGAGGTATAAGCGATATTTGTACCATAACGAATCATTTTTCCAGCTAAATTTATTAGATGTACTTGAATCTTGTTGTAAATTTCGAATAAGTGCCCACACTTCTTCGTCATTCTTCCATTCCTCCCTTGCTTCGTTTATCCAATCTGGTTGGATAATAGAAATGGCGCACAACAATGCTTCCACATACTCATCCTTTCTTGAGAGTGCATCTGCCACCACATTTTGCTTCCCTTTTTTGTAGATGATTTCAAAGTCATAACCCAGCATCTTTGTGACCAACTGTTGTTGCTCTTCAGAGGATAATCTTTGTTCTAAAAAGTATTTAAGGCTATCATGATCCGTTTTTACCTTGAAGTGTCTTCCCATTAGGTAGGGTCACCATTTCTTAAGTGCATGGAGTATTGCCAACTTTTCCTTCTCATAAATAACTTTGCTTAAAAACTTTCCCTTGATTGGACGACTTTCAAAAGCAATGGGTCTTTCTTCTTGCATTAGAACAACACCAATTCCATTTCCTGAAGCATCAAATTCCACAATAAAGGTTTTTGTGAAGTCTCGTGTAGCTAAGACCGGTGCTTGGCACATTGCCTATTTAAGATGTTCAAAGGCCTTTGTTGCTTCTGGAGTCCATGAAAATTCATCTTTCTTCAATAATGTTGTTAGAGGTGTTGCTATTCTCCCATAATTCTTAACAAACTTGCGATAATACCCTGTCAACCCGAGAAATCCTCGCAGATGCTTTATGGATGTGGAGATTTTCCATTCCTTAATGGATTTAATTTTTCTAGGGTCTACCTTAACTCCTTCATGAGATACAATATGACCCAGATATTCCACCTCCTAGACTCCAAAGAAACATTTGGATCTTTTTGCATATAATTGTTTCTCCTCCAATAGTTGTAGCACCCTGTCAACATGTTCAACATGATCCTTCCAAGACTTGTTGTAGATTAGTATATCATCAAAAAATACTAACACAAATTTTCTAAGGAATGGTTTGAAAATTGAATTCATCAAACCTTGAAATGTTGAAGGTGCATTGGTAAGGCCAAAAGGCATGACCAAAAATTCATAATGACCCTCATGAGTTCTAAATGTTGTTTTCGGAATGTCTTCAGTCTTCATTCTGATTTGATGATATCCTGAACGAAGATCCAACTTGGTGAAGTAAATTGATCCATGCAATTCATCCAGTAATTCATCAATGACAGGAATGGGGAACTTATCTTTAATATTGAGCTTCTTGACCTCCCTATAATCCAGACACATGCGCCATGATCCATCCTTCTTGTGCACCAATACTACTGGAGCAGAGAAAGAACTTTGACTCGGTTGAATTATACCAGCCTCTAGCATTTCTGCAGCCATACGTTCAATTTCACTCTTTTGGACATAGGGATATCTGTACGGCTTGATGTTTGGAGGAACACTTCCTGGAATCAGATGAATAGCATGATCATGATCACGCATAGGTGGGATACCTTTGGGAGTCTCAAATACCTTGGAATGATTGTCCAGGACTTTTTGGAGATCTGGAGAAATAGATGATTCCGATGTAGAAACATCTAGCGAACATAATTGTGCAATTACACCTCTTTGTTCCTTCTTTAGAATCTTTGTCATACCATTAGAGCTGATTATCTTTCTTGGTTTCCCTGCAATACCCCTTAATTCAACTTCCTTTCCTTCCGTAGAAATTTTGATGAAAACTTCTTGAAAATTAAAATCTATTGTACCCAAGGATTGTAGCCATTGGACTCCTAGTACAACATCAACACCTCCCATTGGAATGGAAAGCATTGGGCTAGTCAATACATATTCTCCCATGGATAGCTTGATATTATGGCAATTTCTAGAGAAATTTATTATTCCTCCATTTGCAATCATCACTTGACACTCTGGTGCTGGATATAGGAAGAAATTCAATTCTTTTGCTACCTTACAAAGAATAAAATTGTGGGTGCTTCCTGAATCAATCAACACTATTACCTTTTTCTTCTTGATTTGTCCTTCTATCTTGATGGTTTGAGGAGTGGTAATTCCCGCCAATGCATTACAAGATATGGTCAGATTTATTTTTTCTTCATCTAGGCTTTGTTCCTAGAGTATATCCTCTTCTTTTGACCTTTCTTGCTCCTTTTCTTCTTCCTCTTCACAATCTATGTAGAATAATTTCTTCTCAGCACACTTATGACCTTTAGTGTATTTGCTATCACAACTGTAACAAAGCCCTTTTGCTCTTTTTTCTTCCAATTGTTGAGGTGTCAACCTTATAGGTTGTGGAAGACTAGGGGCAACAACACTTCTGTCTTTATAGTTGTAAGTTGTATGCTTTCTGGTTGCCATAATTTTGCTTTCCATTTTTCTTGCTATCCTGAATGCCTTCTCTGATGAATCAGGTTCCCAAAGGCAAACATCATGTTGGATATTATCCTTTAAAGACCCTATGAACACATCAAACCTATGCTCCTCTGGAATATCTTTTACCCTTATGTTCAATTTTTGGAACTCCTCAATGTGCTCCATTATTGAACCCTTTTGTTTGAGACTTATCAATTGGCTAAAAAAAGTGTTGCTTTTTGTATCCTCATAATGTGCTATCAATTCTTCCGTAAAAATTGCCCAAGTGATAAATTGTTTACGAGAGCAAAGCCATTGATACCATACAAACTAATTTGGTTCCAAATATAAAGTTGCCATACATACCTTTTGTGTGTTTTGCACATTATTGAGATCAAAGAAATGCTCCATCTGTAATATCCATGCGGGATCCTTGCCATCAAACTTCCTCATATCGATTTTTGGAATATGGTGAGTCTTCGATCCAACATTAGAGTCTATGGAATCATGATTAACATTTATTTTGTTCTCATCATGAGTTTCCTTTAGTACCCTTTCACCATTAGTGACCATTTCTTGTAGCAACTTATTCATATTTATCTTCAATTCTTCCATCTTATCATCCATGCCATCAATTTTAGCATCCATGCCATTCACCTTAGCTTCCATGCCATCCAACTTAGCTTCTACGCCTTTCTTTAAATAGTCCATTTTAGCTTCTACATATTTCTTTAAACCATCCATCTTAGCTTCTACATCTTTCGTTAAACCATCCATCTTAGATTCTGTTCCTTTTTGTGCAAGTGACACTTGTTGCACTTGTTCTTGTAATTTTGATATACCATATAGCATTTCTTCTTCTTCTTCACGAGTCATGCTAGAGATTTCAGGTTCCTTACTAGGTGTTTGCATTTTCTTTCCTCAGGGCATCAGTTACCGATAATAATGCTCTACTAGCCCTTTGAATTCCTTCAAAATAAATTTTCAAACCACTCTTAAGAAAAAATTTAAAAGAACCTACACACCTTTTTTTCACTTTGTAGGAGCTCGATATTGCCTCTGATGTATCTCTGTACTTTTAGATCATCCAGTTCTGAAATTGCAACCTATGGTATCCCTCTATGTCCTCTTTCCAATGCCACCAATCTGATCCAATTTGGATTCTCCAAGGAAGAGTTATGTGAAATCTCGCACAGTGACCTGATTATAGACTAGTTCAGTAGAGCGAACTTGTACAATGTGCCACGAGTCACTGTTTCGTCCTTTGGCTCTGAAAAATATATACAAGAAACTACAGTCCGTCCTCTTTCTGCACCTTCTTATGAAATTTCAATCCAATGCTCAGGGAAAAAGTTATGATGATTTTCCCCAGGTCACTTGTTTGGAATGTAATTCAGGAGTCTGCAAGAAGACCAACTTCCTCGGATCATATCTCCGCAAATATAGCACAAAAAGCTCTGAAATTCGGATCCGAGATTCATCGCGATGTCTTCTCAAATGGTTTTTTTTTAGCTTCTGAAACGTCGCAGAAAAAAAGTTATATAAAAAATGCCATGATGACCTGTTTGGAGCAGTGAAACCCTAGAATCCAAAGCTCTGATACCAAATGTTATGAAACCAGCTCAAGAAAAGATAGAAAAGATAGATCAACGCCTTAGAATTCAGCCTCTGCGAGGGGCCAACCTCATTTACATTACATAAATGAGCAATTCTTGGATGATACAAATGACAAAACATCCTTTCTATATAAAGGAGTCTAAGGAGTCACAATATAACCTAGCTGACCTAACAATAATAATATAAAGCCACAAAAATAACAATAGAGGGATTCTATGGGGCACAGTAATAACAATATGGGGGCAATAGGGGCACAACAATATTAATAAGGGGTATAACTACAATAGTAATGGTGTAATCACTAGTATTATAGGGACCCAACATATCATTAAGTTGGTCGAACATACATAATCCATTTCATCTCATGCATTATAATACTATCAAATAATATTGGATGCTCTCATAAAACCAAATATCATTTATGCATGTTCATATGCAAATCCATCACCCTATTCCATTTCTTTTTTTATTATTGACATAGCAATGCATTTATATTGAATAAATCACTTAAAGACACTACTACTTTCATGATCTAAGTTATTTGTAGCGTGCAAAAATGTAAAGACATATATATGCATTTTTTAACAAACTTTACTTCTATATGCATCATAGTTTCTTTCATACTATATTATTATTCCTAAAATCCTATACAAATCTTTACTCAAACAAAAACACTAATTCACCATTATTACTTTTAGTGTCAATAAAAATTATGGCAATAATCCAATCAACATCAAATTCAACAATGTATTGACACCATTATGCATTTTTTAATATACCTTTGAGGATAAGTTTAATATTTTTCCATGCGATATTAATCCATGAAAGGTAGCAAAATATACTAAATAATCAAGGCTACCAACAATGATAAACTCAATCAAAATCCACGAGGGTTCTTTCAATGTATTTTTTTTAAAATTCTATTGTCCTTTTCAAGGATGTCCCCCTCACCTTCTACGTTCCTTCATTGTCACACAAAACAATACATGCATCCATCCATTTCTTACAAGTAGTGCATTGTAACTCTAATTACTTTTCTCTAAATGTGCGATTAAGAATTATTATAATAGTATGCATGCAAATGTTGGTAGTTAATTCACGCTATTACTCATTACAGTGTGAGTATTCATCATTGTTCATGATTCAGTTTCAATCAATGCAACACAATTCCTTATTGTATTTTATATGCATAAAGACTCAAATTCCATAAGCACATTCGTTAAAGTAGACACTGACACTTATCATTCTTTAATGTGGTTAGTAACACCATCATGCATCTCATATCAAATGAATTCAACTACATACATTGCCATGGAATTTTTATTAGTGTGATACTTGAACTGATATCCATTAACATCATAACTCTACCTCTTTTCTACTTATGGATTCCCAAAAGGAACTAGTGCTGCAACCTTTCGCTTTGATACTACTTGTAACATCCCCCATTAAACCTCGTGTAAAAATACATAGGATTAGAATTTTTTTATGGAATTTACTAGGATGCAACATTATGAATCACTTATTTCATATTCCTTTACTTCCCATTAAATAAAATCATTGTCGTTAAATAGAGTAACTTTAGAAATGGAATAGAAATTCACATAACAAATATGAGTAGTTCTAAAAGAACAACCGCTGGAACTACCCATATTTGTTTTGAACGAAAACTAGCACATTAACTATTATCTTTGTGCATGCAAATACAAATTCTTTTTAATAAGACTATCACAGTAGCTATTATTTTTTGCACAAACAAACACATTCTTCTCAAGAAATCTAACACAATAGTTTTTCTTCCCATACATGCAAATACATATTCACATATTATTTTCAATAAATCAAACACAATAACTATTTTTCCCGAGTACACCAACACTTAATCTTTTCATGAAAGCTAGCATGGATAAGACTAATACGCAACCTTTTAAGAAAATATCCTTGACTCTTATTTCATGCACCAGAATTCATATGCTTTCTTTTCCAATCGTGACCAATCTTTTATTCAAACAACATTCATATGCATTCATTTTGTGCATGTAAATACATATTTATTTTTCAAGAGATCGAGAAAAGTAACTATCCTTTGGTGCATGCAATACGAATTTCTCTTTAAAGAAAAACTAATTCAATAGTTGTTTCCTTTTATATATGTAAACACATTACGTTTTCCAAGAGAACTAATCCAATAGCTATTTTTTATATGCATATGAATACATGTACTTTTACAAGCAACATTGTTATTTTCTATGTTCAAAATTAACACATATTCATTTTCAAGAGCTGGAAAAATAAACACATATTTGTTTTCGAAAAGAAACTACCACAAATAATTATTTCTACACATGAGGCTCCATGGAAATATTTCCAATATATTTACCACAAACAGTAATAAAATAAAACTCTAATGTAGACCATATAATAATAACCACAAAAATCCAAACAAAAACAAGGAAGAAAGGTCTTAATACCCTTAGCTGCATGCCCCATATTTATGTATGGAAACTACAAATGAGTAGAATAATTACTTGGCAGAAAAAAGAAAACACAAATCTGATGGAACAAACCCTTGATATACAGCGAGGTTCCCACTCATCAGGTGAAAGCATAAAACACACATGTGCAATGCCCTCTTCTAATGGTCAAGCTCCTCTGGCAGCGATGCGAGATTCAGAAATAAAAAAACATGCTAACAATAATGACGAGCAGACAGTTGCAACTCTCATAAGGTATGCTATGTATTCACTTGTTATCATGAAAATTTTCGAACCCTAATTCACTGTAGTGACTAGTATCTTGCACAATTTCCCTCATATGGTAACCATGTTGGAGGAGACACTTGATGACCCAAGATTCCAAGTAACCGACCACTCCTGTCATGCACACCAAGCCTTTTCCGTTTGTTATGCTAACGTCATTCCTCATTCTATCTTGAGCCATATCCATGTTTTTTGAAAAAGATTTAAATATATATACCCTCTATATGGCCTTTGTGTCTTTAGTAACATTCTTTTAATCCCTAACTTGCAATTAATTCTCAATTTCCATATGGCAGTTGTAACTGCTCGGTAACCTAATTAATTCTTGGCGGAGATTGACATAATAATAACTGATAACTTGTATATATATACTAACTATTAACTTCATGACATCTAATACTAGGGATAGGTATATTACACGTCCACTCGAATTTATTAATAGTTGTGTTCATCATACATTTTTCCATTAACATATCTTGGAGTACATGGGTGCTCTAGATGAGAACATGGACTTGAACTTCTGCATGGGTAATTGGCCACCAAAAAGTAAGGATGGAAGGAGATATAACAATACACCTACTTATGTTCTGATAGTGGGACAACCTACATCCTATCCCTTAATTAGTTTTATGACTCTAACTGCATCCTTCGAACTCATTATTGTCATGGAAAGGACTTATGAATTTGACTTCTATCATCCAAGATAAAGAATCCTTGTTCCAATGTGGAACCCTTGTTTATAAATCATCTTCTGTTGAATTAAGGTTTCTTCTAACATGAAATAATTCCACACCATCAAACTTAACAATTTGGAGACTTATCTTATGCAAAATGGGAATTTGAGTCTGCTCTGAGCTCTATTTTAGCTTGACCACTTGTTGGATTACAATCATTGAGTCACTGAAGATAGATAGACATCATATTCCCTTGAAATTGTCAAGTCTAAAACTTGTCATAATGTTATACATATAGCTTGGTTGTTAGTTGAAGTTCCTATACCCCACACATATTGAATCTCTCTTTCTTCGTTGATGTGAAAAACAAATCCTCCCACTATTGTCTCCTCGAATAACAAAAAAATATTAACAGATATCCATACATAAAATATTTCAATATCCATATTAAATAATATAATTTCAATCTAGTTTATGTAAAGAAAAGAAAAATAATTTTTTATTTTATTTTCACCTTAACATATATGTGTAATTTACTGCATTCTTAATATGAAACTGATATATAACATTTAAAAAATACTAATAATAAAACAAATTTTAGTATGAATTATATATAAAAAGAAAAATATTATTCCACTAATAGGTTCTCTAGAGAGATTTGTAATCTATTCATTTTTTTAATATGGAAAATACCTATTGACGTTCTACTTTAAAATATGGTTATGGATATGTATTAACATTTTAGAATGTGAATTATAAACAAAATTATATTAATTATCAGTATATTATAAAACAAAATTAGATATATGTGTGTGTGTGAGAGAGAGAGAGAGAGAATTTTTTATTTAATTAATAGGTTATTTTGGGGAGATTTGTAATTTATTCAATTTTTAATATGGAATAACATTTTAGAATGTGAATTATAAACAAAATTATATTAATTATCATTATATTATAAAACAAAATTAGATATATGTGTGTGTGAGAGAGAGAGAGAGAATTTTTTATTTAATTAATATGTTATTTTGGGGAGATTTGTAATTTATTCAATTTTTAATATGGAATTGATGTGTAACATATATATATATATATATATATATATATATATATATATATATATTATACTTAAATTTTTTAATATGTATTTTTTGTATAAAGAAGAGATAATTCTTATTCCATTAAAACGTCTTTTTAGGGAGATTTGTAATTCATTCATATTTTAATATGGCATTGACATGAAACATTTTTCTACTTCAAAATAGGATTGGGGCATGTATTAACATTTTAATCTGCAGAAAGTGAATCATATATAAAATATTTCAATGCCAATTATGTAGAAAACACACACACACACACATAAACATTTTATTAGTGTGTTGCTCAAAATCAACATAGATTTATTTTAACTTCGAATGTACTAAAAACCAAAAGGAATCAAATGTTTCAACTTGAAACCTTTCCGTAAATTTCATATTCAAAAAAATGTTTGTATAACTTGAGAGCTTTGATCCCTCTCAATGATTGGTAGATCCATTTGTTAGATCCAAAGTTAAGATGGATTTATGTTGGTTACATAAAGACACTTTACAACCCATTATGAGAGAGATGTTGTCATGTAACAACTTTGAATCTATTAAGTGTCAAGAGGGACAATGTTGGGTGTGTGTTATATTCTTTCCAGAAAGGAAAAGGATCTGATAATGCTCCTTCTGTAGAGGTGAAAACCACCTCAGATGAAGGTAGGGATGTCTACTTGCTTTCTTCTTCAAGTACACATGTAGATCATGAGGCATGGTTGATTGACTCAGGTGCATCCATTCACTTCACTCCCCAGAGGGAGTGGTTCCGTGAGTACGAGAAATATGATGGTGGTGATATTTTCTTAGGAGATGACAAGAAGGCCAACATCATTGGACACAAAAAATTCAAGCTAAAGTTTCAAGGTGGAAGGATTATAACACTTCCTAGTGTTCTTCATATTCCTGCATTGGCCATAAATCTGATTTTTGTAAGTAAGATGGATGATGTAGGTTTAAAAATAGTGTTCGAGAAAGATACCTACAAGATGGTTCAGAGAGCACTAGTGTTGATGCAGGGAGTTTGAGTTGGAACTACGTACAAGCTTTTAGGTAGAATTGTTATTTATGGGTACAACAATTCTATGTTTCTTGAAAGTAGAGCATAAAACCTAGTGGCCTTTGGAGAAAAGACCATGCTATGGCATCAAAGGCTTGGAAATATTGGATTGAAGGGCCTTTGAATATTGTATAGTAATGGTATGGTAGAAGGTATTTCTAATTGTTCTCTAGATTTCGATTTCTGTGAACATTGTGTATATGAGAATCAAAATCAGGTGAGTTTCCCCTCTAGTGCTAAGAGGGTGAAAGGTATATTAGAGCTTGTGCACAATGATATGTTTGGACCTATGTCGGTTCCATCACTGGGTAAGTCCATGTACTGTGTCTCATTTATATATGACTTCTCAAGGAATACATGGATGTATTTCCTCATGAATAAATCTGAAGTTTTTGACAGGTTTAAACAATTTAAGGCTCTGGTAGAAAATCAGGCAGAGAAGAAGATCAAGTTGTTGAAGATAGATAATGGTGGAGAGTTTTACAAGAAGTAATTTGAAGAGTTCTGCAAGAAGTGTGGTATAGCATGAAAAAATAGTACTCCATACACACCTCAACAAAATGGATTTGCAGAAAGAATGAATAGGATGTTGATGGAAAAGGCAAGAAGCATGCTCAGTGGTGTTGAGTTAGGACAAGAATTATGGGCAGAGGTAGTGGATATTGCATGCTACCTGGTTAACAGATCACCTTCATCAGTGTTGGAGGATAAGAACCCACATGAGTTATGGACTGGTAAGAAACCCTCTCTTTCACATCTGAGGTCTTTGAATGTGATGCATATATACACATTCCAAAAGAGAAAAGAACCAAGCTAGATAGTAATTCTGAAAGGTGCATTTTAAATATGGTTTAAAAGGTTATAAGATTTGGAACCTAGAAAAAAGAAGGTTATGTACAACCGAGATGTGGTGTTTAGATGATCTGGACTTAAACAGGAACAGAACAAATTACAGAGATAACCATAAACACAGATATGCAGCGGAAATAATACTTCATTTCATTAATGTAAAATACTGGAATATGCTTACAAACAGTAATGGAAATAAACCAGCTAGGCAATGGTAGCTTATCTCTGAGAAGAGATGTGGTGGCTACACGCCTCTGAACTGTGTTACAATGAGGCTTGAAGGCCTATTTATTGTTGAGAAACAATGGAAAACCCTTAACATTCCAAAACCTAACCCTAGAAGATGAAATGCCAAACTGTGGGCCCCGTTTGGGTAAATTGGTACATCAACTTCCCGGGGTCGTAACTTTGGCATACGATCTCTGTTTGACGCGTACAATAGCTCGTTAGAAAGATCTATCCGAGCACTACCACTTTGGGACAACATTTGTCCATGGACCCATGTTGCCCCCAGATTTCCCAAAAAACGTTGTTTAGGGCCTCAAAACGGCTCCGGAAGTTCAGGACCCAAAAAACTACTAAAAATAGTAAGTTGTGCTACAATTAAGACACTGAAAATGCAGAGAGAAACAATGGTGGGGTTCTAGGTGGACTTGGCAGGTGGCCACCAATATCCACCTGGATCATTCCTCCCCCCTTAGGAAGCAATGGTCCCCATTGCGTTGAGTTCCTCCATGAGATGAGGAAACTTTTGCTGAACTTGGTCCCTGGTGAGCCACTTGCCCGGGTGACGGAGTTGGCATGCTTTGACAACTCGATACAGTTAGATATTCTGTTGGCGAGTGTTCTTGATCTGTGTGTCCATGATCCGATCAATTGCAGCTTGGTCCATGCAATATGGATTTAATTCTGTGGGTGTGAGCTGTTCTGCAATGTCGGATGTGTCTAGAAATGGTGGAAAGTATGGCCGAAGGCGATCCACATTGAACACTGAGTGCAGGCCAAGGAATGGGGGAATGCTAAGCTCAAATGCATTGTCTCCCATAGCCTTAGTAATGGTGTAAGGACCATATCAAAGTGGTCTCAGTTTCCGATAGGCTCCCGTAAGGCGTTCCTTTTGCAAATGCAACCAGACTTTGTTGCCCACCTGAAACTTGTGTGGCACCCGATATTGATCATGTCGCTGCTTGTACTTGGCATTTGATTTCTCCAGAATGTCATGGACCTGCTGGCGAATATGTTGTATGTGCTCAATGAAGCTGGTTGCCTTATCTGTTTCGGACTGGACATGAGCCGAATCTATGTGAGTAGCTGCAAGTGGCATGGCCACGTGAATGGGGCATAGTGGCTGGAATCCCAAGCCCACCTGAAAAGGGCTATGGCCAGTCGAGCTATGAAGAGCTCGGTTGTAGCTGTGCTAAACATAGGGGAGGCTCTCGTCCCATGTGCGTGGATGCTTTGAGTTGTACATGCGCAGAATGTGCACAATCATCCTATTGATAACCTCTGTCTGGCCATCAGTTTGAGGATGGAAGGCGGTGGACTTAGTGAGTTTGGTGTCTAGCATTGACCAGAGACTGGACCAAAATGTACCGAGGAACCGACTATCCTGATCTGAGATGATAGATTGTGGGATCCCAAAGTGCACCCACACTTGTTCAAAGAAGAGTTTAGCAGTGGCTTCTGTTGTGATATTCTTCTTGCAGGCCGCCATAATAGCCATCTTCGAGAACCTGTCGATGCCCACAAAAACACAGTCATTTCCATGCTTAGTGGAAGGAAGGCCTAACATGTAATCCATGGAGATGGATTCCCAAGGTCAACTAGGGGTAGGCAATGGGGCATAGAGGCCTTGCTTCTTGATGGTCAGTTTGGCAATGGCACAGGCAGTACATGATCTGATGTACTTCCCAACATCCTGTCGAAGATTCGACCAATAGAAATACTTTTGCAGTACTGCCACCATTTTCTCGACCTTGAAATGCCCAGCAACCCGACTGTAGTGTGCTTCCCAAATCATCTTGGCATGCTCGCTTGAAGGAACACAAAGGTGACCTAGGTGGCATAACAAGGCATCTTAGAGGTGAAAATATGGAACATGTTGACCCTCCAAGAGTGTCTGGTATGTGTGGCCGAATTCTGGGTCGCTTTTGTAGAGAAGTGGCCAATCAGAAGTCTCATGCCCACAAGAGTTGAGCACGATGGTTAACGCCATGATTGGTGGTCGACTGAGGCAATCTGCAACATTATTAGTGCTGCCCTTCTTATACTTGATATTCAAATGGAACTGTTGTAGGTATGTAGACCACTTCTGATGGCGATCATTCTGCAATTTCCCTTGGGTCTGTATGAACTGCAGGGGTCGGTGGTCTGTGTGGATGATCGTTTCCTTCCCCAAAATGTAATGATTCCATTGTCGGCAGGCCTGCACAATGGAATACATCTCTTTATCATAAGTGGGATACTTTTGGACTGTGTTTGAAAGTGTTTCACTGTGATATGCCACTGGATGCCCGTGTTGAGTAAGGACTGCCCCAATAGCATAGTTAGAGGCATCTGTCTCGACCTCAAATGGTTGTTGTAAATATGGTAACACGAGCACTGGTGCCGTGCAGAGGCGATATTTCAACTCTATGAATGCCTTCTATTGAGATTCAGACCAAAAGAATTTTGCTTTTGCTCCTCCCTTGGTGACTTGACTCAAGGGCCAAGTGATATGAGAAGACCCTAACATGAACCTGTGGTAGAAGTTGGCAAGACCTAGAAATTTGTGGAGCTCTGTCAGAGTGGTTGGAGATGGACAATCTTGAATGACTTGGATCTTGGTTAGATCCACATGCACCCCCTGTTCATCAATAATGTATCCCAGATACTGAACCTGGGTCATGCCAAAAGTGCATTTCTCCAAATTGGCACATAGCTTGTGTTGCCGCAGTGTTTGGAGAACCTGTCGGATATGGTGGAGGTGCTCTTCCCAAATCTGGCTGAAGATCAGAATGTCATCCAAGTATACCACTACAAATGAGTTGGTGAATGGCCGCAAGATGTAATCCATTAGCCTCATGAAGGTTTCAGGAGCATTCATCAATCCGAAAGGCATAACCAACCATTCGAAAAGGCCCTCCTTGGCTTTGAAGGCAGTCTTCCACACATCAGAGGGTTCAATTGGTACCTAGTGATATCCTGACTTTAGATCAATCTTGCTGAAATATTTCGCCCCCTTTAGTTGGTCCAGGAGGTCATCAATCCGCGGGATCGGGTACCTATTACGGACAGTGATCTTGTTAGTGCTCGATAGTCAATACAAAGTCTCCAAGTCCCATCCTTCTTTTGTACCAACACGATCAGGCTCCCACAAGGCGATGAACTCGGACGGATGTGACCTTTCTGCAGGAGCTCCTGAATCTGCCTCTTGATTTCATCGTTCTCCAGAACGGAGCGTCGATAAATTGGTCCATTGGGTAGCAGTGCACCTGGGGTTAGATCGATGGAATGCTTGACCTGACAGTGCAGAGGAACCCCTGCGGGGGAGGTGAAGATGTCCTCGTACTCCTCCACGACCTTGTCCGTTTGTAGTTTTCGTGTGGAGGGGCCCTATCTGGAGGCCGCGGCCACCGTCTTCTTCTTTCCTTGACGGCGTATCATTAGGAAAACAAATTTCCCAATTTTGGAAATGAGCTTACTGCATTGTTTTGTAGCAATCAAAGAGATGGCGGTAGGTGGTGCTACCTCTGGCATCCTGTACAACTTATTTCCAAATGTAATAATAACAGCATAGGGCCTTGATTCATACATAGCATGTTGCTTCCACAAGTATGGTTGTCCTAATAATACATCACAAACTTCAAGAGGAGAAATGTCACACAATACCTCATCCGTGAAAGGCTTGATGTTGTATGGAAGGTGACACTGCTGGCTCACGTGAAGATCCCGTCCTTGGTGAAGCCACCCGATGGTGTACAGTTGTGGATGTGCTGTGGTCGGTAAGCCCAACCGCTTCATGACCTCTGCCGAAATAAGGTTCTTTTGGCTCCCACTATCGATAATGAACTATAGCGGGGAGCCCTTTACCCACATCTGGGAGTGGAAGAGACGTTCCTCCTCCTCTGGATCTTCGGGTTCATTTTTCTGGATCTTGGTAGTAGCAACAGTGGCATTGGGATCCGCATCAATGATTTGCTTGCCTTTGTCATTACCCTTGTCGGGTTTTGACTCAGAGTCAGAACATGCATCTGATTCTAAAACCTTTAGCTTAGCCACCAATGACTGCTTGGCTCGACACTCACTTGTGTTGTGAGTGGAGCTCTTATGGAACTCACACCATTTTCCCGTGTCCTTTTTCGTCTTCGCGGCACTGTTCTTTGCTTGCAGCTTCGGCGGGTTGTCTTGGGTTGCCCCGCCTTGGCTTTGTCCTTTGTTCTATGGTTTAGGGGCACCTTTCCCTTGCTTTAGATTCGCATATCCAAAGTCTCGCTTCTTTTATTTAAACTTCTGCTCGACCTTGACGACATATCAGTATGCTATGCTGAGCGAGGAGATGTTCAGGAATTGTATTTCTTCTTGGATGTACTTGTGCAAGCAGCCGCAGTATTTGAGTATCAAATGCTGCTCCGAATCCTTGATACCCAACTTTGTGCGAAGGGTATGGAAAATATTGGTGAACTCCAGCACATCTTGGTCCCTTCCCTGCTGCAGCGTGGTCCACTTTATGTATTCATCCTCATAGCTTTCGACAGGGTAGTATTGTTCCTTGATGGCATCCCGGAATGAATTGCAGGTGGGTGCCGCTGAAAATAGTGAGCCGGTACTTTCATCCTTCTACTCACAGTATGTTTCCTACCAGTCCTTGACGTGGGGGGCTACTTTGAGAAGAGCGAAAACAATCTTTTCCCAACTCGAAAATTCATGAACAGAAAAATAACCCTCTAGCAGATTTAACCATTTATCTACGGCATCTGCGTCTATCTGACCCTCAAATATGGGGATTTCAAAATTAACTTGTACTTTAAAGGGCGTGGTGTTTCCAGAGTAGTTGCAGGAAGCTGATGCATTGCTTCTGGGTAGCCACTGAAGGATCTGGGCAAAGTTGTCCATCATCGCGTTCCGTTGTCGCTCGAGTGCTTCTTCGAGCAAGATTTTGATAGTATCTCCTGCCCCCTCATCTTTCTTCTCATCCACCATGGGAGGTCGTCAGGATTTGCGAGGCTGGTCTTGTAAAGGTTCGACCAGTTCAAGCCCTAACTCCTTATATCCTGACCTTGTTGGGGACATGCAAAGAAAAATAGAGAAAAAGCAGACCACTCTGATACCACTGATCCAGACTTAAATAGGAATGCAACAAATTACAAAGATAGCCATAAACACAGATATGCAGCGGAAATAATACTTAATTTCATTAATGTAAAATACTGGAACATGCTTACAAACAGTAATGGAAATAAACCAGCTAGGCAATGGTAGCTTATCTCTGAGAAGAGATGTGGTGGCTACATGCCTTTGAACTGTGTTACAATGAGGCTCAAAGGCCTATTTATTGTTGAGAAACAATGGAAAACCCTTAACATTCCAAAACCTAACCCTAGAAGATGAAATGCCAAACTGTGGGCCCCGTTTGGGTAAATTGGTACATCAACTTCCCAGGGTCGTAACTTTGGCATGCGATCTCCGTTTGACGCGTACAATAGCTCGTTAGAAAGATCTATCCGAGCACTACCACTTTGGGACAAGATCGGTCCATGGACCCATGTTGCTCCCCAAATTTCCCAAAAAATGTTGTTTAGGGCCTCAAAATGGCTCCAGAAGTTCAGGACCCGAAAAAATGCTAAAAATAGTAAGTTGTGCTATAATTAAGGAAACTGAAAATGCTGAGAGAAAAAATGGTGGGGGTCTAGGTGGACTTGGCAGGTGGCCACCAATATCCACTTGGATCATTAGAGAGTGAAAAGATGTTATTTAAAATGAAGTCCTACCACAACAACTTGAGAAGATAGAGTTTGATATAAAGGAGTAAGAATTAGACTCTACAACATAACACCAATCGAAAGAGGAAGAGCCACAAACTCTAGTTTTGAGAAGATCAGTTTGAGAAAGAATACAACCAAAAAGGTATAGTCCATATGCTTTCTATTCAAATTTTTCTTTATCTATTACTGATGATGATCCCATAATTGTTAGGGAGGCAGTGGATTCAAAGGATGACAAGCTCTGGAAAGAGGCCATGGTTGATGAAATGGCATCTTTGGACAAAAAAAGGCTTAGGATCTGGTGGAGTTTTCGACTAGAAGGAAACCTATGGAAGCAAATGGGTGTTTAAGAAGAAGATCAATGTAGAAGGAAAGGTGGAGAAATACAAAGCTTAATTGGTAGAAAAATGTTATTCCTAAGTCTCGGGAATTTTTTTTGGAGATATTTTTTCTCCTATTGCCAAGCTAGCTCATATTAGATTACTTTTATCTGTTACCACTACTTTTGATATTGAGGTAGAACATATAGATGTGAAGACAAAATTTCTTCATGGGGATCTGGAAGAAGAGATCTACACGAAGAAACCTGAAGGCTTTGCGATGAAGGGTAAGAAAGAACAGGTATGTAGGTTAAAAAATTCTTTGTATGGGTTAAAACAGTCACCAAGGATGTGGTATCAGAAATTTGATACATATATATGGGGGCTCAGCTTCGCAAGAAGCAAAACAGATCAATATGTGTATTTTAAATTAATTGGTGACCGTGTTATTTATTTGGTCTTATATGTGGATGATATGTTGTTGATTGGAAATAACAAAAGAAAATCGAGGATTTGAAGAGCCAATTGTCCTCCAAATTCGATATGAAGGATATTAGTGTTGCAAACTCTATTTTGGGCATGGAAATTAAATGAGATCTGGAAAAGAGGGTGCTCTAGTTAAACCAGAGGAAGTATGTAGAGACAATATTGCAGAGGTTTAATATGTAGGGTAGTAAATCAGTGAAGGTTCCTATTCCTATAGGTGTAAATTTATCTATTGAATAGTGTCTCAAGACACAAGAAGAGGAAGAGGACATGTCCCATGTTTCATATCCAAGTGTAGTTAGTAGCATGCTATATGTAATGGTTTGTACAAGACCAGACATAACACATGTAGTGGAAGTATTGAGCAGGTTTATGTTGAAACCAGGGAAGGAGCATTGGATTGTAGTGAAGTGGGTTTTCATGTATTTCCGTGGCACTAGTGATTATGGTTTGTGCTACCGAGAAAGACCAGAATTAGACAGCGTTTTGGACTTTCATGGCTTTGTTGATGCAGACTAGTCTAAAGATCTAGATCAAAGAAGATCTACAAGTGGGTATGTGTTTAACCTATTTGGAGGAGCAGTCAGTTGGATAATTAAGAGATAGTCTGTAGTGGCACTTTCAACTACATAGGAAGAATACATGGTAGCCACTCATGCAATAAAGGAAGAATTTTGGTTGCATATATTGTGTTCAAGTATGGGGTTGTTACAGAGAGCTATAAGGATAGATTGTTACAACCAAAGTGCATTTTTTTTGGAAAATAACCATGCTTATCATTCAAAGACAAAGAACATTGATGTTCAGTAGCACTTTGTGAGGGATATGGTTGAGGACAAAAAGGTGCTACTAGTAAAGGTGGGGCACTTTGAATAATGTTGTAGATGCATTGAAAAAATTTGTGAACACTGACAAGTTTTCTTGGTGTAGAGAAACAATGGGTGTTGCAGGGTTTGACCAATGACTATGCTCTCCTATGACCCACCGTGTGGAAATAAAATAATAATTGTGAGAATGTTGGGTGTGTGTTATATTATTTCCATGACTAGGCCCACACATTGTACATTGCACCGAGCGCAGCGGGGGCCGGGGGGTCATAGAGGGGGCGAAAGCCTCCATTGTCAGGGGGTTTATAGGGGGGCAGTAGCCCCCCTACACAGGATCTGGGGCAGTGCCCAAGGATTTTTTTTTATGTGGACCCAAGGATGGGGTGCAAACCCAAAGATGGTGGGTGGAACTACCTACGACTTTTTTGCATGGGTTTTGCACATGGTATTTTGTAGATCCGGTCAAGGGAACTACTATTATGTTCTAATTCAGGGTTAATGGATTGGGGTTTATGAATGTTTCGACATATCTATCTATATCTATATATATCTATATATATATATATATATATATATATATATATATATATATATATAATGAAAAATCAATCTGGTAGTCTTAGTTTTGGGATCGAGGGGAAAATCTGTGTATATTTGTTTTATGTTCTCTCCATTATATGTTTTTTTTTAAGTATTTTTCAAGTAATTTTTATATAGGGTTGAAACATATAGAATCTCTCACAATGCTAATGTCTTTTGGAGTGAAAAACTTAGAGAAAGGGCATACACATTAAGAGATTTAGTTCCTCTAGGCTTTTGATAGATTTGGAATTAATATGGATTTATACTGGTTTTAACCGACACCAATGTAATTATAATAAATTTTTAATTTTCACTTGTTCTGTATAATATGTAGAATTGTGTTTTTACTAATAATTTTTGAAATGTTACATCAACACCGATATATATATATATATATATATATACTTTTTAAAATATCACATTTCAACTCCATATTAAACATTGAATGAATAACAAATCTAACATACATTGAATTATAAATGACTTATTAATTGAATAAGGAAACACAAGCATATCTCCATTTTAAATATTACTATTAAATAACTCCATATTAAGTATGGAATAAATTACACATCTCTCTCACAATGGAAACGAAAAATATAAGGAGATTTGATTTAAATTGTTTTATTATTCTCTATATAAATTGATATAAAATTATGTTTTTTTAACTAATAGTAAAATATCTTTTGTTATTAATATATTTTTGTTTTAAATGTTACCTGTTAATTGAAGTTAGAATGAATTGCACATCATCTAGTATCAATAATATTATTTTTACATGTTATTCGTCTAAACAAAATTTAATATTTCCCTCATAGTAAAAAGTATTTTATTTATGAATGGCATTGACTTTTTTTGTTATTAGTATTTTTAAAATTTGTTAACACAAGTATTATTTTATTATTTTTAAATATAATGTTACATAACGCCATCTCCCTCATACTAAATTGTAGAGCTACTATTGCACGAGTAACCAAAAGAAACCGCAATAAATAAAATACTTCAATTTCAACCTTAATTTTAGATCCACCTCATATGGAGATAAAGTAATTGAAAGTAAATTAAAAAATAAATAATAAATAAATTAACATTAAAGAGATATGTAATTCCTTCACCACTCAATATGGAGTTGAGAGATGCCATATAAAAATAATATAATTGATATTATATGATACATAACTCATTTTATGTTTAGTTGGTATGTAATGGTTAAAATAAAAATATACTAATAACAAAAAAATATTTAATGTTAGTCATGCATAAAATATTTTAATGTTCATTTTAAATAACATAATTTATATCAAGCTTCTATAAATAAAAGAAAAGTAATTTAAATTAATATTTTACTTATATCTTCACTTTTCATTGTAAGAGATTTTTATTCCATAAATAAGTTTTTTTTTTAGGTTTGTAATTCATTCATTTTCTTTAATATGGAGTTGAAATGTAATAGTTTAAATATTAATACCAAAAATTAATTGATTATATATGCGCGTGGATTATATATATCTAAAGAAATTCTTATTTCATTAATAATTTTTTTAGAATATTTGTAATTTATTCATTTTTTAATATGGATTTGACATGTAATATTTCAAATATTGATATCAAATAATGTATATATATATAGAGAGAGAGAGAGAGAGAGACAGAGAGACAGAGAGAGAGAGAGAGAGAGGCCTACGAATATATGTTTTTGTGTTGAGAGATGCTTTACAACCCAATATATGAGAGAGATGATGTTGTTATCACTCAGGTTGTCCTTCTGGTCAGCTCAAAAGGATACGGCCGAGGTAACCACAGACCAATCTTTGGACTGCAGGTTCGAGCCCACCTACAATCAGAGAGGGCTCTCTCTTTCTGATTTAGCTTTGTTGATAAGGTTTTTAGGCTAGTTATTGAGTTCAAGGGGTTTTGTTTTGATTTTTGGTGGGAAGGATGATGCTTTCAAGTAAAGAGGCAGGGATAGCATGAAAGTTTTAGAACCATTGGGCATGGAGTCAAGGAGTAGGACTGCTGGTGCGTTTTCTTGGTCACAAGAAGGAATATGGAGTAGGCTAGCTGTAAATGAAACAACCATTCAAGGTAAAAGAGATGGATTAAAGGCTAAGGAATGAGGGGCAATTAAGAATCTCTCATTTAGGTTAGCAGAAAGAAGACAAATGAGCCCTATCTAGGAGCAGTTAAGAATTCCTAGATAACAGTCATCCATATGTGAAATAGGTCAAACATGAGCCATAACAGAATTCATATTTATGCCTAAATCAAGAAGAAAACATTAAGAAGCCACAGAAACTTAGCATAGAGTGCAACTAAGCAAATTCTAAACCAATCCTTCGTTCTGCAACTTGAGCATAAATGAAATTGAAATAACAGAGGTGAAGAACACTTATTGGTTCATATTGCAGAAAAAGAATTCCACATTCAATTCTTCAAACCATTAGACACAGAGCAGACAGTCATTCCTCCAAAGCTTTTCAGCAATCTTTGATTAAGTAAAACATCTCAGATATCTAGTGCGAGTCTCTAATGAGGATTATCAACCAACCAACCCTTTAAAAAATACAGAGGGTCGGTATAAATAGGGAAAATTATCCAAAAATTAATCTATTACAGCCAACCTAAACAGGTCTGAAAGAAAATGATCACTTTAACCTAATCTTATCCAGAAATAAATGCATGAAAATATCTTTGAGCTGCGCTGAGGGCAGCTGTATCAAATTGAGTTAATGTCTGTCCTGGGTGGCTCGGTGCAGTCCTCCTGTAATAACTGTGATTTTTATTTTATCTCCACCTCTAACTTGGTTTTGTTGTTGTTTGCTGGAATTAATGTGCACTAATCCCGACCAGATAGGCTTTTAAATGGCCTTAATTGTTTTGCTGACTTTGATGAAGGTCTTTAATTTTCACCTGCTTCGATGTTGCTGAACTGATACTCTTTTCCGCTTCATCTTTCCTCTGATACTCTTTGGCGCTGAACCTGGCCTCTTTAATGTCTTCTGAGTGGTTTAGATTGTCCCATCGATCTTTCATGGCAGCTGTTCAGCCCTCTGTTGCTTTAAAAACTGTGTTTGCCCCTTTCTGAATGCTTCGCGAAGAAAATCTGGTCATTCTGCGCCTTTCGGGCTTGCTGGGGGCCGCGCGGTGAGGGGCTTTCCATTTTGGCCTATTTCCCGTAGGCGCTAATCGCGCATGAAAAAATGCCTCAGATTCTGATTCCGGGCTTCCTAGGCTGCGATTTGCGCCTTTCGCACTTTTTGACGATGACGTCAGCATGACGTCAATAGTGGGTCCCAGTACGGCGGTGACATGGCGGGATGACGTCAGCAGTACGGCCGGGTGACGTGGTAGTATGGCGGAGGAGGTGAAGTGGTGGTACGGTGGCAACTACGTGGCAAGGACATGGTGGCAGGAGGCCGACGCGGGATGGTGATGTGGCAGGGTGACGTGGTGCTGACGCAGGAGGGGGGAAAGGCAGTTTATGGTTTCGGGCACACCGCCTATCCACGTAGGTGGTTTCGGCAGAGGGGGCTCCGCCACAGTCGAGAGGGTGATGCGTGGTGGGAGTACGGCGGGAAAACTGCCGATCTCCCGGGCATTAACCCTCGGCGGCTTCGCTGGGAAAGGACCCGCCCATCGTTGATTTAAGGCACGGGCGAATCGGATGGTTGGCGGGACGGACAGGGCGGCAGAAGGTTAAAGCTGGGGGCCCGCACGAATATTTGAATCTTAATATAGCGCGGGGGGGGGGTTTGAACTTTGGTTCTGTGGGTGAACAGGTTATGCGCCAGCGGGGGTTAAAGGTTTGATGAACATAGCTTTAGGATAAGGGCGGAAAGTGGGTTTTATAGGGTCAGGATTAAAAAGGAATGGTTGTTAGCATGACCAGGTGCCAGGCTAACTCCAGTTAGGACACGGATGGGTTAGCAGGAGCCCCAGATGGACTACTACCTCCCGGAATTTTTAGAAGAATATGGCTATAGTGCCAAGGGGAGGTTTATTTAATATTTTTGGGATTTTATATATTTTTGCATAGTAGGGGATAGGGAAATAATTTAGGGAGCTACATAATAGAGTTAGTGGTTAATATGGTAGTGACAAGAAAGCTCTAAGTATGTGGATCTTAGGCTATCAAAGGGGGAAAAGTGACTCATAGAGGAAGAATGGAAATCCTTGAGTGAAGCAGATCTTCACCAGGAAAATGATATGGAAAATGATGAAACTAAGAGGAATGAAGCAAATCATGACCTCTTCAGGGAAATTAGTGAGTGATTTGGGGAAGAGGAAGAAGGGGAGGTTAGAGATGTCCAGTCTGAGATCCTCCAAATGAAAACTGCCTTGTACCTGTGATCTGAAGTACAATATCACTTTAAAACACAAAACTGATCGCATATCAACATTCTGCAACCTCAAAACTACCTACCCAGCCTACTTACCTAACATTTTTTCTTCTTTTTGGTTTGGGTGCACTTAGACTTGCAGACCCTGCTTTACAATTTTTCTTTAGACTGCCCTCCTATCTAAATCTATCCTTATTTCTTCCAAGGGCCCAGATTAAGCAGTTGGGCTCCTTTGGTTCTCTACCTGTCTACAAATCTGTCAAGATTAAGCTATTTGGACAGATATCAATTCTCTATATTCTAAAACAAGAAATTGAAACGTAGGGAAGCCAAGATTAAGCTGTTTGGACTTCCCTTAACAGAACATTCTTCAAAAAATGGTTAAGTCATCAAAATTGGAATACAACTGTGGCATTTGGACTGGCACATTTTCATGGTCCCTTCTTTGGCCTCTTTCTGGAAATATGGGGCATTGCAGGATGCAAAGTATGACATATTTGTCATGTAAAACTGTCAATCATGAAAGATGAACACCTGTTAAAACAGGAAGCTAACAGTGGCTCCACTTGGGGATGGCTTTTCCTTGTGAAAAGCCAAGAACAGCAGGTCAGACTACCTTGATCTTCTATTGTCATTGTAGATTGAAAAACTTCTTTATGCTGGCTGTTAAAGTGTGAAACTTTGAAATATGAACAACGCCCTCCTCAACTGCATTACTGTGAACTGTATAGCATCGCCTGCTTTCTTCTGCGTGCTTGATGTTATGTATAGTATTGCTTGAGCATTTGTGCCTTTGAAAAACATAGATCAAAACTGATGTTTTTCCTTTAGCTCTGGTCTAGAAACAGTTGCTGATGTGAAATTAGAAAATGCTCCTCTCTTATTGATACTGTTTGATTGAAGACTGCAAGCTTCCCACTGTTTTCTTTTACCATGAATTTTTGTGATATGACAGTGCTACTATTGCTATTTTACCAATATTAATGCAGAGACAGAGCTTTAAAAATGGAATACTAGCAACTGGTTGTGTCTTCACAAACACTGCTACTGCTCCTCTAACACTCAGACTGCTTATACAAAAACTAAAAACAAAGCGCTGATATATACAAATATCAATGTACAAAGAGATATGTACAGAGCTGGATTATATCCCTTTAAAAGGGATGATGGTAATGTTTCAGCATTCGGCCATTTACAGGGCCTTCTTCAGTCGTGCTGCCCTCTACAGATTTGAGAAAATATGTGTTATTTCCCTGAACAGCAGAAATAACGAATGGCCCTTTCCATAAAAAATCAAATTTTGCATGTTTTCCTTTGTTTTCCCTTCGTGAATCCCACCTTAGAACTTTGTCACCAATGTAGAAATTCTCATCCTTAGCTCTCTTATCAAACATATTTTTGAGCTTTTCTTGCAAAATCTGATCTTTGTCATGAACTTGCTCTCTGGTTTGCTGAAGATGAATGGTTTGGTTGATTCTTCATTGAATGTCATTTGGTTCAGCCTGAATCTCCTGTAACAGTCTGATAGTAGGGATGCCCAAAGATGAAGGAAACCTGGCTTCCATGCCATATACTAGCTCATAAGGGCTCATCCAAATGGCTTTCTTTGTTGAAAGTCTGCCTGCCCATAGGGCATTTATGAGCTTTCTATTTCAGTTCTTCTTGTTTTCTTCTAGCACTTTCTTTATGATATTAATCAGGCTCTTATTAGATGACTCAGCCAAGCCATTACCTTGGGGGTAATAGGCTGTGGAATGCCCCAAGGTGATGTGAAATTTATGGCAAAAATTGATCATTTTTTTGGATTTAAAAGCAACGACGTTGTCAGTAATGATCTTCTCAGGGCAGCCAAATCTAGAAAGGATGTTGCACTCAAGGAATTGGATAATGATGGTGTCATTGGCTTGTCTGCATGGGATGGCCTCAACCCACTTGGTGAAATAGTCGGTGGCTGTTAAAATCCATTTGTGCTGGCCTAAGGAAGAGGGATGGATTTCTCCAATGAAGTCAAGACCCCATTGTTGAAAAGGATTTTTAGTCGAAATGGGTTTAAGGGGCAGGGGCAATAGCTTTCTTTTGCCCTCAAAGATTTGGCATTTATGACATGAAATGGCAAACTTCTTTACATCTGCAAAAATAGAGGGCCAATAGAAACCAGCCCTTAGAATTTTATCAGCAGTCGACTTCCAATATAGATGCCCTCCATAGTCACCTACATGGAATTCTTTCATGACATTGTTAGTTTCATTCATGGTTAAACAATTAAGCAATATACCTTCATGATTTTTCCAAAATAAAGCACCATCTATGACACAAAAATTTGAAGCCTTCATTCTTAAAAATCTTTTCTTAATTCTGGACAATCCTGGGGGAGCAAACAGGTTTAACAATACAAAGCATATATCAGCATACCATGGGGATTGCAAAAAGGTTTCACTAATCTGTGGAGTCGCCAGCTCCTGTTCATTGTCCAATTGGTTAATGTCTAAGGCTTGAAAGTTTGTTTCGGACATCAGTTTGGCTAAACCTTGTCCCTTTATGAGCTTGGTTGGTTTTATTTCTATGTCATACTCAAGGATGTTAGCAATCCATTTGCCTCTTTTGCCCTCTAATCCCTCTTGGGTTAATATGTCTTTTACAACAACATTTGGGACATAGGCAATCACATGTGAATATAAAATGTACACTCGGAAATATTTGATTGCTTTGACTAGGGCATAGGCCTGCTTCTCCATGATTGGGTATTTCAAAGGGGCATCTCTTAAGGCTCGGTTGAAAAATACAATTGGCTTTTCAGCTCCCTGATCATCCTTTTGCAAAAGGACAACAGCTATGGTGTGATCAGAGGAAAAAGAAAATATGACAAAGTCCCTATCAAATTGTGGACTTGTGAGGACAGGGGCTTGGGTTAAGGCAGATTGTATGCCCTCAAAGGCTTGTTTGATTTCAAGAGACCATCTTACCTTGGCATCCTTTTTTAACATGTTGCTTAACAGTCTTATCAGCTCAGCTAGATTTGGAATAAATCTCCTTAGGAAGTTGATCTTTCCAAGGAATGCTTGCAACTCTTTTATGTTTCTTGGATATGGGATTTAGAGGATGGCTTGGATTCTTTCAGGGTCAATTCTAATCCTGTCCTTTGATATGATATGGCCAAGGAGTTTGCCTTCTTCAAGGCCAAAGAGGGATTTCTTGGGGTTCAAGGAAATGCCATATTTCCTACATGTCATGAATATTTGCCTCAAATGTTTCAGGTGCTCTTGATCAGATTTAGAGAAAGGGGTTAGATCATCAAGATATACAACTAGGAAATCATGTATTTCTTTGGCAAATGCAATATCCATTGCCCTTTGAAAGGTAGCACCAGCGTTTTTAAGTCCAAATGTCATCTTCACATACTTAAATGTTCCCCACGGTGTGGTAAAAGCTGTCTTGTCTTGGTCATCCGGGTGAACCAGTATTTGATTAAAACCTGAAAAGCCATCTAGCAAAGAAATTCTAGATGACCCCACTACTCTCTGTAGAATATGATCCATTTTTGGCAATGGGTAGTGGTCTTTTAGAGAGACTTGGTTTAAATTTCTTAGGTCTACACATAGCCTAATATCACCTGTCTTTTTTCTTGTAGGAACAAGATTGGATACCCATTCAGAAAATCTGATGGGTGCTATGATACCTGCTTCAAACATTCTTTTCACTTCCTTTTCAATCAAAGGGAGAAGCATAGGATTGATTCTCCTCAGTTTCTGTTTGAAGGGCTTCTGGTTTGGTTTTAAGGGAATGGTGTGTTGGATTACTGAGGTGTCATAGGACTTTAAGTCCTCATAAATCCAAGCAAATACATCTTGGAATTATTTGAACAAATCAACATATTTGGGCTTCTGATCAGGTGGCAAATTTTTGGATAATTTGATCATTTTGGGCTTCTCTGCTGTCCCAATGTTATGTTCTTCTATAGCAGCGTTTAAGGGTTGCATTTTTGGTTTTTTGGGAACACCATTAGCATCAAACATGTCTTCCAACGGAGTGAGGCCGGCAGGGAGGAAGTTATCTTTCAGATCAACGATCTCGGCCTCTGTTTCTGCTATTTCCTCCAAATGCATCTGTTTCAGCTCTTTTATGCTTGTATTGTCAAAAACAGTTGGGTTCAGCATTCGTTTAGCTATTATAGGTGTTACAGCCTGCTGATTTTCATTCGTTTGCTGTTGTTCATCCGTCATAGCATCCAAGTCAATGTTAATATTTGAAAACTCATGCTCAAGAGTGAGGAAATTGTTAATCTGGGCATCATTCTCGAACACTTGCCAATCTTTAACATTATTTGGGACAGCGGGCCTGTGTTTTATCTCAGTAGTAAAATGATGATTTGGCTCAAAGGGAAGCTTACATATAGTAGCAAAAGTGGCTAGGCTGTGTGCATGAATGTTATGCTCTCTTGAAATCTTGGCAAGCTTGGATTCAGTGAATGTATTGAGTATACTAGTGGCAGTAGTCCTATAGGCCCTCATTCTACTGTCATTGATAACAAAATTACATTTCATCTATTGTATGATTAAATCAGAGTCACCTAAAATGGATACTTTTGCAGCTCCTAGAGCTTTGAGTAGTTTAAGGCCTAAGAGGAGAGCCTCATACTCTGCCATGTTATTAGTGAATTTGAAATTTAGTCTGTAGGCATGGCCTTCTGCATGATTGTTATGTGTATTGTGAATCCAGACACCTGCCCCTACTCCTAACTTGTTGACAGAGCCATCAAACTCTAAATACCATGTGATTTCTTTCTTGTGGTTAGTGTCAAGAGTTTTAGTCATTCTTGCAGCGGACAGATTTGAATTTTCTATTTGGGGAGGTTCTTCTTGTAAGCTGGTTGCCTTGATTGTTTTGACAGTTTTATCAGTATGGGCAACCGATTCTTCATTGATGTGTGTGTTCAGTTCTAAAGCCAACGGCTTGTCATCAATGGGAGGAATTATTTCATCATTAAATAAAATAAAAGAATCCATATCAGAATGGATTGAGTATATGGGAAAATTTTCAGGCTTGCTCTCACTAGTTACCACATATTTCTTCAGTGTTTCTCTATACAGTCTCTTTGGTTTCCCAATGATAGATATAGTGGCATAAGAGAGATCTTATTGGAGGGATCCTTGGAGTTTTGCTCCCCAAGATCTTGACAATAACATGCCATACTTTGGTGGAATGTCAGCAACCACCACATCCATGAGGATTGTCTTGTTAGGAAATTGGACTAAGGAGAAACACAGGTCTTTGATGAGGCCTAAACACTTGACTTGACTTGAGTCAAAGGAGAATAGACCTTTGTAGGGTCTTGTAACATCAAGGTTCAGCTTTTCCATTACATCTTTGGGCATAAGGTTGTGTGAGGCACCTGAGTCAAACATGGCATTGTGCAGGACTTTGTCATGTATATGTAAACTAAAATAAAAGGGTAAGACAGGTCCATATGTTGATTTTCCATTAACTTCTGGACCGAACAACAGCTCAGGTTGATCATCAAGAATATTCACATCATCTTTTACCTCTGGCATTTGAAGTGACCTTTGAATTTGTTGCCTATACACATCATGTTTGGCCAGTTCGGATAAGGGGATTGATATCTTCAATTTGCCTATTTCTGCCTCTAGGTCAAATGATTTTTCAGATTGGGTTTTAGTATTGTGAGAGGCAGGTTTCCCTTTTTCCATTGGAGTATCAGCAATTTGGTCTTGTTTATCAATGTTACGGGAAGTATTTGATTGCGGTTTTTATGTTTTAGGAGGGCTTTTTGGAATGCTGTTCAAATTTTCTTTCGAGGAAGAAGGTGGCAAAGGCTGGTCAATAGAAGGATGCATTTGTGTTATGTCCTCTACAGTCACTTGATGCGGATTTGGGACAGGTATATCAGCTGGTCTTTTTATGACAGCCTTGCCTTTAATCTTGTTGGGCTGTTTGCCATCCTTTGGTTTGCTAGGTTCATAAATATCAATGGTCCTAGTTCTCAGCTTATATTGTTTGTGGACCTCATACATAGCAATATCATTGCCTTGTTTAAAATCAAAAGACTCACCAGACTTAGTCTGAAATTGATTAAAGTCATGCTCATCTTGGTCTTGTTGAATTAGGAAAATTTGTTGCTCAGCCCTCGAATCCACCAGGTTCATGTGAGTGTCCTCTATGGGCTCATTGGATGTGGATGCTTCTACATAATTTTCATGAAAAGGTGGTCTTATATCATGGTCTGGACTAGACCTACCAGCATTTGTATTCTGCGTTTTCCTGAAATTTGGGTTCCTTATGGTATTGGACTGTTGTCCTTCCCATGATGATTTCCTCTCAACACTTTCTACTCTATCTTCCAACCTTTGCATGCCATTGATAATAACATCAAGTTTCTGATCTAAGGCTGAGGGTTCTTCTTTGAAAGTGGTTCTTCTCTCCATTCTAGCTCTATTTCTTTTGGCAATTAGGTTGGCCTCTATGTTAACAGCAACATTTTGCATGTCTGCAAGGGTTTGAGGGGCTCTTTCTTTTAACTGGTAGGCCATATCTAGGTCGAATCCATTAGGGAATTTATACAAGGCAAGGTCAGGTGGAGGTCTTATGTTCTGTGGTATTGCATTATAGACATTATTGGATCTTGCACAGTAATCTAGGACAGACTCTTGAGGGCCTCTTTTTATTGTATCGTATTCAGCAAGTATGTGCAAGGGGTCCTCCTTTTTCTCCCATCTGCTGGTAAAGGATTGATAAAGCTCATCCGGAGTGGTTATGGAATTTGCAGCAAGTGATCTGAACCAAGTTCTTACATCACCTATTAAACTTTGAACAAAAATTTTCATTCTCACACTATCATCATCTATTTCATAGTTCTCAAAGTAGTCTTGCATCTTCTTTGTATGTTGAAGGGCTGTGCAAGTGCCAGCTCCATCAAAATATGTGATTTTAGTTTGATAATCCTGAGGCATAGCCCCAGGGTTTGCAGGTAATTGCAGGAGTGCATATCTATTGGCCATGTTTACAGGGACGACCAGAACAACAGGGACAACTAGAACAACTGTAACAACAGTAGTGGTAATGGGAGTATGTGCAGTGAATGGAGGTGTGGAAGGAGTGCTTTGGGAAGTAGATGATGAACAAGGGGAAGCAGGGGTTGAACGAAATAAAACTTTGACAGGGGTTGGAACACTGCTTGGGTGAACTGCTTCAGGACTATTATCAGCAAAACCTTCTCTTTTTTCTTGCTTCCTCGGGATTTTTGGGACCAAGTTCGGATTTTCAAAAGCAGCTGGGGAATTTGGGTCTAGATTTGACCTAGTATAACTAGAATTATTTTTGGGAGCCAGATTCTGAATTTGTTTTGGTATTTTCTGTGAATGTTTTTAGAATTAGCAAAGAACTGATCAAATTTCTGGGACAACTATCTGTAGTTTAAAACTAGCATGAAGATTGACTGAAGCAACATTTATTTACTCCTATAACTGCAAAGCAAGAACAGTTTCAAAGGCTTCCTGGCCGACATTCAGACTTCATCTATAGTTTTAAGGAATAGACAGCACTGATTTTTGTTCCTATGGAGTTTTCCAACTTGATTTGTGAAAATAACTAAGGAAGTCCCCAGTGGAGTCATCATTATGTTAACACTCAAGTTGTCCTTCTGGTCAGCTCAAAAGGATACGGCCGAGGTAACCACAGACCAATCTTTGGACTGCAGGTTCTAGCCCACCTGCAATCAGAGAGGGCTCTCTCTTTCTGATTTAGATCTGTTGATAAGGTTTTTATGCTAGTTATTGAGTTCAAGGGGTTTTGTTTTGATTTTTGGTGGGAAGGATGATGCTTTCAAGTAAAGAGGCAGGGATAGCATGAACGTTTTAGAACCATTGGGCATGGAGTCAAGGAGTAGGACTGTTGGTGCGTTTTCTTGGTCACAAGAAGGAATATGGAGCAGACTAGCTGTATATGAAACAATCATTCAAGGTAAAAGAGATGGATTAAAGGCTAAGGAATGAGGGGCAATTAAGAATCTCTCATTTAGGTTAGCAGAAAGAAGATAAATGAGCCCTATCTAGGAGCAGTTAAGAATTCCTAGATAACAGTCATCCATATGTGAAATAGGTCAAACATGAGCCATAACAGAATTCATATTTATGCCTAAATCAAGAAGAAAACATTAAGAAGCCATAGAAACTGAGCATAGAGTGCAGCTAAGCAAATTCTAAACCAATCCTTTGTTCTGCAACTTGAGCATAAATGAAATTGAAATAACAGAGGTGAAGAACACTTATTGATTCATATTGCAGCACAAGAATTCCACATTCAATTCTTCAAACCATTAGACACAGAGCAGACAGTCATTCCTCCAAATCTTTTCAGCAATCTTTGATTAAGTAAAACATCTCAGATATCCAGTGCGAGTCTCTAATGAGGATTATCAACCAACCAACCCTTTAAACAATACAGAGGGTCGGTATAAATAGGGAAAATTATCCAAAAATTAATCTATTACAGCCGACCTAAACAGGTCTGAAAGAAAATGATTACTTTAACCTAATCTTATCCAGAAATAAATGCATGAAAATATCTTTGAGCTGCGCTGAGGGCAGCTATATCAAACTGAGTTAATGTCTGTCCTGGGTGGCTCGGTGCAGTCCTCCTGTAATAACTGTGATTTGTCTTTTATCTCCACCTCTACCTTGTTTTTGCTGCTGTTTGCTGGCATTAATGTGCACTAATCCCAACCAGATAGGCTTTTAAATGGCCTTAATTGTTTTGCTGACTTTGAAGAAGGTCTTTAATTTTCACCTGCTTCGATGTTGCTGAACTGATACTCTTTGCTGATTCATCTTTCCTCTGATACTCTTTGGCGCTGAACCTAGCCTCTTTAATGTCTTCTAAGTGGTTTAGACTGTCCCATCGGTCTTTCATGGCAACTGTTCGGCCCTCTGTTGCTTTAAAAACCGTGTTTGCCCCTTTCTGAATGATTCGCGAAGAAAATCGGGTCATTCTGCGCCTTTCGGGCTTGCTGGGGGTCGCGCGATGAGGGCCTTTCCATTTTGGCCTATTTCCCGTAGGCGCTAATAGTGCATGAAAAACTGCCTCAGATTTTGATTTCGGGCTTCCTAGGCTGCGATTTGCACCTTTTGCACTTTTTGACGATGACGTCAGCATGATGCCAGCAGTAGGTCCCAGTACGACAGTGACGTGGCAGGATGACATCAGCAGATGACGTCAGCAGTACGGCCGGGTGACATGGTGGTACGGTGGAGGAGGTGACGTGGCGGTACGATGGCAGCTACGTTGCAAGGACACGGTGGCAGGAGGCCGACGCGGGATGGTGATGTGGCAGGGTGATGTGGTGCTGATGCAGGAGGGGGGAAGGGTGGTTTATGGTTTCGGGCGCATTGCCTATCCGCGTAGGTGGTTTCGGCAGAGGGGGCTCCACCACAATCGAGAGGGTGACGCGTGGCGGGAGTACGGCGGGAAAACCGCCGATCTCCCGGGCGTTAACCCTCAGCGGCTTCGTTGGGGAAAGGACCCGCCCACTGTTGATCTGCGGCGTCGGCGAATTGGACGGTTGGAGGGATGGACAAGGGCAGAAGGTTAAAGCAGGGGGCCCGCGCGAATATTCGAATCTTGATATAGCGGGGGGGGGGGGTTTGAACTTTGGTTCTATGGGTGAACAGGTTATGCACTGGTGGGGGTTAAAGTTTTGATGAACATGGCTTTAGGATAAGGGCGGAAAGTGGGTTTTATAGGGTCAGGATTAAAAATGAATGGTTGTTAGCATGACCAGGTGCCAGGCTAACTCCAGTTAGGACACGGATGGGTTAGCAAGAGCCCTAGATGGACTACTGCCTCCTGGACTTTTTAGAAGAATATGGCTATAGTGCCAAGGGGAGGTTTATTTAATATTTTTGGGATTTTATATATTTTTGCATAGTAGGGGATAGGGAAATAATTTAGGGAGCTACATAATAGAGTTAGTGGTTAATATGGTAGTGACAAGAAAGCGCTAAGTATGTGGATCTTAGGCTATCAAAGGGGGAAAAGTGACTCATAGAGGAAGAATGGAAATCCTTGAGTGAAGCAGATCTTCACCAGGCAAATGATATGGAAAATGATGAAACTAAGAGGAATGAAGCAGATCTTGACCTCTTCAGGGAAATTAGTGAGTGATTTGGGGGAAGAGGAAGAAGGGGAGGTTAGAGATGTCCAATCTGAGCTCCTCCAAATGAAAACTTCCTTGTACCTGTGATCTGAAGTACAATATCACTTTAAAACACAAAACTGATCACATATCAACATTCTGCAACCTCAAAACTACCTACTCAGCCTACTTACCTAACATTTTTTCTTCTTTTTGGTTTGGGTGCACTTAGACTTGCAGACCTTGCTTTACAATTTTTCTTTAGACTGCCCTCCTATCTAAATCTATCCTTATTTCTTCCAAGGGCCCAGATTAAGCAGTTGGGCTCCTTTGATTCTCTACCTATCTACAAATCTGCCAAGATTAAGCTGTTTGGACAGATATCAATTCTCTATATTCTAAAACAAGAAATTGAAACCTAGGGAAGCCAAGATTAAGCTGTTTGGACTTCCCTTAATAGAACATTCTTCAAAAAATGGTTAAGTCATCAAAATTGGAATACAGCAGTGGCATTTGGACTGGCACATTTTCATGGTCCCTTCTTTGGCCTCTTTCTGGAAATATGGAGCATTGCAAGATGCAAAGTATGACATATTTGGCATGTAAAATTGTCAATCATGAAATATGAACACCTGTTGCAACAGGAAGCTAACAGATGTCACATAGCGTTACATTAAAAAAAATAAAAATTATATGTTGGCTAGTATTGAATATGTATATGAGGGAAATGTTGTTCGTAAAGTTACATTAAAAAAATTTAAAAATTTGTGTCAGCTAATATAGAATATGTTATCTCAATTAAATTTTTAGTAATTAATAATAAGAAAAACACATATATACAATCACAAACACAAATATGCAATTTATTTCATCTCGTTTAATAACAAAATATGTATTCAATAATAAATTATATTATGTATTGGATTTAGTTATTTAAATGCATGGATAACAAACTGTATTTTGATTCTATCAAATGAGTTGATTTTTTTAATACTAGGGTAAACCCATTTACATGTTAGGCTTTAGGTCAATACTAATTACTATTGAGTTTATGATTGTTTGGCTTTATATGTTTCTCACCCTTTCTTACTTTTAAAAATGTATTTACTTTTAATTTATATTTGGCCATGAGCTTAGTCAAACATGATTAATAATATTTGAGTTTAAATTCTATTTCAGAGATGTGTTTTGATTTTTTTATACACATTGGGAAAGCTTTGTAGCCTTTGTATCAAGAGTGCAACTGTATTTCAATTTATATTAGACTACTCTACAGCTAAATGTTTTTTCTCTTTTACCCACAATTCTATTTTACCCATAAATTAGTTTACGGTGTATGCTAACTTAAGTTTGTTTTATGGAATAACTTATCTTTTTAAATAATATAATGTTTAGAAATTATATTTTTGGGAAGAATTTATCTTTTTAAATGCATATAAAATAGGGTATAAATTTATTAATCTTTACTATTAATATTTTCCTATTTAAATTGATGGTATCACACTATAGAATTAAAGAAATAAAATAGGTGAGTATTATAATTGGTAAAGTTTTAATTATTAATTTTTATATTTTTAAACTAATCAAAATTATAAATTATTTTTTATACTTTAATACTACTTTTTAATATTATATGTCAATATTATGTTGAATATCGAAGGAACTTCACATGTATCTCATAGACATCTTTTTATCATTAAAATTTATAGAAAATAGAGATCTCAATTTTCAACTAATTCATTAGCTAATGTGTGATTGAATTAATTGAGTGCATTGATTTCAGTGAATATTGCTGGATTGTATTGATTTCAATATATATTACTAGATTAGAGCGCTCACAGAGAGAGAGAGAGAGAGAGAGAGAGAGAGAGAGAGAGAGAGAGAGAGAGAGATGGGGGGAGACAAAGGGAGGTGGGAGAGATAGGGAGAAGGAGGAAGGAAGAGAGATAGGACTAAAGAGAGAGAAGGAGAGACAGAGGGGGGGAGAGAAGGAGAGATAGAGGGGGAGAGAGAGAGGGAGTTAGAGGGTGGGAGAGAGGGAAAGAAGAAGAAATACATAGAGAGAGAAAGGTGGGGAGAGAGAGGAGGAGTGACAATGAAGAGCAGGACAGAGAGTGAGGGAGAGAGGAGAATGAGAGGGAAGAGAGAAGGGGGAGAAGGGGAAGAGAGAGAGAAGGAGACGAAGAGGGAGGGAGATAGATAGATATGGACATAGAGTGTGTATATTTCATGGGTGATATAGAGAGAAAAATAAAGAGATATGGAGGGAGATAGAGATATAGATGGAGGGGGGAGAGAGAGAAGAAGAGAGATATGGAGAGGGGGGAGGAGGGAGAGATAGATAGACATGGAAAGAGATAGCACATGTGTTTGGGGAGGGTGAGATAGAGATAAAATGACGGAGAGATTGAGGGAGATATAGATGTAGATGGTGGGGGGTGAAAGAGGGAAGAAGAGAGAGATAGAGAGATGGAAGGAGGGAAAAAGAGAGAGATAAAGAGATGTGGGAGAGAGATGGGGGAAAGAGATGGAGATAGATGTAAATTAACTAGATGTATGATGTATGATGTACATTAATTTCAGTGAAATGAAAAAATAATTATTGACAAAATAAAAAAAGCCTCCAAGCCTCATTGTAACACGATTCAAAAGGCATGTAATCATCACATCTCTTCTCAAAGATAAGTTATCACTGCACAATCTAGTTTGTTTCTCTTATGTATGTAAACAATTTTCGATGGTTGCTATTTTATTAATTGAAAATATGTTTCACTATATGTTTGTATTTTGGTTTGAATCTATATTGTATTTCATTCTTGCATAAATATACATCAAGGAAGGAAGGGAGAGAGGAATCAAGAGAGAGGAGGAGAGATGGAGGGAGATGAAGATAGATATGGAGAGGGGGAGAGAAGGAAGTAAGAAGAAATATAGAGAGAGAGAGAGAGAAAGGGGGAGAGAAAGAGGGGGATTGACAAGGGGGGGGGGGGGGGGGGGGGGGAGAGAGAGAGAGAGAGAGAGAGAGAGTATGTTTAGGGGGTGAAATAGAGAGAAAAAGAAGGAGATATAGAGGGAGATAGAGATAGAGATAGAGATGGATGGGGAAAATAGGGGAGAAGAGGGAGACAAAGAGAGGGAGGGAGGGAGAGATAGACATATGTTGAGAGAGAGTGTGTGTATTTTTTTTGCGGGGGAGATAGAGAGACAAAGAAGGATAGATGGAGGGATATATAGATATAGATGATGGGTGAAGAGAGAGGAAAGAAGAGAGATAGAGAGAAGGAAGGAGAAGTAGAGACAAAGACAAATATTGTGGGAGAGATGGAAGAGAGAGAGAGAGAAAGAGAGAGAGAGAGAGAGAGGTAGGGGAGAGAGAGAAGGAGAGAGGGAGGGAGATAAATGTACATTAAGTAGATGTATGATGTGCGTTGATTTCAATGCAGGCACAAAAAAATATTGACAAAATCCATTGATTAATGTGTTATATTAACTTAAACATAAATAAAACACTTGAATTTTTATCTTAAATAAAATGTTCACTTACCTGAAATTTTTTCTTCTAAAAGTACAAAATATTTGTAATTGACTACATTCTTATTATTCTCATTTTCCATCATTCATCATTGTTAGTCACTTTGCATTCAAACGAGGTAATAGGAAATAACTACAATTCAAACTTATTCGGGATTTAGGACACCATAAGTAACAATGATTGACTTTGGAGAAAACGACTACTAATATTGGAGAGTAAGAGAGATAAGGTATGGCATTTACTACAATAATTTGAGTTAAATATTTGAATGATATATGATTTCAATCACCATTTTCATATGATCAATATAAAAAGATGGAAAACCCAATGTGTGTGACAATAAGAACAGTAAAAAAGAATAGTTTGAGATCAATCACAATGAATACTATTTATAATTCCATACATTCTTATTATTCATAATTTCTATCATTCAACATTGTTTCATTGTCACTTTGCATTTAAATTTTTTATTTCAATATTCAAGCTATTAAAATTCTCTATTATCTCAACAAAATGAAGTAACTCAAAAAAATAAAAATTAAATTGACTAGATTAATCTTATACATATTTAGCATATTTAAAATGTTCAGAATAATGGTATGTTCAACAAATTTTGTGTGACCACACACGATTGAAACCAACCTAGATCCATCTTAAGTTCGGATCTATCAAGCATCGAGAGGGATCAAATTTCTTAAGGTGTAAACCTTTCCTTAAGTTTTGCGATAAGAAAAGAGGTTTGCACCTCGAGATATTTGATCCCTCTAGACACTTGATAGATCCAGAGATAACATGGATCTAGGTTGGTCTACTATCAAATATAATTAAGGCATGTATAAACATTTTCATATATAGAATGTGAGTCATAAATAAAATATTTCATATATATATAACACATTTTTATTAGTGTGTTTCTCAAAATCAACATAGATCTATTTTAACTTGGAATATACCAAGAGCCAAAAAGAATCAAATATTTCAACGTGTAAATCTTTTTTTTAAGTTTTATATTCTAAAAAAAATTTGCACCTTGAGAGATTTAATCCCTCTTAACACTCAGTAAATCCAGAATTAAAATAGATCTATACTGATTTAAGTATAAATATAATATAATATAATATAAAACAAGTTACATAATATATATAATACCAAAAATAAAAATATATAATTTTTCGTATAATATATATATACATGAAACATACATGAAATACGATGATTAAAATGGATAAAATAGTTATTTTTACATTGAAATGGATATTAACATTTATTTGAATCAATAAATTATGTAAAGAAATTATATAAATATATTAAGTACATAAATATTATTAAATTTAATAATTTTGATAGATATAATTTCTTAATTTATATATAATAAATATAATTTTTTAATTTGTGTATAATAAATAAAACAGAATGGTTTTCATCGAAATGCTTTTTGTTAGGTATGCCGTGGATAGATGAGGGGACGAGCGGTGGGTAATTGGAAAGGAGGGTAAATACGGAATGCAAATTTTAATTTTGATTTTTAATATCTTTTAATTTTACTATATTTTACTATTTATAATTGTTATGGTTTTTTATAATTAGTTTTTATAAAAATTGTTTTTTTTTTATTATTATTTTCAAATTTATTTTTAATATATATTTTTAAAAATTTTAGGTTATTTTATTATTATTATTAAATTATGAATAATTTTTTTTTAATATTTTAGTTGTTTGTTTAATGATTTAAAATCAATATGTATATTTATTTTTCTAATTATTTTTATCATACTTTTAGGGGTGTGGTTTGTTGGTTAGTGAATGTATTGTTAAAGTGTTTATGTTGTTGTGTAGGTCACAAATTTAATCCTTGATTTACCCAATGTGGCAGTGTGATTGTATTTGGAGGTTATAGTGGCAATCGTCAGGGATCGACCCCATGTCACGCGAGCATGATATTTCGAAGTATTACTGATTCCACCAAACAAAAAATAAAAATAAGAACTTTTTTGATATTATAGTTTGGATATTGACCCCCCACCCTCATGGGAGGAATTAATATGCAAACCATTATAATTATGGTTTTCATATTAACATGCCTTACCCACGCCCTCATGTGGGGGGGGGGGGGGGGGGGGGGGGAAGGCAGTTAATATGCAAACCATAATAGCTATGGTTTGCATATTAACTACCCACCCTCCCCCCCACATTCATGACATAAGGCGATGGTGAAGGTGAGGTTGGATGAAATTAATGGTTCGCATACCATAATTATTATCATTTGCATATTAACTCTCCCCACTCCTACCCTCATGAGAGAGGATGAGGGTGAGGGTGAGGGTAGGGAAAAGCGGGCTTAATATGCAAACCATAATTATTGTCATTTCCATATCAACTACCTTTATTCCCACCCTCAAGAGAGAGGGTGAGGGGTGAGGGTGGTGGGAGTTAATATGGACGATGGGGATGTGAGGAGTTAATATGGAGGGTGGGGGTTGGGATGGAGGTTGTTAATATGCAAACCATAATTATTATGGTTTTTATATTAACTCCCCGAACCCCCACCTCATGTGGGAGGGTGAGGGCAAAGGAGGGGGGAAGTTAATAGTTATGGTTTGCATATTAACTCTCCCCTCCCCAACATCATGAGGGACGATGAGTGTGGGGGCACTGAGATTTAATATGAAAACCATAGTTATTATGGTTTGCATATTAACTCCCCCCACTCCCATCATCATAAGGGTGGGGGGAGTTAATAGGAAAACCATAATAATAGTGAGGGTGGTGGTTGGTGGAGTTAATATGAAAACCACAATAATGAGGGCAAAGGTGGGGGGAGTTAATATGCAAACTATAATAATTATGGTTTTCATATTAACTCGCCCAACCCCTAGTGAGAGTTGGGGTTAGGGGAGTTAATATGCAAACCATAATAAATATGGTTTTCATATTTGATCCCCCACCCCTAGTGAGGGTAGGGATGAGGGGAGTTAATATGCAAACAATAATTATTATGGTTTGCATATTGGCTCCCCTTACCCCCACTCTCATTATTATCTTTTGCATATTTAACTCCCCCCACTCCCACCATTATCATGGTTTGCATATTAGCTCCCCTCAGCCCCGCCCTCCTTATTATGGTTTGCATATTAACTCCCCTCACACCCACCCTTGTTATTAAATTTTTCATATTAACTCCCCTCACCCCCACCCTCACTAGCTAATATGCAAACCATAATTATATACAGGGTGAGGGTGGTGGGAGTTAATATGAAAACCATAATTATAATGAGGGTCGGGATGGAAGGAGTTAATATGCAAACCTTAATAATTGTGGTTTCCATATTATTTCCCCTCACCCCTAGTGAGGGTGGGGGTAAGAAGAGTTAATATATAAGCCATAATTAACTCCCACAATTATTATGGTTTGCATATTAACTCTCCTCACCCACACCCTCACTAGGGGTCGAGGAAGTTAATATGAAAACTGGAATTATTATGGTTTGCATATTAACTCCTTTGACCCCCTCCCTCATTAATTATGGTTTACATATTAAATCCCTCCACCCCCACCCTCACCCTCATTATTATGGTTTGAATATTAAATCCCCTTGTTAGAGATTGAATATTCAAACCATAATAATAATGCGAGTTAATTATGGTTTTCATATTAAATCCCCTCACCCCTAGTGAGGGTGGGGATGGGGAGAGTTATTATGAAATCCATAATTAACTCCCACAATTATTATGGTTTGCATGTTAACTCTCACGACCCCCACCCTCACTAGGGGTCGGAAGAGTTAATAAGAAAAACATAATTATTATGGTTTGCATATTAACTCCCTCCACCCATATTAACTCCCTCGATCCCCTCCCTCATTAATTATGGTATGTGTATTAACTGCACCCCAAACCTCATTATTATGGGTTGAATAATAACTCACCTTCCCCCCACCCTCATCATTATAGTTTTCATATTAACTCCTACCACCCCCAACCTCATGTTGATATGAAAATCATAATAATAATGAGGGCGGGGTCGGGGCGAGTTAATATGCAAATTAACTCTACCAACCCCCACTCTCATTATTATTGTTTTCATATTAACTCCACTCATGCTCACCCTCTTTATTATGGTTTAAATATTAATTTCTCCCACCTCCACCCTCATGTTGATATGAAAAGCATAATTATTACAGTTTTCATATATTAACTCTCCTCCACCCCAACCTCACCTTGATTGATATGAAAACCATAATTATCACGGTTTTCATAATAACTCCCCCCACCTCAAATTATGGTTTTCATATTAATGCTACCCTCCCTACCCTCACCGTCATGTTGACATGTAAACCAAAATGATCATGGTTTTCAAATTAACTCCCCCCAACACCAGGATCCATCCATGCTAACAATTATTATAATTGTTTGCATATTAACTCCTCCCATCCCCACCCTCACAAACAATAATAATTATGGTTTGTATATCAACATGAGGGTGAGGATGGAGGGTGGGGGGACGGGGAGTGGGGGTGGTTCGGGTTACCCTCATGTTAATATGAAAATCATAATAATTGTGGTTTGCATATTAATTCATCTCCCCTTTTTGTATATTTACTCCCCTAACCCACAGTCATGAAAATTTAAAATAATATTTTATTTTCTTAAACATGGTTTTCCTCTATTTTTTTAAGATAGATGTTTATGTTTTTCTTTCAATCTATTTTCTTAATGTAAATTTTAAGAAAATAAAAAAATTAATAGAAAAATTTTAATTATTGATTTAGTAGCAATTTTTTTGTGTTTTTTTTTTCACTATGGGACTAGTTGTTAAGGCTACAATGTCTTAAGTCATAATTTTAAATTTAAAAAAAATAAGTGATACTAGTAACATTAATTTTTTTATTTGGAGGTTGATTTTAAGTTTTTTGTTAATTGTCAAGGTTATGATTTCAAAAAAAATAGAAATTGATGCCATAAATTGTGACACTTTCTGACTTGGGGGTGAAAATAGCCACTCAATGTTACCTTTAGAAAAATGAAAATTCATAAATTCATGTTAAGATGGTAACTTTGTTTTGAAATAGTTATTAACTAGTGTATAGATTTTAAAGGTTTTAGATCTAGATGAGGATTTTATTGTATAGACAAATGTATGTAAATAAATACTTAGTGGAGTTCTTATACAACATGGACATGTCATTTGTTATAGACAAAAATTGCTCAAAGTGTATGGAAGTAATTATGCTACGTGTGACTTGGAGCCTATAGATATTATTCATGTGCTATAAATGTGGAGGCATTATCTCATGTGTAGAAAATTTTATTTGAGAGTAGACCATAGTCATCTAAACTATTTGATTGAGCAACTAACACTAAATGTAAACAAAATTCATGGCTTGAATTTTTAAATGAAAATGATTTTCATGTAAAGTAAATTAAAGGAAAAGAGGATAAATTGGTTCACTAAATGTAAACAAAGTTCATGGCTTGAATTTTTAAATGAAACTGATTTTCATGTCAAGTAAATTAAAGGAAAAGAGGATAAATTGGTTAATGTAATCAGTAGAAGAGTGCAAGAGATACATGGTATAACCATTATCATGTACTACTCACATTTAAAAAGTAGAATTATAGAAAATATTAACGACACCATGTGCAAGTTGGAGAAAGCTTAGAATAGGGCAATACATAACAATAATATAATGATTGGGAATGGAAAATGGTGGATAATTATTGTATAATAACAAAGTCTATGTTCCTAATTGAGAAGCCAATACTTTTGTCTTAGTATTAAGAACGATGTAGTTGATTATATAGACAGATGAATAGAATGTTGAATGGTAAACATTGAGCATAGGCCTCTTGTTAATTTGTACACTGCTCTATGTTGTTTCAATTAGTTTAACCCAATTCAATTATTCAATTAGAAATCTTTCAATAGAAATTAATTCTTTTCATCAATAAATAGTAACTAAGGATAGAACAATAATGCAATGACAATAGGAGACAATCAACAACATAAAAACGAGACACAAATTTGGTCAAAGACCAAAGAGAAAACCCACAAGGGGGAAACCCCTTGTAATTCTTCTTCTATTAGATGGCCATAAAATGTTCGGTAGAGAGTACAATGAGAAAATACAAAACCATCCATCAAAATTTCACCAAAAAATATCTAGAAATATGAACCCAACAATAATACTGATTAGAATTAACTTTCCTAACTTGCAGTCAATTGTGGTCACCTGCGGTCACCTATAAAGATGAAACCCTAAGTCCTAGCTACATAAAGGGAGAGTCATGAATTCAAATAGATCTTTCCAGCCACATAAATAGGCATGAGTGCATGTGGTTGCAGTAAAAAAAGTTCTTGTGTCAACCCTGGCATTGGAACCAAAAACCCTAATCACACATGCAAGCTTCAGACCCTACAATTTCGGACTTGTACAAACCAAATTCCACGAACCCACTTCATACCTACGTAAACTAAACCAAAGGAGAGAGAAGAATAAGATGCTTGAAGATTATTTCCAAATGAGGGTCACTTGAATTGTATTTATAGGCTTTCAAGGGTGTCCAATTTCACTTTAGGGTCAACCTGATCAAATGTGACATTGTGGTCTTCACTTCAAAAATACATTTTCCATTGTTCAAATATAGTGCTTCAAAGGTCAAAATTGGTCCTCCCGAAAAGACGAATCTAGTATCATGATTGCAATTTGTCACTAAGCTACAAAATTAACACTCCCTCTCAGCTAGGGAGAAATTCTAGCTGCATCATGTGATCATCATAAGTATCTTGTCATCAACTCATCTCCCATCTATGCTCAACTTTATATGTTGAATCATTCTTGAATCTAAAGAAGAAGAATCATTGAGGAGTTATAGCTACCACCCTCTTAGGATAATGAGAAAGGTCTTATGGGACACTCTCACCTCATGTCTATAACAATGGAGAAGGTCTTGTGGGACAATCTCACCCCAAGTCATCTCATAGGGGAGAATATGTATTCCACCCTATGTCGAGCAATAAGCGAGATACAATATCTCATCCATACCATTGCCTCCTTATCTTCCCAAAAATGACCTGAAAGAGTTATTTCGTACAACACCTACATCATAATTGAGCTTGGGTGAGATACTCTATTTACTAAAGGTAAGGATCACACACCCCCAAGCTTTCTCATTCCATTAGCTAGACGAGGAGTGACAATCCCAACAAGCCCAACTTGTGGGTATGATACCAAATAGGGCATACTCTACTAGAACAAGATAGGGATACTACACCTTCCACCCTATGGGTGACATATAGGGGTGATACTCTATTTTCCATATATCCCTAAACCCCAGGAGCCCTCATGCTTCATTCCCTCCTTGGAGAGCTAAATTGAGGGGGAAGATATATGCTTAGTGTTCTCAATTAGTGATGCCTCTTCTCAGGAGGGGTCACATCCATCAGTGCAAGCTGCTCTCTGAAGACTAATAAATTCCCTTTCGACAAAGCCTTGGTGAGAATATCTACAATTTTCTCATCTATCTATATGTGATGTAGTTTAATGAATCCTTTATGTAACATGTGTTGAATCTAATGATATCGAATGTCTATGTGCTTGCACTTGTCATGAAACACATGATTCTCTACTAGTCGAATCCCACCCTTGTTGTCATAATATATCACAGTAGTGTCTAGGACCTACTCAAACAACTCTCCAGTTTCTCAACCAAAATTCTTCGTAGCTAGCCATACTAGGAGTAATATACTTTGCCTCAGTGGTACCCAATGCCATGAACTTCTATTTTCTACTCATCCAAGATATCATGGCATATCCAAGGCTAAAACAACATTTGGAAGTGCTTTTCCTATCAAAAACATTTCCTACCCAATTAGCACTAGTATATCCATATAGTCAATAATCTATAGAAACTATCTCTGACCAAGGGTGATCGCCCCATGAAAATATCTCAAAATGTGTTTAGAAGAAACCCAATGTGCATGAATGGGCTCGGTCATTAATTAACTCAATGTGTTCACTACATAGCATATGTTCGAACGAGTGTTCACTAAGAACATTAGAGCCCCATACAACTGTCTATACTTGGATGGATTTTCCAAATCGGGTCCTTTAACTTCTCCACATAGCTTCTTGAAATTAATCTCCATCAGTTTGGGAAGGGGCTTGCATTCTATCATTCCAAATATCTCCAATAACTTCATGACATATTTTCCTTGTGAAAGGAAGATCTCATCGGGCCTTAGCCACACCTCAAGGACTAGGAAGTAGTGCATGATTCCAATGTCCTTCATCTCTAATTTAGAGCTTAGCTCCCTCTTACACTTGATCATTAGGTGGTCACAACCTGTCAGAAATAGACCATCAGAATATAAAACTAAAATCAATGGCATATCTTGTACCACTTTGAAGTAGAGGTTGGGTTCGGCATTGCTTCTTGTGAATCCTAGCTTCATCAAGTAACTATCTATGCATGCGTAACATGCTCTAGGGTCTGGCCTCGAACCATACAATTCCTTTTTCAACCTACAAACATCTTTCTTTCAATCCTCTACTTCAAATTCCTGTGGTTGCTCAACATACACTTCTTCTTGTAACATGTCATGGAGGAATGTTTTATTAACATCCATCCAATGAAAGGTCTATCCTTGACTTATGACAAGGGAAACTATCAAATGAATGGTGGTGTATCAACCCATAGGAGCAAATATATCATCATAATATTCTCCCTCTTTCTGGGAGAATCCTCTTGCCACGAACCTTGCCTTATACTTCTCAATACTTCCATTGAATCCATGTTTGATCTTGAATAGCCATTTTGAAGTCACAACTCATTTCCTATTTGGTATTAACAAAACATCCCATACATAATTCTTCATAATGGATTCTTACTCTTCAACCATAACATTCTTCCATATTTATTTTTTCACAACTTCTTCAAAGGTGTGACACTCAGTTTGAATCATATTTTTCATTGTTTCAACATATCCCTGGTACCAGAATGGTTTCTTTATTTCTCTAAAAGTCCTTCTGGCGGGAATGAGTCTCTCAGTATTCTATGATGTGTCACAAAGCCAAATGGCTTCTTCTTGGCAGGAGGATCACATGGAGGAGGATCCAAGGGGTCCATGGGCTCCATGGCATCATCAACAATGTCTCTCTCGGATTCAAACACAAAATTACCTTCTAAAATATCCATATCATCATTCTTCTTCTTAAGAGGAGGAGGTGCAAGAAGGCCCCTTTATTTCCCAAGGGAAACATCTTCATCAAACATCACATCCCTTCTAATTTCAACCTTCCTTTGACCAGGAATATATATTCTAAATGTTTTAGAATCTTCACAATACCCAACAAATGTACATTTTCTTCCAATGGCTTCCAACTTGTTTCTTTTGTCTTTCGGCACATGGAAATATACGGGGTAGTTGTTGTTGGGAAAAGTATCCAATACGGAATGACCCTATCCCACTCTAAGGGTGATAGTACCTCAGCAACAACTGAATGCAAAGCTATTCGAGATTACTTCTTTATGAGATGAGAGAGAGAAGAGAAAAGGGATCCACTAACCATTATCTTCCGCTAATGGTTGATCCAATCTTCTCTCTTGCTGCTTGCTCCTAGCTCCTTGCTCTTTCACCGGCCCAGCTACACAAAGATCCTGTAAAAGCACAAAGAAAGGAAACTACAAGAAGCATACATCCATAACCGATTCAAGGATTAGAATAAATCAAATATACAAGCATCAATTCACCATAGAGACACATGCATATAGAAGAACCTCAAATACTTTATTAATAGAAGAAGTAAAGTTCTGAGAGTGTTACAACCATAATAGGCCCAATCCAGCAACACTTCCCAGCAGAAAGAAATCTCCTCTTCACCTCCTTCAAAGCAATCACCCAATAGTTCTATACACAAACCAACAGCACTTCCTTACTTGCACAAAATTCCAGCCTCCTTAGACCTCATGAGAGAGCTCTATATATAGGAGATTTGGAGAAAGGATGAGTCAGCTTGAGGCTGGCATGAAGCTGACTAGTGTCCTCTCCCACTTCAGTTATACTTCAGTTCTTGAGTCCACTTGGAGTTTCTTGCTTCCACTTGGAGATCAAGACCCTCTTACTCATCACAAGGCGAATTCCTTGACCCAAGTGTCAGTTTGGAAGCTTCCTGGGCAATTGACACCTTGCAGAATGACTGTGCCACTTGGCCAATCTCGCCCAGCGCAGGTAGCCTTCATTAGATTTGACATTCAGCGCAGGTACAGAGTGGAGCAGTTGACATTCAACGCAGATGCTCAGTGGAGCAGCTGACATGATCCAGAAATAGCTTGTTTTTGAGTGTTTTCAGGTGGAGAACTGATTTTCAGTGCTGTGGTTTGCTGACCTTGTTCCTCTAGGGGTAGGAACAACATGTTTAGGGACTTTGGATCCCTTAGATTATTGACATTTCATGATTCATGCTGTAAGGCACAAAAATGTCTATAACGGTTGCCCCCTAAAGTATGAGGTCGTTTATCGGGTGAAATGCTTTATCAGGAGGATCCGAAGTTCATTCAATCGCTGAGAGGTGCCCTGTAATAAAATACAATACAATACATTATTTTTCATTCTGCTTTCATGATCTAGCTGAGGCGGGCATTCCCATGCTCAGCTTTATAAATTCATTTTGGTACACAGAACAGACGATCGTCTGATGGTAGACTGATAATTCTCTGCTGAAATTATCATCCTTTGAGTAGGATGATCATCTGTTGCAATGATGTACATAACAAATGTCTTTATATCCTGAATATATATATCGCAGCCCGGATGGATGAAACTAGATCCGGGGTCTTCAAACTCGTTCGATCTTCACTCTAAGTACAAGTCGATCCATGTGAGACTTGCGCTGAAGTCGAACATGGAAAGACATCACTTGATTACCGGTCAATAATGTAAACCGTTAACAAGCGCGAGAGGAATCACCAATAATGACAATGACCCTCAAGGCACTGCAGTACAATTCACGTGGTGTGAATAAAGGACTTGGCGTCAAACACCACGCAAAATCTTCTGGTCGAAGGTCATTGATGTATACCTGTCACCGGAAGTGAGAAACTTGCCATTGAGGCATGCAAGCTTCAAAGTACTGGGGGGTTTGTTCCTAGATCAACTTCTTGGATAATGAGCTGAAGTCGACAAGAAGCGATCCGTCAAAAGAGGGCCTTAATGAATCCCACATCAGTGACACGGAACGGAGCTAATGATTTTAGTGGAGGTGAAAACAATCTATGAAATATGATTCAGGGTGGCGATCATGGGTGGATGAAGGATAATGTATGGCAGTGGATGGGACACGGTTGACTCTTTCTGAACAACATCTCTTGAACATATAACGACACTAATGTGATGGATCGGTAGCATTACCCCAAATGTGGATGGTTTGGCGAGGACCATGGTGATGATACCGGTGAATGAAACAACCCAACCCGATGTGATACGGAGGACAAAGTGTCATGTTCAAGAGCGACTTGCTACCATTAAAGCTTTGAGGTTCTCCCAATTTTTCCCCAGTCATTTCTGACCAGTACCTCTTTATTTTTGTCAAGCTTGAGGAGGATAACATATGCTTGTTCTATAACCTGCCCTTCGGGCAAGCCCATCGCTATGTTTTAACGAGCTTAGCGATAGGGAAGCTCGTTCTCGTCTAAAGACAAGTTTGTCGCTATTTAATCATTTTAACGAGTCTAACGACAAGGAAAACTCGATCCTTTTCATTTTTAGAGAGTCTGAAAAGGTACAGAAAGTTAACTCCAAAATTCCTTTTTCGTCATCTAATCCCTTAAGTCCGAAAAAGTATAAAACAATACAGAAGGGATGAGTTTTCGATAACTTTAACGAGCCGAATAAAATAAGCGCTCGACCTTTTTGTGCAATAATCCCTCAGGTCCAAAAATATTAAAATCTAGAGGAGGGATAGCTCTTCCGGTCACTTTAACGAGCTGGAAGGCCAAAACTCGGCAAACTTTTCATATTTTACGAGTCAGGGGAAAAGAGCTCAAAGAAGACTTGTCTTTTGAGGAACGGGTGATAAACAGGGATAGCAGCGGATTCCAGGTACAGGTTGGAATTTTCCAATCACGGCAGTGTCACAAGGATGGCTAAGTGAAATCACTCTTCGCAGCTGTTCCTCAAAATGGGCAAACAATCATATGGAGGTGAACGATTGGCCAAATGAAATGGAGGTGGCGGGTGCAAACACGACCAAGGCTTTTTATGGCTAATAAATTTACGATCACAATGGTTATTTACCGGTACTGGGTTCATTTTTTAAAGAGCTTGAACGCGCCAAAACACTGCTCAAAAGCTTATGTTTATTTTTTAATGAGCATGAACTATGACGCTAAAACTGCTCGGATCTCGCTTTTCTATTTTTTAACGAGCATAAATTCCGCGGTAAAACTGCTCGAATTATATGGTCAAAATTTTGATTTTTTACCATCACTAGCTTTTCTCTCTTCAAATATAGTACTGCTTTTTCAATTGCTGCAAAAAACTTTGTTAGAAATGAATAATATTTGCATGAAAATGAGATTATAACCCTAATATTTCACTTTAAACTGTGTAAAAAGCCATTAAAAGGTGTTTTTACCTCTCATTTACCATTTCATTTGCATTTGGTTTGTTGGAGCTCTGGAGGTGCCTCTTCCCCCTTGATTTTCACCAGCTGATTCCGGGAGATTCTGCGGACGATTTTCGGTGTCGTCTGGACTAGGTAGGAGCTAAACCCTAGCTCTTTCTTTTCATGGTTTTCTTTTCCTGTTTTTTGCCTGTTTTCCGGTCTTTCTGAGCCCCTGGGGTTTTGCCAGGGCGCCCTAGGATCAGCGCAGGTTTCCCTTTCTAAACCTGCGCTGAAGGTCAAGCTGCCTTAAGGCAGCCTGACCCTCAGCGCAAGTGGGAGACTTCCTGCCTGCGCTGGGCTCAAAAAGACTGAGCTTTTAAGGTTATTTTTGATGAAATTTTCGCCAGTTTTTCATCAAATCAGGAATTCACTCTTTCTCTTGTTTGTTTTGCAGGGAACCTTGAACAAAATGTCCCTTACATGGCGAGAATGAGAACATGAAGAGGAGGACATGATTGCCCTCCATGACCCGGTCATGGTGAACGTGCTGCGGAACTGTGGCCTGCTGAAGTTCTTCCGTATCTCTAGCATGAGAGCACAGATTTCTTTACTGCAGTATATGCTTGATGCTTGGGATCCTATTAACCAAGTGTTCCAGATTAGGGGGAAGACCATCCCCTTGACTATATGTTATAGACATTTTTGTGCCTCGCGACATGGAGCATGAAATGTCAATAATTACAGGGATCCTCAGTCCCTAAACATGTTGTTCTTACCCCTAAAAGAACAAGGTCATCGAACAACAGCACTTCCAATCAGTTCTCCACCTGAAAACACTTCAAAACAGGCTAATTTTGGATCATGTCAGCTGCTCCACTGAGCATCTGCGCTGGAATGCAACTGCTCCTCCTTGTACCTGCGCTGGAAGTCAAATCTAATGAAGGCTACCTGCGCTGGGCGAGATTGGCCAAGTGGCACAGTCATCCTGCAAGGTGTCAACTGCCCAGGAAGCTTCCAAACTGACACTTGGTTCATGAGATTCGCCCTGTGATGAGTAAGAGGTACTTGATCACCATGTGTAAGTAAGGATCTCCAAGTGGACACAAGAACTGAAGTTTAACTGAAGAGGGAGAGGACACTAGTCAGCTCTATGCCAGCCTCAAGCTGACTCATCCTCTCTTCTTCTCTCCTATATATAGAGCTCTTCTATGAGGTCTAAGGAGGCTGGAATTTTGTGTAAAGCAAGGAGGTGCTGTTGGTTTACAGTTAGAGCTATTGGGTGATTGTTTTACTAGAGGTGAAGAGGAGAGTTCTTGCTGCTGGGGAGGTGCTGCTGGATTGGAGCCATCATTGGTTGTAACCTTCTCAGAACCCTGTTACTTCTATCAATAAAGTTTTGCATGTTCTCCTATATACTTGTATTGCATTGATGTATTGTATTTACATGTATATTTGATTCATCCTAATCCATGCTTCAGTTATGAGTACATGTATCTTGTAGTTTGCTCTCTTGTTTTGTGCAGGATCTGTGTGTAGCTGGACCGGTAAAGAAAGCAAGGAGCTGGGAACAAGGGACAAAGAGAGAGGACAAGGATCGACTAAGCGAAAGACACCAGGTTGGTTGACCTTCTTACTATTCTCTCTGTACTTTCATAAAGTGGAACATGAAAACTTTATCATTCAGTTGTTGCTAAAGACTGTCACCTTTAGAAGGGTTAGTGTCATCCGCATCGGATACTTTTCCCCACAACAAACTGGCGACTCCGCTGGGGAGCCTAGTATCTTGTTGGTGTTTGTAGTATTTTTCTATTCATTTCTTGAAGAAAAGAGTACCAAATCGAAAAGCTTTTGACTATATCAAAAGCGAAGTAGAGGGACTGCTACTTTTGCTCATTTGTTGAGCAAATTCAAGATTTGAAGAGCCTATCTACAAAAGACTCTTTACTCTTTGTGATAGATCTTCATCCTCTTGATCATCCCTTAGCCTGTACTTGACCTATAGCTTTTTATTTCAGCAAAAACAATGCATTTTTGAGCTTTTTATGACCCGGAAATCCTTGTAAACGCAACTCTCGTGTCCCAGAGCAGGCTGTCCACAGGCAGTCTGCATTACAGCGCAGGTACTCCCTTCGGGAACTGCGCTGGAAGTCAATTTGACAGACCAGAGCCTGCGCTGGACCTGTTAGCCAGTGTCTTGCTAAGGTTTCCCTTTTGTGTCTGAGCCCTGTTTTCACTGATTTTTTGCTGATTGCTTGCTGGTCATTGTACTTGCTGTAAACCATTCTCCTTGACATTATTCCGCCTCAGTTGTGTGATGAAACTGTGAATGTTCTTTCAGTATTTCTTGTTTCAGTTACAGTTTCCCATTGTGAAAAGCGAACCGGTATAGCTGTGGCCTCTTAGATCCTGAACTGTAAAAGTGTCTTTGTGATCTTAAGAGCTAGTTTTATTACTGTTCATGGGTGTTTGAGTTTGTTTGTTTTCCATCTTATGGTTTGAATTCATATATTTTTAGTGTTGAAACAAGTACCTGTAAGGTGTCTTTTCATTTAGACGAAACTTGTTTGTTTACGCTTCAAATTGAATTCGAAAATTACACAACAATTTCCTTTTGTCTACATCAACATTAAGGGAAAAGAAAAGAAATACATGCATCTTGCATTTTCATTTTTGATAAGTTTGCGTGTCTGATCTAGGAGAAAGTGCATTAGTTTGTGCTTTGTGCTCTGTGTGGAAAGATATTGTTTTTCTCTCCCCTCAGTAGCTAGGATTTTCAAAGCTAAAAATATTGTAAAAGCTTGCTTATCATTTTAGCTGCATTTAGGAATTTGTACCAATACAACTCGTGGTGATCCTGAAAGACAAACTGTTAAGCAAGATCAACATTAAAATAAACCCAATTTACATAACAACGCTTTGTAACATAACGCAAACATCTAGAGGTCTAGGTAGAGACGTGTTCCGGCGTCGTTAAACATAGTGACTATCGATCTCTACGAAGGTGGGTGATTCCTCCTGAGAGTCGGTGGCACTAATACGGACTTGTGCTCCCACGTACCGTCGCGTATATATTGGGAGACCCCTATAGGCATTTATCTTTTATCCTTAGGAAACCATGTCGGCCGCCCTACTGATCGCGATGCAGTGAACACAACATTCACGAAGATCGACCACCCGTACCGTAAAACGTATTCTGTGGTTTCGTGAAAAGTTTGGCACACCCTCTGCCTAGATCTCCAGAGCAGTTTCTTTTGGTCTTTTTCAAACTCTATAACTGAAAAAGTCCAACCGAGCATTTGTCACTTCGGGCTCGTTAATACATCGAAGGCGACTAGAGTCATCTTTAGCTTTTTCTCGACTCTTAAAACATGAAAAAGCAAGTTTGTGTCTAAAGCGTCGTTATAAAATTTATTTTAAGCGGAATAATCATCACCCTTCCCTCGTTGATCTTCGAAGTTAGTCCACCACAAGTGGAAGTTCCTGTAAAATCGCTAAGAAATATTTTGGATAGACTAGATATGTCTGAACAACCGTCGACATCTAGGACTGTGTCGTCCGACACGGCAGTAGCAGAACCTCCTACTGCTACTCCAACGATGTTCGCTGGTATACCATCTGTCCCGGCAGGTTGTCAACAACGAGCCGGAGTCCCATCAGGGACGATGACATGGTTAGTTCCTATTTCTTCATCCGGATTATCATCCGGTATTTCTTATGTTGAAACTCGCCAAATTGATCCATTTGGAGGTCAACCTGGGCAATCGATCCCCTTGAGTTCCGGATTGATACCATATGGGGGGCAGTATGCCTTTTCATTACCTCCTCTGGGAGGATGCCCATCCGTGAGTTCACAACAGAGTTCAGGTCAAACTGGAATTACATCCAGCAGTTGGGTACCAATACTGCCTCAACAACCAGGAGTTGTATATTCTATGCAACCAGTCCACCCTGTGTCAAATATTACCACCACACCTGCTATGGCGAATGTGTCGCAAGTACAAGCGTTACCTGTTGTAATACAACAACCTCTTGGCTTAGTGACTCAATCGCAAGCTCAGGGTGGTGCCTCCTTATCTGGAGCGACTCAGGCTCAAACAAGTACTTTGACTCCTCATCCTGGTCAATCATCCAGTATTGGTCAACAGCAAATGGTCCAACAACCAGAGCTGCTTCAATCTCAACCACCGCCTTTCCAGCAATCATATCAAGGACCTGAGCAACAAGTCTTTGTAAGTAATGGGCAACCATACTATAATGGTTACGCCCATCAACCTTGTCAAAGTTGTCAGCATAATGCTGGTCTGCAAAGACCCATTGCTCAGGCGATACCATCTTATCCTGGATATGCTTCGCCTAACCTGAACCAACAGTTGCCCTTTGTAGCAACTCTAGAATTACCAAATCTAAACCGGCTGACGAATGATCCAATTGCTTATGCCCCTTGGTGGCCAGCGATTCCGCATAAACTTCCGTCAGATATTCCTAAATTTAATGGAAATCCGGGTGAAGACCCGTCGAATCATGTGATGACATTCCATCTGTGGTGTTCGTCGAATACCTTGAATGATGATTCGATAAGGCTTCGCCTTTTCCAGAGGACATTGACTAGTCCGGCAGCTAAATGGTATATTGAATTACCTAGAGCCTCTTTCGACAATTTTAGTTCCCTAGCCACGACTTTCTTGACCCATTTTCAATTACCAATAAGGTATGAAACAGGAACAGAACTCTTTACCAACTTCAAGCAGACAACAGCTACTCACATATCTGATCATATACATGAGTGGCGACGTCGTCGTAGGATGGTGAAAACTTACGTTCCCGATCAGCTGTTAGCTGAATGGTTTATAAAGTCGTTACTTCCGGCTATAACGGAAGATGTGGCCAAGGGAGGAGTCGTAACAGAGGAGCAAGTCATTGCTCGTGCTCAATATTTAGACTTAGTATATACTCAGTCGGGCACGCTCTACGACAAAATACCTGACGCCCCTAGACCTGAATTTTCAATTCCTCCCCCTCCTGGATCGAATACTAACTCTCACGCCAGTAATGGCGTGACTGGAAAACGCAAAATTTCTAGTCAAAATGCAAATGAGCGACTTCTTGCCTCAGAAGTAAATGCCATGTCGACCGACAAGGGCAAACAACTGAAGCAACCAGGGGGCAAGAAGATAAAGAAAAGGAAAGGGAGACCCCCGACAGGGTGTCATATATGCGATGAGGATCATTGGACGAAAGATTGTCCACATATAGCTGAAGTTAAGAAACTCTTCAAGAGTTCAAAAAACCCAGCAGTATTGACTGATCCGTTTCCTAATCCAGGTCAAAATATGGTTGCTAATCAAAATGCTTCCGGATCCCAAGTGCTTATGTTGTCTACCTCGAAGCAACAGAATAATGCTTTGACAAGGAGTAAAGATTACAGGAATCCAAAGCTGTCGAACAACAAGGTTAATGAACGACCTAGTAGTTCAACAACAACTTTGAACGAAGTTGTGCCACCCATCGTTCCTGAGCCAATGATAAAGTCGCCAAAGGGAGTAGTACACAAATCGACATTTAATCCTCGTGACAAAAGAACACAGAATTATAATATAGTAAAGGACCTGGCCCTATCGCCGTCCACTATGTCGACCCTTGAGGTACCACAAAATCACCCCTCCCAAGAGCAAGCTTTATTATCAGCAATAGGTGGGATTGGCCCAATGGATTCCAATCTTGTGGCCTTTGACCATAAAGGATATGACCCTCAGTTACCAGCTCAACTAGCTTTCCTTATTCAAGTGAAAACCCTCAACAAAACTGTTCATCGAACAATCATTGATGAGGGGGCATCTACATGTCTTATGTCGATGAGTTGCTGGAAAGAATTAGGCTCACCACCCTTGTCGAAATCGTCAACGACGTTAAAAGCATTCGATGGACGATCATACACTCCATACGGGATTTTAAGTAACTTGCAAGTTGAACTGGGGGGCAAAACAGTAGGAATTGATGTTGAAGTAATTGATGGAAACCTCGATTACAACATCCTACTAGGAAGGCCCTGGATCTATGCCATGGCCGCGGTTGTGTCGACCTATTTCAGGAGGATTGCATTTCCCTCCCAAGAAGGAATTACAATCGTCGACCAACAAACTTTTCTCCCCAACAGTTCACAAGTTACAGGAAGCATTCCAATGATCCATGCAAGGAATCATTTTTTCCAAAATATCGGAGTAGGTTTCCTAAAAGACCCTGCCTTAATGGGTACTTTCGCCCTACCGCCTACAAGTAATCTGGCGGAAGTGGCCACAGTGGAAACCTACAAAATGAAATCTAATCCAATCTTCTGGTTGGATTCGGAAGATTCCTAGATATTTTGTCGGCCCCGAGGATAGTTCTTATCTCGTGCCAACCTCGTTAAAAAATGAAACAAGGAGTCGTGAGGATAGTTCTTCTATTATGTCAACCTCATTAAAAAATGAAACAAATCCCCTTTTCAAAATTCAAAGGTAAACCTTCATTCCAATCACCAAGTTGAATGCAATGAAGCTTGGGGGGCACCCTCCTTTGACATGCGTTATTATGATGCTGGGGGCATGCAAAAGATCCGAGCAGTTTTAGCGTCATAGTTCATGCTCGTTAAAAAATAAACATAAAGCTTTTGAGCAGTATTTTGGCGCATTCAAGCTCTTTAAAAAATGAACCCAGTACCGGTAAATAACTTTTTGAGATCGTAAATTCATCAGCCATAAAAGCCTTGGTCGTGTTTGTGCACCGTCACCTCCACTTGTCATTTGGCCGATCATTCACTTCCATTTGTGTGTTTACCCATTTTGAGGAACATCTGCGAAGAGTGATTCCACCTAGCCATCCTTGTGACACTGCCATGATTGGAAAATTCCAACCTGTACCTGGAATCTGCTGCTATCCTGTTTATCACTCGTTCCTCAAAAGACGAGTCTTCTTTGAGCTCTTTTCACCGACTCGTAAAATATGAAAAGTTTGCCGAGTTTTGGCCTTCCAGCTCGTTAAATGACCGGAACGCTATCCCTCCTCTAAATTTTAATCTTTTTGGACCTGAGGGATTATTGCACAAAAGGATCGAGCGCTTGTCTTGTTCGGCTCGTTAAAAGTACCGAATAGCCATCCCTTCTGTATTGTTTTATACTTTTTCGGACTTAAGGGATTAGCTGACGAAAAAGGAATTATGGAGTTGACTTTCTGTACCTTTTCAGACTCTCTAAAAATGAAAAGGACCGAGTTTTCCTTGTCGTTAGACTCGTTAAAATGATTAAATAGCGACAAACTTGTCTTTAGACGAGAACGAGTTTCCCTATCGCTAGGCTCGTTAAATCATAGTGATGGGCTTGCCCGAAGGGCAGGTTATAGAACAAGCATATGTTATCCTCCTCAAGCTTGACAAAAATAAAGAGGTACTGGTCAGAAATGACTGGGGAAAAATTGGGAGAACATCAAAGTTTAATGGTAGCAAGTCACTCTTGAACATGACACTTTTCCTCCGTACCACATCGGGTTGGGTTGTTTCATTCACCGGTCTCATCGCCATGGTCCTCGCCAAACCATCCACATTTGGGGTAATGCTACCGATCCATCGCATCAGTGTCGTTATATGTTCAAGAGGGGTCATTCTGAAAGTGTCAACCGTGTCCCATCCACTGCCATACATTATCCTTCATCCATTCATGATCGCCACCCTGAATCATATGTCACAGTTTGTTTTCACCTCCACTAAAATCATTAGCTCCATTTCATGTCATTGATGTGGGATTCATTAAGGCCCTCCTTTGACGGATCGCTTCTTGTCGACTTCAGCTCATTATCCAAGAAGTTGATCTAGGAACACCCCCATCAGTACTTTGAAGCTTGCATGCCTCAATGGCAAGTTTCTCACTTCCGGCGACAGGTATACATCAATGACCTTCGACCAGAAGATTTTGCGTGGCGTTCGACGCCAAGTCCTTTATTCACGCCACGTGAATTGTACTGCAGTACCTTGAGGGTCATCGTCATTATTGGTGATTCCTCTCGCGCTTGTTAACGGTTTTCATTATTGACCGGTAATCAAGCGATGTATTTCCATGTTCGACTTCAGCGCAATTCTCACATGGATCGACTTGTACTTAGAGTGAAGATCGAACGAGTTTGAAGACCCCGGATCTAGTTTCATCCATCCGGGCTGCGATATATATTCAGCAAATATAAAAGCATTTGTCATGTACATCATTGCAACAGATGATCATCCTATTCAAAGGATGATAATTTCAGCAGAAAATTATCAGTCTACCTTCAGACGATCGTCTGTCATATGTACCAAAATGTATTTATAAAAGCTGAGCATGGGAATGCCCGCCTCAGCTAGATCATGAAAATAGAATGAAAAATAATGTATTGTATTGTATTGTATTACAGGGCGCATCCTCAGCACTGGAATGAACTTCGGACCCTCTAGATAAAGCATTTCACCCGATAAACGGCCTCATACTTTAGGGGGCAACTGTTATAGACATTTTTGTGCCTCGCGACATGGAGCATGAAATGTCAATAATTACAGGGATCCTCAGTCCCTAAACATGTTGTTCTTACCCCTAAAAGAACAAGGTCATCGAACAACAGCACTTCCAATCAGTTCTCCACCTGAAAACACTTCAAAACAGGCTAATTTTGGATCATGTCAGCTGCTCCACTAAGCATCTGTGCTGGAATGCAACTGCTCCTCCTTGTACCTGCGCTGGAAGTCAAATCTAATGAAGGCTACCTGCGCTGGGCGAGATTGGCCAAGTGGCACAGTCATCCTGCAAGGTGTCAACTGCCCAGGAAGCTTCCAAACTGACACTTGGTTCATGAGATTCGCCCTGTGATGAGTAAGAGGTACTTGATCACCATGTGTAAGCAAGGATCTCCAAGTGGACACAAGAACTGAAGTTTAACTGAAGAGGGAGAGGACACTAGTCAGCTCTATGCCAGCCTCAAGCTGACTCATCCTCTCTTCTTCTCTCCTATATATAGAGCTCTTCTATGAGGTCTAAGGAGGCTGGAATTTTGTGTAAAGCAAGGAGGTGCTGTTGGTTTACAGTTAGAGCTATTGGGTGATTGTTTTACTAGAGGTGAAGAGGAGAGTTCTTGCTGCTGGGGAGGTGCTGCTGGATTGGAGCCATCATTGGTTGTAACCTTCTCAGAACCCTGTTACTTCTATCAATAAAGTTTTGCATGTTCTCCTATATACTTGTATTGCATTGATGTATTGTATTTACATGTATATTTGATTCATCCTAATCCATGCTTCAGTTATGAGTACATGTATCTTGTAGTTTGCTCTCTTGTTTTGTGCAGGATCTGTGTGTAGCTGGACCGGTAAAGAAAGCAAGGAGCTGGGAACAAGGGACAAAGAGAGAGGACAAGGATCGACTAAGCGAAAGACACCAGGTTGGTTGACCTTCTTACTATTCTCTCTGTACTTTCATAAAGTGGAACATGAAAACTTTATCATTCAGTTGTTGCTAAAGACTATCACCTTTAGAAGGGTTAGTGTCATCCGCATCGGATACTTTTCCCCACAACACTATAGAGGACATGTACTTCTTGACTGGGTTGTCAAGACGAGGCGCCCTCATTTCCTTATCAGGTACGGCCCGGGGGACTGATTCCACCAGAGATTATGTCCGCCAGTATTGTAGGGAAGGTTCTCAGCCGAGCAGAGACGGCAAGATTGTTATCCGTGAGATTACTGATCGGGCTCTCAGGTCCATTCTGTTCACTATTGGTCGGATGGCCGGCAGCGCAGCTTTACATGTAGCCAACAGGTCTTATATGCAGCATGCCTTGCAGTGTCTCCAACCGAAAGTATTCAACTGGTGTGATGCGGTACTTGTTCAGATGAAAAGTCAATTGACCAAGGTAAAGGACGGGAAGCTGAAGAACTTTGGATTTGGTTCTATTCTGGCTGCCTTCGCCTTGGAGAAAATCCCACTGATGCAGCCTCAGTACATCATACTTGACTTGCCTTCTCCGACCGAGCCACGCATGCAGAGGTGGGTTGACCACATGTCTAGGCATGCAGGTCAACCTCAGATTACTTTTACTGAGGCCTTCTTTAGGTGGTTCGAGCGTCAGGAAATGGTGTTTTCTGAGTATCCATATGTGGGTATGGATTTCCGAGGTGATCCGGATTTGGTGCTACCGGATGGCGAGCAGTGGGGCGCCATTGGTAAACTCTTTGACCATATTATTGTTTATTGTTCTTACTCATAATGTTGTTGTGCTTTATTCTATCAAGACTTTTAATTGTACTCTTGGGTGCATGTAGATATTGGTCCTGTTCGTCCAGCAGTTCGTCCGAGATCGCCAGCTGCTGCCCCGACAGGGGAGCCTGCTAGGAGAGTTGTTATTCGCGATCTTGACGACACCGAGACCCTTACAGCTGTACAGGAGCAGGTTGAGAGCCTTACTCGTGGCCTTCCGGATGTACAGATTGACGAGTTACCTTTACAGATGCAGCGGCATACCATTGGTGTGCCTAGAAGATGGACTCGTCTCTTGCGCCTAATTGCACAGGCTGTGACGTACTATCATGAGCACCACTAGGCTAGGGTGCCCCCTAACATCTTTTTGAGTTCTTAGGTCATATGACCAATTTTGTCTTGGTTACAGAACATTATGTATGAACTTATATAAACAGCTTATATATTTTGATTTTCGGGTTTTATTCTGGTTGATTTACGTGATCCATATGTACAATTTTTGGTGATGTGTCCCTTTTTTATAAATGTTGCAAATGTCTATCTAACACATAGTTCCCTAATGAGTCAGTTAATGTGTTTAAGTTTCTTGAAATATGTTGATATTGAATTGAGTCAATTCGTCTTTCCAAGATCTTAACCCTTAGGAACATGCGATAAATAGCTGGATTGCGAACAGAATATATACCATTGAGTTGCAGTATTACGAGCTGTGAGTCTAGCCCGAAAATTAGTCGGCGTATGCCACGTGTGATGGCATCAGAGAGTAGTTCTATCAACGCACTATACTCAGCGATGTTATTCGTTGATTGCCCAATACATACACCTCTGAAACTTACTAACTCGCCGCTTGGATCAAAAATGGCCCAGGCTGCGGAGGACAGGTTCCGCGAACTACGACTCGCTCCGTCGGCATATCCAACACATGTCTCCAGAAGGTTCGACATCTGCAACGAAAAAAGGTGGATCACTCGACCAGAACAAACACTTTAGTGAAAACAAAATACAACAAAAGCATGCAGGTTACTATTTAAGCATAGTAACGCTTGAGGTACAACCCGTTGCGGGGCTGCGCCAGTGGAATTCCATCGTAATCCATTAACTCGTAGGCTCCTTTTGCTAACACCCTTTTAACAATATAGGGGCCCATCCATAAGGACTTGAATTTACCTGCTCCCAATTTATCGGATTCTTGGTCATAAAGCAAGACCAAATCACCTTCTGAGAAGACACGGGGTTTGACATTTTTGTCAAACTAAGCCTTGACTCGTTTCTTATGAGCTTCGTTAGCCAAAGCGGCGTCACGACGGGTTTCATCCAACTGGATTAATTCCAAGAAACGAGCCTCTTCTTCTGAGGTTCCGGGGAGAAGATCAATTGCGAGTTTAAGCGAAGAAATTTCGCACTGGATCGGTAAGACTGCTTCCAGGCCATACACCAATTGAAAAGGTGTGAACCCGGTTGCGTTCTTTACCGACGTTCGGTAGGCCCACAAGGCTGAGTACAGGATTAGGTGCCACCTTCTTTTGTGAACCCCGATCATCCTTTGCAACATACGCTTCAGGACTTTGTTGATTGCCTCAACTTGTCCGTTGGCTTGCGGATAATATGGGGTAGAGCTGTCGTGAGATAGCCCTAGCTTGGCAGCTAATTCGACCATCATGTGGTTGCGAAAATGCGACCCGTGATCTGTAACTATAGCCTGCGGTACGCCGAACCTGGCGACTACATGATTAAAAAAGAAAAGGGCGGCTGTTTCACCAGTGTTATCCAATGTAGGCATCGCCTCGGCCCATTTGGTAAAATAGTCAACAGCGACTATAATATACCCATGCCCCCCGGTCGAGGTGGGGTTACATTGCATGAAATCGATGCCCCACTTGGCGAAGGGCCCAACAGCAACTATCGGCTGTAAAGGTGTGGGTGGTCGTCTGGTTTTGCTATCAAAGATTTGACAAGCATGGCAACTTCTGACTGCGGTTATGCAATCTTTGAACATGGTTGGCCAGAAGTATCCTGCTCGTAAGATTCTTTATTCTGTTGCATATCCAGACTGATGCCCCCCACACGCGCCCGAATGACAATCATTCAGGGCTTTTTCCGCCTCCTCATGGGTAAGGCACCTCCTCAGAACTGTATCGACACCACGACGGTAAAGTGTATCACCGACAATCATGTAGTCTTTTGCTTGGTATCGTATACGTTTTTGTTCGGAGTGAGAGGTGTTAGGCCTGAACTTTTGGGTCTGGAGATAAACTATGATATCCCCATACCACTCATCGCTTACAGATATCAGAAACAAACTTTCGTCTACGATTGACTCTTCCGATGTTTCATCGTTGGACGATGATGGGAGATCGCACAATAATTCTGCGAAAACTAGGGCCTTCTTTGATTTGGATTTTACAAATTCCAGATCAAACTCTTGAAGGATCGCTATCCATTTTGAATATTTGCCCCCCAGCAACTGTCGCGACAGTATATAAGTCATGGGGTTGTAATCTGACAGGATGGTAGTTTTCCGAAAGAGGACATAATGTCGAAACCTTTGAATCGCTTGAACAGCTGCAAGCGCTAGTTTTTCAACATAAGAATATTTACTTTCTGTATCGTTTAAGTTTTTACTTAAATAATAGATAGGATGTTCTATTCCATCGACTTCTTGAACTAAAACCATCGCAATGGTCGTATCCGCTGCAGCTAGATACAGGTTAAAATCTCTTTGATAGTCTGGGGCGTACATTAATGATGCTTTTACTAGACAATCTTTCAGAGCATCAAAAGAAGCTTGCGCCACCTGGTCCCAGACAAAAGGTATATCCTTTTTCAATAGACGAGTATAACCCTTAGCAAGTTCTGCGTAATTTGGAATGAACCTCCTCAGAAAGTTTGCTTTCCCTTGGAGTTTCTGAATCTGAAGCAAATTTGAAGGTGGAGGCAAATTAATGATTGCCTGAACCTTGCAGGGGTTGAGACGAATCCCGTCCTTAGAGACTACAAAGCCAAGTAAACGACCAGAACTGATGCAAAACACACATTTGTGCGGATTGAGTCTTATCTTGTAGTGTCGGCAACGTAGAAATATCGGTCTTAAATGTTGCGGATGATCAGTCCGCTTTCGCGAATGAGCCGGAAGATCGTCGAGATAAGGTTGAACAATGTTCTTGATGTCATGGAAGGCATAATTCATCGCCCTCTGAAACGTCGCCCCTGCGTTCTTTAAACCAAAGGGTAATTTTCGATAAGCGAATGTGCCCCATGGACAAATAAATGCAGTCTTTGACTGGTCCTGTGGGCGGATATTTATTTGATTATACCCGGAAAATCCATCCATAAATGAAAAGATTTCACATCCGGCGCATTCATCAATTATCTGGTCGATGAAGGGTGTAGGGTAGTTGTCCTTCGGACAAGCTTGGTTTACATCCCTATAATCAACACACACTCTAATCGTCCCTTGTTTTTTCATAACAGGGACAATATTCGATACCCAATCGGTTAGAGGAACCGGGTAGATGAACCTAGCATGGAGGAGTTTTTCAACTTCCGCCTTAATGGCAGCGGCTTTCTTCGGGTGCACCTGCCGAAGCCGTTGCCTTACTGGTTTGACATCAGGATACAATTTAATTTCATGTTCAACGATACTCGAGTCAATGCCTGGCATTTCATCATATGACCACGCAAAGACATCTCTAAATTCGCGAAAAAGAGCGTTATATATTTCCAGTTCTGAAGGGGAACACCTTTGCCGACATAAATATTCTCTACAATATCTGTTTTGGTCGAGATATTTATGGCTATAGTCTCTTCAATATTGGATAGGTTTCGCTCGGAATCCACCGTATTTACAGTATTCGTTAGGAACTCAAAGACTGAAGGGTGATAAAGGTCACTTTGAGTATCTTCTTCATATTCCGGAAGAAGGGAACGATGGTGGTGATCATTCCATGGTGCCCCCTCAATCATCATTGATTGTAAGATTCCTTCATCAGTCCCATGTACTTTCGACCAAGGATCTAATTGGGTTCCATATTCTCTAGATCTATCTACCCACACGCTTGACGAGCGTTGATTTGGGCTCGCCTCCCATGCTTGAAACATTGATTGCTACAATATTTCTAAAGGGCTTGGGGGCAAAACCATTGAATGATCCATGTTGACCTTCGTGGAAGATATCATGTTGCAGGTTGCTACAAACGGTACATTTCCTATATAAATAGGAGGTGGTAGCGCGAAATTCCCCATCAATGTGGGGTCTTTCAATAATCCTACTCCGATATCTTGAATTGAATGGTTGCTCTCATGGATCATGGGAATGCTTCCTGTAACTTGTGAACCATTAGGGAGGAAATTCTGTTGGTCGATGATCGTAATCCCTCCTTCAAACGGGAGTGCGATCTTCCTAAAATAAGTCGACACGACAGCTGCCATGGCATAAATCCATGGTCTACCCAGTAGGATGTTATAGTCAAGATTTCCATCAATGACTTCTACATCAATTTCTACTGTTTTTCCTCCTAGTTCAACTTTCAAGTTATTAAGGATACCGTAAGGGGTATAAGTCCTTCCGTCGAAGGCTTTTAATGTTGTCGAAGATCGCGACAAGGTTGGAGACCCTAAAGTTTTCCAGCAACTCATTGACATAATACATGTCGAGGCTCCCTCATCAATTATCGTTCTGTGAACAGTTTTGTTGAGTGCTTTCACTTGAATAAGGAAAGCTAGCTGAGCTGGTAACTGAGGATCATATCCCTTGTGATCAAAGGATACTAGATTGGAATCCTTAGGATCAACCCCACCAATTGCCGATAACAATGCCTACCTTTGGGTTGGACAATTTTGTAGCACTTCAAGAGTCGACATAGCAGATGGCGATTGGGTCAAATCTTCCACTATATTATAATGTTGCGCCGCTCTGGCACGAGGATTAAATGTCGACTTGTGTACTACACCCTTCGGCGGTTTTATTGTTAATTCAGGGATGGTGGGCGTTACAACTTCTGTCGAAGTTGTTGTCGAACTACTTGGTTGATCTTTACCTTTTTCGTTCGACACCTGAGGATTCCCATAATATTTGTTCCTTGTCGAAATCAAAGCATCATTCTGTTGTTTCGAAACGGACAACATTAGGACTTGCGACGGGGAAGCATTTCCACTATCAACCAGATTTTGACCTGGGTTGGGAAATGGATCAGTTAACACAGCTGAGGTTTGGGAACTTTTAAAGAACCTCTTTAACTCAGCTTTGAATGGGCAATTCTTTTTGGTATGATCCTTATCATCGCATATTAGACATGGATAATTTTGTTTCCCTTTGCCAGGAGGGTTTGAAGAATCTTTTCCAGGGGATGACTCACCCTGTTTCTTCTTCTTCCCTTTGTTTTGTTTCTTCTTGCTTCCTAGTTGATTGGTTTCTTTGCCCTTATCTTCCGATACGGCATTTACTTCCGAAGCAAGAATTTCTTCTTTTACATTTTGATCCGAATTCTTACGGGCTTTCTTTGACGAAGCCTTTATCGATTTCGTGTTTGCTGTGCCAATCATGCCATCACCGGCATGAGAGTCACTATTTGATTTAGGAGGGGGAGGAATTGAAAACTCTGGTCTAGGGGCGTCAGGTATTTTGTCATAGAGTGTGCCGGACTGAGTATAAACTACGTCCAAATATTGTGCACGAGCAATAACTTGCTCCTCTGTTACGACTCCCCCCTTGGCCACATCTTCCGTAATAGCCGGAAGTAACGACTTTATAAACCATTCAGCTAATAGTTGATCGGGAACATATGTTTTCACCATCCTACGACGACGACGCCACTCATGTATATGATCAGATATATGGGTAGCAATTGTCTGTTTGAAGTTGGTTAATATTTCTGTTCCCGTTTCATACCTTATCGGTAATTGAAAATAGGTTAAGAATGTCGTGGCTAGGGAACTAAAATTGTCGAAAGAGGCTCTTGGCAATTCAATATACCATTTAGCCGCTGGACCTGTCAATGTCCTCTGAAAAAGGCGAAGTCTTATCGAATCGTCGTTAAGGGTGTTCGACGAACACCACAGATGAAAAGTCATCACGTGATTCGATGGGTCTTCACCTGGATTTCCATTGAATTTAGGAATGTCAGATGGAAGTTTATGAGGAATCGCTGGCCACCAAGGGGCATAAGCAATCGGATCGTTGGTTAAACGGTGTAAATCGGGTAACTCTAAAGTTGCCACGAATGGTAACTGTTGATTCAGGTTAGGCGAAGCGTAACCAGGGTACGATGGAATCGCTTGAGGAGTGGGTCTTTGCATACCAGCATAATGTAATTGATGTTGGTATGATTGATACGGTTGGTGGACTTGACCACTGTAAAGTGGTTGTTTTTGACCGTTTTGGATATACGACTGTCCACTATTCGCAAAGATCTGCTGCTCAGAACCTTGGTACACTTGCTGGAACTGCGGTTGTTGGTACTGTACAAGCCATGGTTGTGACGCCATGTTCTGTTGCGCCATGCTAACCATTGGACCAAGGTGTGGGGTAATTGTACCCGTTTGTACTTGTGTCGTCCCACCAGTTGGCGATTGTGGCTGTGACCCATGGTCAAGCGACTGTTGTATTACAACCTGAGAAATCTGAGGTTGACATGTAACAGGTATTGCTTGAACTTGCGACACGGTTACAATAGCCGGTGTGGTTGGGATGTTCGTCACAGGTACACACTGTTGCATAGAATATACAATCCTTGGTTGTTGAGGTAGCATAGGTACCCAACTACTTGACGCAATTCCAGTATAACCTGAACATTGTTGTGAACTCACGTATGGGTACCCTCCCGGAGGGGGTAATGAAAGGGCATACTGCCCCCCATACGGTATCAATCCAGAACTAAAGGGGATTGATGGCCCAGATTGACCTCCAAATGGGTCAATTTGGCGAGTTTCAACATAAGAATTACCAGGTATTACTCCGGATGAACAAACTAGAACAGACCATACTGTCGAAATAGTCCCTTGGTGGACTCCTTCTAGCTGTTGAGAGCTAGTTGGGACAGCTGGTATGCCGGCAAACATCGTCGGAGTGACGGCAGGGGCTTCTGCTGTCGCTGTGTCATTTGACACAGTCCTAGATGATGACGGTTGTTCAGACATTTTAAGTCTATCCAATAGATTGCCTAGCGATTCTACAAGGACTTCCACTTGTGGTGGATTAACCTCTGATGAAGGAAAGAGAGTGACCCCTACTCCAAAATGAGTTGGAGTACTTGCTTGCGGATCCTCTGCAATTTCCTCTATCGCAATCAAACCCGGTGGAAGAGGAAGACCGTCAGGTCCGTAAAATATTTCTGGTGCCGAAGAAGTGGTTGTTTTGACAGCGACAGTTGTTTGGGGAACAAAACTTTCTAGACCGGTTACAGATGGAACTGGTTCAGTTACACAAGTATTTGCCCCCAGACTAGGATCAGTATTACTGTCCTTCTGTGGCTGTTGAACTTCTTTTATAGAGGCAGGGTTTCCAGAAATGTTAGGAGTAACCGGAACCTCAGTTGCAGTTGGAACACTTGTTCTAACTTTCAAAGGAGATTTTGAACCGGTTAAACGAGTTCGCTTTGCCCGTACTGTTTTCGATTCCGGGGACAAAGACGGTTGACTCGTAAGCCTCCGCGAACGACGGGTTTTCAATTGACTTTCTTCCACGATTGCGGATTACTCGATCAACTAAAATATTAAAAGGGGAAAATTGTGTTTCCGAATTGAATGAATTTTATTAGACGCTTTTAGACACAACTTGCTTTTTCACTTTTTAAGAGTCGAGAAAAAGCTAAAGATGACTCTAGTCTCCTTCGATGTATTAACGAGCCCGAAGTGACAAATGCTCGGTTGGACTTTTTCAGTTATAGAGTTTTAAAAAGGCCAAAAGAAACTGCTCTGGAGATCTAGGCAGAGGGTGTGCCAAACCTTTCGCAAAACCACAGAATACGTTTTACGGTACGAGTGGTCGATCTTCGTGAATGCTGTGTTCACTGCATTGCGATTAGTAGGGCGGCCAACACGATTTCCTATGGATAAAGGCTTTATTCCTATAGGGGTCTCCCAATATATACGCGACGGTACGTGGGAGCACAAGTCCGTATTAGTGCCACCGACTCTCAGGAGGAATCACCCACCTTCGTCGAGATCGACAGTCACTACGTTTAACGACGCCGGAACACGTCTCTAGCTTAGACCTCTAGATGTTTGCGTTATGTTTCAAAGCGTTGTTAGGTTCATTCAATATATTTGAAGTTGATCTTTTTTAAAGTTTGCCTTTCAAGGTTCACCACGAGATGTATTGATACAAATTCCTAAATGCAGTCTAAGATGAGAAGCAAGCTTTTTCAATCTTTTCGACTTATGAAAACCTTAACTACTGAGGGAAAAGAGAGACAAAATCTTTTCACACAGATCAAAGAGCACTCGCTAATGCACTTTTTCCCTAAATCAACATACAAACTTATATGCAAAATGCAAAGATGCAGGTATTTCTTTTCTCTTTCTTAATGTTGGTGTAATGCAAAAAGAAAGTTGTTGTATAATTTTGAATTCAATTTCAAGTGAAAGCAAACAAGCTTGTCCAAAATCAAAAGACACCTTAAGGTTTACTCGTTTCGACACTAGAAATATATAAATTCAAACCATATGACGAAAGTAAAAGCTCAATCAGCTATGAACAGCAAACAAACTAACTCTTAAGATCAAAACGACACTTTATCACAGGTCTAGATCTAAGAGGTCACAGCAAGACTAGTTCACTTTCGTTATGGGAAACTGTAAATGTACAAGAAATACACAAAGAACAAACACAGTTTCTTTATACAACTGAGGCGGAATAGTGACAAGGAAAGTTGGTTTCAGATAGGCCCACTGACTGGTAACAAACAGCAAAAACAAGAGTGAAAACAGGGCAAGAAACAGCAGGAAACCCCAGCAGCACAAGGCAGGACTGGTCCAGCGCAGGTGGAACACTGCCTGTTTGACCTTCAGTGCAGGCAGCCCCTTCAGGAACTGCGCTGAAATGCAAACAGCCTTTGTACAGCCTGCACTGAAGAACAAAACTTTCGTTTCTGGTGGTTTCCGGGTCACAGATTGCTCAAAAATTCACAGTTTTTGCTCAAATCAGAAGCTATCAGTCAAGGAAACACTAAGGGATGACAAGGAGGATGAAAAGCTATCACTAAGAGCTTATTAGAGTCCTTGTGGATCAGCTCTTCAAATCATAAACTTGCCCAGAAACTGAGCTAGAGTAGCTGCCCTCTACTTTGTATTTGAATGATTCAAACACAGTTCGATTCGGTACTCCCTTTGTTTATGAAATGAATAGCAAAAAACACAAACAACCAACAAGATATGATCCCCAGCGGAGTCGCCAATTTGTTGTTGGGAAAAGTATCCAATACGGAATGACCCTATCCCACTCTAAGGGTGATAGTACCTCAGCAACAACTGAATGCAAAGCTATTCGAGATTACTTCTTTATGAGATGAGAGGGAGAAGAGAAAAGGGATCCACTAACCGTTATCTTCCGCTAATGGTTGATCCAATCTTCTCTCTTGCTGCTTGCTCCTAGCTCCTTGCTCTTTCACCGGCCCAGCTACACAAAGATCCTGTAAAAGCACAAAGAAAGGAAACTACAAGAAGCATACATCCATAACTGATTCAAGGATTAGAATAAATCAAATATACAAGCATCAATTCACCATAGAGACACATGCATATAGAAGAACCTCAAATACTTTATTAATAGAAGAAGTAAAGTTCTGAGAGTGTTACAACCATAATAGGCCCAATCCAGCAACACTTCCCAGCAGAAAGAAATCTCCTCTTCACCTCCTTCAAAGCAATCACCCAATAGTTCTATACACAAACCAACAGCACTTCCTTACTTGCACAAAATTCCAGCCTCCTTAGACCTCATGAGAGAGCTCTATATATAGGAGATTTGGAGAAAGGATGAGTCAGCTTTAGGCTGGCATGAAGCTGACTAGTGTCCTCTCCCACTTCAGTTATACTTCAGTTCTTGAGTCCACTTGGAGTTTCTTGCTTCCACTTGGAGATCAAGACCCTCTTACTCATCACAAGGCGAATTCCTTGACCCAAGTGTCAGTTTGGAAGCTTCCTGGGCAATTGACACCTTGCAGAATGACTGTGCCACTTGGCCAATCTCGCCCAGCGCAGGTAGCCTTCATTAGATTTGACATTCAGTGCAGGTACAGAGTGGAGCAGTTGACATTCAACGCAGATGCTCAGTGGAGCAGCTGACATGATCCAGAAATAGCTTGTTTTTGAGTGTTTTCAGGTGGAGAACTGATTTTCAGTGCTGTGGTTTGCTGACCTTGTTCCTCTAGGGGTAGGAACAACATGTTTAGGGACTTTGGATCCCTTAGATTATTGACATTTCATGCTTCATGCTGTAAGGCACAAAAATGTCTATAACAGTAGTGAAATATACAGAGATGACCAACATCGGGCTTGACACTTTTGAATACTTCTTTAGGAGTTTTTTTTCTCCAATGCTTGATGAGGAACCTTGTTTTGAACATATAGAACTCCATTAGTAGCTTCTTCCCAAAGAAACTTTAGAAACTTTTGATCATGGAGCATGGCATGGGGAAATTCTACAATAGAACTATTATTTCTCTTATCTACTCCATTTTATTCGAGATTATATGGCACAATTGTCTATTTCTTGATGCCTTCCTTCTTGCAAAAATATATGAACTCATCTTAAATGTACTCTCCACCATTTTCAAACCTAAAGATATTAATTTTATTCTCTGTTTTATTTTTGACCAAAGACTTGAAATTATTGAACAAATCGTAGGTCTAATTCTTATTCTTTAAGCAATATATCTAAGTCTTCCTTGAGAAATCATCAATGAAGGTAATGTAGTAAATATGGCCACCAAGAGAGTGTATGGGCATCAAACCACATATGTTTGAATGAATTAGTTGTAGGATTTCGTTTGTCTTGTTCTTGCTAGAGAGGAATGGTCCCCTTATCTTCTTTCCACTGGCACATCTAGGACATACTCCATCATTTTGGGATTCAACATCGGAAATTTGAGAGACCAATTTCTTCAATTTCGGAAGGTCTTCATAGTGTAGATCGGAAAATTTTCAATGCCATAGCTCTCTTTGATGATTAGTATCATGGAACAATGCTAGAATATTTCTTTGAGTGACTCTATAGAGTCCTTAAAATCTAGATCCCAATGTCAACACATCTCCCATAAGGGTTCCCACCGGCTAAGTAAGTACTTTTACCTTAATGAAGAAATCCCTCATCCCCTTGTCTTCCAAAGCAAGTACAGTTACCAAATCCTTCTTTAGCTCCAACACATATGTCACATTATGAAGCCAAATAGATTCCTTAGAGTCTCAATCAACTTTAACATATCCAAAACCTTTAAAGAGATGAGTGGATTTGTCTCCAAGAATAATTTTAAAATTTTTCTCCCTCTCAAATTAGAGAGATCTTCCTTATACCCATAGAAATGATAAGAGTCCACACTATCAACCAGCTATCCCAAGTATTAGAAGGAGAGGAACTAGAAAGTGCAGAAATAAGAATATATTTAGATTAATTAGCAGCATTACTTTCATACCTAGTGTTTCTTGACTTCTTTTGAGGATGATGATCTTCTTCATGATCACTCAAAGCATCTCTTCTTATTTAATCTCTTCCATTATGATCATTCCTTCAATCATCTCTTTTTCTTTGATTATTAAACATGTTATTGTTGCTTCTAGTGTTGTAGTGTGGACCATTGTTCTTATCAGGGCCATCTCGAGCATAGTGACATTTCTTGTGACAATTGTAACATTCAATTTGTGATGTTTATATTTCATTCACTCTCTTTGAATTTTGAGGAGGAGGCCTCTTTGGATTTGATGGACCTCCTTTTCCTTTATTTTTATTTTTATGAGTGACTAATGCAATGGGCTCTCCTTCTTCATGCTTTTCAATCCTACCTCTAGAAACCATCCTTGATTCTTCCTGAGTGAGCTTTCTAAAAATATCATCAAATGATGGGAAATTATTGTTATTTATTATAGTAGTAATGAAGGTTTCCCAAATAGGAAGGATACCTCTAAGGGTTATAGTCACCAATTCCCTATTAGGCACAATTTCCCCAACTCTTTGAAATTGATCTCTAAGACAAGATATCCTCATAATGTAGGATTGCACATACTCTCCTTTATTCATCTTCAGATCTTTGAGTTGATCTTTCAAAGAGATGGTTTCATTCAAATTGTTGACTTCATATATGCCAGCTTGCTTATCATACATATCCTTAGACTTTTTCAAATTCCCAACATATGCAAGTAATTGATCTTGTAAACCATCACCTATGATTTTGTTTGATTTTAACTCACCTTTCTTGTACTTGTTCTTGGAAGAAATTAAATCATTCTCTGTAGGCTCGGGTACTTTTCCTTGAATGTATTCCCAAACATCATTGTCATTATCTATGATTTCCCACTTGATTTTCCAAGCAACAAAGTTATATGAGTCACATAAATTCTCATTTTCCTTGAAGTAAGATGAAGCCATCTTGATTCTATCAAATAGGCTCCTTCAACTTTTAAAGATGATTGCTTCAAATCTTGTCTCCTTTGGGCTTGTCGTTCACCTTAGTTTGAATACCATGTTAATTTTTACACTACTCTATGGTGTTTCAATTACTTTAACCCAATTCAATTCTTCAATTAGCAATCTTTCAATAGGAATTAATTATTTTCATCAATCAATAGTAGTTGAAGATAGAACAATAATGCAATGACAATAGGAGACAATTAACAACATCAACAAGAGACACATATTTGGTCAAATACTAGGGAAAAACCCCATAAGGGGGGGAATACTTTGTAATTCTTCTTCTATTAGATTGTCATAAAATGTTCAATAGAGAGTACAATGAGAAAATACAAAAGTATCCATCAAAATTTCACCAAACAATATCTAGAAATATGATCATAATAATAATACTTATTAGAGTTTAATTTCCCAATATACAATCAATTGTGGTCAACTGCGGTCACCTATATAAATGAAACCCTAAGTCCCAACTGCACGAAGGGAGAGTCATGCATGTTATTGGAGCTTTTCGACCACACAAATAGGCCTAGATGTATGCAGTTGTAGCTGAAAAGCTTCATGTGTCAACCCTACGAATGGAAATCAAAAACCCTAATCAAATGTGCAAACTTGAGACCCTACAATTTTGAACCTATAAGAACCAAATTCCACGAACCCACTTTATACCTATGCAAACCAAGCCAAATAAGAGAGAAGAAGAAGATGCATGTTGATGATGTCCAAATGAGGGTCACTTGACTTGTATCTATAGGCTTCCAAGAGTGTCCTATTTCACTTTAGGGCTAACCTGTTACTTGATCAAATGTGACATTGTGGGCTTCACTTCAAAAATACACTTTCCCTTGTCCAAATCCAGTGCTTCAAAGGTCAAAATTGGTCCTCTCAAAACGATGAATCTAGTCTCAAGATCGGAATTTGTCACTGAAATTCCAAATTAACACAACAAGAATATAAAGAATACGAATGGAAAATCATGGATTCTTCTTCTATAATAATAAAGTCTATGTTCCTAATTAAGAAGAAAATACTTTTGGAATAGTATTAAGAAAGATGTAGCTGATTATATAGATAGATAAATATAATGTTAAAAGGAAAAAACTAAGCGTAGGCCTCTTACTCATTCTTGAAAAGATACGGGAGATTGTTACCATAGGTTTCATCACTAAAGTGCCCATAAAAGTAATGGTGGAAAAACTTATAATAGTTACAGATTTTATTCTACTTAAGATGATTGATAAGGTAGCCAACATTCAATAGATTTATATGAAAAATTTTATCATGCTACATGGTGTGCCTAAGGAAATCATATCATATAGATATTAATAGCAATTATTCATATTATTGATAGCAATTATTAATTTTATTAATAACATTTATTAATATTATTTTTATAATATTATTCTTATTATTATAGGTTTTTTATTATTAGATATATTAGGATATTAATAATTAATATTAACGCTAATTCTTATTAGAATATTAACAATTAATATTAATAATAGTTATTACAATACCCATTAATATAATAATATGATTATCAATAATACTCAGTAACATTATTATTAATATTAATTAATATTATATTATATTACTATAATATATTATATTATTATTATTATTATTATTATTATTTATCATTTTTGGAGTAATAAAACTTTTTCAAATGATAGTTCCCTAATTTATTTTATTGGCCCTCTTTATTTTATTTTATTAATTTTGTAATTTATTTCCCAAAGACTACCATTATTTATTGATTAGGTATCTCTTCCTCTTTGCCTTTGTTTTTTGCTTCCTACCCTATAATGGGAAAAGTGTTCACCCAAAACATTAGATGTTTCAACTTCTTTTAACACATTTTTTCTCCAAAACTTTCCTTTTCAATAGAGATCCCATGTTCACTTCCAAGTTTTAGAAGGGATTATTTAAGGAACTTGAGTCAAATCCAAATTTTAGTATAGCATATCATCTAGAGTCAAATTGATAGATATAGAGGATCAACAACATAATTGAACGCAAGCTAAGAATGTATGCAATGGACAAGCCTTCCATGTCAAAATGCCATCTTCATTTGGTTAAGTTTAATGATAACAATGAGTATCAAGCATCATGGAAAATGAACCCATTTTGAAGATTTGTATGGTAGAAAATACAACACATTAGTGAGCTAGGAAAACCTAGAAGAAAGAACCACACAACTATGAATGGAAAGGAAGATGGAAAAGATAACATTTAATTTAAAGGAAACATAGGATAGGTAGAAGAACTATGTTGACAAAGAAAAAACAAATAGGGAATTTAGAGTGGGTGAGCATGTGTTTCTAAAAGTAACTAATAAAAGGAGCTCATCAAGATTGGAAAGATTCCCAAAATTGACAGTGATATATTATGACTTGTTTGAAATTCTAGAGAGGATAGGCCTACTTGCATACATTCTTGCATTTCCTACATTCAAAATAAGTCATCGTGCATTTCATGTGTTCTTATTGAAGAAGTATGTACTTGAACCTAACCACATGGTTGACTAGATTAAGATCAAGGTAGAGCACAAAGGGGATTTTCAAGTGGAGTGAGGGCACATCGTGGACTGGTGTACCACCCTAGTTTTGATACCTAGATTAGAAATGTATAATTATTAATATGATGAATGGATGAGGGCCAAATAATGTAATATGAAAACATTTACATTAAAATAATACATGAAAATACATTTCCAACTACATAAGGGATAAGGAGAAAGTCACGAATAGAATTTCCCTTTTAATACTCGACAAATACAAAATTCATAAAGTATTCTCTCCAAAACTCTGAAGTTAGTGTCCTTATATAAAAACCACCTGCATAGTTCACCCTTTTAATGCAAAATTTTGAGAAGATTTTCTTTGAAGTTAATTTAATTTGTATCTTAGACATTAGACTTACTTTTCACTTCTTTTAATTCATGCTCATGGAAAAATAACTAATCTTTAATTTATTCTTTTAAATAAATAAATAATTTATACTTATCTTCCTACACCATTCATAAATGGTTTGCGGTTGGAAAATGCACAAGACTGAGGACCTCATTTTTTTTGCATAGATTTTCTTCCTGGGATGCAGGGAGGCCTCTTCTGCTTGACACTATAGTTATGAATAATATGATATTTTGCAATATTTTGTATTTACTTTTTGATGGATGGTTGTAAATTATAAGTAACCAACCTCTCATGTTTCCATGGTTAGACACTGATATATAATAGGTTTCTAGAGACCTGTATTTATGGCTATTGTTTTTTGCATGATTTATAAATAGCCCTTCTTGAATGCACAATGTGCATTTACAATATGTAATTTTCACACTTTTTTAATGAAATTTAAGATTTTCCTTTGGGAAAAGATTTATATTTATCTACTTTATAAGTATAAATTTTAAATTAAATTATAATTATGATAATAAATATAAATTTCAAATTAAATTATAATTATGATAATTTTTATTATATGAATGTATTCAAAATTAAATATTATTTAAAAGTGTATGATTTTATTAATATAATCTTAATATAGAGTATTGAATTTTGTTAATTATCTTTTTTCAATATTATGTAAATTCAAGTCAAATATTAGTAATAAGTATGATTTCCACGTGTAAATGATTGACTAAATTTTCTATGTGAAACAATAGGTCAAACTTCAAGACCCAAAGATCTCGTTAAAAAAAATTAAAAATCTAATCTCATACAAGCCACTAAGAAATTAATGGATTACGCAATTTTATTTACATGTAAAGTATTAATACATTTTAAAATCCTGCAATTATGTTAAGAACCTAAACAGTTAACTCAAGTATTATAAACTTTTTCCCAAAAGAATTTACAAATACCCTCCTTCCTACCTGAAACATTGATCAATTTCCCGCTAGTTTCCATCTGTCAAATATACAAATGGCCAAGTCATTCCCCTACCTTTGTTATTGTTCTAACTGTGATCGGCCTAAATTGAAAATTGCATTTCAACCATAACAGGGTTAAGATTCAGTTTTCTTTTCTCATTAATTCGTAAATATAGCAATTTCCTACCTCTTTAGTTTCTAAATATAACAACGGTTTAATAAGAGGGATGCATAATCATTCGGTCAAGTTCATTCAATCCATCTACTTAATTTACAGATTCTTTGTTGCATGCACCCAATCTCCATTTCCCTGTGAAGCGTACCTTATATGGTAGCACTACTAGGAAAACAATATATGCATTACATATAGTGGTGCACCAGGCGGTAGCTTCCTGCAACTAAGTACACAAAGATGACCAGACAGAGTGTCAATATTGCAAAGCATTTTGTTATCAAATCTCAGACCGGGAGCACAACTAACTTGTCTATATTTATGCTCTCTTTTATGTTAGTTCTCGGATTCTATGACCACTTCTTTCAATTCCAGTTAATCTACTGGTTGTAGTGCATAAGCATAGTTTAATGTAGGGCGCCATGGTTTCAAATATGTGACAACAATGGTATGATTTGTCTCGGAACTAGATCTCTGAACGTTTCATTTGTGAGAATGGATTCAGGAAGAGATGAAAAATAGGCAAGGTGGTTGGTTTGAACTCAAATCCATGGAAAACTCATTAGCCATTAAAAAAATACAATAATAATAATGAAAACAACAATTCATTCTCAGAGATATAAATGTGGGACAACATCCGCATGTGAAGAAGGAGAAAAGAGGACATGCCCATCTTTCTCAAACAATGTGATTAGAAATATATCCCTATTTTTTAGAGAGTGGCTTAAAAACTTTGAAAAAATGTATTATTATCAGTGCATCTACCTTATAAATATTTATTTTAATTTAACAAAAGTATTACAAAATAATCAAGCTATAAGAAATAAATCTATACTTTGCAAAGGGTGGTTCAAAAACCACGAAAACTATTACTATCAAATCCTTAGACCTAACATTTCGAGAGCCAACCCTTTATGTTGCTTAAGTAGTAGATTCAACAACAGCTTATTTAGTAGCTGCAGTTTATTATGATGCTATATATGAAGCAGTCGTAGACCCTCTAGTAGATTCTTATGATTTTGATCCAGTACAAGCATCATAGGAAACATCATAAGTAGCATATCTAGATGCAACAATAGTTCCATAAACCCTGAAAAATATATTACTATCAGAGTAGTTATTTTCTTTTAATAAAAATATTACAAATTAATCCATTTTTATAATCATTTTTATGAATTTATTTAGAAGTATTTATAAATTTAATTAATTTTTTTTGTTTAAAGTTTAACATCTCATTATCCATTAAAAAATATTACGGAAACCACACCAGTAACACAAGTTATAGTCTTCAGGTTACTAATCCCTCGCTTGACCAATTTATCAGATAAAAAATAGATATTTACAAAAAGAGCATACTGTGTTGAATGGTCATAAACATAGATGGCTATAGAAGCCCACAAACTAAAGCAGAGAGTGATCATGAGCCATGTAAAGGAAGGGAAATTTCACTAAACTGAACTTAACTAAGAGATGTGTCACTGGGCGGAGTAGTGGAGCATATCCCTCATCTGGCAATGAATTATCATAAATCAGGGCACTGAAATGCTTGACGCAGAAGCCATTCTTCCTCGAGCCACGAACACTAGAGCCATGCTCCCACAACCATGGATTGTGTAACTGTAGTTAATATAGGGCACGAAGAACTGTATAAGACATGCTCGTACCTATTGCCACAAAGAACTGTATAGGGCATGCTTGAGCCTATTGCTGCTCGAAAGCCACAAAGAACAGTATAAGGCACGGTCATGCCTATTGCTCCTTCAACCCTGAAGAAACAATTGAGTGAGAACCTTTGCAGACCCACAATTGAAATTTCCACCACACTCTAATTGGAGACTTTCACCCACAAACAATGGAATCCATCTGTGAATTTCGTAGACAGAATTGGGCCTAATGCCAAGCAATTGGATATGGCATTCAATAGAACGAAAGAAGACAGTACACTTGGACAAAACCACATCATAAAAGTGAGCCTGACCGACCAACTTGAGCCCCATAGTAACCAGGCAGACGTAGGAGGATGATGATAATCAAGTAAGAGATGGAATTCTATATAGAATCACCACCTTTGAAAAAACCAAATTGCACCCAAAGATGAACCAGTCAGAGTATGCATGGGGACGGCGAGGATGATTGGCATAATGATAAAAGGGAGGCATCGCCCGAGACTCAGAGAAATAAGCAATATTGCTCAAAGGAAACACCAACATATCTAAAGATGGGAGCCACCTTACATATCTAAAGAGTGCACCATAATTGAATACCATCATTTTCCTGCACGGTGAGGTAGAGCAAGCGTACCACCACACCAGGCTCATAAATACCATCTTCGTGTGGGAATTTATCAAGTTGTATCGACACCCGGGAGGGAGCACTAGGGAATTTATCAGGTTGTATCGACGCTCGAGAGGGAGCACTTGAAAGGCCAGGTGGAGAACAAAACCATACCAACACATTATAGTCATGATGCTTGGCTTGTATGAGTAACCCGGGAAAATTTAATTAATTTTTAAAAGGAAATTTTTTTGAAAGGTGCTTTACAATTTAATATAGAATAGATGTGTAGGTGTAATGTAAGTATATAGACAATTTTAAATATCTGCTCAAATAAAAAAATAAAAAGTGATATTGACCTAAATGTAAACATTTAAATGTTGGCTAAACTAATAATATAAAGTTAAAATTAATAAATAAAAAGTTTAAACTAATAAATAAAAAGTTTAAACTAATGTAAACTTCAATATCTAGGATGAGTATAAACATTTAAATAAATGTTAAATTTAGAAGTATTAAATGAAAGTTAAAATTAATGTAAACCCCAATATCAGTGATCAGTGTAAACATTTAAATGTTGATTCAATTAGAAATAAAAAATTAAAATAATAAAAATAATAAAATTCAATTTGTTATATTTCTATTTTGTTATTAATTTGTGAATGGGCTTTGATACAATATTATGGACAAATATTTTAATTTATTTTTATATTTTTTAATTAAATCTAGGAGGTAAAATGTTATAATTACTTTTCGAGATATATCTAAACCCTCTATCCTCACCACGACTAAAATTATACCCATAGAAAGTAAATCAACGTCTTAACAAAATTAAAAATGAGAATACTTTTATATATAAACCTGTGAAATTTATATAATATAAATAATATTACTAAGAACTAGCATATATCCATCTTAACTAAGGATTCAAGTGATGAGACCAAGCAAAGTGACTAACAATAATAGAGGAAAGATAGTGCATGATTGTTTTAAGTTTTTCATTATTGTATTTTCTTTGAGATGATTGATTGAAAATATGAGTTTAATATTTCACAACCAAATGTGTTTTTTTTTTAATTTAGAGACTTTTATAAACACAATACAATGGGATCAAATTTAAGAGGGGGATGGATACAATGGTATCAAATTTAAGAGAGGGGAGGGGGGGAGTGAGAGAGAGAGAGGGGCGGGGGGGGGAGAGAGAGAGAGGGGGGGGGGAGAGGGAGTTGGAAGGGGGGGGGGGTGGGGGGTGGGAGGAAGGATGAAATACATAGAGAGATATAGGTGAAGAGAGAGAGGGAGTGACAAGTGAGAGATGGAGTGTCACGCCCCCAAACTCTTTTTTTTTTTTTTGGGCGGGTGCGGCACCGCCTAGGCAATCAAGGTACTTTGAGCCTTACGGACTACGCCTTCATTTCATAACCGTCATGAACTTATAATATTAACATATGAAGAACCATTCATAATATGCGATAATTATAACAATAATTCCAACATACCAACATGAATCAACAACAGTATAGTAATGAACTCTTTTATTATATCGTAATGTTTTTACAAATGAGAGGGTGACCGCCCGTGCACACCTGCATGGCGGTCCACCAAGATCTCTTTAAAAATACAATACACGATATACAATTGGGAGGGCGACCGCTCATGCACCCCCACACGAGGGTCCGCCAAGACTCCTTTTTTGAAAAGTCCGATATACAATGTACAGCCGGGAGGGCGACCGCCCGTGCACACCTGCACGACGGTCCGCCGGGACTCCCTTAAGACTTAAGACAGAATATACAACGAACTGTTTTCATGTGACTGTGCTATAACGTGCGGGTGCACCGCAGCTCACCGTTAAGCCTTCCGGAGTTCGACCCGGCGTTGAGCGGGTGGGCACACCGTGTATAACCCAGACCCGACTTCCAACCTGGTCACCGTTGCTGTCGTTATATGCCGGCACATCACCGTGACCGAAACCCGAGCTCATCTCGTCTACGCCCGGCTTGGCGGGCTCATCTGCTGCTTATTCGATCGACTGCTCCCTTACTCGATTGCGCACTGCTCCTTGTGCGTTGAGAGAGGATGTGTCACCGATCAAGCGATGTCCAAATGAGTCCCAAGTTGTTCGAACTTATACGCTCTCACCTTGTGCGTTTCTCCATTCGGGCCGACGCTACCACCATAACGATGAACACCCCTTTGCTCAGGTTTTTACATGTCGGCTTGGGTTATTCACCGCCCAGCCTCCACCGCATATAAATACGCTTCGCACGCTCATATCTATACATATTCTGCGTGCTCCATATGCGATGGCGACTTGATACTTAGTTTATTTTTGCGAGGAGGCAGGGCGCGCTCCTGGGCAGAGCCGCAGGTCGCTACATTCTCCCCCACCCGAAGTCATTGTCGTCCCGACAATTCCTGCTCTTCTCCTCAACTTCCTGTCATATCTTACGATTTTGTCCTTCCATCTCCAAAGTGAATCCTCCGTTTCCCAGCTCTCCTCTTCCGGTGCATCCTTCCATCTGCAAAGAAATTCCCGTCGTCGGTGGCAACCAACACCAGTAGTTCTGAGACTCACAATCTTCTCTAACTCTAGTCCTGGTCTGTCCACAATCCCAGCTGGTCCTCTCGTCGGTTCAACTCTCTCTGGATGGTCTGAATCAAGTCGACACCTTTTCAACTGGCTCACATGAAAAACTGGGTGTTTCATGTTCATATGGCGCGGAAGCTCCAGCTCGTAAGCAACTTCCCCTACTTTCTTCTTTACTCGGAATGGTCCCTCATATTTCCGGGTTAGTTTGCTCGTCGTCCCCTTGGCCGGCTGAAACTGCTCCTCGGTAATCCTGAGAAACACCATGTCCCCTTCACCAAAGTGCGCTTCCCGTCTCCCACGGTCAGCGTACTTCTTCATCCTCCTTGCAGCATCGTGCAAGCGCAATCGTGCTAACTCCAAGGTCTCCTCCCAAGCCTTCATGAACCTCTTCGCATGAGGACTCCTCAAGAAACCCCCCGTCACTACGGTATGCGGTGCAATCGGCATCTGTCCATTTACCAATTCGAATGGACTATACCCCGTTGCAGAACTCTTTTGAATATTGTAGCTAAACTGAGCAATATCCAAGAGTTCGGGCCAATTCTTCTGATCAGCTGTCACATAGTGTCACAAGTAGTCCTCCAGCAATGCGTTGATCCTCTCGGTCTGTCCATCTGTCTGTGGATGGTAGCTCGAACTCATCAACAGCTCTATCCCGACCAACTTGAACAATGTTGTCCAAAATCTCCCTGTGAACCGTGGATCTCTATCCGACACAATACTCAGTGGCATTCCCCAATACTTCACTATGTTCTTGAAGAACAACCCTGCTGTCCGCTCAGCCCCACAAGGTATCTTTGTAGGAACAAAGACGGCATACTTGGAAAAACGGTCAACCACAACCATAATTCCATTATACCCCTGAACCTGTGGTAGCTGAGTGATGAAGTCCATTGAGACACTCATCCATGGTCTCTCTGGAATCGGCAAAGGCTGCAACAGACCTCCTGATCTCTGGTTATCCGATTTGTCCTGCTGACAAATGATGCACGTGTGTACATACTCCTCCATATCCTCCCTCATCTTTTCCCAAAAGAAACCCCTCTCCAATAATGACAAGGAACGACGTTGTCCTGGGTGTCCAGCCCACGGAGAATCGTGGCATTCCTTCAAAAGGTGTCTCCTGAGTCCTGATGACTTTGGAACATAGAGTCGGTTCCCAAAGAACAAGAACCCATCTCGTAGGAAGAATCTCCGTGTCTTCCCCTCCTTTACCTGCTTCACTATATTTTGCGCCAAAGTATCGGTTTCAATGCTTTCCTTGATCTTGTTCTGCATCTCTTCTGACATCTGAACTCGACTTCTACCCCTAGTGGCCCGGTCCTCTCCTTCCTCCAGTGCTGCCAGTTGTCCTTTCCTGCTAAGGGCATCTGCTACTGCATTGTGTCTCCCCGGTCTATACTCGATAGTCATGTCGAATTCTGCCAAGAAATCTTGCCACCGAGCTTGCTTTGCCGAAAGCTTCGGTTGTGATGCAAAATAACTCGCTGCAACGTTGTCCGTCTTGACAACAAACGGCTTCCCGATCAGGTAATGCCTCCACACATGAAGACAGTGGATGATGGCAGTCATCTCCTTCTCATGAACCGGATACCTTTGTTCTCTATCCTGCAACTTCCGACTCTCGTATGCCACCGGATGCCCATCCTGCATAAGAACTCCCCCTATAGCAAAATCTGAAGCATCAGTGTGTACCTCAAATGGTCTCTCGAAGTCAGGTAACTTCAGTACCGGAGCTGTGACCATCCTCTTCTTCAAATCATCAAATGCCTCCTGACATTTGTTCGTCCAACTCCACCTCTTGTCCTTCTTCAATAGGTCGGTCAGTGCCGATGTCACCTTGGAGTACCCCTCTACGAACTTTCGTTGGTAGTTGGTCATGCCCAAGAACACCCTCATCTCATGGACATTCTTTGGTTCAACCCAGTCTTCGATTGCCTTCACTCTGCTTGGCTCCATCCGTATGCATCCTTGACCAACAATATGTCCAAGGAACGGAATCTCAGTCTGGGCGAACACACACTTGGACTTTTTCAAGAACAACTGATTTGTCCTCAGTGCCTCGAACACCATTGCCAAGTGTTTCTTGTGATCTTCCATGTTGTCACTGAACACCACTATATCGTCCAAGTATACCACTACGAACGAATCCAAGTATGGTCGTAGGACATCATTCATCAAAGTGCAAAATGTAGCAGGAGCATTGCACAACCCGAACGGCATAACAAGGAACTCAAAACTACCATACCTTGTTACTATCGCGGTCTTCTTCTCGTCTCCTTCAGCTATCCGCACCTGATAGTATCCATGCCTCAAGTCCAGCTTGGAAAACACCCGAGCTTTCGCAAGCTTGTCAAAGCAATCAGCAGCCAATGGCAAGGGATATCTGTTCCTTACCGTCTGCTTGTTCAATGCACGGTAATCACAGCACATCCGTAGCTCGTTTGAATCCTTTTTCCGTTGGAATAGTACCGGGGCTCCATAAGGGGACCTTGAAGGCCTGATGAATCCTGCCTCAGTTAACTCCTTTAACTGGCGTTTCAATTCCTCCAATTCAGGTCCTGACAATCGATAAGGTGCCTTGGCCGGGAGTTTCTTTCCTGGTTCAAGTTCAATGTTGTGGTCCACTGCATGTCTTGGTGGAAGTTTCTTCGGAAGCTCATCAGGCATCAAATCTGCATATTGGGTAAGCACCTCAGATATCTCGGCTGGAACAGGTGCTCCTACTCCATCTCCTTCAACATCCTTGAACATCACCGCATATGTCTCCATATTTGAGTCCTTCATAGCCTTCTCCAAACTTAGTGCCGAAACATGCTGCACCTTGACTTCCTTTCTTTGCCCATGAGTGGGCAAGGTCCAAATTTGTGACTGCCCAACCAGCACTACCTCATCACAGAAAGGGACAACAATAGCCTTGTTACCTTTCAAGAAATCCTGCCCAAGTATCATATCGAAGTCATTCATTTCCATCACCGTGAAGTCCAACTGACCCTTCCAATTTTTTATCTGCACAGGTACATCGTGTACCAAACCTGCCACCTTAGCCCTAGAGTTCACCGCCTTGACCTCCATATTTGATGGAGTGATCGTGAGTCCAGCTTCTCTTGCTAACCGTGTGGTCATAAAGTTATGTGTGGCACCTGTGTCCACCAGGGCTTGTATGGTCTTGCCATGAACCACCAAGTCCACGAACCCCAAACGGTTCATCCATGCTTTTTTCCACAGCCTTATCAGCTTCGCCTATCATGAGCAACCCTGCTCGATCAGGCTTCTCCATATCTCCTTTGTTACGAGCAACCTTTGCTCTGATACCACCTGTCACGCCCCCAAACTCTTTTTTTTTTTTTGGGCGGGTGCGGCACCGCCTAGGCAATCAAGGTACTTGAGCCTTACGGACTACGCCTTCATTTCATAACCGTCATGAACTTATAATATTAACATATGAAGAACCATTCATAATATGCGATAATTATAACAATAATTCAACATACCAACATGAATCAACAGTAGTATAGTAATGAACTCTTTTATTATATCGTAATGTTTTTACAAATGAGAGGGCAACTGCCCGTGCACACCCGCACGGCGGTCCACCAAGATCTCTTTAAAAATACAATACACGATATACAATTGGGAGGGCGACCGCTCGTGCACCCCCACACGAGGGTCCGCCAAGACTCCTTTTTTGAAAAGTCCGATATACAATGTACAGCCGGGAGGGCGACCGCCCGTGCACGCCTGCACGGCGGTCCGCCGGGACTCCCTTAAGACTTAAGACAGAATATACAACGAACTGTTTTCACGTGACTGTGCTATAACGTGCGGGTGCACCGCAGCTCACCGTTAAGCCTTCCGGAGTTCGACCCGGCGTTGAGCGGGCGGGCACACCATGTATAACCCGGACCCGACTTCCAACCCGGTCACCGTTGCTGTCGTTATATCCCGGCACATCACCGTGACCGAAACCCGAGCTCGTCTCGTCTACGCCCGGCTTGGCGGGCTCATCTGCTGCTTATTCAATCGACTGCTCCCTTACTCGATTGCGCACTGCTCCTTGTGCGTTGAGAGAGGATGTGTCACCGATCGAGCGATGTCCAAATTTGTCCCAAGTTGTTCAAACTTATACGCTCTCACCTTGTGCGTTTCTCCATTCGGGCCGACGCTACCACCATAACGATGAACACCCCTTTCGCCCATGTTTTACATGTCGGCTTGGGTTATTCATCGCTCAGCCTCCACCGCATATAAATACGCTTCGCACGCTCATAACTATACATATTCTGCATGCCCCATATGCGATGGCGACTTCGATACTTAGTTTATTTTTGCGAGGAGGCAGGGCGCGCTCCTGGGCAGAGCCACAGGTCGCTACATGGAGGGACGGAGTGAGTGAGATAGGAGAGGATGGAAGAGAGAGGAGAGAAGAGGAGAGAGCCATGGAGAGAAAGGGGAAGAGAGAGACAGAGAGGGAGAAACAAAGATGGAAGGGACAGAGAGGAGAGAGGGAGGGAGATAGTGACAGAGTTTGAGGGAAGACATTGAGAGAGAGAGTGATGGGGGATAGAGACATAGGGAAGTAGGAGAGAAATGGAGAGAGAGGAAGGAAGAGAGAGAGGACTCAAGAGAGAGAAAGAGATAGAGAGATGGAGTTGGATAGGGAGAGAGAAGAAAGACATGAAGGAGAAAGGTTGAGACAATGTAGTGACAAGGGAGAGAGGGAGAGAGGAGAGAGAAGGGGAAGAGAGAGAGGGAAGGGGAAGAGAGAGAGGGAGAGGAAGAGGGAGGGGGAGAGAGATATATAGATTTGGAGAGAGAGTGTGTATGTTTGAGGGGTGAGATAGAGAGATAGAATAAGAAAAAGACACATAGATACAAATATAGATATTATACAGTATTATATAACCAACCTACATCCATCTTAACCCCAGATTTATCAAGCATTCTGAGGGATCAAATCTCTCGAGGTACAAACATTTCCTCAAGTTTTGCACTCCAAAAGGAGGTTTGCACCTGGAGAGATTTGATCCCTCTAGATGCTTGATAGATTTGAAGTTAAGATAAATCTAGGCCAGTATATATATATATATATATATATATATATATATATATATATAATAATAATAATAAATGTTAAAGAGGTTATTATAAATGATGTAACTTATAAATTATAAAACATTTTTTTTTTTTATTTTTTTTTTAACCGCAACGGATATTTTATTAAAGGATGGCCAAAGCCATATCAAGTTTTACATTTTCCTGTTTCTAAAAGAACAGATTTCTGCATTTACAAGATCAACTTGTCCTTTCAAGGAATGGCTGCCATGTATGGTTCTCCTGCATCTATGCTGATCATGTTCTTTTCTAGATTACATCCAATATTTGCCAGGCTGTCTGCTTCTGTGTTTAATTCTCTGAGAATGTGATAGATTTGAACTGAAGAGAAGTCCTTCAAGAGTCTATTTACTCTTGATATCTGTTTGTTCAATATTGGATCCTTGAGCCCTTTCTTATTTAATAGAGATTTTATCAGCAATTCTGAGTCTCCAAACACTAGGATTTCCTTTGGGTTTCCTTTACTGACCAGTTGGCAAGCTTTTAAAAGACTGAGGACTTCTGCCTGATTGTTGGTTTTAATTCCGAGACCCCAGCTGTAATCCTCTTTTCTTCCATTCGGGAAGTAGATGACCCCCCCAGCTCCTGACCTGCCTGGATTACCTTTTGAAGCTCCATCAAAGAAAATAGTGCATTTTCCTTGAGATTTCCACCACTTCTGGAAGTTTTCCAAAGTGTCTCGGATCTGCCAGTTTTCCTTGAGTTTTGGGCGGGTGATTAAAGAAGGGCTCGATGAAGGAATGTAATCACCCAGCCATGCTCTTTCTTCATCTCTTAGGGAGCTGTCTCTGACATTGGTTTGTCTCAGAGTTTCTATAAGTAGTTTCTTGGCCTTTTCTGCGACATTTCCTGCAGACATTTCTTTTTGATTAAAAACAATTTCATTCCGGGAGAGCCACAACTTCCAGCACACATATTTTGGAGCTGCAATCCACACCTTATACCAAAGAGTCTTTTCTGCGATGCTGTAGGGATACCGAGCTTTCCAAGACAAAAACATGTCTGTTATTGAACACTGCACCGGTGGGCTAACATTCAGTCCCGCCAAGAAGCTGGCCCAGGCCATCTGAGCATACTCGCATTCAATGAACATGTGAGCTGAGGTCTCCAAGGCTTTTTTGCAGAACACGCATCGATGTGGACCTGCAATATTCCTTTTACAAAGATTTTCTCCAGTCAGTATTTTGTTATGAAACAAGGTCCAGAAGAAGAAATTGATCTTCGGGATGCTGAAGTTTTCCCAGATCTGCCTCCACACTGTTTCCGGGTGCAAAGAGTCCTTTTTGCCTTGCATCTGTAAGTACCCTTGCTTGGCTGTGTAAACCCCTGTTCGTCCCCAACCCCATGAATCTTCCTCGTCTTTGTGTACTGGAGTGAAGTCTGTGATTGCTTCCATGAAGTAGTTTAGCTGATTTCTTAGGCGTGCTGGTATGTTGGGCAGAGTCCAACGCTGCCAATTGCCTTTGTTATCCCACTCTGCAATGTCCTCGATTTTCCTGATTCCTTTTGATCTTAACCAAACTCTTAAATCTGCGATTTCGTTTATGACCGAAAGAGGAGGGTGCCCCATGATTCGGTCTCTCCACAGCAATGATTTTTTGCCGTTCCCTGGAATTTTATACAAATGTGTCCTGAAGAAGTCTAACCCTTTGCAACAAAGCCTCCAAGCCTGTGTTCCTCCAGGAGAAGGCGCTGGGTTATAGGAAATGATCGACCGATTTCTGAGATATTTTAAATTTAAGAGCTGGCTGATTGGATGCGTGGGTTCGGATATAAGCTGCCACAGAAGTTTGCAACCCAAGGCAAGATTTGCATGATGGGGGTCTCTGATTTGGAGTCCACCTTCAGCAATGGGACGCTTCACCATTTCCCAATTAACTAAGTGAAATCGATTGCTGTTCCCCTTCCCTCCGTTCCACAAAAAATTCCTCATTAAACAAGAGATCTGATCTGCGATTTGCCTTGGAGCCATTAACAAGGAGGCTTGGAAAGTGGGTAATGCTGAGAGCACCGAACGGATATTAATTTTGTTTACTATTTAAAGTATTGGTTCTAAATTTTATTAGAAAATTGGGCTTGAAATTATAAATGAATAGATAAAGTTACTGAAAAGGTAATAATTGCATTAAAAATCGATATAAATTCATAAACCTAAATTTATCCTAGCTTTTTATTTGATAATTGAGATGAAAGGGTTTTTCTTTTAAATTTGGTACAACTAAGATGTGTAATTTCTTATTACAATAATATGGAATATATAACTTTAAAAAAAAATTATCAATTATAAAAAAGTATTTTAGTTCTCCATATATATAACCTTTAAAAAAATTATTAGTTATAAAAAAGTATTCTACTTCTCCATTTTAAATTTATATATAGATAACACTTTTTATCATTTAATAGGAAAAAAAATGAATGTTTGATTTTTTTAATCAATTTAAAAATTTACTTAATATTTTAAAAAAATATTAATAATAAAAAAATATTTTAATATTAATTATAAATAAAATATTTCACTATCAAATTTTTAAAATATTTTATTTTTAATTCCTTATATACACATAATTTTAAATAGAATGATATGAATTAAACACAATTATTTTTAGAGCAAATTTAAAATTTATAATTAAAAAATCAAATAACTTAATTATTCAATAGTAAAGTTCAAAAATTCTAAAGAAAATAAATATTAAATAGTTTCGAAGAAACATTTTTATAAACTTTATTTATAGGTGGAAAATAATTGATATAAAAGCGATATAAAATTGGGATTTTCTTTTTAAAATGGAAGTAGAGTTTTATTTAAGCTTTTTCTAACTTTACACCAATATTCTATTATATAAATTTATATTTTTAATTTATTTATTAAAAATAATTTATATTAATGTGACATATAAATGGTATATATCAATTAACTATAATTTATATAAAAATGATAAAAAGTCTACCAATATATATTGGTTAAAAAAACAATTATGTATAACTTATAAATAAACCATTTAACCAAAACTAACTATAGTTATTTTTGTTTTTAAAATAAATATCAATTTAAAAATTCAGATTCTCAGGCGTCATCCACAAATCTGTGTAGAAAGATACAAATAATATGAAAGCAAATTTCAACTCACTGTCTCTAAAATTTTGATGTTCAGAATCAATTTGCAATAATCTCACCAATATTCTCTTAAACATCTTTGTGTTTTATAAATTTTCTTCATTCTCCCGTTCATTTTCAATCGTTATAACTTGTGTAAATATCTCATTTTCTTTTAAGTCAGTGCGGGTCGTCCAAAACTGAAATTGGCTTTCTGGCTGGCCCTCTACCGACCCAAATCTATCAGTTTAAAGACGACGTTTTTCATTTTCGTACTTCGTGTTACTGTCTCCTATGGGAGAGGATTATTAGAATTTACCATACAAAATCAATGCTAAAAAGGCATTTTCTTTAGATCTCAAAAAAGCATAGAACATGAAACACGTGAATATTTAGGATTGTGTGTATATATGCTCCTTTTATCATTCTTTATATAAATTAAGAATATGTGTTGGTTAGTACGGGGTACGAAGAAATATTGCGAAAATATAATATTATAATTAGATATTAATATTATTTATTTATTTGGGAAAAAAATTAACCTATGTTTCAATGCAAAATTGGCAAAATGGTAGTACTATTAAATACATAATATTGTATTTTCTCAATGTTTACCACTCAAGGGAATTTAAAAATATTGTATTTTTTCAAGATTGCTTCCCATTTCAGTGCTTAATGAGGGGAATGAGAATGTTTGAACTTTTTCATGCGCTAGACATTAATTTGACCAAAGAATGGGTTAATATGGTACAATATTTAAATGTATTGAATGAGTATAGAATGTAAGTTTTGCTACACACTGAGGTAGTCCAGTTGTAGAGTAAAGTCTCACATGATAGATACATCAAGACTAGGATCTTCTAAGAGGGTGATCGACCCACGGTCTCATCGTTAGTACCCTTTCAAGGAAGAAAGCCACTAGGATCGACCCATACCCAAACTATTTCTCCTTCACTATCTTGCACTTCATCAACAAGAAAGTCATATTCATTACAACATCTATGCTCTAGTCAAGCACTGTTGGGTTCAAACACTAGAAGATCAATTGCATATGACCATGGGGACGTACTAACAGTCACTCAAGTGATAATAAAAAGTAGCATCTGCAGAGTCAAGTCATCAACCTTTGAAATGGGGATCTTGTTGTTCATTTTGCTGGCCCAATGTCGGCAACATCACATGACATACTCATCTAGAGACTCTCTCCCCTACCACCTACCAAATATGGAATCACGCCATGCATAGATAACCTTTCCAACAAATAGATGTCTTCAACCTCAAACGTCAACATGTGACCCCACATCAAAATGCTACTCTCCTGAAATCCACATATCCATTAATCTCTATAATAGCACCAATTGGTTTTGCATAATATTTTGTGCCACAAAGTATTTAAGCAACCAACAATCTTGGAGTGTCTCCATGGTAGTGTCGTTATGTATAACAACCATGTCATCCATCTCATGTTCCCTTTCGATCATGAAGACAACTTCACCTACACATAACATCACACAAAATATGTCAAAATCCCATTACCTTTGGGCAGATAATTGGGTAGTTGTAGCTATGTTGACCTAGATAAAACAACTGGTCACTGTTGAAGCAATGGCTCTAGCAGGACAATGCTCTAACAGTTGTGATCACAACTGGTTGCTTCCCAAGCAATCCTCATAAAGTGATTAGGGTTAATTTGTTGCAATTATGACCACATTAGGGCCACAACTATGCAACAAAACATTTTTTGGGGCTTCCTCCATGGCCAAAAATCACCCAAACCATAAACCAAAAGGAAAAAATATCACAAGGATCGATCATTTACATGAAACAAACAATAGGCTAAGCTATGCTCTAAGTCTACCAAGATCACTAACACAAGATTTGGGCACCAAGGAGGTTTCTCCAATTTCTCCACATACCAAGGTAAAACTGACCCATTTTACCGACTTGCTCATATTTTCTACCCCCTTTAGCAAGAAATTTGTTTATTTTAGTTTTTATTTCATGGTAGAAGTGAGTCATGTTTCCATTGAATATAACACCTGTTTCTGTAAATCTCACAATTGGGTTATAAATTTTCTTGGATTTTATTGATGACTTTATATACTCCTCCTTGTTGGTAGTCCTTACAGTCATTATGGAGGGTGGTTCTTTTCCTTCAGCATCGTTGTACTATGTCAGTGATTATGTTGAGCCTTAATAACATGTCATCATATGTCATGCTATTTGTTCAAGGGAATTTACACCTGAGTTGGACATATGTTTGTTCATTAACCTTCTAAGTTGGTCATCCTTGATATAGTTAATCATGGGCCATGTCTATCACTTTGTATGCACTTTGAGTACATGTTTTGTGTCAATTGAAGAGCGATACCTCAATTCCCTCCTTGGACCTACTGTTATAGACATTTTTGTGCCTCGCATCATGGAGCATGGAATGTCAATAATTACAGGGATCCTCAGTCCCTAAACATGTTGTTCTTACCCCTAAAAGAACAAGGTCATCAAACAACAGCACTTCCAATCAGTTCTCCACCTGAAAACACTTCAAAACAGGCTTATTTTGGATCATGTCAGCTGCTTAACTGAGCTTCTGCGCTGTAATGCAACTGTCCCACTCTGTACCTGCGCTGGAAGTCAAAAGTAATGAAGGCTACCTGCGCTGGGCGAGATTGGCCAAGTGGCACAGTCATCCTGCAAGGTGTCAACTGCCCAGGAAACTTCCAAACTGACACTTGGTTCATCAGATTCGCCTTGTGATGAGTAAGAGGTACTTGATCACCATGTGTAAGCAAGGATCTCCAAGTGGACTCAAGAACTGAAGATTAACTGAAGAGGGAGAGGACACTAGTCAGCTCTATGCCAACCTCAAGCTGACTCATCCTCTCTTCTTCTCTCCTATATATAGAGCTCTTCTATGAGGTCTAAGGAGGCTGGAATTTTGTGTAAAGCAAGGAGGTGCTGTTGGATTACAGTTAGAGCTATTGGGTGATTGTTTTACTAGAGGTGAAGAGGAGAGTTCTTGCTGCTGGGGAGGTGCTGCTGGATTGGAGCCATCATTGGTTGTAACCTTCTCAGAACCCTGTTACTTCTATCAATAAAGTTTTGCATGTTCTCCTATATACCTGTATTGCATTGATGTATTGTATTTACATGTATATTTGATTCACTCTAATCCATGCATCAGTTATGAGTACATGTATCTTGTAGTTTCCTCTCTTGTTTTGTGCAGGATCTGTGTGTAGCTGGACCGGCAAAGAGAGCAAGGAGCTGGGAACAAGAGACAAAGAGAGAGGATCAAGATCAACTGAGCGAAGGACACCAGGTTAGTTAATCATTTCTTCCCCCTCTCTGTACTTTCATAAAGGAAAACATCAAAGCTTTACTTTCAGTTGTTGCTAAAGACTGTCACCTTTAGAGTAGGGATAGGGTCATCTGCATCGGATACTTTTCCCCACAACACCTACCTCTTCTTATCATCGCCAGATCATTATTTAAGAAGTGTGTCTAGAAACTAGATAGTACCTTGGGGCTTATTGACATCAGTGGTAAGTTTCCTCTTGATCGATAGTGTTTTTTCCCTCACTAACTCCTACTTGGTTGATGGTAAGAATTTTTGACATTATCTCATTCATCCACACTCATTAGCTTGTGATTAGTCTCATGGACTCTGATGCATCTTAGTATTGCAACAAAAATGGTGTAACTCCAAGAATCTTAGCTTTAATTATCAACTTGGGGTTCATACAAACTTAATAGGGCTCAACATCATTTGTGCAACAAGAATTATCTTCTTCCTCTTCTAATTCTTATATAGGTGAGAAGTGTTGGAGTGTAGGCTAGAAGAAAAAAACGAGGTTAAGTTACCATACTAGCTATGCTATATGAAAGTAAATTTGTAGAAATGAAATGGCACACACATTCTACTTGAAAGAAATGAAAAGAACACTTTGCTTGAAAATAAAGGATTTGCAAACCTAAAACAAATGTTGTAGAGAAAAACACTTAGAAATCATATAACAAAAAATTTGTGAGATTTCTATGCATATAAAATCCACCATAAACATCCTCGACATGTTTTAATACATTAATGATACCAAATAAAGAATTTATTGCAAGACTAGGTGAGAAAAATGGGCTACTATAGGAAGAGACCAAGAAGCCAGTAAAATAGTTGGATTTCAAAGCTAAGGTGAGGAAAGGGGTGTAGGAATGATAGAGAATGATTTTATTCATCTTGTAGAGGCACAAGGAACCTAATCTAAGCTTTATCATCATAAAATCAAGCTCTTCCTATCCCTTTAACCATAATATCAGTTGCACTGTAAACAACAAATTACATAATTTGTAACAACAAAGGAAATGAAATGGAAAAAGTATTAAACATGCATTGATAAGTGATATGAATGATCAAGAAGGATGACATATTGTATAAATAAATTGCAAAGAATATTATCTCAAGAAACTACCTACTTAATCATGCATAAAGCAATCAAACTCTAATTTCCAAAAATGCCAATTTAAAAGCTAAATAAGAAAAATGCAAAGCATTAAAATAATATTAACAGAAGTGCAATAGAGATATGGAACTCCTGGGGCAGGCCCAACCCAAGGATTCTTATATTATTTGAAGGATAACCAAGCTAAGAAGTGAAATGAGGAGCTGCATCCACTAACTGTAAATCTATCTTACATTACAATGCCGCAAAACTTACTCAAAAATCATAATCTTCCTTTTTTACTACTATGCTCCTACCTCTAGGGCCATTTCAAGTGTCTAATTTATACATCAAGTGGGGGAGCATCCTCCTTGAGAGGAAAAATTCATTTCCCTCAAAAAATCATAAAAAGAGGGGATCTTGTCCTAGATCCAAATAGTAGCAACAAGAAGAGTCATTAAATGCCCTGAGATAGTTGAGTTTGAGTTTTTCTACTGTAGGGACAAAGTCCCTGGAATCTCTCAAGTGTTGGATTCCTAAGAATATACTTAATATATTTGTAAAACCTACATAATAAACATATTAATGCACATAAAAAATGAAAACCACATCAAATCCTCTAGAATCTCATTAAGCAAGGAGAATATACCATTAAGTCCAAAATGGAGGGTCAAACATTGTTCTATGTTCTTAGGAGTGGATTGATGTGCCTTATAATTTACCTATTTTGGAGGCCCATCATACCCTCTAGTAGAATTATTTCTCATCCTTGAGAAAATTAATATTCTTCTCTTCGTTTCTCTTGTTCATTCAACTCTTTGATTGTTTGTTTGATCTCTATGGATGATTTGGTTGTCGTTTCCCCTGCTCGACATTATTCTGCATTTTCCTCTATGTCCTTCCACACTCAAGATTATTCTTCTCGGCTTTGATGTTCATATAGACCTCATATCAAAGGTGGATTAAACTTGATTCATATCCACTAAATACCAAACCTTTGGATGATCCTATTATATATAGGATTTCTTGCTAGTGCTACTTATAATTCATCAAAAGTGTGATACTTCCTCATCTCTATGTTGTGAGACAAGCCTTGCCATCTTGTCCAGAAGGATTTTGAAATTTCTTCTCTCAATAATTTGAAGGTGTCCTAAAAATGTAGGACATCTTCTACTTTCCTTTGCTTCCAAATAGTTTCTACCTCAGGGTCCTATGTAAGAATGGCATGGGATGATGCAATCACTGAAGGAGATGGGCATTATGGTATAATCCATAATGGCTTGTTCAGCTCCCCTTCCATGCTCCTTTTCACTTATTTTACACTAATATTGTCATGTATTAACCAATATGTTAATTCCAATAGTTTTGCATCCCCCAAGTAAGGATTGGGGTCCCATATGGGTATATCAAAGAGGACAAGGTTATGCATATAGAATTCAACTAGTTTTGTCTTGTCCTCCATGTTATATTCTAGGTAGAAGTATATGACGTGTCTGGTATCTTTCAATTGTATAGTGTCTCTTTGAACTACTTTATTAATTTGAAATTTACATCATTTCTCCTTGGGGAATAATGAGTATGCCTTGGAAGGCTACTTACGGTTGACAACATCTAAAGCAAATTGTGCCATGGTTCCTAAGGATGTCTCCATTGTTACAATCTTAGCATATTTTTATTTTAACAACTATTTTTCCCGCTACAATTTATTCCTTAGGTATTTATTATCTTTCTTTAGGTGATCCCTTATGTTGGAGTCATCTATTATTAAAAGGGCCATTTCCTCCCTCACTTTGTTGACTTCATCTTCCATGTTAACAGTATTGGCCACCCCTTTATCTCATGCAATTCTTCTCCACCTATGTGTTTCCATGCTTATAAAATCCACCATAAATATCCTATACATGTTTTAATATAATAAGGAGACTAAACCAAGAGTTTATTGTTGAAATAGGAAAGAAAAATGGATTGTTATTGGGCTAGTATAAGATTCCCTGCTTTGCTACAGGAAGAGACCACCAAGCCAATAAAATAATTGGAATGCAAACCTAAGGTGAGGAAGGGGGGGTAGAAATTATAGAGAATGATGCTACTCATTTCATAGAGGCACACGGAAGCCTAATCTAAGCTTTATCATCACATGAAAATCAACTTTTATCTATCCCTTGTAACCATAATATCCACTCCACTATAAAACGATAAATTGCAGAATTTGTAACATCAAAGGAAATGAAATGGAAAAATACTTAAAGATACATTGATAAATAATATGAATAATCAAAAAGACAAATAGATTGTATAAATGAACTGCAAATAATATTATCTCAATAAATTACCTACTTAATCATTCACAAAGATATCAAACTATAATTTCTTGAAATGCTAATTTAAAAGCTAAACAAGACAAATGAAAAGAATTAAAATAATATCAGCAAACCTACAAGAGGGATATGAAACTCCTAGCATGGGCCTAGCCTAAGTATGCTCAAGTTCCTTGAAGGAGAACACATCTAAGAATTGAAATGAGGTATTGCTTCCATTAATTAAAAATTTGTCTTACAATGCAATGTTGCAAAACTTGTTGAGAAATATTAAAAAACCCCAATATTCCTTTTCTATTGTTATTCTCCTTCCTCCTGGGAAAATTCAAGTGTCTTATTTATACATCAAGCAGGGGAGTAGCCTCCTTGGGAGGAGGGGATGTATTTCTTTCCAAAAATTCATAAGGGAAGGGATATTGTCCCATATCCAAATCAAAACAATAGGAGGAGGCATTAAATGCCTTGAGCTAGTGAGTTTGGGTTTTCTTGTTGTAGGGAGAAGGTCCATAGAATCTCTCTAGTGTTGGATTCCTCGAAATTTGTTCAAAATCTTAGTAAATCCTACACAATAAACATATTAAGGCACATGAAGCATGAACACCACATTGAATCCTCCAAGAAATGATTAATCTAGGAAAATATACCATTATGGGAAAAATGTGGGGTCAAACATCATTATATGTGGTTATGAGTGGACTCATGGAGCTCATAATTTACCTTTTTTGGAGTTTTATCAAGGCCTATCTTCCTCATTGATGGCTTCCCTTGTGTCTGTTAACAAAATTCTTCATTGGAAAGTAATAAAATAGTTCCACACATTTTTGCCTTCAACACATCTATTCACATGGTTCAATATTGTACCATCAGGGTTGTGATGAAGACCTTGGGGAAATTATCATTAGGACTCATCACTTTACATTTCCTTAACCCTAAGCAAAATTGGGTTTGTACAATGAAGAATACAAGGTCATCCTCATACTTGTCACCTTCATCCTATATAGGTTCCATGAAATGATCCACCATGTACTTCTTTATAGCCATGATGTAGCACTTCTTTACATGGGCACATATACCATTGTTGGTAACCTTGATTCTTAGTTCCCTCAAGTATGGGTATGCCTCCCTTAGAGATGATTTCTAGCACACTAACTCAATACCAATTCTAGGTACTCTCTGCCTTTGAACCCTTGACTCCCTCTTTGCATTTCTTCTTCATAATGGATTCATAATGTGTTTTATCCATCAGCTCCTCTTCTAACATCACACATTAGGGGGCATCTATTATAGCCTCGAAAAACACCCCTATGTGCTTTAAAGGATCTCATCATATTCCAAAATAAGACACTAGATTATTTCCTATTAACAACATGATTTTGAACATGGTCACAACTATAAAAAATAGTAGTGTGACCAATCATTCGCTACACCTCTTGCAACATGTGACAGTCACGAGTTACACTACATCTAGGTTGTATTCCTTTGAAACCTCCAAAATTGATAATCCCAAGGAGGAATGACGTGGGAATTGAGTCACACTTCATATGTATCACAAGTAAACTAGCATAATTGAATGACGAATAATCATGATGATGACCCTAAATGTAAAAGACTCATCTACATAGTTATCCGCCCACCAAGGATGGTGGCAGTTGAAGTGTCCCACACAACTAAATAAGAGACAATTGCTCAACTCCCTATGCAAATATTTGGGTTACAAGTGCACAAACTTGCATGAGTGTAGGAGATATAAGTGCACATGTGTGTCCAAGTATATTTTCTTTTTTGGATATTGGTTGAGCCCTTTCTATGTAGATATCCTTGATGGTGCTCTAATGGAGGGAGAGGGATTATGTAGAGATTCGAGAAGCATTGAATGATAGTCTGTGTGCTTGCCTAGACCTAGTGTGATTAGGGATATTGAAGTATTTTGAGTGATCCCTAATATGATCCTAGGAGGATGTTATAGACATTTTTGTGCCTTACAGCATTGAGCATGAAATGTCCATAATCTAAGGGATCCAAAGTCCCTAAACATGTTGTTCCTACCCCTAGAGGAACAAGGCTAACAAACCACAGCAATTCACAGAAGTTCTCCACCTGAAACTGCTCAAAAACAAGTCAATTCAGGATCATTTCAGTGGCTACACTAGCTGTTTGCGCTTAATGTCAAAGCCAACACTGGCTACCTGCGTTGAATGTCAACTGGAACAAAGGCTACCTGCACTGAACGAGAGTGGACAAGTGGCAGGCTCATTTCTCAAGGTGTCAAAACCCAGGAAGCTTCCAAAATGACACTTGCCTCAGGGAATTCGACTGGTGATGAGTAAGAGGTTCCAAAACTCCAAGTGGAAGCAAGAACCTCCAAGTGGACTCAAGAACTGACAGAGAGAGAGGACACTAGTCAGATCTCAAGCTGACTCATCCTCTCTCCAAACATCTATATATGGATCTCTCCTCCATGAGATCTAGAGGCTGGAATTTTGTTATTGCAAAGAATTGCTATTGGTTTGAGACTGGAATCATTGGGTGCTTAATGCTTTGAAGGGGCTGAAGATAGGAATTCCATTTGCTGGGAAGGAGATGCTGGATTGGAGCCCTCTGGGTTGTATCTCTTCCTGAACCTTGTTATTCATCAATAAAGCTATCTTGGTTTCTCCTATATGCTGATGTATTTTGATGTATGAATGTATTAGCATGTTTAGTTTATTTCTAATCCTAAACTAGTTATGAATGTGAACATCTGTCTTTGTGTAGTGTTCTTCTCTTGTCTCAAGTAGCTGTTCTCTTGTCGCAAGTAGCTGTTCTCTTGTGATCTTGCAGGAAGTTGTAGCTGGATAAGCAAGAAGGCAAGTAGCTGTGAACACCCAAAGAGAAGGGAGATCAGATCGAGGGACAAACGGAAGACACCGGTAAGTCTATTGATCTCTCTTCTTTCACATTTCATAAAGGAAGAAACCAGTATAGCTGTATTCGTTTGTTGCTAAGGCACTGTCACACCTTAGGTGGATAGGATCATCCGGCATAGGCATTTTTCCCCACAACAAATTGGCGACTCCGCTGGGGAAAATCTGTTTAAGTCATTTTATTTGTGTTTCTATCATTTGTTTGTTTCATAGACTTGACAGCAACAATCGAACTGCATCTTTCCTGGATGCAAAGTAGAAAGTTGCTGCTTTGATCCAGTTGCTGGACTTGTCTATGATCTGAACAATGGATTCACAAATGATTTGATGATCCTTGTGATAGATCTTAGTAACCCTTCAAAGCATCCCTTTGATTACACCTTGCTTGTTGCTTTGATTTGGCTCAAAACAGTTGATTAAATAGCAATCTGTGACCCAAAACCTGAGAGAAACGAGAGTTTCTCCTTCAGCGCAGACCCAGTGAAGGGATTCTGCATTTCAACGCAGGTCCCGTGAAGGCTACCTGCGCTGAATGTCAAAACCCCTGTGTTGAGGTTGCGCTGAACCAGTTTTGCCTTGTGCAGCTGGGGTTCTCTGCTCTGTTTTGCCTTGATTTTGATCTCTGATTTTTGCAGCCTGTAACCAGCATAGGTACCAGTCTAATAACCCCTTTTCTCTGCTTACATTCCGCCTCCTTTTGTACAAAAAGACTGTGAGTGTTTTTATGTGTTTGTGGCATCATTTATAGTTTTCCTTTGCATGAGTGAAATAGTCATCCTGTAGCCCTTGATTCAGATCTGTTGATTGTGATCTTAGAAGAGAGTTCATTGGCTGTTTGCAGATTGATTATACATTTACTTTTGCTTATTGGTTTGAATTTGTCTCTTTTAAGTGTTGAAACAAGTCTTCATTTCGAAAATCGTTAAGTGTTGTAATCTCTTCTATCTTCTCTGATTTCGAAAAAGTAAACTTGTTTGTATTGATCATTTAAAGGCAAATTCAAAGTTGTACAAAAAGCTTTCTTTGTAGGCATCAATACTAAGAAAGCGGAAAACAAACACCTGCATTGTGCATTTGCATTTGATAGTTTGCATGTTGGATTTAGGAAAAGTGCATTAGAGTGTGCTGATTGCTCTTTGAGAAAAGATGGTGTCTTTCTTTTCCCTTAGTAGCTAGGATTTTCAAAGTTGAAAAGATATAAAGCTTGCTTATCATCTTTAGGCTGCATTTAGAAATTTGTATCATACATCTCGTGGTGAACCTTGAAAGGTAAACTTTAAAAAGATCAACCTAAAATAAATTGAATGAACTTAACAACGCTTTGCAACATAACGCACAACATAGAGGTCTAGGCTAGAGACGTGTTCCGGCGTCGTTAAGCCTGGTGACTGTCAATCTCGTGGATGGTGGGTGATTCCTCCTGAGGGACGATAGCGCCAGTATGGATTGTGCTCCCACGTACCGTCGCGTATATATTGGGAGACCCCTATAGGCATAAAACCTTTATCGTTAGGAAGCCGTGTCGACCGCCCTACTGATCGCAATGCACTGAACACAGCATTCAGGAAGATTGACCGCCCGTACCCTAAAAAGTATTCTGCAGTTTTGCGAAAAGTTTGGCACACCCTCTGCCTATAACTCCAGAGCAGTTCCTTTTGGCCTTTTTCAGACTCTATAACAGAAAAAGTCCATTCGAGCATTTGTCACTTCGGGCTCGTTAAAACATCGAAGGAGACTAGAGTCATCTTTAGCTTTTTCTCGACTCTTTAAAACTGAAAAAGCAAGTTGTGTCTAAAGCGTCATTAAAATTTATTTTAAACGGAACAATCACCCTTTAATTCCTGCGTTGATCTTTAGGTTGAAAAAATGGAGCACACCAACCAAGGAATTCCCCTTGGTGGAAATCCTAGTCCTTTCTCCTCTTGGGGAGATGTTGGTGTGCCCCACATGGCCACATTGTCGCTTCCAGGACTGACGATTGGCCTGCCAGTATGGCTCTTTTCAACCAATGTCGTTCAGAACACCACCATTCCGGAACAGTCAAGTCAACAGTTAGACCAGACCAGAGTTACCCACCAGCCTTCTACTTCATCTTCCTCTCCTCCTTCCTCTTCGCTTGACGGAACTGGTAAAACCAAAAACCAGGTTCCTAAGGAGAAGAAGGAAAAGAAGAAGAAAGAGAAGAAGAAGAAGGAGCCAAAGGCGACTGGGGGCAAATGAGTGTCGTCTGACAAAAATCCACACACAGCACTGACCAGGCCTAAATCGCCATGCGTCATATGCAAGGGAGACCATTTCCATAGAGATTGTCCCTGTATCCCTCGAATACTAAGGGACTGGTCTCCCCGTTTGCACAATTTGGTAGCATCAACCTCTGATAGCCATGTTGACTGCTCACCGTCGACTAGTGAAAGTGAAGTCCCAGGACAGAGAGGGAAATCTAGATTTCCCTGCAAACTGTGTGAAGGCGATCACGCCATCCACCGTTGTCCCTTCTTAGACGAGGCTAAAAGAGTTCTGGAAGATCGCCCGATTTTACGAGCGCAACTTCCTCCTGGATATCAAAAACTCCTGCCAAGTCCTTCACTAGTTGAGAACCCGGCTGGCCCGCCTAGGTGGTCAGCCGAAGCACCTATCATTGAAGATGAACCGTCTGGATCCATGCCTGACGAAAGTCAAAAGGTTGATACGGCAGTTGACCCAGTTTTGCCTTCAGAGGCTCTATCTTCGAATGATACCATCACAGAGGAGGATAAAGACGACACCGTCCAAATTCTCTTCATCAGCACTGACTCTGATGAACAAGGGGGCAATGCCCCCATTCCTTTATCGCAGGAAGGAAGTTCGTCAGAGTGATATCCGGCCATCTATTCGGTCCCACCACCAAGCAACCTGGTTGTGTCCTTTGACTGGAACCAACTAGGCAGACCTCGGTTGCCAGCAAGTATACCATTCAGAATTATCGTTCAAATATACAGAATGGTAATGGCTGGCACTATCATTGATGAGGGGGCATCTGTGAGTATCCTTTCCTCTATTGCTTGGAAAGTGCTTGGTTCGCCAGCGCTTTTACCTGAGATGAGAAATCTATCAGGTTTTGATAAAGGAACCAGTCGACCTTTAGGGATCCTCCCCAATGTGCCTATAACATTGAAAGGGAAGACCGTTCAAATGAACGTGATGGTCGTTCAAGGACCCTTGGATTATAACCTACTCCTTGGACGAGACTATATATATTGCATGGGAGATATAGTCTCCTCACTCTTTAGAGTAATGTGTTTTCCGCATGAAGGAAGAATGGTCAAGCTCGTGGACCAACTTTCGTTTCCCGGATCACGCATCGCATATAGTCACATACCATCCCTAAATGGTCTATTCACGCAAGAAGTGTCTCAACCCACGGTCCGTCCTCCTGATGAGCGCGAGTAATCCGGGAGGATATGACTGGAACCCAGGGGGCATGCGCCCTGGTCTGCTTCGGCAGGAAAACTTTGGGTATAGGGTAGGTTTCCGCGGGAGAGTATGACTAGTCCGTACCCCGTCCGTGGTTGGAAGAGGGTTTGTTCTGGAATAAGATTCTCTCGTCAAAGTTATGTAAGTTGACAATAATCGTCACTCACCTTTGTCTATTTCGGTAGACATTGCTGAGGAAGTGTTTTGTTTTGAAAAATTAACGAGACAATCTTTGGGTAACCTGAAAGAGGTGAAGTCTCTCTCTTTAAAACAATAGTTTTGAAGAAAGAGAAGTAGAGGTAACCTTGAAATCGTACTTTATACCTGGGGGCATGCAAACCTTTTGGATTGCAAGCAAAGAGCGGTTATTTATCTGTTTTTTTGGGTTAGCCGTTTCCTAACTTGCATAAAGAAAGGATGCGGAGCAAAGCTTAGTGAGATGAAGCTCCATAAAAAATAGAATCTTGATGAGACACTCTTATCTTATGACTGGGTAATCGAGCAGTTTTAGCACAAAGTTCATGCTCGTTAAAAAATAAACGCAAGATTCGAGCAGTTTTAGCACAAAGTTCATGCTCGTTAAAAAATAAACGCAAGATCCGAGCAGTTTTGACGCGGACTTCATGCTCGTTAAAAAATAAACATAAGCAATGAGCAAATGTTTCCACCCGCGTTTAAGCTCGTTAAAAAATGAACCACCTGGTAAATAACCACTGTGAATGTAATATCATCAGCCGTTAAAGCCTTGGTCGTGTTTGCACCGTCACCTCCACTTTTCCATTGGCCGATCGTTCACCTCCATATGTTTGTTTACCCATTTTGAGGAACAGCTGCGAAGATTGATTTCACCTAGCCATCCTTGTGACATTGCCGTGATTGGAAAATTGCAACCTGTACCTGGAATCAGCTGCTAACCCTGTTTATCACTCGTTCCTCAAAAGACGAGTCTTCTTTAAGCTCTTTTCAACTGACTCGTAAAATATGAAAAGATTGCCGAGTCCTTGGCCTTCCAGCTCGTTAAGGGGACAGGAAGATCTATCCCTCCTCTAGATTTTAATCTTTTTGGACCTAAGGGATTATTGCACAAAAAGATCGAGCGCTTGTTTTATTCGGCTCGTTAAAACTATCGAAAACTCATCCCTTCTGTATTGTTTTATACTTTTTCGGACTTAAGGGATTAGATGACGAAAAAGGAATTTTGGAGTTAACTTTATGTACCTTTTCAGACTCTCTAAAAATGAAAAGGACCGAGTTATCCTTGTCGTTAGACTCGTTAAAATCATTAAATAGCGACAAACTTGTCTTTAGACGAGAACGAGTTTCACTATCACTAGGCTCGTTAAAACATAGCGATGGGCTTGCCCGAAGGGCAGGTTATAGAACAAGCATATGTTATCCTCCTCAAGCTTGACAAAAATAAAGAGGTACTGGTCAGCAATGACTGGGGAAAAATTGGGAGAAACTAAAGAAAACTTTGATGGTAGCAAGTCGCTCTTGAACATGACACTTTTCCTCTGTACCACAATCGGGTTGGGTTGTTTCATTCACCGGTCACATCCATGGTCTCGCCATACCATCCATATTTGGGGAAATGCTACCAATCCATCGCATCAGTGTCATCACATGTTCAAGAGAAGTCGTTCAGAAAAAGTCAACTGTGTCCCATCCACTGCCATACATTATCCTTCATCCTTTCATGACTGCCACCCTGAATCATATGTCACATATCATTTTCACCTCCATTAAAATCATTAGCTCCGTTCCGTGTCACTGATGTGGGATTCATTAAGGCCCTCCTTTGACGGATCGCTTCTTGTCGACATCAGCTCATTATCCAAGAAGTTGATCTAGGAACAACCCCTTCAGTACTTTGAAGCTTGCATGCCACAATGGCAAGTTTCTCACTTCCGGCGACAAGTATATATCAATGACCTTCGACCGAAAGATTTTGCGTGGTGTTCGACACTAAGTCCTTTATTCACACCACGTGAATTGTACTGCAGTACCTTGAGGGTCATTATCATTATCGGTGATTCCTCTCGCGCTTGTTAACGGTTTACATCATTGACCGGTAATCAAGCGAGGTCTTTCCATGTTCGACTTCAGAACATTTCTCACATGGATCGAATTGTACTTAGAGTGAAGATCGAACGAGTTTGAAGACCCCGGATCTAGTTTCATCCATCCGGGCTGCGATATATATTCAGGAAAGATAAATACATTGACATGTACATCATTGCAGCAGATAATCATCCTACTTAAAGGATGATAATTTCATCAAAATTATCAGTCTACCATCAGACGATTGTCTGTTCTATGTACAGAAAAATGTATTTATAAAGCTGAGCATGGGAATGCCCGCCTCAGCTAGATCATGAAAGCAGTATGAAAAATAATGTATTGTATTGTATCTTATTATAGGTCTCCTCCCAGCATTGGATGAACTTCGGATCCCCCTGATAAAGCATTTCGCCCGATAAACAAACTCATACTTTAGGGGGCAACTGTTATAGACATTTTTGTGCCTTACATCATTGAGCATGAAATTTCCATAATCTAAGGGATCCAAAGTCCCTAAACATGTTGTTCCTACCCCTAGAGGAACAAGGCTAACAAACCACAGCAATTCACAGAAGTTCTCCACCTGAAACTTCTCAAAAACAAGTCAATTCAGGATCATTTCAGTGGCTACACTAGCTGTTTGTGCTGAATGTCAAAGCCAACACTGGCTACCTGCGTTGAATGTCAACTAGAACAAAGGCTACCTACGCTGAACGAGAGTGGACAAGTGGCAGGCTCATTTCTCAAGGTGTCAAATCCCAGGAAGCTTCCAAAATGACACTTGCCTCAGGGAATTCGACTGGTGATGAGTAAGAGGTTCCAAAACTCCAAGTGGAAGCAAGAACCTCCAAGTGGACTCAAGAACTGACAGAGAGAGAGGACACTAGTCAGATCTCAAGATGACTCATCCTCTCTCCAAACATCTATATATGGATCTCTCCTCCATGAGATCTAGAGGCTGGAATTTTGTTATTGCAAAGAATTGCTATTGGTTTGAGACTGGAATCATTGGGTGCTTAATGCTTTGAAGGGGCTGAAGATAGGAATTCCATTTGCTGGGAAGGAGATGCTAGATTGGAGCCCTCTGGGTTGTATCTCTTCCTGAACCTTGTTATTCATCAACAAAGCTATCTTGGTTTCTCCTATATGTTGATGTATTTTGATGCATGAATGTATTAGCATGTTTAGTTTATTTCTAATCCTAAACTAGTTATGAATGTGAACATCTGTCTTTGTGTAGTGTTCTTCTCTTGTCTCAAGTAGTTGTTCTGTTGTCGCAAGTAGCTGTTCTCTTGTGATCTTGCAGGAAGTTGTAGCTGAATAAGCAAGAAGGCAAGTAGCTGTGAACACCCAAAGAGAAGGGAGATCGGATCGAGGGACAAACGGAAGACACCGGTAAGTCTATTGATCTCTCTTCTTTCACATTTCATAAAGGAAGAAACCAGTATAGCTGTATTCGTTTGTTGCTAAGGCACTGTCACACCTTAGGTGGATAGGATCGTCCTGCATAGCCATTTTTGCCCACAACAGAGGAGCTCTTTCAATTCCTTGTGAGTCATTGGAGACCTCACCGAGGGGTATTTGAGGTCTGGGGAAAAAGATTTCATGATATCTACAACGATAGATGTCTACTTTTTTATGGGGTTGTAGACATGAGGCTAGCAGATTCTTGTTGAGCTTCCATGGCTAACCATGCTTCTAGATGAGTGGGAAAGGAAACACTACATTACATGGGTAGTGGAGGGAGGATCAATGTGATCATGGAAATTCAAGATGTGGGAACATAGGTGGCATCCATGGTGATAGTCATTATCACCATAGATTATATAAATGACATGAAAAGAATATTATCTCAATAAACTATCTACTTAATCATTCATAAAGATATCAAACTATAACTCTAGAAATGATAATTTAAAAGCTAAATAAGACAAATGAAAAGAATTAAAATAATATTAACAAAAGTACAATAGGGATATGAAGCTCATAGGGTGGGCCTAGCCCAAGTATGGTCAGAGTCCTTGAAGGAGAACAAAGCTAATAATTGAAATTAGGAATTTCTTCCATTAACTGAAAATTTGTCTTACATTGTAATGTTGCAAAACCTGTTGAGAAATATAAAAAAACACAATATTCCTTTTCTAATTCTATTCTCCTTCCTCTTGGGAAAATTCAGGTGTCTTATTTATACATCAAGTAGGGGATTAGCCTCCTTGGGAGGAGGGATGAATTTCCCTCCAAAAATTCTTAAGGGAGGGGACCTTGTCCCAGATCCAAATCACAACAATAGGAGGAGGCATTAAATTCCTTGAGCTAGTTGAGTTTGGATTTTCTTGTTGTAGGGAGAAAGTCCCTAGAATCTCTCTAGTGTTGGATTCCTCAAAATCTACTCAAATATTAGTAAATCCTACAAAATAAACATATTAAGGCACATGAAGCATTAAAACCATATTGAATCCTCTAATAAATCATTAATCTAGGAAAATATACCATTAAGGGAAAAATGTGGGGTCAAACATCATTATATGTGCTTATGATTGGACTAATGAACCTCATAATTTTCCATTTTTGGACTCTACTCAAGTTCTATCTTCCTCATTGGTGGCTTACCTTGCCTGTTAACAACATTCTTCATTGGATATTAATCAAATGGTTTCACCCATATGTTGGCATTATGATATAGGTGTTGTCCTTGATGGCAACTCACTCAGATGAAAGATCACGGTGCAGCATGTAAACAACAAAGAATTACAGATTAGACTACAAAGAATGAAGAAAGAAAGGTATACACAGGTTCACCTTGACCAAGCTGCATATACACGCAGATTCACTGAACACAAGTAGCGTATACGTACACATGCACTTTCACAGAAGGAAAAGCACATATATGTTGGAAAACTAAGTTTGCGGTCCGAGGTATTTGGTCCAAGGTATTGGCCCTAGGTATTTGGTCCAAGGTATTCGTCCTAAGTGGTTTTGGTCCATGGTATTGAGAAAGGCCTAAAACTATATAAGGAGGAAAAGATCATTAGGCCAAGGAGTGCAAGTATCGAATATCTGATGAAGTGTGAGATTTAGTATGCAAGTTATTGTCTTATGGTGCTTTGCTTGATCTAAACCAAGGATGAACCTTAGCGGTTGATGAGGGATAATATCTAATGATGGATCAGGATCCTAAGGCTTATCATTATATGGTTTGATCATGTATATTCTAGATATGAATACTGACGCATGTGTTATTCTGTAAATGTTATGATCTGGGTATAACTGAAGTCTGGAATAGCTGCAAAATTATGAATTAATATTTACAGATGTATACGCTGGTTGGCTTTGATAAAATCACGTATACACATAGGTTCGACACATGGAAGTAGCGTATACCTTATGAAGTATTTTTAGTTGCTTATGTTTGTTGTTGCAAAGTTCTGGGTTTTGCTTTAGGTTCCGGTGACTGTATTCTAGTGACAATGTTTTGAATGATCAGATTCATGTTATGATTATTGAGTTTCAGTGATTGGTTGATGCAGATGTACTTGATGATTGTATTGTAGTTATGATGTTGTTGATGGGACCAGTATGAAAATTGAATGAAACGTGGCCTTCAAATTGTGGTGTTGTATTCTAGGAGTATCCAGTCTGAAAATTCATGAAACGTGGTCCCTGGTAGAAGAGTGGAGTTTTTGTAGGTTGGCACCTATGTACTAGTAAACATATTGGCTAGTACAAGAGCTAGGGGGTTGTAGCTCCCTTCCAGTAGCAGCTGGAGAATGAGAGAAGGTTGTAGCCTTCTGCAGGTGGGTGCCTACGTACTGGGATGAGTCTGAACCAATACAATATTGTAAACAGTTTTTCTTATCATTAAAAGAAGTCATAGATGACAACAGTAGGTGGTTTTTACCCACATTGGGTTTCCACCTTATATCTTGGTGTTTATGTGTGTTGCTTATGTGTGATGATTTATTCTGCTTCTACTGCACTGTCTAATAAATCTCTGATATACTGGTTAAAGTTCAATACATGATAAATTGTCTAAATCAAAAGTTCTCTGCATATACGTTGGTTTCTTTAAGTACAGTCGCGTGTACACTCTAATTCACTTAGCTGAAGTAGCATATACAAATCTGTTTGGGAAATTAAATTATTGATCTGATAATATTGATTCACCCCCCTCTCAGTATTATTTCCAACAATTGGTATCAGAGCAGGTCCTTCAGAAGAATCTTGATCTCTTGAAGGGAGATTCATCATCATGAGTAATCAAGAAAGTGTGGGATCCATCAGACCGCCAATATTTAATTGGAGCAACTTTGTTTATTGGAAAATAAGAACCAAAGCCTATCTACAATCACTTGGAACAGATGTCTAGGAAATTGTGGAAGGAGAATATACATTTCCAACAACAATTCCTACAAATACGGTAGGTAAGAAGAAATATGAAACCAATGCCAGAGATGTCAATACCTTATTGGGAAGTCTGTCACAATCAGATTTTGTCAAAGTCATGCAACTCAAATTAGCCAAATAAATATGGGACAAAATCGTTCTGAGCTATGAAGGAGACTCTCAGGTAAAACATGTTAAACTTCAAACTCTCAGAATTCAGTATGAAACTCTTAAGATGCATAGTGATGAAAGTATAGCTAGTTACTTCTTATGTATAGATGAGGTTGTTAATTGTATGAAGAATCTAGGTGAAAATAAAGGAAGTTACCTTAGTTGAGAAAGTTTTAAGATCCTTGTCTGCCAAATTTGAATCAAAAGTGTCTGCCATAGAAGAAAAACAGGATCTGCAGACTATCACTATGACACAGCTTCACGAAATCTTAACTGCCTTTGCGATGAGAAAAGGAGGTCCATCAGATATGAGAGAAGCCGCATTTAAAGCTTCAGCAAAAGAAAATGAAGAACACAATGAATCAGGACATATTTCAGAAGAAGAAGATGAGGTAAACTTTATCAAGAAGCTTCAATGGGGTTCTGAAAGATTTAGAGGTAAGCTACCCTTCAAATGTTGTGCCTGTGGCAGAGTCCGTCATTATGCTGCCAAATTTCCTCATAAACATAATTATGAAAAAGGGAAGGAATATGAAAAATGGAATAGAAAACAAGTTGTAAATAAAAGAAGTTACTATACTCATAAGATAGCGATGGTTTATCAAATAGTGATGAAGATGAAAATAGTAATGACTATAGACTTCCGATGGCTTATGACGATGATAATTTTTGGGATGCTTTAGAAGAAGATGACCTTCATGAAGAAATTTCTAAACTCAAAATATGTTTAGAAGAAAATAATATGATTATAAATACCTTGACATACCAACTTGCTGAAAAAGAAAAACACAATGAAAAACTAGAATGTGAAATTGTGGGTATAAGAAAGGATCTTGAGAAAACGAAATCTCTCAATCTTAGATTTGCTAAAGGATCAGAAAAATTAGATGAAATTATCAAAGTGCAATGTTCTCCTCTGATAAATACAGGTCTTGGATATACTGAAGAAGCATCTCAATCACAGAAGCTATCAACCTCCACTAAAAGCTATCTTGATGTAGCAAAGAGCAGTGAACAGTATGACAATCGTCAGCAAAGGCATAAAGAAGATCACCAAGTAAATCAGACTCAATTTATTCCAAGGATGAATAAAGGCCACAACCAATCTCAGGTAAATCATACTCAATTTTCTCCAAAGGTGAATATCAATAGAAACTACAGATTCGATAGTCGCAGGAACTTCTTTTATGGGCAATGTTTTTCATGTCATAACTTTGGACACAAATCTTCTCAATGTGTTGCTTACAAAACCATCATGAATAGAGAAGCACGAAATCAAAGGGATGTAACAGGGGTCAAGAAAAGTTCCTATAATAACTTTTCTCATTGAAAATGAAATAGAATGCTCAATCTGTAACAACTTTGGTCATGAAGAATCTAAATGTAGGAGCAAATTTCGGCAATCATCTCTAAAGGGGCAAACTCCATTAAATCCTAAGATATGGAGAAGGAAAGAATCTCAAACAGAAAGATGTGGTATAGCCTTGTATGTAGAAGGGCAATAAAATCAGTGGTACATCAATAGTGGATGTTCAAAACACATGACAGGTGACAAAGAAAAACTTCACTCATATAATGTCTTAGAAAAGGAAAAGAATGTTCCATTTGGAAACGACACTCCTGCTATCATAAAAGGTAAAGGATATGTTTTCTTGAAAGAAAAGGTTAAAGCTGGAAATGTTATGTATGTAGATGGTTTAAAGCATAACCTATTGAGTGCCAGTCAAATGTGTGATTAAGGAAACGAAGTGGTGTTTCGATCAAACGAATGTGTTGTTCGTGAACTTGATACAGGGGAGACTGTGATCAAAGGTACAAGAAATCCAAACAAATTATACATACTCAAGGGAGGACAACAATAGTGTTATCTAAGCAAAAATTATGCAAACTAGCTGTGGCATAGAAGATTGGGACATCTAAGCATTTCTCAAATAAGAAAAGCATGCAGATTCAAGGTTGTTCATGATCTTCCAGATATCAGCATCCCTGAAAATACAATATGAAAACCATGTCAATTTAGTAAGCAAACCAGAGCTCACTTCATTGAAAAATAACGGTCAGCTAGTAAGCCTCTTGAACTTGTTCATACTGATTTATGTGGACCATAAGGGAAAAAGTCACCTCGTGGAGAAGAATACTTTATTTTGTTCATTGATGATTTTTCCAGAATGTGTTGGATAGGTCTTCTAAAACATAAAGATGAAGCATTTGAAAAGTTCCAAGCCTTCAAAGCTTTGGTTGAAAATGAATTAGATCGAAAAATCAAATGCCTCAGATCTGATCGAGGAGGGGAATTTACCTCAGATGAATTCTTTGACTTTTGTGAACAACATGGAATAAAAAGGCAATTCTCCACTGCAAGGACTCCTCAACAAAATGGAGTGGTAGAAAGAATGAACAGAACTGTTCAAAAAATGGCTCGAGCTATGCTAGATGAATCTGGAACTCCTGCAACCTTTTGGGGTGAAGCTGCATTCACCGTCATAACTATTCTAAAGAAAGAAAATGTTCGGGTAAATAGCACTCAAACTCCACATGAACTTTGGTATGGTAAGACTCCTACTGTAAAATACTTTAAAGTTTTTGGAAGAAAATGTTATATCAAAAGGACTGATGAGAATCTTGGTAAGTTTGAGCCCTAAGTAGATGAAGCTATTCTTCTTGGTTACTCCTCCTGAAGTAAAGGATATAAATGTTATAATAAAAGACTTGGAAAAATTGTTGAAAGTATTGATGTTGTAGTTGATGAAGCATGCAAAAATCCAAAACAAACAAAAACAGAAGATTATGACAATGAAGAATATGGGGAGTATTTTCCCACATCAAATCACGATGATATTGAAGAAGAAACCAATGAAGCACCAAAACAAGAGATAATGGTAGAAGAAAAGACTTAGTCCAGGTATGTTCTGAAAAATCATCCAGAAACTCAAATTTTAGGGGAAAAAGAGGCAGGTGTACAGACAAGAAGAACTATTATAGAAACCTCAAGCTATCTAGCATTACTATCCTCCACCAAACCTCAAAATGTAAATGAAGCATGCAAAGATGAATGTTGGGTCAAGGCCATGAATGAGGAACTTGAGCAAATTGAAAAGAATAATACTTGGGAATTAGTTCCTAGACCTCATGATAAAAATATTATAAGAACTAAATGGATATTCAAAAGCAAGCTGAATGAAAATGGAGAAGTCATTAGAAACAAGGCTGGACTTGTTTGTAAAGGGTTTGCTCAACTAGAAGGTATATATTTTGGAGAAACTTTTGCACCTATCACTAGACTTGAAGCCATAAGGATGTTTCTTACTCTTTCTAGCTTTAAAAAATTCAAAGTATACCAAATGGATGTAAAATCTTCCTTCTTTAATGGAGATTTATAAGAAGAAGTTCGTATTGAACAACCAGAAGGATTCACTCTTGGAAATGATGCAAAACTTGTATGCAAACTCAAAAAGGCTCTCTATGGTCTGAAACAGGCTCCAAGGGCCTGGTATTATCGTCTTGACAAATATCTACACCAACAAGGTTTTTCAAAAGGTTTAGTAGATAGCAATCTATATACAAAGATTAACACTGATAAATTGCTAATTATTGTTGTTTATGTGGATGATATCATTTTTGGTAGCAATGAAGAATCCATGTGTCAGAATTTTTCTTCAGTAATGCAACAAGAATTTGAAATGTCATTTCTTGGTGAACTTACCTATTTTATTGGTCTACAATTTCAACAAAATAAAGATGGTATATTTCTTTCACAAACAAAATATCTCAAACAAATCTTTAAAAGGTACGACATGGAAGATTCTAAACTTGTATGTACTCCAATGGTAACAGGATGTAGTCTCAGCTCAAATGATGAATCAACAATAGTACATCAACCAACTTACAGATCCATGATTGGCAATCTGCTTTATCTAATAGGTACCCGGCCTAACATCATGCATGTAGTAGGAATAGTTGGAATATTCCAAGAAAATCCAAAGGAATCACACCTTCAGGCAATCAAAGGAATTTTCAAATATCTTCAAGGAACACAGAACTTTGGTTTATGGTATCCTAGAGATATTGATCTCACTCTTCATGCATATACAGATGCAGATTGGGCAAGAAGTGTTGATGATAGAAAAATCACTAGTGGTGGTGCATTCTATATGGGTTCCAGCTTAGTGTCTTGGTTAAGAAAGAAACAAAGTTCAATTGCACTATCTACAGCTTAAGCAGAATATGTGGCTGCTGAATCTTGCTACACACAACTACTTTGGATGATGAAAACCATGCAAGACATTCATATCACATGTACTGCACCCATCTCCATTCTATGTGATAATACAAGTGCCATTAGTATTTCAAAGAATCTAGTTGTGCACTCCAAGACCAAGCACATACCCATCAAATACCATTTTCTACGTGAACAAGTGCTTGAACAAAAGGTCAAATTGGAGTATGTTCCCTCCAAAGAACAGGTTGCTGACATATTCACTAAACCACTGCCCACAAAGACATTTGAATATCTCAGACAAAAGTTGGGAGTAGTTGCTATATCATCCTACTGTTAAATCAAATTTTTTAGAGAAAGGTTATTATACACGTGTTTCATAAAGTATAGTTGCGTACACACGCGGGTTTCTATGGGTCAAGGAGCGTATATGTTTTCAAACAAGAAAAATAGTAGGGAAGGATGTGATATGGGTGCTTTGACTGATATTGATGATTAGTATGCTTTGTTCATTAATTTTATCTATCTGACAAAGATGCCTTGATCATTGACCTGTTATCAATGCACAGGTAGCACCGGTTCAGGGGGAGCATTAGCCTTCACGTACATTCAATACTGTTGGCATTATGGTTGCTGAGTCCAGCTATATGGCTTCAGATATTTATACCTTTTGTTGCTCAAGTCATGTAAAAGTCTATGGTGTGATATGTCTTCTCATACATTTGAATGAGTCCTCTTGGACAAATGATGTAATTTGTATCCCCACTTTACATCGGATGGATGATGTAATAATTCTTATTTTTGTCATGTATAAACAATTGGTATATCCCCACTTGGTTCGATGGGTATATCCCCACTTGGTTGGGAGATGGATGTATGTATGAGTCATTGGTGATAGGAAGGTCATCCTCACATAGTTGAGTTATAGAGTCATGTTATTCTTTTAGAAAATATTTTTGCAGACTTTGCTTGTGATTGGGTGAAGCATGGACGGTTTCAGTACATCTCAGCATGTACAAAAGGGGAGCTCAATCAGAGAATTCAGCAGGTACTTAGGGGGAGCATGACCAACATAATATATGTCAAAGGGAGAAATTGGTCTACCCTTTGCCCTTGATGTCAAAGGGGGAGAGTGACTTGGTGTTATTGTTGCCATCAAGTCTAAAGGGGGAGATTGTTGGCATTATGATACAGGTGTTGTCCTTGATGGCAACTCACTCAGATGAAAGATCATGGTGGATGTCAACAGAAAAGAATTACATATCAGACTACAAAGAATGAAGAAAGAAAGGTATACGCAGGTTCACCTTGACCAAGCTGCTTATACATGCAGGTTCACTGAACACAAGTAGCGTATACATACACACGCACTTTCACAGAAGGAAAAGTGTTTATATGTTGGGAAACTAAGTTTGTGGTCCGAGGTATTTGGTCCAAGGTATTTTGATCTGTGGTAATGGTCCAAGGTATTTGGTCTGAGGTATTGACCCTAGGTATTTGGTCCAAGGTATTGGTCCTAAGTGGTTTTGATCCATGGTATTGAGAAAGGCCTAAAACTATATAAGAAGGAGAATATCATTAGGCTAAGGAGTGCAAGTATTGAATATCTGATGAAGTGTGAGATCTAGTATGCAGGTTATTGGCTTATGGTGCTTTGCTTGATTTGAACCAAGGATGAACCTTAGCAGTTGATAAGGGATAAGATCTAATGATGGATCGGGATCCTAAGGCTTATCATTATATGGTTTGATCATGTATAGTCTAGATCTTAATACTGACGCATGTGTTATTCTGTAAATGTTGTGATCTGGGTATAACTGAAGTCTGGAATAGCTGCAAAATTATGAATTAATATCTATAGATGTATACGTTGGCTGGCTTTGATAAAAGAACGTATACATGCAGGTTTGACACATGGAAGTAGCGTATATCTTATGAAGTATGTTTTAGTTTCTTCTGTTTGCTATTGTAAAGTTCTGGGTTCTAGTGACTGTATTCTAGTGACAATGTTCTGAATGATCAGATTCAGGTTATGATGATTGAGTTTCAGCGATTGGTTTATGCAGATGTACTTGATGATTGTATAGCAGTTATGATGTTGTTGATGGGTCCAGTATGACAATTGAATGAAATGTGGCCTTCAGATTGTGGTGTTGTATTCTAGGAGTATCCAGTCTAAAAATTCATGAAACGTGGTCCCTGGTAGAAGAGTGGAGTTTTATGTAGGTTGGCACCTACGTACTAGTAAACATATTGGCTAGTAGAAGAGCTAGGGGGTTTTAGCTCCCTTCTAGTAGTAGCTGGAGAATGAGAGAAGGTTGTAGCCTTCTGTAGGTGGATGCCTGCGTACTGGTATGAGTCTGCACCAGTACAAGATTGTAAATAGTTTTTCTTATCATTAAAAGAAGACAGAGATGACAGTAGCAAGTGGTCTTTACCCACATTGGGTTTCCACCTTATATCTTGGTGTTTATGTGTGATGCTTATGTGTGATGCTTTATTCTACTTTTACTACACTGTCTAATAGATCTATGATATACTAGTTAAATTTCAATACATGATAAACTGTCTAAATCAAAAGTTCTCTTCATATACATTGGTTGCTTTAAGTACAGTCACATGTACACGCTAGTTCACTTAGCTGAAGTAGCATATACAAATTTGTTTGGGAAATTAAATTATTGATATGATAATACCGATTCACACCCCTCTCAGTATTATTTCCAACACCATGTTTGACTTCAACACATCTATTCACGTAGTTCGATAATGTACCATTGGGGTTGTGATGAAGACCTCGGGGAAATTATCATTAGGACTCATCACTTCACATTTCCTTAGCCCCAAGTAAAATTGGAGTTGTACGATGAAGACTACATGGTCATCCTCATACTTGTCACCTTGATCATATATAGGTTCCATGATATGATCCACCAGTTCTTCTTTATAGCTATGATGTGGCACTTCTTTACATGGGCACATATAGCATTGTTGGTAACCTTGATTCTTAGTTCCCTCAACTATGGGTATGCCACCCTTAGGGATGATTTATAGGACACTAAAACATTACCAATTGTAGGTACTCTCTAGCTTTGAACCCTTGACTCTCTCTTTGCATTGCTTCTTCATAATGGATTTGCAATGTGTTTTATCTATCATCTCCTCTTCTAACCTCACACATTAGGGAGCATCTATTATAGCCTCAAAAACCACCCTTATTTTCTTTACATGATCTCATCATATTCCAAAATAAGGAACTAGATTATTTCCTATTAAAAACATGATTTCGAACACGGTCATAACTACAAAAAATAGTAGTGTGACCAATTGTGGGCTACACCTCTTGCAACATGTGACACTCATGAGTTACACTACATTTAGGTGGTGACTTCCTTCTCAACCTCCAAAATTTACAATCCCAAGGAGGATTGACATGGGAATTGAGTCACACTTCATATGTATCACAACTAAACTAGCATAATTGAGTGATGAATAGTCACAATGATGACTTTAAATGAACAAGACTCATCTACAGAGTTATCTGCCCACTAAGGATGGTGGTAGTTGAAGTGTCCCACATAGCGAAATAAGAGATAATTGCTCAGCTCTTGTTGTAGCGGCTACAACCACACTCTAAAATTTTGGCTTGCACCAATTTCAGAGCCTCCCTTGGAGAGTTTCACTTGATGAATGCACACACTCGGGTTCACTCTGTGAGCTCAGGTGAGTCTTTACATTCATCTTGCTTGTTTATTGCACTCAAGTCTCTGCATGTTGATGTCTAAGTCATGCTTGTGGCCGTGTTATGGTTTGCTCAAAGTCTTTGCTTCATATATGTTTGTTGTGTTCGCCATGAAAGCATCTGTCACACTCACACATAGAGTCACATTCACTGTCACACAAGCATAGTCTTGATCATGAACGATCAATCACGAGTATCACACTTGTCGCTTGCACCGTTAGTCAGTAATGTTGAACATGTGTGTCTAGATAGTTCAGTCATTTCATCGTCAAGTCATGCGAGTGTGTGTTTGTATGAGAAACTATGCATCTTTCTACTATTCACACACTTATTCATTTCTTTTGAAGTTCTGATGACCAGACTCCTCACTGACAATTGGACCGTCACCCTGCTTTCGACTTGATCGACTGTTAGCCAGAACATCACCAAAAGCACCAAGCTAGTTCTTTCAAGCTGCGCTTTCAGTAAGCAACTCAAACAACACTCATGTTGGTCACCTAGATAGTCGACCAATTTTTCATCTCAGAAATTTCTAGTGCTCATGAGCAGGTCTCCCACTACCCATCAGTTAACTCAGCTCAAAAATTGTGCAGAGATGATTAGCAGGCTGACCTCCCGATCTTAGTGCAATTTTCCTAGCCAATAGCTCCCAACAACAGACTTCCCGTTCCCTCCAAGAATTGTGCAGTTTCTACTACTAGTGACTCGGTAGCCAACTGGCAGTTCCCTTTGGGAATTGCACAAGTCTAGCTATTAGTGACTCCAGTAGCCAACTGGTAGTTCCCTCTAGGAATTGAGTTGTTCTAGCTGCCAGTGACCCCATCATCCAACTGGAAATTCCCTCTGGGAATTGTGTAGTTTTGGTTGCTAGTGACCCAGTAGCTAATTGGCAGTTCCCTATAGGAATTGCGCAGTTATGGCTGCTAGTCTCCCGGGAAGTTCCCTAGAAAAACTGTACAATCCCTTCCTGCTGACCCTTCATGCAGCCTGGCCCGTTCCTCTAGAAAATTGCGCAAATTTGGTTGTCTAGCCCCTGCCGACTGTTCGTTTTGGAAAAGGCACAGAACATACCTAGCTTGCCCTCCTGCAACCCGAACTGCCCCTCCCAATATTTGCACAATTTTTCCTCCCAACCGAGCCAGAACTTGCAGACATTCACTGTCGACTCAGATTGTATGTCTCCATTCCTTAGCAACTCTTACGTAGTTTGCATCAGCAGTTAACCAGAGCCATCATCCTGCATCACAGCCCTACTGCCTCTCCCAGTCACCTGCATTCAAATGATCACGTGTCATGGTAGACTAAGAGGTTTTGGATTTGATGTCGTCTCATCATGAGTGACTACAGGTATAGGTACACCAACAAACATGTCAAGATGACGAACAGGATGAACAAAGGGAGCACATGCAGATGGGAAGGTTCACCAACAGACGAACAAATGAAGCATGTGAAGCAGACAAACGCGACTAACATGCACCTTTGCGAACAAGTGAGCCTGTGAAGTCTTCCAACATGATAGCAAGGACCAACATGCTAGAGCTTCATCAAGTGAACCAAGGACCATCAAAGACTCTGCATAATTTCCCATGCGCAGGTGAAGCTATGATACACCATGAAGACATCCATCACTCAGCAGCACTATAGCTCAACATGCACTCCAGCAACAACACAAACGTACCAACATTGTCATGTTGAGTCATGTCGAGTCAAGTCATGAGTCATGTTGTCCACATCTCCACTATGGGCTTGTTGGTAATCAATGTGATGTAACATGGAAGTCCAAGAGATGCACTTTTTGAACATAGAGTTATGTAAGTCGAAAAGTCATGGAAGTCGAATGGTAATGAGGGTAGTCGAATAGCCACAAGGGTCAGTTTCACCCTTGGCTATAAATACCCCCCTCATTTGTACATGAAAGGATATTTAACCTCAGATCCTCCCCCATAGCCAAGAGAGTCTATAATCTTTTTTTTGAGGAGTAAGTAGTGGCTCCAATTCCCCACTAACAGGGTTAGTGATGTATGGTGTAATGACGTGTCTTGGAACTTTCACTTAATTCATAAGCTTGTCAACAAGCCATCACATTTTCACACATGTATTGTATTTGTTGTAAGACTGATCTTTAACACTTCTAATGCATGTTGCTTTAACCATGTGTTCTACATCTAATCTGATTCATTTGTTGTAATGCATAATCTATTAATAGAAATGTGTTGTATATGCTACTAATGTTGTCCTGTGCATGTCGACTGCTCTGCCAGACATGAGTCAGACCTTTCACATGAAACTTTCTTTAAAAACTGTTGCACTCATCTCAGACTGATCCGTGAGTGTTGTACGTGTTATCTTACCTTTTATGTTGTGACTGCCGCATCTGACTGGACTACTCCGCTAGAAGTTGTGTATGTCCTTTGTGTTGTGTGTTCCTAGCCGAGTTGGGACTGATCCATTTCAACCTGAAACTCACCTTCACCTTTTTCCCCTCACTGTGAAAGAACCATTGACACAAGTACACTTACACTCACCAAAAACGCGAACCACACTTCTCAAAGACAAAGCGAACCACTGTCCTATGCTAACAAGCAACAGTTGAGGCAAATCCTTAAGATAATGGCAACCGAACCATCATACCGGATGGGACTCCCACACCAAATGGTGTGAGTTCTAGTTAGGACTTCATACCGGGGTGATCCCCTAAACGTTGGACGGTCCAATGCCGTCAACATTTCTGGCACTAGAAGGAGGGAAACCAGCTGTACATGTCTTAAATTCCCCTCACACTCACTCATCAACCATATGGTCAAGGCAGTAACTCACACTCCCTCTCTCACAACTCAGCAGTTGGTTACTCCTCACCTCCTAGAATTGAACAAGAGATTTCATATCAACACATTTTCTTCATATGTCCCATCACTCACCAGTTCGCGAAAGTAGTCGGAATGATCCCAGGCATACAATATCTTCCACACGCATCGAAGAAGCCAAAAGCCACTCCCATAGGGGTTGTTGTATCATCAATGGAAGAAGCAGTCCTTGCTACTCTTGAAGGTTTCGCAGAAGATGTTGAAGATGACGAGGTACCTCCAATCTTCTTTGAAGACAAACAAGGCACTCTTGTGATCTTGGGATCCAACTCTGGTATAGGAGGTGGAGGGGAAGGCAATGGAGGAAGTGGAGGTGGAGACGAACCGACAGGCTTAGGTCCAGAGCCATCAAATTCCGAAGGAGAGGAAGAAGATAAAGAGGATGAAGAGGACGAAGAGATGGATGACCCAAATATTGAATGGATGACTCGGGGACCATTGGCTCTCCCTGATGCTTTGTACAAGATGTCGAAGCGAGCGAACATAATGAACATTAAGTTTAACACTGACAGTGTGGTGAAGGCAGAAGACCACTTAGACAACTTCTACCTATAGCTGCAAACCCTTGAGGTATGTTATGACAACGTAACATGTAGATTGTTTCCATGTACCTTTGACGGCCGGGAAGCTACTTGGTATCGCAGCCTTCCACCCAACTCTATACAGAATTGGGGTTCTTTAAAATGTATGTTCCTTGAAAATTTTACTGATGACAAGACTCCAGCCATGCTACTCAAAGAATTGGGAAGCCTCAAGATGGAGGGAAAAATGGAAAGTGAAAGATTTCAATCAGAGGTTTATGTGTATCTTTAAAAAAATTGCAGTAGACACCAAACCTCATGACTCCATCACTGTCGACTATTACACATCTGCACTGCCAACCACCATTGCACAGTTTGTCAAGCGAGCTATGAAACCAACACTATTAGAAAACTACGAAGAGGTTATTACTGTTGAGAAAGACTTGTGTGCCACTTGAGTCATCATGGATGATGAATCAATGAAAGACTCCAAGGATGCAAGCAGAAAGCCCCAAGCAATGACGAGCAAAGGTAGAGACAAGGAAGCAAGTGACATTGAGACCCTCACTTGCCTTGTCAAGAACTTGACCACCGAAATGTCCTAACTCAAGCAACAGAAGATGGACACATTCACAAACAGTCATCCATCCAGACAGAGACAGGAAAGTAGTCCATCAACCGACTCATCAAGAAACAACAAGTTCGGTTCCAAATTTGCGTAGAAGCCTATGCTCCAACTCGATCAATGTGTTGTAAGTATTGTTCCTTCCATGAATAATTTCACCCCGAGAACTCTCGTTCAGATTGGAAGCAAGTTTTTACCTCTATCTGTACTCATACACTTGATGTGGATGGTGACATACAGGAGTAGTTGGAGGACACTAATGATAACAAAGAGGTTGCACCTGATGAATCGCCAAGTTTTTGGCATGTGGTGAACGCATATCAGTGCTCGCAAGTAGTCTCGAAGACGAACACCAAGAAGAAGCCCAAAAAGAAAAATGATCGTTACAATCCTAGGAGTAAAGGGGATCCCCTGACACTTGAGGAGATGCAAGAGAAAGTGAGACAACTGTTAAAGAAGGTCAATCCACCAACTTCCTCAAAGCAACAAACACAAAGCAAGTCCGGGAAGAGAGTGGCAGATAAGAACACATCCATGAGCAGCAAGTTACAGAACAATCCACCAGACAACAAGAGCATCTATTCCACCCCAGACACCTCGGTGAATCTACCACCTCTGGATTATAACATAGTCGATGACATGAAGAAAACTCAAGTGAACATCATTTTGTTCAAGTTCGCCAAAGTCTAGAGCCAGCGAGATATCCTGCTGCGCACATTTGGACAAACAGAAATAGACATCATGACCTCTACCAACAAGGGGGCATGCACACCTCCCAGCTGACTATCCACTATGATCAATACACTCCAGACAGAAGAAGAAAACATAGGTTTCCCCCTATTCCTTCTTTCATTTGAATTTTTCAAGTGCAATGTCCTAAACTGTTTGGTTGATTCTGGCGCGGCAGCCAACGTCGTGTCATTCTCCATTCCTAAGAAGATCAATGCACGATGGTGTGAATTAACATCTGCGAGAATCATCCAACTTGATAGAACATCAATACCAACCATTGGTGAACTATGATACGTAATCATTTGATTATCTCATGACAGTTGATTCCACCAGTGCATCAACATAGTTATTGTGGACATACCAGAAGCATATGGTCTGCTACTCAACAGAGATTGGTCCAACAAGCTAGATGGGTACTTTGTTATAGACTGGTCTCACTTGTGGCTTTCGTACAAGGGTATATGAAACCAAATCCGGGTGTTATCTGAGAGGTCTATGAAACATAATGCCACTCCCCTTGATGAAGAGAATGAACCATTGGCCTTCGCAAAACTCATGTTTGGCAACTGCCTCCTAGGAAATACATTGGAGTGTTATCCTGCACGACATACTTCAACATCATCAAACAAGAAGTTGGGTCTCCTTCCTCACCCAACTAATGATAATGAAACTTGTACAATTTGTTTTTCTATTAGTAGTAGTAGTAGCAACAGCGGTAGTAGCCCAGTTTCAACACACCAAATCGTCCATGTACAGACAAGCTGTGGGCCATGTGTCTTGGAAAATCAGGAACACATAATGGCTGAAGGACCGAGTGTATCTCAGCCATCCAAAATAGTGAACCATGCGAGATTTCAAGTTTTTTGAAGACCGAAGTCACAAACTATGATGTTGAAGCACTCGTGCTAAACACATGAAGGACCAACACTATGAACGAACAGAGCAACTTCGGAACCCACCATGATCTGAAGATGGTCAATCTTGGTACAAGTTACACACTACAGTAGCAGCCAACTGTTGATCGAACAGTACCGATATAGGACTGCACAAGTAGATGATGGCCTGAGTACCCATTGCACTTGAGCAATCCAACATGAGATTTGAGGTAAAGGAGGAGACAAGCCATTGCAGCGAAGAATAGGTAGCACAGACATGTTGTTTGTTCTCCTTTTGCCGAAAATATTGACTAACATTTTAAGTGTTTGGATTATTTGCACAATTCGTCATCATACTTGGTTTTCTAATTCAAATCCTCCACATAAGAAATCTGGGAAGATCTGCTTACGCATTGACTTCAGAAACTTGAACCCTTCCCGGAGTAAAAACAATTACCCCGTGCCATCATCCAAGCCCATGTTGAACACAATCCCTGAGATAGTAGTGTTGTTTTCACTTGAAGATTTTCTGGAATGCCACTGGTTTCGGTAGCGGAGCTCGGTGGACCGGCACTGGTCCACGAGAAACTTAGCTCACACACGTATCATTTGCAATCACTTGACGGGAGGATCGATGATATTCTTGTCAAACAGCCAAGTCCTCAAACATTAGCTCAGTAGGTTGGGCTGCACCTATGCCTTGTACATAGTATGCTCGTTGCTTGTTGTTTCATTTGGTTTGTTTTGCTTATTATCTTTGCTTTTGCTTTGTTTTATTCTGATTACTATTTTTGTTCACGTGCATTTTGTTTGTTTGATATATTACTATTTTTGTTTCCGGAAACAAGTGCTACGAACTACTATGTTCTGGATTTTGAATAGAGTATGTGGCTGAAATTTGAAGAGACTTGTGACACTCCAACACTTGGCTAGCCTTGTGTCCATTTTCTTTGTGCTTGTTTACAATCTTCGACTTATAAATTCCTGATGGAAAATACGAACCATCTGTAAGGGAAGCTTTGGTCCAACCGTGAACCTGTGTCCACACTGGGAAACCCCATGCCTGTACTCAACCTTCTGCTTTGTTTGTTGAAGCTACTCCAATTAGTAGAAACGAAGAAGGGGAAATATCTAAACGAGCAAACCTATGTCAGAGGTCTTACATGCTTCTCTGAAGGAACAACCTCTTCTTCTCTCAATAAGTCGGGATCCCTCTTCTACCCCAAAAATAAATAAGTTCCTATGCATAGTTCTCTTTAAAAATACAAAGGCGAAAGAAGAGAAAGGCTTCATGTGCAAAGAGGTGAAGCATGCAACTCCATCAAGGTACTGACTAGGCTCGTTGGCAGTGGAGAAATGTGTGTGTTCCTGTGTGACTCTGTCGGGGTACCGTCAAGGCCTGTTGGCAACGGAGCAACACTAGAGATGAAAACTTATACTCTGGAAATATTCAACTCGTGAACCAAACTACCCTTCTCGAATTTGAAACACTGAGATCTAAGCTAAACCCTTGATTGTGTTTGACTGATTTGGAAAAGGGTGAACCATGTATGTCCATGGGGTAAGTGGGGAAACCAAAGTAACTTGCATAGTGATTCAATACTTCCCGAAATACCAAGGTGCTATGCTAGCAATGAACTGAAACAGAGAAGCTGGAGTTCTACCAGTGTGTCGCCAAGTGTTGTAGTGCTACAAACACCCTCCACAATTTTGGCCTGCACCAATTTCAGAGCCTCCCTTGGAGAGTTTCACTTGATCACTGCACACACTCAGGTTCACTTCATGAGCTCAGGTGAGTCTTTACATTCGCCATGCTTGTTTATTGCACTCAAGTCTCTATATGTTGATGTCTAAGTCATGCTTGTGACCATATTCTGGTTATGCTCAAAGTATTTTCTTCGTATGTGTTTATTGTGTTTTACATGAAAGCATTTGTTTCACTCACACACGAAGTCACATTAATTTTCGCGCAAGATTCGTCTTGACCATGAATGATCAATCACGAGTATCATGCTTGTCGCTTGCACTGTCGGTCAGTCATGTTGAACATGTGTGTCTGGATGGTTCGGTCGTTTCACCGTCAAGTCATACAAATTTGTGTTCGTATGAGCACCTATGCATCTTTCTACTGTTCACACACTTAGTAATTTTTGTTGAAGTTTTGCAACCAGACTCCTCACTGACAGCTGGACCATCACCCTACTTTTGAATTAATCAGCTGTTAGCTAGAACAGTGCAAAAGCACAAAGCTAGTTCTTTCAAGCTGCATTTTCCACGAGCAGCACAAACAACACTCATGTTGGCCACCTGGATAGTTGACTGATTATTCATCTCAGAAATTACGCAGTTCTCATGAGTAGGTCTGTCGCTACCCATTAGTTAGCTCAACTCAAAAATTGCGCAGAGATGACCAGTAGGTCGGCCTCCCGGCCTTACTGCAGTTTTCCCAGATAGCAGCTCCTAGCAACAAAATTCCTATTCCCTCCAGGAATTGTACAGTTTCTACTGCCAGTGACTGAGCAGCCAACTAGCAGTTCCCTCTGGGAATTGTGCAAGTCTGGATTCCAGTGAACCGAATAGCCAATTGGAAATTCCCTCTAGGAATTGCAAAGTTCTGGCTACTAGTGACCCCAACAGCCAACTGGCAGTTCCCTTTGGCAATTGTACAATTTTTTCTGTTAGTGACCCCAGTAGCTAACTGGCAGTTCCCTCTAGGAATTGTGCAGTTCTGGCTACTAGTCTCCCGGGCAGTTCCCTAGAAAAACTGCATAATCCTTTCCTATTGACCTTTCATGCAGCCTGACCCATTCCTCTAGAAAGTTGCACAAATCTGGCTGTCTAGCCCCTTTCGACTATTCGTTCTGGAAAATGCATAGATCATGCATGCCTTTCCCTCCTACAACCCCGACTGCCTCTCCCAAAATTGGTGAAATTTTGCCTCCCAGCCAATCCAGAACTTGCAGACAATCACTGATGACTCAGATTTTTTGTCTCCATCCCTTAGTGAATCTTGCATAGTTTTCATCAGTAGTTACCCGGAGCCATCATCCCGCATCACAACCCTGTTGCCTCTCCTGGTCACCTGCATTCGAATGATCATGTGTCATGGTAGATTAGGCAGTTTTGGATTTGATGTCATCTTGTCATGAGTGATTGTAGGTATAGGTACACCAACAAACATGTCAAGGTGACGAACGGGATGAACGAAGGGAGAACATGCAGATTGAGAGGCTCACCAATAGACAAATGAATGAAGCATGTGAAGCAGACGAATGTGACGAGCATGCACCTTCGCGAACAAGTGAGCCTGTCAATCCTTCCAACATGAAAGCAAGGAACAACATGCTAGAGCTTCATCAAGCGAACCAAGGACCATCGAAGACTTCGCGCACTTCTCCATGTGGAGGTGAAGCTATGATACACCATGAAGACATCCATCACTCAGCAACACTATAGCTCGACATGCACTCCAACAGCAGCACAAATGTACCAGCATTGTCATGTCAAGTTATCTCGAGTCAAGTCATGATTCATGTTGCTCACATCTCCACTATGGGCTTGTTGTGTATCAATTTTATGTAACATGGAAGTCCAAGAGACCCACTTGTTGAATGTAGAGTCATGTAAGTCAAAAATTCATGGAAGTCAAATGGTCATGAGGGTAGTCGAATAGCCACAAGGGTCAGTTTCACGCTTGGCTATAAACATCCCCTTCATTTTTACATGGAAGGAATTTTCACCTCAGCCCCTCCCACATAGCCAAGAGAATCTGTAATATTTTCTTTTAGGAGTAAGTATTGGCTCCAATGCCCCATTGATGGGGTTAGTGATGTATGATGTAACAATGTGTCTTGGAACTTTCGCTTAATTCACAAGCATGTTAAGAGGTCAGCACGTTTTCACACATGTATTATATTTGTTGTAAGACTGATCTTTAACACTCGCAATGCATGTTCCTTTAACCATGTGTTCTACATCTGAACTGATTCATTTGTTGTAATGCATAATCTATTAATGGAAATGTGTTATATATGATGTTAATGTTGTCCTATCTGTGTTGACTGCTCTGTCGTACATCAGAAAAACCTTTCACATGAACCTTGTTGTAGCAACCATTGCACTCGTCTTGGACTGATCCATGAGTGATGTACATGTTATCTTACCTTGTATGTTGTGACTGTCACATCCAAGTGGACTGCTCCACCAGAAGCTGTGTATGTCCTTTGTGTTGTGTGTTCCTTACTGAGTTGGGACTGATCCCTTTCAACCTGGAACTCACCTTCACCTTTTTCCCCTCATAGTGAAAGAACCATTGACACAAGTACACTTACACTCACCAGGCATGCGAACCTCACTTCTCGAAGACAAAGCAAACCACTCTCATATGCTAACAAGCAAGAGTTGAGGCAAATCCTTAAGACAATGGCAACCAAACCATCATACCGGATGGGACACCCACACCAAACAGTGTGAGTTCTAGTTGGGACTTCATACTGGGGTGAGCCCCTGAACGTTGGCAGGTCCAGCACCATCAACAACTCCCTATGGAACTATTTGGGTTCTAGGTGCACAAACTTGCATGAGTGTAGGAGATAAAAGTGCATGTGTGGCCATGGAGATTTTCTTTTTTGGATATTTATGGAACCCTTTCTATGTAGATACCCTTTATGGTGCTCTAATGGAGGGAGAGGGATTATGTAGAGATTTGGGAAGCATTGCATGATATTCTGTGTGCTTGCATAGACCTAGTGTGTTTAGGGATATTGAAGTATACTGAGTGATCCTTAATTAAATCCTAGGAGGAGCTCTTGCAGTTCCTTGTGAGTCATTGGAGACCTTGCTGAGGGGTATCTGAGGTCTGGGGGAAAGGATTTCATGATATCTATAGCGTTAGATGTCAGTTTTTTGATGGGGTTGTAACCATGAGGCCAAGAGAATCATGTTGAACCTCCATGGCTAACCATTCTTCTAGATGAGTGGGAAAGGAAGCAGTACACTGCAGGGGTAGTTGAGGGAGGATTAATGTGATCATGGAAATTCAATATGTGGGAACATAGGTGGCATCCATGATGATAATATGTCTATTCAATGGGATATCACCTCACCATATGGCATGTTGTCAAATCAACAATTTAGGTCAAATACATGATGATCTTATTTACTCCATGGGAGCTTAGTGGCCTAGCTTATGTGGGTAGTGGAGCGACATATTCAGGACTTTATATTTGGCATGATCATATGTAGCTTCTTATTTGAGTAGATGGAACTATTGCATGCATGGATTAGAGTCAATTATTCAATGGGGTCATCTAATGATCTATGATCAAGGATGGAACACAAGGAAGTTTTGGACCAAGAGGGTTCATCAAAGGTGGCTCGACATGCCATAAATTATGCTATAGTTCCCCTATGTTGGAATGGAATTTTCGAGGCACATGCACATGCCCCTGCTCCCTAGTGAGAGATGGGGGCTCACAAGTATGTGTTTTATTTTATCAACATTTTTTGTTATTATTTTGTCATTTTTTGTGCACCTATATGATGATGTTAGCAATTAGTTTTGTTTTTTGTTTATAGATATGGGCCCTTATGGGTAGGATATTCTAGCATGCTATGATCACCCTCAAGGGGGTGACGAAGCTCAAGGATTGGTTCGAGGTGGGTGAGTACCTCTAGTGGAGGGTGAGCTAGAGGGACCCTAGTGATTGGGGAAATGGGGTTGTTTTTGTTTAAGAAAGTGTAACTAGGTTCAGTGTTTACAAACGTAATTTTGATCTTTGTATTTGTCAAAAAAAAGAAATATTATTTTTGTAAATTATAAGAATGATTTTATTTCTCTTTTCATAGGTCTAGGAAAATCAAAGAGTCAAAGTTATGTATAAGGAACTCCTCTTGAGCTTATGTGTAAATGAATACTTGTCTAGAACATCCCTCCAAGACAAGCACAATCCTCTTGAGAAGAGCAGTAAACAAAAAGATGTGAAATGCAGTGAAGTCGACCAGAAAAATGATATAAAGAATAGTCATTTTGGCTCAAATGAAGTGACACAACACTTCACTGTCATGTCGGCTTATTTATAGAGATGTGACAACTATAAGTAGCCTGTTGAGGTCACCACAGAAAATAAGAATCTCAGATGTCTCTAAGATTTCAAAAGAAGGTACAGGAGCTCTGAATCTTGGACAAGTGCACCAAGGAAGTCAAACTTATCTGCAGTCTCAGATGGGTACAGGAGGTGCAGGAATTTCAGATTAGGAGCAGCAGTTGAATATCTTGGATGAGGAAGTGTCACTGCAATTTTGGATGGATGATACAGTGAGATACCCTTGGCATGATGGAAGGACACAGTCGCCTCCTCGGTAAAAATATTAGAACTGTCATAACCATAGTAATGATGATCTACGTAATCCTTCTATACTACACACTGCCTAGGCATGATGGAAGTATTTAATAGTAATACATTGTCTCGGTATGATGGAAGGATCTCACAGTAACACACTACCTCAACATAATTGAAGGAACTCATAGCAACACATTATCACGACATACAGGTGCATTCACAAACTTGATCATGATGAAGATATAAAGGTCATGACGTGACTGTCATAATATCAGTGAATCTATACTCATATCTCCTATACATATGAATACCTCATAGATGAAGACATCAGTGATGAAGTAGCGATGATGATGATCTTAGCATTGATGTAGAAGAGGATTGGTGCCTTGGTCTTGGAGTGGTCTAATAGGTCAAGGGTAAAGGTCTCACTATTCGTCAATTGGAATATATATAAGAAGAATTTTGTGTGGGTTTTCCTCTCCAAGAGGGAGATGTTTTGGCGTTGGAAGAAAGCCAACATTGTGTGCTCTTGTCTCTTTTGTTTTGGTAGTTATTTGATGAACTAAGAATACATAATCTAATAATTACAAGTGAAGACTATGCTAAGAACAAAAGTTAAAACTCCTCTCAAATAGTTATCAAGCTAAGAAGAATCACATCAAGTATAAGTGCCCTAGATTCTTCAACATGGTATCAGAGGTAAGGTGCTAAAGTCAAGGAAAGGGAAGCAAAAGGAGACACTTAAGGATGAGATTCAAGAAGGGCATCAAAACAAGTTGAAGGAATTGAAATATCAGTCTTCAACAAGCAGCATACAACAACAAAACAATTCAAGATCACATAATCTCGGATAAAGTGAAGTCCCAATACCATTGCTCAGAATTCAAATCATAGTTAAAAGAAGTACCTCTCACAGTTTTAGTGCTAGCTCCAAATTGGGTGTCATTACAATCTATGTCATACCAAAGAGATATCAATAACTTAAGTCTGAAGTATTATTGAATAGTGCTTGAAGTCCTCAAAAACCTTTTCTCATGCTAGTTGTTATAGACATTTTTGTGCCTTACAGCATTGAGCATGAAATGTCCATAATCTAAGGGATCCAAAGTCCCTAAACATGTTGTTCCTACCCCTAGAGGAACAAGGCTAACAAACCACAGCAATTCACAGAAGTTCTCCACCAGAAACTGCTCAAAAACAAGTCAATTCAGGATCATTTCAGTGACTCCACTAGCTGTTTGCGCTGAATGTCAAAGCCAACACTGGCTACCTGCGCTGAATGTCAAAGGCAACACTGGCTACCTGCGCTGAGCGAGAGTTGACATGTGGCAAGTTCATTCCACGAGGTGTCAAATCCCAGGAAGCTTCCAAAATCTTCCTCAATGACACTTGCCTCAGGGAATTCGACTGGTGATGAGTAAGAGGTTCCAAATCTCAAAGTGGAAGCAAGAACCTCCAAGTGGAATCAAGAACTGACAGAGGGAGAGGACACTGGTCAGATCTCAAGCTGACTCATCCTCTCTCCAAACATCTATATATGGATCTCTCCTCCATGAGATCTAGAGGCTGGAATTTTGTTATTGCAAAGAATTGTTGTTGGTTTGAGATCGGAATCATTGGGTGCTTAATGCTTTGAAGGGGGTGAAGATAGGAATTCCATTTGCTGGGAAGGAGATGCTGGATTGGAGCCCTCTAGGTTGTATCTCTTCCTGAACCTTGTTATTCATCAATAAAGCTATCTTGGTTTCTCCTATATACTGATGTATCTTTGATGTATGATTGCATTAGTATGTTTAGTTTACTTCTAATCCTAAACTAGTTATGAATATGAATCCATGTCTTGTGTAGTGTTCTCTTCATGTGATCTTGCAGAAACCTCTTGAAGCTGGGCGAGCGAGAAGGCAAGTAGCTGGGAACTCTCCAAGAGAAGAGAAACCGGATCGAGGGACAAACGGAAGACACCGGTTAGTCCATCCATCTCTCTTCATTCTTAATTCATAAAGGAAGAATACTAGAATAGCTGTCTCTGTTTGTTGCTAAGGCACTATCACACCTTAGGTGGATAGGATCGTCCTGCATAGGCATTTTTCCCCACAACAAATTGGCGACTCCACTGGGGAGATTTGTTTAGTCGTTTTATTTGTGTTTCTATCATTGTTTGTTTCATAGACTTGACAGCAACAATCGAACTGCATCTGCTATTCCCAGATGCAAAGTAGACAGTTGTTGCCTTGATCCAATCACTGGACTTGTCTATGATCTGAACAATGGACTCACAAATGATTTGATGATCCTTTGTGATAGATCTTAGTACTCCCTCAAAGCATCCCTTTGATTTCACCTTGCTTGTTGCTTTTATTTGGCCTGAAACAATAGATTAAATAGCAATCTGTGACCCAGAACCAGTGAGAAACGAGAGTTTCTCCTTCAGTGCAGACCCAGTGAAGGGATTCTGCATTTCAACGCAGGTCCTGTGAAGGCTACCTGCGCTGAATGTCAAAACCCCTGTGTTGAGGTTGCGCTGAACCAGTTTGCCCTTGTGCAGCTGGGGTTCTATGCTCTGTTTTGCCTTGTTTTGATCTCTGATTTTTGCAGCCTGTAACCAGCATAGGTACCAGTCTAATAACTCCTTTTCTCTGCTTAAATTCCGCCTCCTTTTGTACAAAAATACTGTGAGTGTTTTTATGTGTTTGTGGCGTCATTTACAGTTTCCCTTTGCATGAGTGAAATAGTCATCTTGTAGCCCTTGATTCAGATCTGTTGATTGTGATCTTAGAAGAGAGTTCATTGGCTGTTTGCAGTTGATTATACATTTACTCTTGCTTATTGGTTTGAGTTTGTCTCTTTTAAGTGTCGAAACAAGTATTCATTTCGAAAATCGTTAAGTGTTGTAATATCTTCTACCCTCTCTGATTTCGAAAAAGTAAACTTGTTTGTATTTGTCATTTAAAAGCAAATTGAAAGTTGTACAAAAAGCTTTCTGTGTAGGCATCAATACTAAGAAAGCGGAAAACAAACACCTGCATTGTGCATTTGCATCTTGATAGTTTGCATGTTTGATTTAGGAAAAGTGCATTAGAGTGTGCTGATTGCTCTTTGAGAAAATTTGGTGTCTTTCTTTTCCCTTAGTAGCTAGGATTTTCAAAGTTGAAAAGATATAAAGCTTGCTTATCATCTTTAGACTGCATTTAGGAATTGTATCATACATCTCGTGGTGAACCTTCAAAGGCAAACTTTTAACAAGATCAACCTAAAATAAATTGAATGAACTTAACAACGCTTTGCAACATAACACACAACATAGAGGTCTAGGCTAGAGACGTGTTCCGGTGTCGTAAAGCCTGGTGACTGTCGATCTCGTGGATGGTGGGTGATTCCTCCTGAGGGACGATAGCGCCAATACGGATTTTGCTCCCACGTACCGTCGCGTATATATTGGGAGACCCCTATAGGCATAAAACCTTTATCCTTAGGAAGCCGTGTCAACCGCCCTACTGATCGCAATGCACTGAACACAACATTCAGGAAGATTGACCGCCCATACCCTAAAAAGTATTCTGCGGTTTTGCGAAAAGTTTGGCACACCCTCTGCCTAGAACTCCAGAGCAGTTCCTTTTGGCCTTTTTCGAACTCTATAACGGAAAAAGTCCATCCGAGCATTTGTCACTTCGGGCTCGTTAAAACATCGAAGGAGACTAGAGTCATCTTTAGCTTTTTCTCGACTCTTTAAAATTGAAAAAGCAAGTTGTGTCTAAAGCGTCGTTAAAATTTATTTTAAACGGAACAATCACCCTTTATTCCTGCGTTGATCTTTAGGTTGAAAAAATGGAGCACACCAACCAAGGAATTCCCCTTGGTGGAAATCCTAGTCCCTTCTCCTCTTGGGGAGATGTTGGTGCGCCCCATATGGCCACATTGTCGCTTCCAGGACTGACAATTGGCCTGCCGGTATGGCTCTTTTCAACCAATGTCGTTCAGAACACCACTATTCCTGAATAGTCGAGTCAACAGTTAGACCATACCAGAGTTGCCCACCAGCCTTCTACTTCATCCAATTCTTCCTCTCCTCCTTCCTCTTCGCTTGACGGAACTGGTAAAACAAAAAACCAAGTTCCTAAAACACATATTCCATTAAAATTGGAAAAATTATATTACAAGGACATCATTCAAATTTGAGTTTTTGGTTATTTTGAAATTCTATATCCATTATTTAATTCCAAATATAGTGAAATATGTGTTCTAAGGAGAAGAAGGAAAAGAAGAAGAAAGAGAAGAAGAAGAAGGAGCCAAAAGCGACTGGGGGCAAACAAGTGTCGTCTGACAAAAATCCACACACAGCACTGACTAGGACTAAATCGCCATGTGTCATATGCAAGGGAGACCACTTCCACAGAGATTGTCCCTGCATCCCTCGGATACTAAGGGACTGGTCTCCCCGGTTGCACAATTCGGTAGCGTCAACCTCTGATAGCCATGTTGACTGCTCACCGTCAACTAGTGAAAGTGAAGCCACAGGACAGAGAGGGAAAGCTAGATTTCCCTGCAAACTGTGTGAAGGCGACCATGCCATCCACCGTTGTCCCTTCTTAGACGAGGCTAAAAGAGTTTTGGAAGATCGCCCGTTTTACCAGTGCAACTTCCTCCTGGATATCAAAAACTCCTGCCAAGTCCTTCACTAGTTGAGAACCCGGCTGGCCCACCCAGGTGGTCAGCCGAAGCACCTATCATTGAGGATGAACCATCTGGATCCATGCCTGATGAAAGTCAAAAGGTTGAGGCGACAGTTGACCTGGTTTTGCCTTCAGAGGCTCTATCTTCGAATGATACCATCACAGAGGAGAATAAAGACGACACCGTCCAAATTCTCTTCATCAACACAGACTCCGACGAACAAGGGGGCAATTTGCCCATTCCTTTATCGCATGAAGGAACTTCATCAGAGTCATATCCGGCCATCTATTCGGTCCCACCACCAAGCAACCTAGTTGTCTCGTTCGACTGGAACCAACTAGGCAGACCCCAGTTGCCAGCAAGCATACCATTCAGAATTATCGTTCAAATATACAGAATGGTAATGGTTGGCACTATCATTGATGAGGGGGCATCTGTGAGTATCCTTTCCTCTATTGCTTGGAAAGCGCTTGGTTCGCCAGCGCTTTTGCCTGAAATGAGAAATCTATCAGGCTTCGATAAAGGAACCAGTCGACCTTTAGGGATCCTCCCTAATGTGCCCATAACATTGAAAGGGAAGACTGTTCAAATGAACGTGATGGTCGTTCAAGGACCCTTGGATTATAACCTACTCCTTGGACGAGACTATATATATTGCATGGGGGCCCTCGTCTCCTCACTCTTTATAGTAATGTGTTTTCCACACGAAGGAAGAGTGGTCAAGCTCGTGGACCAACTTTCATTTCCCGGATCACGCATCGCAAATAGTCATATACCATCCCTAAATGGTCTCTTCACGCAAGAAGTGTCTCAACCCACGGTCCGTCCTCCTGATGAGCGCGAGTAATCCGAGAGGATATGACTGGAACCTAGGGGGCATGCGTCCTGGTCTGCTTCGGCAGGGAAACTTTGGGTATAGAGTAGGTTTCCGCGGGAGAATATGACTAGTCTGTACCCCGTCCGTCTAGGAAGAGGGTTATTTTAGAATAAGATTCTTTTGTCAAAGTTATGTGAGTTGGCGGGCTACGTCGCTCACCTTTGTCTATTTCGGTAGGCATTGCCGAGGAAGTGTTTTGTTTGAAATATTAACGAGACAATCTTTGGGTAACCTGAAAGAGGTAGGCCTCTCTCGGTGAAACGAATGTTTTGACGGAAATGAGGTAGGGGTAACCTTGAAATCATACTTTATACCTGGGGGCATGCAAACCTTTTGGAGTGCAAGCAAAGAGCGGTTATTTATCTGTTTTTTGGGTTAGCCGTTTCCTAACTTGCATAAATAAAGGATGTGGGGCAAAGCTTTGTGAGATGAAGCTCCATAAAAAATAGAATCTCAATGAGACACTCTTGTCATATGACTGGGTAATTGAGCAGTTTTAGCACACAGTTCATGCTCGTTAAAAAATAAACGCAAGATCCGAGCAGTTTTAACGCGGACTTCATGCTCGTTAAAAAATAAACATAAGCAATGAGCAAGTGTTTCCACCAGCGTTTAAGCTCATTTTAAAATAAAAAATGAACCACTACCCGGTAAATAACCACTGTGAATGTAACCTTATCAGCCATTAAAGCCTTGGTCGTGTTTGCCCGTCACCTCCACTTTTCATTTGGCCGATCGTTCACCTCCATATGATTGTTTACCCATTTTGAGGAACAGCTGCGAAGAGTGATTTCACCTAGCCATCCTTGTGACACTGCCATGATTGGAAAATTCCAACCTGTACCTGGAATCAGCTGCTAACCCTGTTTATCACTCGTTCCTCAAAAGACGAGTCTTCTTTAAGCTCTTTTCAACTGACTCGTAAAATATGAAAAGATTGCCGAGTCCTTGGTCTTCCAGCTCGTTAAAGGGACAGGAAGTGCTATCCCTCCTCTAGATTTTAATCTTTTTGGACCTTAGGGATTATTGCACAAAAAGATCGAGCGCTTGTTTTATTCGGCTCGTTAAAACTATCGAAAACTCATCCCTTCTGTATTGTTTTATACTTTTTCGGACTTAAGGGATTAGATGACGAAAAAGGACTTTTGGAGTTAACTTTATGTACCTTTTCAGACTCTCTAAAAATGAAAAGGACCGAGTTATCCTTGTCGTTAGACTCGTTAAAATCATTAAATAGCGACAAACTTGTCTTTAGACGAGAACGAGTTTCACTATCGCTAGGCTCGTTAAAACATAGCGATGGGCTTGCCCGAAGGGCAGGTTATAGAACAAGCATATGTTATCCTCCTCGAGCTTGACAAAAATAAAGAGGTACTGGTCAGCAATGACTGGGGAAAAATTGGGAGAAAATCAACAAAACTTTGATGGTAGCAAGTCGCTCTTGAACATGACACTTTTCCTCCGTACCACAATCGGGTTGGGTTGTTTCATTCACCGGTCACATCCATGGTCTCGCCATACCATCCATATTTGGGGTAATGCTACCGATCCATCGCATCAGTGTCGCCATATGTTCAAGAGAAGTCGTTCAGAAAAGTCAACCGTGTCCCATCCACTGCCATACATTATCCTTCATCCTTTCATGACCGCCACCCTAAATCATATGTCACAGGTCGTTTTCACCTCCATCAAAATCATTAGCTCCGTTCCGTGTCATTGATGTGGGATTCATTAAGGCCCTCCTTTGACGGATCACTTCTTGTCGACATCAGCTCATTATCCAAGAAGTTGATCTAGGAACAACCCCTTCAGTACTTTGAAGCTTGCATGCCTCAATGGCAAGTTTCTCACTTCCGGCGACAGGTATACATCAATGATCTTCGACCGAAAGATTTTGCGTGGTGTTCGACGCCAAGTCCTTTATTCACACCACATGAATTGTACTGCAGTACCTTGAGGGTCATTATCATTATCGGTGATTCCTCTCGCGCTTGTTAACGGTTTACCTCATTGACCGGTAATCAAGCGATGTCTTTCCATGTTCGACTTCAGAACATTTCTCACATGGATCGACTTGTACTTAGAGTGAAGATCGAACGAGTTTGAAGACCCCGGATCTAGTTTCATCCATCCGGGCTGCGATATATATTCAGGAAAGATAAAGACATTGACATGTACATCATTGCAGCAGATGATCATCCTACCCAAAGGATGATAATTTCATCAAAATTATCAGTCTACCATCAGACGATTGTATGTTCTATGTACAGAAAAATGAATTTATAAAGCTGAGCATGGGAATGCCCGCCTCAGCTAGATCATGAAAGCAGTATGAAAAATAATGTATTGTATTGTATCTTATTACAGGTATCCTCCCAGCATTGGATGAACTTCGGATCCCCCTGATAAATCATTTCACCCGATAAACGGCCTCATACTTTAGGGGGCAACTGTTATAGACATTTTTGTGCCTTACAGCATTGAGCATGAAATTTCCATAATCTAAGGGATCCAAAGTCCCTAAACATGTTGTTCCTACCCCTAGAGGAACAAGGCTAACAAACCACAACAATTCACAGAAGTTCTCCACTAGAAACAACTCAAAAACAAGTCAATTCAGGATCATTTCAGTGGCTCCACTAGCTGTTTGTGCTGAATGTCAAAGCCAACACTGGCTACCTGCGCTGAATGTCAAAGGCAACACTGGCTACCTGCGCTGAGCGAGAGTTGACATGTGGCAAGTTCATTCCACGAGGTGTCAAATCCCAGGAAGCTTCCAAAATCTTCCTCAATGACACTTGCCTCAGGGAATTCGACTGGTGATGAGTAAGAGGTTCCAAATCTCCAAGTGGAAGCAAGAACCTCCAAGTGGAATCAAGAACTGACAGAGGGAGAGGACACTGGTCAGATCTCAAGCTGACTCATCCTCTCTCCAAACATCTATATATGGATCTCTCCTCCATGAGATCTAGAGGCTGGAATTTTGTTATTGCAAAGAATTGTTGTTGGTTTGAGATCGGAATCATTGGGTGCTTAATGCTTTGAAGGGGCTGAAGATAGGAATTCCATTTGCTGGGAAGGAGATGTTGGATTGGAGCCCTCTAGGTTGTATCTCTTCCTGAACCTTGTTATTCATCAATAAAGCTATCTTGGTTTCTCCTATATACTGATGTATCTTTGATGTATGATTGCATTAGTATGTTTAGTTTACTTCTAATCCTGAACTAGTTATGAATATGAATCCATGTCTTGTGTAGTGTTCTCTTCTTGTGATCTTGCAGAAACCTCTTGAAGCTGGGCGAGCGAGAAGGCAAGTAGCTGGGAACTCTCCAAGAGAAGAGAAACCGAATCGAGGGACAAACGGAAGACACCGGTTAGTCCATCCATCTCTCTTCATTCTTAATTCATAAAGGAAGAATACTATAATAGTTGTCTCTGTTTGTTGCTAAGGCACTGTCACACCTTAGGTGGATAGGATCGTCCTGCATAGGCATTTTTCCCCACAACACTAGTCAACTCAAGAAAGGTTCTACTCCAACAAGGAGTACTACAACAAGGTTACAAGGACATACAATCACATCATACATTACAACAATATCACTTCAATAGGAGAACACAATGCCACATCTCGGATGGGCATCATGAAAATCCTATAAAAATCTTGATTTTGATTTCATACCCTCACAAGGAATCAAGTAATCTCAACATTTTATAAAAGCAATAGTGCTTGGTTCTGAACAAGTCAAGGAAGTCTCAAGAAAAGTCTTGGAACTCCATTATACCAAGAAGCTCAAGCAAGAATCTTATTGAAGGAGATCATTCAAGAAAGCATCAAGGTGAAGATTTCATCTTTACAGACAAGTTAATATCTTTTCATTCTATATTCAGGTTTGGTTAAAATCACTTCATGATTACAAGGACATCTATGAATTTGATGGGTTATCAAGATTCCTTGCATGAAGAAGGAGAATAGTCATAGTCCTCTAAGAAGTTGAAGTCGTTAAACATATCAATAGGTCTCCTTTGAATTTATTGAAATGGATGCTTATGAAAGATCCCCTCATGTAGCAATATTGGAGACATCAAAGCGACATAAATTATAATCTCATTCTCTAAAGATGCAATGAATAAGGTCACATGAAATATGATCTACATAAAAGTAAAGGGAATCAAAGGATGTACAATATCTTCCATCTACAAGACATGTTGGAAATAATACTGAGAGGGGGGGTGAATCAGTATTATCAAGTCAATTATTTTTTCATTTCACAATCAGATTTGTATACGCTACTTCAGTTAATGAAAACTGCGTATATACGCAACTACAGTTAAGGAAACAAGCGTATAACCTACAGATTTATAATTTAATTTATTCTTCAGATGTTGATCATTCATCTGTGCATCATAACCATATAAACAGTAACTAGGAACAGTAAAATAGAGCAGACAGTAACACACAAGGACACAAGATATAAGGTGGAAACCCAATGTGGGTGAAAACCACCTGCTGCAATTCGTCTCTATCTTCTTTTAATTAGAAACCTCTTTTTACAATGTTTCTGTACTAGTGCAGTCTTATACCAGTATGTAGGCTTCTACCTGCAGAAGGCTACAACCTTCTCTCGTTCTCCAGCTTCTCCTGGAAGGGAGCTACAACCCCCTTAGCTCTTGTACTAGTTGATGTACTAGTACGTAGGTGCCAACCTACAAAAGGATACAACCTTCTCTCATTCTCCAGATTCTCCTAGAAGGGAGCTACAACCCCTTAGCTCTTGTACTAGTTGATGTACTAGTACGTAGGTGCTAACCTATAGAAGGCTACAACCTTCTCTTTCTTCCTCCAGGTACCACGTTTCATAAATTTTCATACTGGATACTCATGGAACAAAACATCATAATCTGAAGGCCACGTTTCATCCAATTTTCATACTGGACACATCAATATCATTGAAGCACAAAATCAATCATCACTTGCATCATCAATTTCTGAATCACCCAATACCGAATCACTGAAACCCTGTCAACAAATTGCAGTCACTAGAACACAGAGCAGAACACAAAATTTTGCAACAATGTTTAGATCCAACTGTATCATCAAAAATCATGCATCAAAATGCATACACTACTTGTAGGAACCAAACCAACATGTATACGCGACTTCACCAAAGCGAACCAACATATATGTTATCAAATACTTATAACTTTGTTGCACTTCCTGACTTCAGACATACCCAGATCATTACATATGCAAGGATAATACGTGTGTTAGCAACCAGATCTATTCCATCAGATCATATAAAGATAAGTCATTATGATCTTGATCCAATGTTAGATATCATCCATAAACATTGAAGCTAAACAAAATCAACCAATCTGAATATGCAGAATACTAACACCAATAAACAGTCATCAGAACTGAGACTTTGCATCAACAACCAAAACCATAGTTTATATGGTATACGCTATTCAGATGTATCTAACCTACGCATGTACGTGCTTTTATCAAAGTCAACCAACATATACATCTGTAAATATTTATTCATGATTTGCAGCTATTCCAAACTTGAGTTATACCCAGATCATAATATTTACAGAACATTACATGCATCAGTATACAGATCTAGAATAAGCATGATCAAATCATATAGAGATGATTCATTCCAAGCCATTAGATCCCAATCTATCCTTAGATCTTGTTCTCCATCAACCACTGAGATTCCTCCTTGGCTCAGATCAAGCAAAGCATCATGAACCCATAACCTGCATACTGGATCTCATCCTTCATCAGATATTCAAGACTTTCTCAGTGCCTTTCCCTAATGATATTCTCCTCCTTTTATAGTCTTAGGCCTTACTCAATACCATGGTCCAAAACCACTTAGAACCAATACCTTAGACCAAATACCTGGGGTCAACACGTTTGACAAGATACCTTGGACCAATACCATGGTCCAAATACCACGGACCAAAACCAACTGTACGTGCCTTTCTTTGCATGAAAGTGTGTGTATACGTATATGCACCTTTTGGTCGGCTAACCCACGTGTATACACGGCTTTATCAAAGGGAACTTGCGTATATCTCTTTTTCTTCATTCTGTGAGACTGAACTGTGATCTATCATCTTAGTAAGTTGCCATCAAGGACAACACCTATATCATAATGCCAACAATCTCCCCCTTTGGACTTGATGGCAAAGCTAACTTGCCATACTGTGAACTGTCATCTTAATGAGTTGTCATTGTACATTACATCTGAACTGATTCCTTTGAGCTGCCCTACATCCCATGTATTTTGTCACATCTGATATCTTCTGTAGATTCATCTAGTTATATATAAGTGAGTTATTCTGCTACAAGTGGGTTTCCATCAAGTAAAACACATGCATCATAATGCCAACAATCTCCCCCTTTGGACTTGATGGCAACAACCATACCAAGTCACTCTCCCCCTTTGACATCAAGGGCAAAGGGCATACCAAGATATTCTCTTCCTTCATATACATTCTGCTGTCCATACTCCCCTTGAGTACCTACTAAAATCTCTGATCGAGCTCCCCTTTTGTATATGCCAAGACGTACCAATCCATTCATGCTCCCTCTAAGTACATGTAGAAATCTCTGCTCTGCTGAAGTGTGTTGTTCATGCTCCCCCTGACTATAAGCAAGGTCTACAAAAATATGCTCTACAAGAAGAACATGACTATATACATCATAAATGACCTTCCTATCACCATAGACTCATACATACATCCATCTCCCAATCAAGTGGGGATATACCAATATTGACTCATCCTCCCAACCAAGTGGGGATACAAATTACATCATATGACCAAAAGGGATTCATCAAATGACTAAAATAGATAGAGACAAATTATTACATCATGAGTCTTGACATGACCTTTACATTGAATGTTATACATGATTATACCAGAGACCAAATATCTAATCAAGACCATGATAGTCATCAGCAACTATCATACATACTGTATGATCTACTCCATTTTATCATCAACATCCAGACCAACAACTTGTCCATTAGTGTAGAAGTCATCAACCTGTAACAAGGTATGTCTGCATATAAATATCAACTCATCCTTTTGAACATTATCATAGCCTTCCATGAATGAATTCTACATATGACATGCAAAATCATTCACATTATATCATATGTGAAAAACACCATAGTCATCTCATCATCATCAAGATCTACATGATCTTATATACCATCCATGTATCATCACTCGGGAACATCCCTCATCTACATCAATCAACATATATCAAACTATCATCATATAGGAAAGAACTCATCATCATCATGTCTCCAACAATGCAACTTTGAGCAATCATCCATGTATCCAGCATGCTGCATATAGCACTATGTATCTTGAGCTCAAGATCTTTTGCCAAGACTTCTTGATATCATCAACAACAACAATCCTCATCCATGTGAGTGCCAAGAACTATAGGAATCCTGCATCATAACTGTATTATATGTCGACAATAGCATATGAGTGACTCATCATCAAGTAATGAAGTTGTGTATTCAAGCTTTGTACTTCTCCTTATCCTTGTGAAGATCACCATGTAAGCACCATATATGCATCATCAAAGAATCAACCACAAATCTGATTTGAACACCAACTATGTAACCCCAAGAATCATATGAGATTTTTTCATGGACAACTTATAACCATATCATAGCAAGATGTATCATTTAGCCAGTTAAGCATCATCTCCAAGGACTTCTAACCATAATGCCAACAATGCATTATTCAAAGCATAAGCTCCCCTTGAACCTATGCCATCTGTTTACTGTTAGATCTGATCATACATACAAAAGAAAGAAGTATCAATGCATCATCATCATCAAGTTAGGATCAAAAACACTTTTAAACATCTTATGAGTATCAAGATATTTCCACACATCATCAACAAATTGTAACCATTATCAAATAGAGCAAATAATGGACTGAAACATATCAGACCCTTTTTCTTGAGCCTGTCCTACTGCTTTTCCTCAAACTAACATATACGCGACTGTGCAACATCTATCTCGTGTATATACACAGCTTCTCTTCACAAAACTTGTGTATGAGATTTAGAATACTGAAGTTCCAGACTTTCAGCTCCCTCTGAGTCTGTTATGTCTATAAATTGTGCTGTGCCACATCTTTCTGACTGTACTTTCTTATTCTTCCATATCTTCAAGTGTGATGATGTTTTCTCCTTTTGGTATAGTGCCCGTACTTTGTTCCTGCATTCTTTTGCTATATGTCCAAGTTTGTTACATATATAACATCTCATATGGTTCATATTCCTTTTATAGCAGTCAATGGCTTTGTGACCAAACATATTGCAAGTAAAACAATATCCCTTAAAGTACCTAGAACGTGATGATCTTTCTGTGTGATGGTCTTGAACCATTCTTCTTCTGCATCTAGCTGCAATATGTCCAAGATTATGACATACATAACATTCAACATTATTCATCGAAGGAAATAATCGTCTATCACTTCCACAGTTAGGAGAAAAAGTTTGTCTTTGAGGAATTTATTTCCTTGGCTATTGATGGGGTTGTCCTCTCATCTCTTTTTTGAGCATTTCAGATTTCTCATTAGAGTTCCTTGCCTCACCTTGTGAGATAGGTTCAACAGATTCATAAAAACCAAGACTCGTTTTGATAGCAGGAGACCTTTGACTACTAAGAATATCATCCAAGATCTTAGTACTATCTTGAAATCATAAGAGCTTATCCTTTTCTTCTAAGTTATCTTTTAGAATATTTACCTCAACCTGATGTTTATCTTCCTTTTCACGATACTAATTCTTCATGTTTTCTTCAACTTTTCTTCCTTCTTCCAACTGATGTCTTAATTCAAGAACTTTGTTTTCTTGTTTTTCAAGAGCTTGGAGTAGTTCTTTATTCTACTTATTTGATTCTTCAAGATCTTGTTTTAGCGATAGGATCTTAGCTTCAAGACCTTCATAGTAACTGGATCTTTCTCTGAGTTTCTTGATTGTTGTGATCCTTTCATTTACTTCATTTCTTAGTGATGTTACTTCATCCTGCAACTTTTGACATTGATCTTCCTTTTCCTTGAATAGCTTCCTTACCTTGTTTCCTTCCTCTAGTTGAGCTTTTAGATTGGTAACTTCTTCTTTGGAGACATATTCCCTTTTGTGCAATAGATCTTGTTGATCTCTAATTTTGTTTGTAAGCCTTTTAAATTCTGCCTCTATTTGATATCTTTCTTTCTCACCCATAAGGGCAAATTCAGTTGTTTCACTATCACTTTCATCATCTTCAAGTGGATGGAGAAATGTATCACCAAAGGATAACAAATTCATACCTTATAGTTCTTTTGCTTGTTCATCTTCAATCTAAAGTGATTCTGAATCTAAAGTGTTTCTTCCACATATTCCCCAATCAATTCTCCCACTTTCATAGTTCCTTTGCGATGTCTTCTTCTTCTGAGGCACTTTCTTCTTCAGCTTCCTTCCCATTGTTCTATGGATCTCCTTCAAGTGATCAAGCTTCTACCAAGGGACCTGCTCTGATACCAATTGTTGGAAATAATGCTGAGAGGGGGCTGAATCAGTATTATCAAGTCAATTATTTTTTCATTTCACGATCAGATTTGTATACACTACTTCAGCTAGTGAAAATTGAATATATACGCAACTGCAGTTAAGGAAACTAGCATATAACCTGCAGACTTATAATTTAATTTATTCTTCAGATGTTAATCATTAATCTTTCCGTCAGAACTCTATAAACATTAACCAGAAATAGTAAAACAGAGCAGATAGTCACACATGTAGAAATTTTGAATAATTTAACACATATTCACAGAGATTATCATGATCATACAATTATAAGCGGAACATGTATAATACATAATCTCCTCTACGTTGATCATCAATTTACAAAAGTAGAAACATTAACAGGCACACATAGAAGCATCAATCAAACTCATAAACACAGTATGTATCCCGGGGAAAGCATCTCGCTAAAAACCCCAACTATCTGTATATTATATTGATTGAATCATGTAACATTACAAAGTACAATGCTTATCACAAGCAATCCAGTACCAGCTCCACCTGTTACACACAATACAGCTCAGATCTGATCTCCAAATCTCCCCCGTTGCTTGCCTGCCTCCACTACTCAATACCTGCTCAAGAACTGATGAGAATGGCTCACCAAACTCGTTTGTCACCTGCAAAATAGTCACTCACTCTTTGTTGGACGTGAGCACAAGCTATAATGTGGGAAAATACGTGAGCAAACTCATTGACATACTCAATCCCTTAATTGTGCAAGATCTGGTGCACAACTATAGTCACAACTGATAGCAATCAGATTCTCTACCACTTGTCCCTGTTGAACTGAACATGCACTGACATGCAACTGAGTTAACTGATGTATTCATTAGTTGTATTATGAGTTAATAACTTGTGAATTAATTAATAACTAATTCACCCAACTCATCTCTAGTCTATTTGCCAGTTAGACTAAATACAACCAGTTTAACAAAGCTAAACTGAACACAACTCCATCAACTCTACCAAACTCAACTGATTGAGTTCTAACTGAAGTCATGCATGCAACAACTCAACTGACTCATAAGAAAAGCGTATTTCCTTCTGACAGTTGCATGTGCCACCTCTGTAGCTCAAACTGAAGTGCTCCAAGAGAATAAGATTAAGTTTATAGTCCAAATATTATTGTGAGATAATAATATTTGACTTTTCTATTTTTGACAGCCAGTCTAAAAATAGACTTTGATCACTCACACTGTGATCACTCACACTTTCATCAAAAATAGAAGTTCATATATTTTTTCCCAACGTGATCAATCATCCATAAACAGCAACCTGCAATCCATAGACATGATCCATATGTCTAAAAATAGACATAGTCTAAAAACAGACTTGCGCCAAAAATAGCCTGCGGGCCCACTTAGTGAAGGCGACTCTTTTCACTAAGCTCCATCATCTTGTTGCAATCTCAACAACACACAAGGACACAAGATATAAGGTGGAAACCTAATGTGGGTGGAAACACAATGTGGGTGAAATCCACCTGCTGCAATTTGTCTCTATCTTCTTTTAATTAGAAACTTATTCTTACAATGTTTCTGTACTGGTGCAGTCTTATACCAATACGCAGGCTTCTACTTGCAGAAGGCTACAACCTTCTTTTTTTCTCCAGCGTCTCCTCGAAGGGAGCTACAACCGCCTTAGCTCTTATACTAGCTGATGTACTAGTACGTAGGTGCCAACCTATAGAAGCCTACAACCATCTCTCGTTCTCCAGATTCTCTTGGAAGGGAGCTACAACCCCCTTAGCTCTTGTACTAGCTGATGTACTAGTACGTAGGTGCTGACATACAGAAGGCTACAACCTTCTCTTTCTTCCTCCAGGTACCACGTTTCATAAATTTTCAGACTGGATACTCATGGAACACAACATCATAATCTGAAGGCCACGTTTCATCCAATTTTCATACTGTCCCCATCAACATCATTGAAGCACAAAATCAATCACCACTTGCATCATCAATTTCTGAATCACCCAATACTGAATCACTAAAACCCTGTCAACAAACTGCAGTCACCAGAACACAGAGCAGAACACAGAACTCTGCAACAATGTTCAGATCCAACTGTATCATCAACAATCATGCATCAGAGTGCATACGCTACTTGTAAGAACTGAACCAGTGTGTATACGCGACTTCACCAAAGCGAACCAACGTATATGTTATCAAATACTTACTTATAACTTCGCTGCACTTCTTAACTTCAAACATACCCAGATCATTACATATACAAGGATAATACGTGTGTTAGCAACTAGATCTAGTCCATCAGATCATATAAAGATAAGTCATTATGATCTTGATCCATTGTTAGATCTCATCCATCAACACTGAAGCTAAACACAATCAACCAATCTGAATATGCAGAATACTGACACCAGTAAATAGTCACCAGAACTGAGACTTTGCATCAACAACCAGAACCATAGTTTATATGGTATACGCTATTCAGATGTATCTAACCTGCGTATGTATGCGCTTTTATCAAAGTCAACCAGCGTATACATTTGTAAATATTTATTCATGATCTATAGCTATTCCAAACTAGAGTTATACCTAGATCATAATATTTACAGAACATTACATGCATCAGTATACAGATCTAGAATAAGCATGATCAAACTGTATAGAGATGATTCATTCCAAGCCATTAGATCCCGATCTATCCTTAGATCTTGTTCTCCATCAACCACTGAGGTTCCTCCTTGGCTCAGATCAAGCAAAGCATCATGAACCCATAACCTGCATACTGGATCTCATCCTTCATCAGATATTCAAGACTTTCTTAGTGCCTTTCCCTAATGATCTTCTCCTCCTTTTATAGTCTTAGGCCTTACTCAATACCATGGTCCAAAACTACTTAGAACCAATACCTTGGACCAAATACCTGGGGTCAACACGTCTGACAAGATACCTTGGACCAATACCATGGATCACAATATCATGGTCCAAATACCACGGGCCAAAACCAAATGTATGCACCTTTCTTTGCATGAAAGTGCGTGTATATGTATATGCACCTTTTGGTCGACTAACCCACGTGTATACGTGGCTTTATCAAAGGGAACCTGCATATATCTCTTTTTCTTCATTATGTGAGACTGAACTGTGATCTATCATCTTAGTAAGTTGCCATCAAGGACAACACCTGTATCATAATGCCAACAATCTCCCCCTTTGGACTTGATGGCAAAGCTAATTTGCCATACTGAGAACTGTCATCTTAATGAGTTTTCATTGTACATTACATCTGAACTGATTCCTTTGAGTTGCCCTGCATCCCATGTATTCTATCACATTTGATATCTCTTCTGTAGATTCATCTAGTTATATATAAGTGAGTTTTTTTTGCTACAAGTGGGTTTCGATCAAGTATAACACATGCATCATAATGCCAACAAGGCCTAGAAAGGAAGATAACCATAATGCACTAACACATAATCAAGGTAACAAATATCCATGGGATAAGAAGGTTACCTCATTCGACAACTTATGGTATCTATGATAAATAGAGAAAGTCAAGTGGATGGCCAAAATATTGAAGGGTAAAAGACTAAATCATGTGCGGAAAGAAAACGGAAGTTTGATCCTCAAAAAAGGTAGAATAGGTATAGCTAAAATTATGGAAGCTCATATCACTAGATAAATGGAGGAAGCTAAAGAAAAGGGCCAAGGAAAGAGGGAGTAATAGATCTATATGATTGGGATAATATCCCTCACAAAAGGGTCCTATTATAAGCTTCTATAAGATATTATAATGATGATAAGATGCATCGTAGCATCATGGAAGCAATAGAAACAAGGGTTGTGACATCACCATGGGAATCATGAAGGACAACCATGATAGAAAAAAAATTAAGGATATAGTTGTTGGGAACCTCAGTGGACATTGAAGGAAAGGAAGAAGTCATGTGGGATAAGGCTCATCATACACCAAGTCAAAAAGGAAACATCTTCCAGTTGGGGATATACAAAATCCTTAAAATTCTCTGATGGAATTCTCATCATAGGTAAACTAATATAGAGAGGAAGCAAGTGTTTCAACATGAACTCTAGCTTATGGAATCCATGAGATGATGATGTGATGACATGAAGCAGATCAAGGGATTGATGAAATTTCCAATAAAGGAAGCTGCTGGAAGAAGCTTCGATGACCTGCAAGTAAAATAAGGTATGTATGCTTGTGTTTAATATTATAATGTCATTTCATATGGTTATAGGTAACATGGCTCATTTATTCTATCTTAAGAAGCATGATCAAGAGAAAAAGGATATCATCCTCTAAAAGGATGCAAGAATGCATAAGTCACACTTTATGAAATCAACATAAGATGTCCTCATATGAAGGACCATGAAGGATGAGTAGGAGGACACCAAGGGGGAACGGATGTATTATGGTTAGGATTGTAATATGAAGAGGATGCCCCTTGCATGCCATATTAGTACAGTAGAGGTCCTTGAGGCCTGCTTTGGTTGATATAGCAAAGTTGTTCAGTCACACCTTCAGTTCCTTGATGCACATCTTTCAATCCAGGCAAAGAAGGGTACTTGTCAGTGGAGTGGTTCTCCTCACAGACTGAGTAGATCTACATAATATAAAATGGACATTTATTTCTAGGGTGCCTCCTGGTGCATCTATGGAAAAATAGAGCTAAATATATTTTTTCTTCCTCCTACTTCCTCTTTCTCTACATCGTGTCCATTTGCATAGCAAGGGTATGCAAAATTTCACTCTTAAAGTCTTCCAACATGTTCCCAATTTCACTTTTGATGGATATGTTGGAGGAGGATGAACTAGACAAAGCTTGACTAGCCCTATCCTTCTTTCTAGCTACCTTAGAATGATTTTTGAAAATTGTATTGATATCATCATAAGATAATTGATAGATGCCCCGTCTCGACAACATGTTTAAGGTTTCTAGGAGATCTTCCCTGATCCCTCTAAGAAGGACTATCTTGAGTTATTCATGATTGAGTGTGCATTTGGCCCTTTTGTAGATGAGTTGGATCCTTTCCGCATAATATTCCAAAGATTCATCATGTCTCAAGGTCATTATAAATATTTCCTCTTTAGTGTCTTTGGACCTACAATAATCCCTGTGCTTTTTATTGGAGGCTTGCTGCATTTGAGCCCAGGTAATGATGTTGTCCCTAGGTAAACCCATGAAACAGCGCAAGGCTGCATCCTTAAGGGTGTACGAGAAAAACTTCAACTTCTGGTCGTTAGAGGTATAATCATAAGTTCTGCAGATGACATCAAACTCAAACAAAAAGGTATCAGGGTCCTCTGAGTTTAAGCCATGGATGTGAGGAAGGGAAGAGGGGCTTATGTTTTTCATCCTAGCATCTCCATTAGTTTATTTGATGGGAAAAGAATGCTCAGTTCTATTTTCAACTCCATTTCTATTTTCAATCACATTTCTATTTTCAGCCCTGGTGTAGGTTGGTGGAATGGTTTCTTCTTCTTCTTCCCCAATAGGATCTTCAAATATATTTGGTTGTTAGCCTAATGGGTCCTCTAGCTCACAACCACCAAAGAAGAGGGAAGGTTAGTTGTTTGATGGTGTGGGGTTATTTGGAAAAAAATTTCCTAAGTTGTTTCTACTCCTATGAGGCATGAAATATTTTTTTTTCTTTTAGGGTTTTTTTCAGAACTACTTGTAAAATGGAAAGAAAGAAAAAATTGAAACTATTTGATGAATGGAAATACTTGAAAAATGGAAAGAAAGCAGAAATTGCAACTATATATTGAATAAAAAACAAAAGGAAAGAAGGAATTGCATCTATTTACTGAATGCCAAATAGAAAGGAAAGTAGAAGTCACATCTACCTAGACACCTCCCCCACAATGAAACCAAAAAGTGATGAGCCCCAATATTGCAGCAAGGATGCTGCAACTCCTAGGGAGACCAACTTTACTTTATCAACCCGGGGTTCAAACAAAATTGGATGTGGCAGTGCTATATGCACAATAGATGCAACAATCTCTCTTGTCACTTCTCAACTGGGGCAATAGAACACTAGGGTTTTTTAAACCAATATTCTATTAAATAGGAGGTTGATTAATGACAGTGAATGTAAAGCAATCTCTAATGCAGAAGGTAAATGCTTGCCTATGTTAAGGAAATGAAAGTGCTGAATAGAAAGTGCTATGAAATGACATGAAATTACCTAGGTAAGAATTAACAAAAATTACTTGCAGAAGAGACCTAATTTAACCTTGCATTATATCATCTAGTTATCTAGATTAAGTAAGCATGGGAATTATCCTAACATTGCTAAGACTGATGTATGCATGCACTAGCTAAATTTTGCAGAAAAGAGTCTCCTGGTTTTCAATTTAGAAATGTAAATGTTAAGCTAAACAAGTTGATCTTTTGCAGGGAAGGAAGGTATGGGAAAACTGGTAAAAAATGGCGTTGAGGGGTATGGAGCTGAATTTGAAGGCCTACCCTAGGTTCTGATAATCATTTCTGCCCAAAACAGTGTAAAATAGGTTGTTGCAGGGTTTCCTGTAGTTGCTACATGATTTCCTGTAATTACTACAGGATGTCCTAGTTTACTACAGGAAACTTAGCTTAAAGTTGTAGGAAGGTAGTGAAGGTGAGAGAAAGTGTTGGGAAGGTGTATCATGATGTAATAAGGTATGGGGAAGGTGCACACTACCCAAGGACCAACCCAACTCTTCAAGATGGTTGGATTTACTCGAGGTGGCACGGTTGCTTCAAAACAAAAATATGAATTGGTGATTGGTTGGATTTGGTGAGAGGTGGAGAAGACTTAGTTGAGGCTGGTGGGATGAGTTACTCCTTACGGATTGTCAACTCCTACAAAAACATATATTCATTTCTTCATTTATGCACAACTTTATGTAAATCTGGAAAAGATGGGTTGAATTTGAGAAACTCATTTATTGATATTTAATAGATCAAATCTATGGAACGAAATTATTTCTAATCTACAAAAAACTCAAGAAACCAAAATGACAAACGCATGTGCTTCTAAGAAATCGTTAATAATGATCTACTCAACAAGAAATCCTAATCTATGTAATAACCAAAAGATAAATATTTTTTTGAGGCCGTGAGAGTGGGGTCCTCAAACCATGATCCCATGAGGGAAGTGAGGATAAGGCCACTATCACAAGATTTTCTGAAGCCTTTTCTTTCACTATTGTAACACTGATCTACTTCTCCAACTAATGGAAGAAAAACTAACCAATCATGCAAAGACTTTAAATTAGACAAAATAGATATAACTTCAACAATTAATCTATGATTCTAATCTAAGGATACTTGTACAAAAGAGGAACCTATGCTACTAGGGTTGGGCCTTAAACCAAGAGCTTCAATCCTTTAAGTCGAGTCAATGTCGGATCAAAGAAACCGTTTTCATTATCACCCAAATGTCAAAAATAACATGAGAATAACAGTCACAATATCTTAAGCTCAAAATTTCCTCTTGGCTACCATAAAAGGTCGAATCCTAATGAGGCCCTAGGCCTTCTTATTTATACAACTGAAGCTACCAACATATTCCTTAAAATTAGGGAGGCTTGGTTCCCAAACTTGAGATTGACTTGTCTTCAACTATCACTGGCTTGGTTGCCAATGAACTTGGTGGGCTTTACTACATGTAACTCTGATATGATGAGATCTAGTGGAGGAAAATTTGAGTGATTGAGGAACTAAGGAGGGAGACCCAATCTCCTAAAATCTGTAACTTTCTTGTCAACTTCAAGTTCCTCCACTTAAATTAGCCCAAAATAGCTCCAAATCCTACAACCAATGCACATTAGGCCACATGACATAAAATCTCCTCTTTACCCCTCTCACTAAGCAAAATATAATAAAATATGTAAATATATGTGAGAAAAGTTGATTTTAATAAGATGGAGAGTGGCATTAAGGCCCATATAATTTACCTATTGATGAGCCTCATAAAATTGTGTAGAAAATATTGTGCTCAATAACTACTCAATGCTTGAACTAGAGAGTTTCCCGGTCCTTCCTAAAATTGCACAATCTTTTCCGAGAAGTGCATGGAAGTTTTCCGAAAAAAGAAATAATCTAAGAGGAAATGCATCCCTAGGAAGTAGGGATCTATTATTAGTTTCTCAAGGGTGACACATTACTATCTTTAGAAGTTTCTTCCAAGTGTCATTGTGTCCTTGATCTCAAGCATACTCTTCAGGAATTCTATTTTTCTCAACTCTATGTAATGGACACCTCTAGAGCTCACTTATACATTTGATCATCAAGCTCCAGCTTCCCTATGAGATCAAGGAGACTTCAAAGCATTTTCATCGCTTTTCAGGGTGAGTTTTTCTTTTATCACCGTTTGCTACTTTTTTTATCACTTTTGTTTGTTTAGCTTGTGAGAGTTTTGTTGAATGACCGCTAGCATTTTAACTTGTTTTAGCTTGTAAAAATGTTGTTTCAAGTTATACATCACCTTCCCTAAGCGTCGCATGAGTTTTCCCGATTTTTCACCAACAATCATCATGTGGCGACTCGATTCACATGCCTCCTGTTCCTTCAATTTGATCCATTGTTGCACTTGTTTACATGCATAGATCTACACTAAGTCAGATTTCCACTCATCCTTACATCATCCTTCATATATGCTTGTTTGCACACTCCCCATGGATAGATCTAGGCTCCCCCCTCTCGGATCTCACACTTCACTGCATGCACTATGCAATATGGGAGCTCAAGGCCTCTACCTTGACTTATGGAATTGCGCAGAGCCTATCCTGGGCTGGCTCCAACTTCACACTACGTAGTTACAGGAGCTATTCTCCCAGCTTGGTCACTGAGACTACGCAATGCACAGTCTCTCCCAAGCCCTGGCCTAGATTGAACTGCACATTGCATAGTTCCAGTCATCAAGCTTCCACACTAATTGTTGGGAATGTGCAGTGCATAGTTCCCATAGTCATTCATTCACCCTGTCAGTCAAAATTGCGCAATTCCTCTCATTAGATGCCCTATTTATTGTTTGATCATGTTATGAAGTTAGATTTGTAAGATATAATGTTTGATTTCCATGAGTGTCTGTTCTGTCACATAGGTACCACACTTTTGAAGCACTTCTCTCCAACAATCATTATACCATAACACCAAAGAGATTTGTTTCAAGAGTGACTATTGAAACAAGTATTGGGGGAAGTAATTGAGAAAGTGCCAGTTTACTTGCCAATGTATGCAAATGACCAATTGTTTACAGAAAAGGAATCAACACTAACATGGCAGCAAGACTAGTAGCAATGGAAGAAGGCAGCAATCCAATACAAGGTCATGGAAAGAGGAAATTGTTGACATAATAAAGGGAGAACAAAGCTGCAAAGAAAAAGTGGATTCAATCTTCATGCAAGCAGATTTGACAGCAGAAGAAAAGGGAAGAAAAGGACACAGAGAGTAGAGTAGAGGAAGAGAGAATAGCAGAGCTTGCAAGTAGCAGAACTAAGATCAGAGTAAACAGAACAAGTACCAAAGGAAGAATGGGAGTCGAGAAGGAAAGAACATGAAAAGAAGCTGAAACAAGAAGAAGAACAAAGGAAAGGCACATTGACATAGAAAACAACACCAATACAAGTTGATGAGCTAGAACAACCAACAACTAAGGAAGAGAGTGAATATATGGAGGTTCCCTCACCAAAGCTAAGCATAATAATGAAGTCTGGTTGGAGGTCAACAAGTACATGGAGCAGCTAAGGCAAGAGGCCACCAGGGATGACTTGGAGCTCAAAATACAAAACATGAAAAAGTACATCCTTTGTCTAGTTATGGTCAACACCATGCTACACACGCTTCAAGATGAGTTGGACATAGGTTCCAAGACCATATACCCAAAAGATATGGAGGAAAGAGTCTCTTATCAGGAAGACACCATCAAGCAATTTGGGGACATCATAACATAGTACTAAGATTGGCATCAGTACATGACCAAGAATCATCAAGTGGAGGCTACCGAGTTGGTCTTACCTCAAACTTCATAGTCATAGTGTTGTGTCTTATTAGGCTATCTCTAGCCTATTTCGTCTCACATGGGTACACGTGGAAAATGTATATTATTTGTAAATGTGTTGTAAGTGACATTCCAAGTGTCACTAATGGAACGTGAACAGTCACTATGTAATGTAATAAGTTTTGTAAATAACTTGAAGAGATATGAGGTTAGTCAAAGAGTCATAAAGGGGAATGTGAAGGGTCACCCCAACGTTTGTTATAAATACAACCTCATAATTCATAGAAGATGCTTTTGGGAGCCAAGCTTTTGGCTAGGCATTTCTTAGAGAATGCTCGAAGAGTATTGTGATGAAACTTGGCTTCTCCATATTGTAGAGCGAGTACATATCTTTGGAGGAGCAGGTGGTGTTGACTGTAATATTCCACTATTGGGGCTAGTGGTTGTCAATGGTGTATGCATGGATGGAATTTTCACTTAATAATATAACTGAGCCAACACGTTTTCATGCATATGTTGTTATTGTAGTTGGACTATTCTGGTTTCTCTAGTAATGTATGTTATTTAACTTATGCATTTTTGTATGAACTATTTTGTATGCAATTGTATGAATCTTGTTGAAGACATGTTGTTGGATTAACCTGCCACTTTGGTTTGTGGACTATTCCACTTCCATCTTGTGATGTCATTCCACTTGTGTGTTCCTTTAAGGATGTGTACTATTACAAGCTTCCAAGGAATACACTTCCTTTTCCCCTCTATGTTTTAGAACCCCCATGCATCTCACTTGAATCGTTGCAATGACACACACTTTCTTCCAACTAAAGTTATCCTACTTACCTCTGCACACTACTATGGTCCAGGCACTACATTACCACCCACTGTTGGGACACCTACTCCAAACGGTCTGAGGTCTAGTTGGGACTTCTTACCAGGGAGATCCCCTTCACATGTTGGTAGGTCCAACACCGTCAACATATCTGGTGCTAGAAGGAGGGCCACATGACAAGTTGAGCCCTCAAAGTCAATTTTGAATCTTTGCACATCATTCATGACTTACATTACAATCTCAACTCCGACATGTTTTTCTCATGCACATGATTTCAAAGTGTTGAAGGATGTCATTGATGACTTTTCACAACTCACATAAAACAATGAAGGAAAAATAGCCCTGTTAAGACACGAAGTTTCCTTCTTAGGCTTCTATGAGAGGAATGTAGTCCCCTTGGATGACATTTCATGTGGCCTATTTTCTCACACGTTCAGATCGTGTGTTCAATAATGGTGTCTCACATTGCCTGCAACATTTATTCACTCTTTTAATCACATGATCATAGAGTTAAGTAATTATTTCTTCATTTATGACTGTAAATCACTTAATAAAAAAGTTATGGAATTACAAAAAGAACTTGATGAATCTGTTGTGTAATTTTTGGATGGCTTCTGTAATATTTCTTTTCAAATCCAAGAAGATGAAGATGATTGGAAATTTCTCAAAGAAATATCTCAATATCTTCTTCATGTATCTAAAAATCCACATGAGTTAGAACCATTCGAACCCCTCCCAGCATACCTCGGTGTTAGAGCTTCCAAATCTAAGACGAACAAAGTTGTTATCACAAGTGACCTTCTAGCTTCTTCTCATAAAACAACTCTAGCTCCACAGGATGAGGTGGGAGAAGTTGTGAACCAATCTACTGAGCTATCGCCTCCTCCCTCCCCACCTACTCTATATATCTACACAGATTTGGAATACAACCCTGATGGTTGCCACATGATCTCATTCGCTCAACCTTCATCTTTTGGTTCCTTTGATCCTCTAGATTTTGGTATGTTGTGTTCATCCATTCTGGATTCCACGTCTGATGTTCACGAGGATCAAGTTGTCGATGGAGTTGGTGTTGAGAAGCCAACCTGCACTATCATTGTTTATGAGTCTGTGTGGGAATCTGAAGAAGAACCTATGGTGAAGGATGACCTCCTTTTGTTTGCACCTCATTTTCTTTACCCTGACATCTTTTTTTATTCTACTATTTCTAATTTTTCTTGTGAAAGTTCATCCCTAGGTGTATCTACTTCTGATCATTCAGAAGACACACAGGATTCCAGTCCGACATTTGATTGTGGAGAGGACAAATCTTTATTTCTAAATCCACCTTATCTGTCATCTTTCATTTTTGGAAATTCAGGGGGTGAAAAATTATGTTTCTCATAAACCCCTCTATATGATTCATGAGATCATCAGGATGTCACTGCACATCTCGAAGTTTTTGATCATGGTTTTCATGATATTTTTTATCACGATTATGATTCACTTACTACTTATCTTTCTAAGCCACCGATATTTGACGATACATTTTCTGATGAAGTGGAGACCCCTCAAGTTGTCGAGGCACTTCAGCCAGAGCTTATGGTTATGTTAGGTTTTCATAGCCTTGAGATTGGTTCTACTTCTGATCGGAAATATGTTGAATCACCCAAGGTTCCTCTTCACTCTCTTATTCGCATTGAAAATCAATCTAGTTACAGATTTCACATCCTCCACCAAAATCACATGATCTTATCGCTCATGCATTGGCGGAGTCATATGTAGCAAGTCATGTTTCGAAACAAATTTTTTCTTCTTTCTGCATGTTTGCTCGTTTGTCAATATCGAAAGGGTGTACATGTTTGTCATCTAAGAATAGTGTAATAAAACACCATGGTTCATCTACATGGTGTCTGTCATGTTCTTTTGCTCTTTTTGTTTTTGTGGATGCATTCAAACTTTGTGTGTGTTGCTTGCTATTTTTCCTAAATATCTTTCTTGTCAACCATGCCTTCACCTACATGGGCCAACCAATGTGCCTGTGGCTGCATTGGAAGTATCACTTCACGTGAGAAGGAACATGAGTTGTTTAGCTTAGGAGGAGTAGTGTTTTCTTTCCTGTTTTCTTGTTTTTCTTTTGCTTACATGTTTTTTCTTTCATTTTGCTGCCTCCTTTTCTTGTTTGTTTATGGACCCGTAAGATTAGTTTCCCATGAAAATGTGTTTGGACCTTGAGACAAGTAGGGTGAAATATAAGAGGACTTGTACAACTATCAACATTTGGTTATCTATTTATTCCCTCTCTTTATGAAGATTTTGTGTTTATTTAGTCGATGATACCCCGATGGAAAATACGTTCCTTTCAAAGTGAATCTTGGTGAATTCACAACACTTGCACTTTTAACTAGTACCACCTACTTTAATCGGTTTTCTATTTTTGGTTAACCCTTGTCAACTCAATCAAGTAGAGTAGGATGAGGGGGAAAACCTTAAAAAGTATGTCAAAGGTATATATATAACATCTTCTTATGAAGGGACAAACTCTTCTTCTCTCAATAAGTCGGTATCCCTATTTCACCTCATGAAATAAATAAGTGCCTATGCATAATTCTTTGAAAAATGAAAAATGAAAAAAAAAGGTGAAAGAAGAGAAATTCTTCCTGCACATGGAGGTGAAGCGTTTAACTCTACCGAGGTATTGTCTAGGTTCACTGGCAGTGGAGCAATGCTTGTGTTCCTGAAGTGACTTTGTCAGGGTACCATCCAGGTTTGCTGGCAACGAAGAAACACCAGAGATGAAACTAAAACTCTGAAATTCTATATTACTATTGCATCAATATACACCTCATCGCCAATCGAAACAACTCAGTTGAATTGGCTTGGTATGTGTGCTTCTAAAAAAAGCGAATGGTGGGGACTATATCTTTAACTCAAGCTAGTGAAGAAACCATGACAATAAAAAAACCAAACAATACTTCCAGAAGAGATAGACTCTCTTTACACGAGACAAGGTCCATATAGAGAGTTGCAATTCTCCCAATGTGTCACCAATGTTATAGTAGCTACAACATCCCTCTAAATTTTTTCCTACGCTTCGTTTTGGAGCCTCCCTACTAAATTCCCAACAACTAATCTCGCACTAACCAAGTACTTGTGCTTTCATTGAGTTTTATATTTTTCTTTACAACTTGTGTTTGCATACTTTCTTTTCTGTCTAACCACAACCTGACCTCTTCACTTGGTTGCAATCTGGTTCTAGCACTGCCTTGGTGATCTGCATAATCCTATAGGGAAACTAATCTTTCTCTCAGGAAATGTGTAGTTCAAGCCCACAGTTAGCTTTGGATCAAGAATTACGTAGACCCAGTTGGTAGTCTGACTTTAGCTAGGAAAATTCACAGAGCATGAGAGGCATCTAAAGCCACACAACCCAGAAATTGCGCAGAGAATATTATGCTCAGAAACTGCTTAGTGAATGAACCAAAGAGTTGCCCAGTCCCTCCCAGAACTACATAATTTTCCCGAAAGTGCATGGCAGTTTTCCCAAAAAATCAAGAAGCTAATAGGAAAAACATCCCTAGGAAGTAGGGATCTATTATTAGTTTCCCGAAGGTGACACATTACTATCTTTAGAAGTGAATGCCAAGTGTCGCTATTGTCCTTGATCTCAAGCATACACCTTATGAATTCCATTTTTCTCAACTCTATGTAATGGACACATGTAGAGCTCACTTATACATTCAATCATCAAGCTCCAACCTCCCTAGGAGATCAAGGAGCCTTTGGAGAATTGCCATCTCTTTTCAGGGTCAGTTTTGCTTTTATCACCTTCTGCTGATTTTTCTGTCGCCTTCATTTGTTTAGCTTGTGAGAGTGTTGTTTCACTCATTTTTTTGAATGACCATTGGCATTTTAACTTTATTTATCTTGTAGAAGTGTTTTTTCAAGTTATAAATTTCCTTCCCCAAGCGTCGCATGAGTTTTCGCATTTTTGCACCAATGATCACCGTGCAACGACTCCTTTCACTTGCATCCTGTTGCCTCAGTTTGATCCATTGATTCACTTATTTTAAATGCATAAATATACAATTAGTCAGATCTTCTCTCATCCTTACATAATCCTTCAGATCTACTTGTTTCCACCCTTCCCATGAATAGATTTGGGCTCCCCTGCCCGAGTCTCACACTTCATTGCATGCACTGCAAAATCTGGGAGATCAAAGGCCTTTGCCTTGGCTTTTGGAATTACGTGGAGCCTGTCCTGGGCTAGCTCCAACTACGCACTGCGCAGTTCTAGGAGCCAGTCTCTTAGCTTGGTCACTGAGACTGCACAATGTTTAGTCTCTCCCAGGCCCTGACCGAGGCTGAATTGCGCATTGTGCAGCTCCAATCATCAAGCTTCCACACTTATTGATGGGACTTTGTGGTGCATAGTTCCCATAATCAGTCAAGATTGGAAAATTCCTCTCATTAGATGCCCTGGTTTATACTTGATCATTCTTTGAAGCTATATTTTTAGGAGCTAATCTTTGCTTTCCATGAGTGTTTGTTCTGTCCCATAGGTACCACACTCCTGAAGCACTTCTCTCTACCAGTCATTATACCATAGCACCAAAGAGAGTTGTTTCAAGAGCGACCACTAAAATAAATACTGGGGAAGTAGTTGAGTAAGCGAAAATTACTTGCCAATATATGTCGATGCCCAACTGTTTACAAAAAATGAATCAACACTAACATGGTAGCAAGACCAGCAGCAATGGCAGAAGGCAACAATCCATTACAGGATTTGTGAAAGAGGAAATTGCTGACATAATAAAGGGATAACAAAGCTGCAGAGCAAAAGAGAATTCAACCTTCATGCAAGCAGCTTCGACAGCAGAAGAAAAAGGAAGCATAAGACACAGACAACAGAGCAAAGGAAGAGAGAAGAGCAGAGCTTGTAGGTAGCATAACTGAGATCGCAACAAGTAGCAGAAGAACCGAAGGAAGAACGAGAGTTGAGAAGGAAAGAACAAGAAAAGAAGTAGAAACTAGAAGAATAACAAAGAAAAGGCACAATGACATAAAAAACAACCAATATAGGTTGATGAGCTCGAACAACCAACAACTGAGGAAGAGAGTGAATAGATGCAGGTTCCATCACCAAATATAAGCACAGGAAGCAAGTATGGTTGGAGGTCGACAAGTACATGAAGTAGTTAAGGCAAGAGACCACCAAGGATGACTTGGAGCTATCATACTTACCTCTACGTGCTACCGCAATCAAGGCACTACATTACCATCCACTGTTGGGACTCCTACTCCATACAGTTTGAGGTCTCATTGGGACTTCTTACCCGGGAGATCCCCCTGACATGTTGGTGGGTCAAGCATCGTCAAGAGAAGCCAAGAAGTACCTTTATTCTTCGAAGTTGAGATTTCATGCAAGGGTACTCGATGAACATGGACATCAACTTCAGTTGGATCAGTCCCAAAGAATAATCATTGAGAATATGGCATCGATGTTTTTAAGAAATAGTTACATCATAAACTACATATTAGGAATTCCTTAGAAGGGTAAAACAAGAATAGAGAAATTTTTTTCTAGGTTGAAGCACATTCATTAGAATTGAAAATGTCTTTTCTCGGAAAATTGTTGATTTTGAAGGCATTTTTGTTCTCTTCTTCCAAGCTACCACCATTCCTAAGCTTCTTCCAAGAATAAGAGTCAGAAAATAAGATCCAATATGGTTGTGGGTAAAGTGAATTTGGTTAAATCTCCATTGGGAAATCCAAAGTGAAATTTCACTTTCCAATTCCTCTAAATCCCTCTTTTAGATCTCAATCGCTATTGTAAAACTTCCTATTGGACATTAGAATCATCTAGCTTCAAGTTATTCGACCCTATACTTAAAATTGATGGTAAATTTTGTTGATTATCTTCTTTTTCATTTCAATCACTTGTTTCTTCCTTTCAAGATCAATCATATCTATCGTACCACCACCAACAACAATGGTAGAATGGTAGAATTCTTCATTTCACTTTGACATTTCTAGCTCCTCGCAACCATTTGTCTTTGACCATGTTTTGTTGGCCCTTGCTTTGACACAAATAACAAACCTCTCAACAAAATAAGATAGACCCATCTATGAAAACCCATAGGGGCATTTGTGGGCACATGCCATGTGAAAATTTGTTTTTACCAGCACATGACATGCTCAAAAAATTACCTTGCAATGATTGTGTCAATTAGTTTTTAATACGATTGTTTATGCAGGAAATACAACTATTGACCAATTGTTTCTACAACTCCTGTTGTTACACATCTCATTGCTAAAACTACCATTGTTGCAACTATTGGTGCTGCAACTCCAACTACTCGAATATATATTGTTGCAAATACTTCAAGTGAAACTCCTACTTTTGATACTTCCATTTCTTCAATTCATCTTGCGACAATGTTGGTTGCTACGATTCATATTGTTGTAACTCGTCTTTCCATGAGATTGGTTGCTAGAACTCTTTTTGTTGCAACTCCTCTTGCCACAACTTTGGTCATCGCAATTCCAGTTGTTACAGCTCTTCATGCCATGGATTTGGTTGCTACAGTTTCTACAAATGTTCGAGCCATGACATTCATTTCTTTGATTTCGTCTTGTTGCTACAATTCTACTAAGAACACACAATTCTTCTACCAGCCTATAGCTCGGCTAATTATATGAAGAGGAGTCATCAACGTAAGATATGATAGGTTCATTTTCCAACACTTCACATAATGAATGAGTTTTAAGCGGAAAGAGTACTTCACTATCATTTCCTACTACCACCACTCCTTTACGGCACATTACCAAATCATAATTTGTCCAGTGGAAACTATTAAACTCATAATCTATGTATCAAAATTAGAAACTCTCTCCCAAAATTTAAAAATTCTCACTATCCTCTTGTAAAAAGTGACATTTGAGAGAAACAACACTATAGGTACCATGGGAGGCTCACCTATTCATCATGAACCCACTAAGGTTGTGATGTTGGGAGCATATGACCACATTAAAGAATTTTTTCAACAAGAAGGAATGACAAAATATGTGCATAGGTTGAAGGGTTATAATGTTGACATAACATTGGATTTTTTCTTTAATTTCAAGGATAGCAAATTAGTAGTAATTGGCATTGTTTAGAAGTGACAGAGGAGATTATGGTTGAGGTAATGGGGATTTCTCAAGAAAGAGAGAAGTTGTACTCTAAACGAACCTCCAGCCGGTGATTCTGTACTAATTCCTTGATTTGGAGAGAACTTGGTAAATAAGGGGACATGATTCCATAATTATTCTCTATCGAGCCCCTAGGAATATGTTTCCTCACTCACTCAAAGCTACATCACTTGCAAGGGACATTACGAGACTATATACTCACAACAAATATTCCTCGTCAACCATCTTAAACACTAACACACTGCCACTTTATCGTACTTCCAAATCAGGACCCTCTAATACATGGTGGACCATGTACAAAAAGCCAATTTACCAAGAGTTGTTGTCTCTCACCACGTCCTTATTAGACTACAATTGGAGAGGGATTTGAATATACTAGGAAGAACATGGGAAGAAGTTACTACAACTCCATTGGTTCTAACTCTGCCAAACAAGCCTGACATTCCTACAACTCCACCTTTTACAACTCTGGAATAAGAGAAATACATTGTCGTAACTCCATTGGATACATAATACTTGCCAATTCCCATTGAGAAAGAAGGGCATAGAAGGAATCCAACCCTAAAATTGAGATAATTAGTAGCTAACCATCCACCATGAGAGGGTATCAGAAGAGACCCCCTTATTTTCTTATAAAGAAGAGGACCTAACATACCCATATCATAGACTATTCCCCTAGTACTACACAAGAACTAGTGGGGGTAGAGGAAATCCTAGGAAACTAGGATGACATCGACCTTATTATCACACAAGGACCAACAGAGGTAGAGGAACTAGGGTTTGATGAATTCATGGTTGGTGACCTTGTTGACACACAAGAACTGGTAAGGAGTGTTCTTAAGGAGGGGATTTCCACATTGATGGATGCATATTTAGATCATGAGACCACAACTATAGTTGATGAAAATCTTGAGGCCATAGTTGTATCCATTCCTGTATTTGCAACTGATGCTACTCCTCAATATCCAATTTTTTCCACTTCTATAAGACCCCATATTGACACTTTTATTGTTGATAATGTATAAGAAGTTGTTGTTGCTCCAGTTATAACACTCGGAGAGAGTTCCTGGCTGTGAGGAACCAGTGCTCGGGACATCTTAAAAATCAATAAAACTTTTAGAAATTGTAGCCAGAGGGACAGACCATGAATTCTGTAATGAATTACATAATTAAGGAAACCAAGCCTAAGAACCAGAATGGCCACAAAATGAGTGGTGTAGGGGCTTTATATTAAAGATGTGGTGTAGAATAAAGAAATTGAGATAGGATTTCAACATTGGCAATTAAGAATTTGGGCCTCAATCCTGTAGAGAGAATAATGAACAAAGAAGGATATTATGAATAATCTTTTGGAACATGGAGCGCTCATTATGGGATTCAAACTTAAAGCACATGAATACAAAGGTAAATTCATGATTTTAAATTGGAGAAACTTGTTTCATCATACATCATTCGAAAGAGGAAAAACAAACATAGAATTACATAGATTGAAAAGTAAACAATGCTTGCAACCACATCCATTGTTGGAATCAAACTGACTTTTATTACTGATTTCATGAGATATTTTCCATTACAATGTCTTCATGAAAAACCCCATATTCGCCAAGACTCCAAACTCCGAACCCCTTCAAAATCTAATATCTAGGCTTTTATCTCTGCCTCTTTGATTAACTGCGGAATTAGTTTCTAAAAACTGTTTCTTTTAACAGTTGTAAAATTGTTTCACAATTTATGGTAAATATTACAAAGTTTAAATGAAACTAATTTCATATGTATATATAATATATAATATTATAAAATGACCTCTTTTCAAGATAAAATCTTGTTCGCAAAATTTATGATGTGACATTATTTTGGATTTAAAATTAAAAGATTGATTCGAAAATAAAGAACATGGGCCCCAACTATCAGCGCACATGCGCTAACAAACATTGTGTGGTTTTATGAAAACCCCAAAACTGCTTCCGGGATCACACCTGGTGGTTTCTGGTAAGGACCAATGGTGCTGTCGGAGAAAATGTTAGTCGTTGATCTGCGAATAAGAAGTTTGCGCCAAACTACTGCTGGGGGCAGTCCTCATCTTATCTTCTGATTGATTTGTGCCATCGTAAGATCATCGATTTGTAAAATTAATGGTATCAACCGACAATTATATTGGAATATGCCAAAACGATAATTGTGCTTCTTTCATATCTGTCTCCAAGTAATTTGGTCATCGAATCACCTCCTCAATAATGAATAACCATGTCTTCTTCCACTGATGAACCGATATAAAGATGTCATATATTAACACTGTAAGCTAGAGCCTTTTTTCCTAGCGTTCTCATTCAATTTCCATGGCGCTATTCTTACTTGAAAATGTGATACTCAGGGCCTTACTCCTGGGTTGTTTACAATGTTAGGAGGCTTCTTCCCTCACACTTTTGGAATCAGAGAGCCTAGAATTTCCAGAGTGAAAACACCATTAAAAGAATTTTGTCACGTAACACCTCAAAATCCCATGGGAATTAATTGATGCTTTGTACACAACCTTGACTCTACTGTGATCTCCAACCTCCAACCTCAGTGCTTTATATGGGCGTTCCATTGATTTGTATGACAAATATTATGATTGATGGGATCCGAGAATACACACTTCATGGGATGAAAAACCCAATGATTAGGGCTTTCGAGTCTAATATTTTAAACAAGGAAAACCTTAATATTGTAATAAAAAAACCAATTTGGAAAAAAAAAACAAAAAGTTTTCAGTCTCTGACCAAAGTTTCGTCTTTGCTCACAAGGAAACAGAGAATTTAACAACTCAATATCTTCTTTTAAAACTTTCCTTGGTTTTTTTTAAAAAGGGCTTTTGTTCTTTCCAGCTAGAAAAAATAAGCTACAACAAATCCCATGGTAAAACCTACTGCCAAAAAACCAATATTGAAGAAGAAATGGATACCATTTTGACAGAGCATAAAAAGGTAAGATGAATTTCATCTTTAACTTTGTATACCTTAGTTATAAGACATAACAAATTACTCAGGATGATGAATTCAAATTTGGAAATTATGATTGATGTAATGAGGAAAATATTAGATGAAGGGAAATCGTTTGAACTGTTGAAATGTGGCAACAAGAATATTCCAATTTAATTTGTCCTTGAATTAAATTGTGAATTAAAATCGAATTTAGTTTTAACAGCTACTTGGAAATAATTAATTAATTCAATTTGAATTAATTAGTTGGAGAAATTCAAGTTAGAAGTATTTCTGAAGTCATGCAAGAGTTATCCCTTAAATTAAGGATATAAGATTGAGTTATATTTGAGTTGTAATTAGTTAACTCAGTTTACTGAATTAAGTCCAGTTAATTTAGTTCCAAACTATTTGAGGAACTAATGGTGAGTTAACAGTCAGTTGATGCATGCATGCACTCAACTAGTCTACTCCAGTTAACTGAAGATTCCCTCATCGGAAACTTATGCATGTCTATTCTGAGAAAGACCCAGTTGAGATTAAAGTCAAGGATAGTGTACTATCAGTCGCATGTGTTTTCTTATAAAAAAAACTCATGCATGCAGTCAAGGAATCATTCCTTGAGGATTGCGCAGTTCTAACAATGTGTGAGAGAGTGTTACACTTGGTAACAATAGATCATCCACAAGGAACAACGCAAGGAAATAGGAGCTTGGAGGGTAGAGAGGAAGGTTGGAGAGAAGCCAAGATTTCCTGTGAGCATCTGTGAGGATTATACTGAGCTCTGGCTAGCTGTGAGAGCTAAGGCTTTGTATAATTCCTATGTATTTCCACCTTGTATGATAATACAGGTAGTGGGGTTTTTAGGTGAGGTTTTCCCCAAAGCATTTTCATGTGTATTATGCATTGATTCTTCTACTTCTGGTTATATTGTTCAGCTCGATATTTAAGGTTCTGCAAATTGATAATAGAAGTAGGTTATAATATTCTACTTTGATTTATATTGCATTATCGAGTTAACCTACGAGTAGATTTTCTACATGAACGATTAAAATGTTTCACCCTAGTAGTAGACTCTATTTATTCCAAGGAACTTGTTAAATAACAAAATGAGGCAAACCTTAACAAGCAAACAAAAAGGAGAGATGTGGCTATACAGAATAAAAATTCCACTACTGATAAAACTATTTAGATCAAAACTAGAACAAAAGAAGACAAGTAGTGGATAAAATAATAAGGGGATAAGTAAAAATAGCTATTGGCTTCTTATGATGAGGGGGAATACCCCTCAAATAACAGTTGAAAATTGTTAATGAGTTGAATGATAGATGGGATGAAACTACATAAATCTGTAAGATGAAATGTGAGATAGAGGAGGAGAACAAGAAGTAAGTTGACCTATTATAACACAAAATCAATAAGTTGGAGACCCAAAAGGTCTACTAGAGTATGTTGGTGGAATATGTAGAAATTAGGTTGTAGATTTGCAACTTCTCATGAATTTTTAATCAAAATAGCAAGGCACAAACCTACTCTATTTCTTTGCAGACATTAATTCACAATTTAGAACAAAAATCTTAGACATGCGAGAAGAAATAACACACATGCAACAAGAATTTTTATCTGGGGAAAGAAATCTGCTAAAAACCCCAATTCATGCTTGCATTAATTAAATGAATAGATATGTAGTAAAATTGATTTTCTCAACTGAGCACATCCTGCAAGTGCATAACCTATCTCTGTACTCACTGAAGGCCTCTAACTCATGCTTTGTCAAATTTTTCCTCGGATTGAGATCATATTTCCTTGCACTTCTCCTTGAGGAATTAGCCCCTATTATCTAGGAAATTCATCTAATTTAATTGCACAATTCCTTAGGCTAGTCATCTGACTACATGCAACACAAGTACACTTAAGACTACTCTAAAATTGGTGTTACACTGCCTTGTAATCTCCACCTCAACTAGGTAACTCGAATTTTCTACATGCACTACTTATTTTGGGCTGATTGATCAATTAACTAGATGATCACTGAATTTGGTTGAAGTCCCACTGCTTAACTGACCTTCCACTAGTTCCTCCAAAAGTTGGAACTAGTTTAACTGAAAACAACATGAGATAACTAACCTTGACTGTTACAAATTAGTTATCACACATGCAAAAATGAACTCTAACTCCTCAAAATCGAATTAGTGAGTAAAATAGGTGACACAATCCATGTCACACAAGTTAACATCATCCAAGTCGTCTGCTGATGTGGAAATTAATTTTTTCTCAATTTATTCAAGGAAAAATCTAATTGAGAACTTCTTGTTGCATTTTTCAACACTCCCTCTCAGAAAGAAAGGGATTATCAACCACCCCTATCATGCAATTGTGGAACTCGAACTTCCCTCTTGAAAAGGCCTTTGTCAAAATATCATCATCTTGTTCCTCTGTCGGAATATACTACACCAACATTACCTTCCTATGCACACAGTCTCGTATATGGTGATACCAGATATCTATGTGCTTGGATCGATTGTGAAAAACAATATTTTCAAAGAGCTTGATGCAACTATGATTATCACAGTAGACCGCAGTTGGATCCATCATCTAACCAAACAATCCATCAAGTTTCTTTCTCATCCATATCACCTCACATGCTACTTGTCTAGCAACCAAGTATTTTGTTTTTGCCGAATCGAGTACCACATATTTTTTCTTCCTATTGTACCAAGAAACTATTGTGGACCCAACGCTGAAAATTCCACCTAATGTACCCTTTCGTTCTCTTGGACTCCCCTCCCAATCTGCGTTTGTGAAGCCACATAGCTTCACTCCCTCTATCCATATGTACCATAGTCCGAACTGGGTATTTCCTTTGAGGTAACATAGAACATGCTTAGCTACCCTCCAAACTAGTTTGGTAGGCCTAACCATAGCTTCGATTAGTTGGTTGACTATGTAGCACACATCTACTCATGTGTTCACGAGATACACTAGTGAACCCACCAAGTTCAAGTAAATAGTAACATCTACTTCCTCACCTAAAGTGGCATCCTCTTTCCTCTAGTTGGTTGCTAGAGGTGTCTCCATGGGTTTGCAACTGTTCATGCACAACCTTTGAAGTATCTCATTGGCATACTTTCCCTAAGACAAAAACAGTTCCCCATCACCTTTCCATACTTCCAATCTGAGGAAGTAATGCATGCGACCCATGTCCTTCATTTGAAACTCTCTTGCAAGGTCCTCCTTGCAAGATCTGATCAGCTGCTCATCACCAGTTAAATTCAAATCATTAACATATAAGACAATAATCAACAATTCACCTTCTGCCAAGATATGATATATGTTTGCATCCGATTCAATTTTGGTGAAACCCAAACTAATGAGATAGTTATTGATCCTAGTATACCAAGCATGGGGTGCTTACTTGAGATTGTACAACACTCACTTGAGTCTGCACACATGAGACTCTCGATCAAAAGTATTGAATCCTTCTAGTTTCTCAATATGCACCTCCTCCTCAATAAATCCATTGAGGAATGTTCTTTTTACATCCATCTGGTGGATCTTCCACCCCATCCACCCCATCTATGCAACCAGAGCAAGAATTGATCTAGTCAATGAGTACCTTGCTACAGGAGCAAAGGTCTCTTCATAATTAATCCCCTCAACTTGATAATACCCCTCAACCACAAATCTGGCTTTGTACTTTTCTATGCTTTCATCTGCTACATGATTTACCTTGAAGATCCATCTCGAACCCACAACTAATTTATCTACTAGTCTTGGGACCACTTCCCAAACACTGTTCTTTACAATAGATTTGTATTCCTCCACTATTGGATCAACCCACATAGGTTTTTCTTATGCTTCCTCAAAAGAGGATGGATCGGTCATTAGAGCCATGTAACCAGTGTACTGATCTGGTGACCTTCTCTATCTGCGCTAATTTGAGGGAGCACCTACATTCTCCCTTGCATCCTACACAAGTCTCTCAGCTTCCCTGGTCCTTTTTATTCCTTCTTTGGATGGTTATGCTTGAGTGGCTTTTTCCACTCTCTTCTCCTCAACTTTTGTTGACTCTGAGTTTCCTCCTTTAGAGCTAAAACCTCCTCTTTTAGTGGGACTTGAAGCTTCCTCTCAAGAGAGCACCACATGGATTTATATTCATCAAATTTTACATCCCTTCACACAAATATCATACTGAGGGATCACAAGTGCACACGATAGTTGTGGGGATTTTCTATGTAACCCACAAATTCCCCCAATTCTATTGTCGGCTCTATCTTCTTCCTTGATTATTTAGATACATGGCAATAAACATAGGCTCCAAAATTATGAAAGTGTGACACATCCATATTTCTCCCTGAGAATGCCTCCTTTGGTATAGTCATGCCTAGAATCTGATGAGGACTCCAGTTCTACAAATAGAGTGTTGTGTTGCCTACCTTGGCCCACAAGTGTAGAGGTAGCTCTTAATCATGTAACATCACACTCACTACTCCCATAATGCTATGGTTCTTTCTCTTAGCCACCCCATTCTGCTATGGGTTGTGGGGTGTTATCAACTATCGTTGAATGCCTTCCTTTTCACATAAAATTTTAAATTCATTCGACACTTACTCACCTCCATTATCGCTCCTGAGAGCCTTCAAATTCTTGCAATTTTATTTCTCAACCAATGCCTTGAATTCTACGAACTTGGAAAATGTCTCATCCTTCTTTTGCATGAAGAAGATCCAACATTTCTGTGAGAATTCATCAATAAAAATGACAAAATATTTGTGTTTGGTAGTGGAGACTGTTGAGAAAAATCCACAAACATCAGAGTGGATCCTTTCTAGGACTGCATGTGCTTTGTTGTCCCGACCATGGAATGTGGATTTTGTGTACCTCCCTAAGGTGCATACTTTTCATACATCATGTTGCTCAAGTGATCCTTTGGGGAGGCCTATGGTTTTCTGCTTCATGATCTTTAAAGTGTCATGATGCAAATGGCAAAGTCTTCTATGCCAAAGTTCACCGACATCACGACTCTTCACCTTCTTCACCTTCTTCACATTTGTGCTCAATGCAACACAATCCTCCACATCTAGCTTGTATAGGTTCTTCACAAGAACCTCGATCTACTTCACAATTGTCATGGCTATGTGTCTCGGGAATGCCTTTCATTTGTTGAATATCACATGATAACCATGGTCTTCCAAAACTGCAATAGAGACGAGATGTTTCTTTAGGCCCGTAAAAACAATGACACCCTTGAGCCTGAGGGGGGATCTTAACTCCCTCTAAAAGGTGATTGTACCAATCCTAGTCATGATATATATTTTGTCATCTCCCATCTAGATGTGCATCTGCAAATATTTTTCTTCTAGGTCACTAAAAGATTCTTTATTCCCCGTCATGTGGAATGATGCACCTAAGTCCAACTGCCACACGCTACCCATCATTGTGCTGGTCATGCATGCAATGAGGGTAAATTCAAGCTCAAACTGTGAATCCAAAGCTTCACTTGTTGCTTCTCTTGAGATTTTCTTGTTTGTCTTCTTGTGTGGACACTTCGTGGCATAGTGCCCAAATTCATGATAATGGAAGCATTTAATTTTTGACAAATATTTCTTCTTTCCCCCTTGACTGGATTTTGGTTTGGATTGGGATTTATGCCCCTTTCCCTTCTTTTCATTTCCATCTAATGCAATTTTTCCTTCATCCCCACCCTTGGATGAAGTCTCATCTCTAGGATTCTGCCTTATTTCCTCTTGTACCAAATTATACCATAAACATTCTTAATTCAGTATTTTTTGCCCCCATTCATTGAATCATGATAGCTATGCCAACTCTTGGGAAGGCCTAGAACGGATAGGCCAACCAAGTCTTCCTCATGGACATTAACACTGACCCTACCAAGTTCATCACGACACTATGTAAACTTGCTTAGATATTGTAGAATTATGTCATTCTTATGTATCTTGATACTTCAAAGTTTATCCTTGAGCGCCAACTTCTTGTGGTCACTACGATTCTCAAAAAAAAAAACATTGTGCTTTCCACATTGTAAACATAGTGACTTTTCCTTGGAGATTCGAGACCATATGATCTTGTACTCCCTCTAATATTATTCTCCTCACCTTGCCTACATCTTTCTTCCACTGAGAAAGGTTTTGGGTATCAGATGCTTGTGGTTTTGCAACAACTGAATTGATGTATTCTAGAAATCCGTTGTCATCCAATACCACCTCCATGAGATCCTTCCATACAACAAAATTAGAGGTGTCTTCCAAGGCATACACTAGCCTTAATCAATTGAAGGCCATCTTGTGAGCTCTGAAGAAATCCTACTACACTGATCTTCAAATTCAAACCTCTGAGAAACAAATTTGAATTTCATTCTCTAATCTGAACTTGGCTCTGATACCATGTAGAAATTACGTTGTATATTTGCAACTATTCATGAAATTTTAATCAAAATCATAGGACACAAGCCTACTCTATTGCTTTGTGGACATTAATTCACAATTTAGAACAAAAATTTTAGACATGCAAGAAGAAATAACACACATGCAACAAGTATTTTTATCTAGGGAAATAAATCTACTAAAAATCCCAATTCTTGCTTGCATTAATCAAATGAATAAATAGGCATTACAATTGCCTTTCTCAACTGAGCACACCTTGAAAGTGCATCACCTATATCTCTGCTCATTGAAGGCATCTAACCCAAAATTAGTCAATCTTTTCCTTGGCTTGAGATATTATTTCCTTGCATTATTCCTTGAGGAATTATCCCCTATTATTTAGGAAATTCCTCTAATTCAATTTCACAATTCCTTAGGTTGATCATCTGACTACATGAAACACCTGTACACTCAATACTAGTCTATAACTGATGTTACACTACCTTGGAATCTGCACCTCAACTAGGTAACTCGAATTCTCTACATGCCCTAGCTATTTTGGGTTGATTGATCACTTAACTGGATTATCATTGAGTTTGACTGAAGTGTCGCTACTTAACTGACCTTCCACTAGTTCCTCCAAAAGTTGGAACTAGTTTAACTAAAAACAACATACAATAAATGCCCTTGATTGCTACAAATTAACAATCACACATGAAGAACTGAACTCTAACTTCTCTACCTCAAATTTACTGAGTAAACTGGGTGACACAAGCCATGTCACACAAGTTAACATCATCCAAGTTGTTTGCTGATGTGGAAAATCAAATTTTCTTAATTTAATAAATGCAAAATCAAATTAAGAATTTCTTGCTACATTTTTCAATGGAATCTTCCCTCGGTTGCATACCTCCCTCTCCCTAACACACAATTCTTTTTTAAGAGAAGCATTTACTATTTCAAAAAAATGCATTAATTACTAGAACGTCTTTTGAAATCACTAGTCCTCTCACTTTTCTCATAACTTTTTCTCAGTGCACTCTTAAGGGGAACAAGCTCCTTTGTTTTTTGTTTCAAAATAATATTTTATTATTCCATGTTACTTTTTGGAACACTAATAATTTTGTGGGGATGTACAATTGAGAGCCTTTGTTTCTTTTCTAGCCAACAAGTGCATTGGTCCATAATTCGTAAGGTTGTAAAGAATAATTTTGACAACAATTTATTGATAATGGGAGAGCACCACATGCCCTTAGAAGTTATTCAAATTCATAAGAGATGTATCTCCTCTCCCCCAGATGAAACCTTTACATTAATGAATAAATAGGAGGTTTCCACCCAATGCCTAGATCAAATCAATCTACTTGGAGAACTTGCTATGGAAGGGTGTAAAATAACCAAGGGAGACATCAAGCAAAGGGACCCATTTAAACCTAGTAAACTACACACTGCCTTGGAAAGAGTACAAAATTATGTTAGATGCACAAGGGAATGCATAGATAACTGGATTAGGTTAAACTTTGACTATTCAATGATATGATTTCCACACAAGCCATATAAGAGGGAATTCAATCTGGCTAAGAAAGAGGAGGTCGCATATTGGAAGACTATATGGGAGAAAGGAGGATATCTCCTTTTAGAAAAAGCAGGGAAGTAACATTTTAGTGTCAAAAACCTTCATGGGAGCGTCGTTCTCTTTGACTTTGACTGACCAATGGTTTCATAAGGGACATGCAATAATTTTTGTATGGGGGATATGATAGTTGTCCAGATTAGCATGTTTTTAACACCTGTCTATAACCTTTTTTATACCATCCTTCCACTCTCCATCATCTATTTATGTACTCTTTATCCCTTATCACCCCATTCTTGGTGCAAGTATGACTATTCTCTTTATTTTTCCACTTGTATGCTTTTTCTTATGTAATGTGTTGTGAAAATGTTATCTTTCATACTAATATTGGTAGACAGGATCAAAATGGAATTGTTGCAACTCCTTTGTGTGGTTGCAACTCCACATGCTATGAACGATAGAAGTGTTGCAACTCTCTTCCATACTATTGATGCAACTTTTCCATAATTTTCCCACTTTGACTCGACCACTAGAAGGAGTACAACAACTCATCCAGTACCACAACTACTGCTACAACTCCCAAATGCCCTGAATTTTGGTTGTTGTAACTCTCATTGCTACGACTCTAGTCACCACAAGTCCTATTTCTGCAACCTCTAATTTTTTCAACCCCAACACATGGAAATCACTCAATGGTCAACTAATCTAGCTATATAGCCAAAAAATTATTCTCACATTGGAAAGTAATGAAGGAAAGTAGAGGAACAATTAGGAAAGGGATTCCAACTGCGAACAATGCTCCTATCATTGTTATTTAATTTATAGTTCCTATAATTCTTTTAATTTTCCTTTGTTTGCAACTCCTCACTTTCCTTTACTAGAACATTGTTAATATTATTTCATTATAACTTTGATATTTTATATCTATAATCAAATTACTCACTAGTTTCTGTTACTCCAGTTGATATACTTTTACTCTATTTCTAGCGATAATAATCATGCTATGATTAATTTTCATTTCTAGTTTCCTTTTCCATAATACTTGCATTCTAGGCATGTTCCATTGCATCCTTGTTACAACTAATTAAGAATATCATTACATTGGAACAATTCACTCTTAGTTATTCATGTTTTTTCTTTTCTTCCATCATGATTTACATTTTATACAATTTACTTTCCTGCAAATGTGTTTTATTTTTGAAAATTGTGGTGTACTATATTAGTGATATGTGAAAGCATATAAGTCTTGAATTATGACACTGCTATAACTTCCTGATAGATAACATATTGCACTAGTATAAATAGTGCAAGCCAATTCACAATTTCTAAATGAACCTCGGATTAAGAATTAAAATGATAAGTTTGTCAATCTCTCATTAGGATCATTAAAATTAATTGAGAGGACCATAACTTTTATTGTGGTGGATTTGCAAAACTAAACTCCCATTTATTTTGATGCTTCAATTCTTCTCAATTTTGGAAGCATACTAATAAGCAGTAACCTGTGAGGAGATGTATAGGAAATCCATCTCTATTTGAATGTATTTATGTTAGCCACTATGGTACTTCAAAACCAAGTGTAACTTCAAGTCTATGACACCTAGATTTAAGTGTAAGGTATGAAAAATATTAGTGTACTTTAGCATCATCAAGTCTCTCTCATATTGCAGAGTTGTCCATTTCATGTACTAGTCATCATAGTTCCCTATAGGGTAGAATTCCTCCTTGAGGACATAAATGAAAGTGGCCCAAGTAGGTCTTACATTGAATATCATATACTTCTCTATGTACCTCCCTGTAACCTTCTTACCAATTTTTGACATGGCGAATGGATTTAGGAGTGTAAAGGTAATCTTCTCATTGTTAGATTTTATTCTTTATATAGTAATAGCCCTCTATGATATTTAACCATCTCTCCAAAGCATCTAAATTTGTTTAGCCTTTGAATAAGGGGACATCAAATTTAACTTGTACTTGGAAGGGTGTTGCAACTCCAAAATTTCCACTTGTTAAAGGTGCCTCAATTGTTGTTGGAAATCAATAAAGGATCTAGGAAAAGTTATCCATCATCTTATTAATTTGTGATGTGAGTTTCTGCCCAAGGAAAAATTTGATAGGATATCCTACTCCATGATATATCTTTTCTTTTGTCATGGGAGGCTACTTGGGTTTGCGAGAGTGATTTTTCCCAAGTGAAAATAGCTCAAGGCCCAGCTATATTTACCCTGACCTTGTCAAGGACATGCACTTAAGAAAGACAAGGATCAGCTAGATCTAATGCCACTATGTAGGTTGTAAAAGGAATGAAATGAAGGGAAGCAAATAAAATGGAACACAAATAGATAAATATAGAAGAGATCATAGTGATATAGTGAAAGCCCAACTTCTATTGATAAATAAAATAACATAATAACATAGAAAACAAACTTACGAAAATGGTGGTAACTATCTATGAAGGGAGGGAGATGGTGGCTACATACATTCACAAAAAATATTGCAAGAGGTCAAAAGAGTGACCATTTAACATAAATAAAGAAACCTTGAGGTATAAAACCTACCCTAGAAGATGAAGCACCAAAAGATTTGTAAGCCCTGAGGTGGTTTATTAGTATATCAACTTCTTGAGTCCATAAGTTTTGCATACAATGTTTTCTTCGGGCACATAATAACCCATTGGAAAGAACTATTTGAGGATCAAAACTTTTGGTTGGGGCCAAGGTATGTAATGAAAACCTTTTCTCCCTTGAATTTCCGAAAAACATCACTTATGGCCTCAAAATGGCTCCAAAAGTTTGAGACTTGAAAAACCTACAGAAAAAATACCAAGAAAATAGAGAATCATGGAGTCATTAGAAGAGGCGGGTGACCAACAATATTCACCTGGATCAAGAATCACTACAATAGCTATGAATACCAACACATATGTGGGTCAACATCAATCTAGATTTTCTAGTGTGACTCCCTGAGGTGGGAGACAAATATATGATCATGATGGTAATTGATCATTTATCCAAATATGCTCATTTTCATGCCCTACCACATCAATTTACTGCACCCCCACCCACCCTGAATTTGTCCATGTCTTTCTTGATTAGATTTTTTAAGTTACATGGCATTCCCTCTACCATTGTCTCAAATCAAGAACCTATCTTCACTAGGAAGTTTTTGTCAAGAACTATTTAAACTATAGGGTACCTAGCTAAAATTCAACACCGTATGTCATCCCAAAATAGATAGTCAAAGTAAAGTGGTCCACACATGCCTAGAAACCTATTTTAGATGCTTTTCTTCTCGAAACCATCACCAATGAGAATAATGGCTTCCCCTTGTAAAATGGTGGTGCAATACCTCTTACCATGGAGCCACCAAAATGACGTCATATGAAGTAGTTTATGGACCAAATCCATTGTTAGTCATGTCATATTTCCAATTGACCAACCACTTTGAAGGTTCAAGTAGTTGGTCACACACTTCACACTAGAGAACCCATTCTCCGCATATTAAAGGACACATTGTTTATGGATCAAAATATAATGAAGAAACAAGTGGAATAACATCACTCATAACATTCTTTTGCAATAGGGGGTCATGCGTTTCTTCAAATTCAACCCTATAGACAAACATCTCTAAAAGAAAAAACACCTCAGAAATTAATACTCAAGTTCTATGGACCCTATGAGATCATCTAATGCATTGGACAAGAGGCTTGCAAATTGGTGCTTCCAACCCATTAGAAGGCTCACCAAGTATTTCATTTGTCTTTCCTAGAAAAGGTTGTGGGATTAAAGTGCAAGATGCAAACTAGCATATCAAAACTTGATGATGAAGGCTACATTTAGCTTCAGCCTAGGAATATTGGATACCACAGGGAATTAATTATAGTAGTGCACATTTGGAGAAGTATTTATCTAGTGGAAATACATTCCACCTAAAGATGCCACATGGGAACCAACTATGATCCTTTAACAATTTTTTGATCTTCATCCTTGAAGAAAATGTTTCTTTTGAAGGGGAATGGCATGTTAGTGTCATACTCTAAGCTCCTTATTTTAGGCTACTTAAGAGCTATTTAATTATACTATGTGGTCATTCTCTTTAAATTAAGGCATGCTAATAGTGGATATACATTCAATGTAAAAGGTTTGATTTTATAAGACCCACTTGGTAGTTGGTAACCATTAATAATGATACCAAAATTAGTTAGGGTTTTTTTTATAAAAAAACTATTTAAAGTGAGGGGAAAATATAAAATGCTTATCTTATACCATGCATTTGAATCTCTACTCAGCAAAAGACTACCCCACCTAAAAAGCAAATAAGCATTGCATTATTCTCCACATTATCATTATACAAAGGTCTCTTTAAATTTTTTTATCTTATTTATCTTATTGACTTTTATTTCTAATTAATTTACAATTATATCCTATATATCTAATTGTACTTTAGTTAAAAAAAACACACATTGGGAAAAACCCAAAAACTAATATATATATATATATATGAAATAAACTATATTGAGGTCAAGAATGACGCTAATATTTTTAAAAGATTGCAATAAATCCAAAACATATGGAGTAAAACATTATAATAATAATAATAAGAAAAGAAAAATATTCTTTAAAAGATGCAATACCATAATATTTGAACTCGATTCTATCAAATTTACAAAGTAACCTTACCTTAATTTATGTAGTTACAATATCTATGTTTAATATTTAAATAAGAATAAACTCACAACAAAATTTGTAGTTATATAGCTCCAAATCACAAAAATAAATTACATTCCAATTTAATTATACATGAGATTTTTAATGACGCGAGACTGCATTGGGATACAATTCTTTTAAATAATAAATAATAAATAATGGTATGGAAAATATAAAAAAGAAACGATATTGGCACATTATTTAGATTATTTTATTTTTAATTTAAACATAATTAATTAAAATATTATTTTTTATTATGATAACATGTGTATTAAAATTATAAAAATAATTATTATTATTATTTTTCAAATTTATTTTTTATTTAATATTTAAATTAAAAATTTATATAATTTTATTTATTTTTCTATATAATTTTTTTGAAACATGAATTTGTTCTTATATTTTAAGTTTTATGTAGTATTTAAATATAGGTGAAATTTTTATTTAATTATAAAAGATAAGATTTCAATGTCAATATTTATAGTGATTGAGATTATAGAAATATAATCACTTATACTATTACAAATATTATATATATATTCAGTTTAAAAAGTATTCATATTGAATTATAGAAGTTAAGACTTCGAGATCATCTTTATATAAATACGGACATTAAATATGCTATTTTTGAACAACACCTCTAAAACCTCAACATTAACATTCATATTAATATTCACTTTAAGTAACATCTTTATTTAAATTAAAACTTCAACATCAACCTCCCTACATGTAAGTTAAAACCTCAACATCAACCTCCTCTACCCATATAAACATTAAATATCCATACTTAAATTAAGACCTCTAACCTCAACATCCATAATGATTGAGAGTGAAGAAAAAATATCACCAACAACATTACAAATATCAGATAAAACCACTTTGAAAAGGAAAGAAAAGTATTTGATAAACTCGCTATGAAAAGGAGAGATAAACATCAGATATGCCACTTAAGTTAGGGCCTCTAACATCAACATCCATAGAGTTTGAGAGTGACACAAAAGAATCACCTACACAAATACAAGTATTAAGTAAACCCACTTTCAATAGGGGGCATGGGTTGCATGTGGTAGTGGTCCATGGATATGCCTCATTATTGCTGCCACTGACAAATCATTACAATGCAACTACCACCGACAAATCGTTACAATGCAACTAACAAAGCACATGGGAATGTAAATATCTTTGAAGATATAGTTAAATATGAAACGGTCTAGTTGTTATGTGCAATCAAATTAAGGATCTAATTAGACCTTTAGCATTAATAGTCACTCACAATCCTCAGACGGTTTAGAGAGAAAATATAAAGGGTCAAGTTGTAGAGCAGCACACGAGGAAGACGAATAATTACACCCTTGCGTCTATATAGTCACACTGCAACGTCTTTCATTAATTATGTAATAGAGTGGTCTTGTATTGATTTTTATGTGTGCTTTCTAAAGATGAGATAAAGCAGAAAGTGCCATTTTTATTCGAGGCATTTTACAAGTATATTGTTTTGATTTTTTTAATAGATAGTTTCTGTTTTAAAAGATTAGTTAGCCCCCTTTCGTTTGTGTGGATGCGTTTTTCTTTCTTGGTTGTATTTTTATATCAGTGTTCTCTATCTTTAATAGAGTGATCTTGTATTGTTTTCATGTGTTTTTTTAAACCACATGAAATAGAAAGGACCATTTTTCTTTAGGGTACTTTAAAAATATCTTCTTGTAAATTATTTTTGTTTTTTTTAATAGATAGTTTATGTTTTAAAAGTTTAGTTATCACCCTCATTTTTAGATTGTGGTTTTTGACATTTTTTTTATTTTAGTTTCGTTTATTTTGTATAATTAGCGGTTTATTTATTTTCTTTTCATTTTGTTTTAAGTTTTTATGGCTTTATTAGGGTTTGTTATTATGTTTATTATTTAACATTATATTGGCATTTGTATAGTGTATTCAAAGAGATTTGTAAATTTGTTCATTTGTAAGGTTCTTTTCATAGTAATAAGGTTTTCGATAAAAAAAGTTGGCAATAACCACATAGGAGATGTTTTATCAACCTGTTTCGAACCATCAAGTGTGGTTCACTGTCAAGACAAGATGGAGAATTAGATCTTAACATATGATTAATAGAGAGAATATTGTAGAGAGCAATTAATTTTCATTGGTTAAAATATAACAACTAGTTTTGAAAAAATATTATTTATTAATAAAATATTTCAAATGTTAAATCTAACTCTCTATTTTTTGTCATTCAAAAGAGCTTTCTTTAGATTTTCAAAAAGGCGCATCTTACAGAGTTCGACTCAACAATCAATGTTAAATCTAACTGTTCAAGTAAAACAATTTTTATTTTATTTTAATTATTTATTTATTTATTTAACAATATAATATCAAATTAAGTCAACAACTAAAAATATTAAATCAACAAATAAAAATAATAAAACCAAACATATTATTATCACTAGGTAAAACAATAAATAAATAACTAAAACTAATTAATTAAATAGCAACAAAAGTAAATTAAAAATGAAAAATTAAAATGATTTTATAAAATAAGACAAATAGATAGTAATTCATTTATATATCTATATCTATATATCTATATATATATATATATATATAGAGAGAGAGAGAGAGAGAGAGAGAATTATTAAGAAGAGAGGGTCGAGACCCAACAACTGCTAATTTTCCATCTATCGTCTCTGTTTAGATTACTATGTCTCCATTCGATTTCTATGGCTTCCCTAACCTTGCAGTGATGGAAATGACTAATCCTAGCAATGACCTGGGCCTCTTCAATGGATTACAGAAGCTTGAATTCGGAAATAAGGTTCTTTTCACAATCACCAATATGACTTCTTAGGAAGTTTGAACCTTTGTAGAAATTCTTAAGTTATTTGAATGCTTAAATTTCCTAGAAACACTTTATATATTCTTTTTTATGAACAAAGGTGACCACAACCTTCCTTAAAAAACTAGCGGTTGCATCCTATAGTGGCATGTACACTACTTCACCATTGATCCAGATTGATGAAGGAACAAAATGAAATATAGATATGAACATAACACATAGATACAATGAAATAAAAAAATCAATTCATTAATAACAAACTAATGAAAATTGTTACATACAGAATGAAAATAAACTTGTTCATACGATGGTAGCTTATCTCTTAGAAGAGATGTGGTGGATACATCCCTTTTGAATTGTGTTACAATGAGGCTCGAGAGCCATTTTATCATTAAGAAACAATGGGAAACCTTCAATATCCGAAAACATAACCCTAGGAGATGAAGTGCCAAAATCTTATGGGCCTTGTTGGGGTTAGTTGGAACGTCAACTTCCCGGGGTCGTAACTTTGGCATACGATCTCTGTTTGGCTATCATAATACCTTATTTTGAAGATCTCCAAGAAAGGGCCAAAAAAGTACTAGCGAATTGGCCTTGCTCTTTTCTAGTCTCTCTGGTTTCCCAAAAAAACATCGTTTAGGCCCTCAAAACAACTCTAGAAGTTTAGGACCCGAAAATTACCAAAAATAGTAAGTTGTGCTACAATTAAGGAAACTGAAAGAAATAACAGTGGGGGTCTAGGTGGAATAGGCGGGGGGCCACCGATATCCGCTTGGATCAACCACCTAGAATTTAGCTTTTTGAGGAAATATTTTTTTAGGGCTTTCACCTAGTAAGAAAAGAAAAAATTATTTGTGAAAGGAATGTGTTGAATCAATTGAATTTGATCCAAACTTTAGCTAATGCTTGAAGAAGAATTTAATTTCATTAGACATTTGCATAATAATATTCTTAGCTAAGATATAATATATTATTGTATATATATTTCTATTAAATAAAACTTGTATAAAAAAGCTTAGAAGATATGTAAAGTCATGTTGAGTTGAAGAGGTATTACTTTCAACTATCACATTATTTATATTCTAGAAAGTTTTAATTTGAAAAATGTTTTCTTTTTTTTTCCACCATAAATGTTACTTTTTGTTATTCATGGAATAAAAAAAAAGTATAATGTACATTTTTGTATGCTTCTTTTCATATTTTTACACATAAAAATATGAATTTGTACTGCCTTTAAATGGATGTGATAATGCACAAAAGTGTGCATACTTGGTAAGTCTATCAACTACCACCATGATGACACTCTTTCCCTTAGACTTGGGTAAACCTGTGACAAAATCCATTGAAGCCTCCTCCCGACATTGGCTTGGAATGGATAAAGGTTGTAATAGACCCGGGGTCTTAATTGTTTCAACTTTATTTTGTTGGCAAACCAAACATTCTGCCACAAACTTTTGAATATCTGATTTAAGGCCATCCCAAAAAAATTCCTTCTTAACCCCGTGGTAAGTTTCTAAAAATCCTAAGTGCCCTCCTAAGGGAGAAGTGTGCAATTCCATAATAATCTTTTGTTTGAGTTGGGAATTCTTACAGAGGTATAAGCGATCTTTGTACCATAACGAATCATTTTTCCAGCTTCATGTATCAGATGTACTGGAATCTTGTTGTAACTTTCAGATAAGTGCCCACACTTCTTCATCATTCTTCCATTCCTTCCTTGCTTCGTTTATCCAATCTTGTTGGATAATAGAAATGGCGCACAACAATGCTTCCACATCCTCATCCTTTCTTGAGAGTGCATCTACCACCACATTTTGCTTCCCTTTTTTGTAGATGATTTCAAAGTCATAACCCAACATCTTTGTGACCCACTTTTATTGCTCTTCAGAGGATAATCTTTGTTCTAAAAAGTATTTAAGGCTATCATGATCCATTTTTACCTTGAAGTGTCTTCCCATTAGGTAGGGTCACCATTTCTTAAGTACATGTAGTATTGCCAACATTTCCTTCTCATAAATAGCTTTTTGTAAAAACTTTCCCTTGATTGGACGACTTTCAAAAGCAATGGGTCTTTCATCTTGCATTAAAACAGCACCAATTCCATTTCCCAAAGCATCACATTCCACAATAAAGGTTTTTGTGAAGTCTGGTGTAGCTAAGACCGGTGCTTGGCACATTGCATCTTTAAGATGTTCTAAGGCCTTTGTTGCTTTTGGAGTCCATGAAAATGCATCTTTCTTCAATAATGTTGTTAGAGGTGCTGCAATTCTCCCATAAGTCTTAACAAACTTGCAATAATACCCTGTCAACCCGAGAAATCCTCGCAGATGCTTTATGGATGTGGGGATTTTCCATTCCTTAATGGCTTTAATTTTTCTAGGGTCTACCTTAACTCCTTCATGAGATACAATATGACCCAGATATTCCACCTCTTGTACTCCAAAGAAACATTTGGATCTTTTTGCATATAATTGTTTCTCCTCCAATAGTTGTAGCACCCTATCAACATGTTCAACATGATCCTTCCAAGACTTGCTGTAGATTAGTATATCATCAAAAAATACTAATACAAATTTTCTAAGGAAGGGTTTGAAAATGGGATTCATCAAACCTTGAAATGTAGAAGGTGCATTGGTAAGGCCAAAAGGCATGATCAAAAATTCATAATGACCCTCATGAGTTCTAAATGTTGTTTTTGGAATGTCTTCAGTCTTCATTCTAATTTGATGATATCCTGAACGAAGATCCAACTTGGTGAAGTAAATTGGTCCATGCAATTCATCCAGTAGTTCATCAATGACAGGAATGGGAAACTTATCTTTAATAGTGAGCTTGTTGAGCACCCTATAATTCGGACACATGTGCCATGATCCATCCTTCTTGTGCACCAATACTACTGGAGCCGAAAAAGAACTTTGACTAGGTTGAATTATACCAACCTCTAGCATTTCTGTAACCATACATTCAATTTCACTCTTTTGGGCATAGGGATATATGTACGGCCTGATGTTTGGAGGAAAACTTCTTAGAATCAGATGAATAGCATGATCATGATCACGAATAGGTGGGAGACCTTTGGGAGTCTCAAATACCTTGGAATGATTGTCCAAGACTTTTTGGAGATCTGGAGAAATAGATGATTTTGATGTGGAAACATATAGCGAACATAATTGTGCAATTACACCTCTTTGTTCCTTTTTTAGAAGCTTTGTCATACCGTTAGAGCTGATTATCTTTCCCAGTTTCCCTACAATACCCCTTAATTCAAATTCCTTTCCTTCCGCAGAAAATTTCATGAAGAGTTCTTGAAAATTAAAAGCTATTGTACCCAAGGATTGTAGCCATTGGACTCCTAGTACAACATCAACACCTCCCAATGGAATGGAAAGCATTGGGCTAGTCAATACATATTCTCCCATGGATAGCTTGATATTATGGCACTTTCTAGAGAAATGTATTGTTCCTCCATTTGCAACCATCACTTGACACTCTGCTGCTAGATATAGGAAGCAATTCAATTCTTTTGCTACCTTACAATGAATAAAATTGTGGGTACTTCCTGAATCAATCAACACTATTACCTTTTTCTTCTTGATTTGTCCTTCTATCTTGATGGTTTGAGGAGTGGTAATTCCAGCCAATGCATTACAAGATATGGTCGGATTCATTTCTTCTTTATCTAGGCTTTGTTCCTGGAGTATATCCTCTTCTTTTGACCTTTCTTGCTCCTTTTCTTCTTCCTCTTCACAATCTATGTAGAATAATTTCTTCTTAGCACACTTATGACCTTTAGTGTATTTTCTATCACAACTGTAACAAAGCCCTTTTGCTCTTTTTTCTTCCAATTGTTGTGGTGTCAACCTTATAGGTTGTGGAAGACTAGGGGTAGAAACACTTCCATCTTTATAGTTGTGAGTGGTATGCTTCCTGGTTGCCATAATTTTGCTTTCCATTTTTATTGCTAACCTGAATGCCTTCTCTAATGAATCAGGTTCCCAAAGGTGAACATCATGTTGGATATTATCCTTTAAAGTCCCTATGAACACATCAATCCTATGCTCCTCTAGAATATTTTTTACCCTTATGTTCAATTTTTGGAACTCCTCAATGTGCTCCATTATTGAACCCTTTTGTTTGAGACTTATCAATTGGCTAAAAAAGGTGTTGCTTTTTGTATCCTCATAATTTGCCATCAATTCTTCCGTAAAAGTTGCACAAGTGATAATTTTTTTACGAGAGCAAAGCCATTGATATCATACAAACTGATTTGGTTCCAAATATAAAGTTGCAATACGTACCTTTTGTGTGTTTTGCACATTATTGAGACCGACAAATCGTTACAACGCAACTAACAAAGCACATGGGAATGTAAACATCTTTGAATGCGCAACTAAAAGGATCTAGTTAAATATGAAACGGTCTAGTTGTTATATGCAACCAAAGGATCTAACTTGACCTTTAGCATTAATAGTTACTCACAATCCTCAGACGGTTTAGAGAGAAAATATAAAGGGTCAAGTTGTAGAGAAGCACACGAGGGAGACGAATAATTACACCCTTGCTCACACTGCAACGTCTTTCATTAATTATGTCACTCACTAATATAATAGAGTGGTCTTGTATTGATTTTTATGTGTGCTTTCTAAAGATGAGATAAAGCAGAAAGTGCCATTTTTACAAGTATATTGTTTTGATTTTTTTAATAGATAGTTTCTGTTTTAAAAGATTAGTTAGCCCTCCTTCGTTTGTGTGCATGCGTTTTTCTTTCTTGGTTGTATTTTTATATCAGTGTTCTCTATCTTTAATTGGGTGATCTTGTATTGTTTTCATGTGTTTTTTTAAACCACATGAAATAGAAAGTACCATTTTTCTTTCGGGTATTTTAAAAATATCTTCTTGTAAATTATTTTTGATTTTTTTAATAGATAGTTTATGTTTTAAAAGTTTAGTTATCACCCGCTTTTTTAGATTGTGGTTTTTTGAGATTTTTTTATTTTAGTTTTGTTTATTTTGTATCATTAGCGGTTTATTTATTTATTTTTTCTTTCTGTTTTAAGTTTTTATGGTTTTATTAGGGTTTGGTATTAGGTTTATTATTAATATTATATTGGTACTTTTATAGTGTATTTAAAGGGTTTTTGTAAATTTGTCCATTCACAAAGTTTTTTCACAGTAATAAGGTTTTTGATAATTTTTTTGGCAATAATCACATAGGAGATGTTTTATCGACATGTTTCGAAACATAAGTGTGGTTCATCATTAGGACAAGATGGAGAATCAGATCTTATCATATGATTAAATAGAAAGAGCGTTATAGAGAACAATTAATTTTCAATGGTTAAAATATAAGAACTAGTTTTGAAAAAATATGATTTATTAATAAAATATTTTGAATATTAAAGCTAAGTCTCTCTCTTTTTGTTGTTCAAAAGAGCTTTCATTAGCTTTTCAAAAAGGCACAACTTAGAGTTCAACTCAACAGTAAATCTTAAATCTAACTGTCCGAGTAAAACAAATTTTATTTTATTTTAATTAATTATTTATTTATTTAACAATATAATATCAAATTAAGTCAACAACTAAAAATATTAATTCAACAAATAAAAATAATAAAGCCAAACATATTATTATCACCAAGTAAAACAATAAATAAATAACTAAAAATTAATTAGTTAATTAAATAACAACAAAAGTAAATTAAAAATTAAAAATTAAATTGAACTTATAAAATAAGACAAATAGAGAGAAATTAGTAAATTATTAAGAAGACAGGGTCGAGACCCAACAACTGCTAATTTTCCAGCTATCGTCTCTGTATAGATTACTATGTCTCCATTCAATTTCTATGGCTTCCCTAAACTTGCGGTGATGGAAATGACTAATCCTAGCAATGACCTGGGCCTCTTCAATGGATTACAGAAGCTTGAATTCGGAAATAAGGTTCTTTTCGCAATCACCAATATGACTTCTTAGGAAGTTTGAACCTTTGTAGAAATTCTTAAGTTATTTGAATGCTTAAATTTCCTAGAAACAATTTATATATTCTTTTTTATGAACAAAGGTGACCACAACCTTCCTTAAGAAACTAGTGGCTGCATCTTATAGTGGCATATACACTACTTCACCACTGATCCAGATTGATGAAGGAAAAAAATGAAATATAAATATGAACATAAACGCATAGATACAATGAAAGCAAAACTTCAATTCATTAATAAAAAATTAATGAAAATGGTTACATGTAGAATGAAAATAAACTTGCTCATACGATGGTAGCTTATCTCTAAGAAGAGATGTGGCGGTTACATCCCTTCTGAATTGTGTTACAATGAGGCTCGAGAGTCATTTTATCATTAAGAAACAATGGGAAACCTTAAATATCCAAAAACATAACCATAGGAGATGAAGTGCCAAAATCTTGTGGGCCTCGTTGGGGTTAATTGGAATGTCAACTTCCTGGGCTCATAACTTTGGCATACAATCTCTGTTTGGCTATCATAATACCTTATTTCGAAGATCTCCAAGAGGGGGCCGAAAAAGTACTAGCGAATAGGCCTTGCACTTAACTTTTCTAAACTCTCTGGTTTCCCAAAAAACATCATTTAGGCCCTCAAAACAACTCTAGAAGTTTAGGACCCGAAAATTGCCAAAAATAGTAAGTTGTGCTACAATTAAGGAAACTGAAAGAAATAACAGTGGGGGTCCAGGTGGAATAGGCAGGTGACCACCGATATCCACCTAAATCAGCCACCTATAATTTAACTTTTTGAGGAAATGTGTTTTTAGTGCTTTCACCTAGTAAGAAAAGAAAAATTTATTTGTGAAAGGAATGTGTTGAATCAATTGCATTTGATCCAAACTTTGGCTAATGCTTGAAGAAGAATTTAATTGCATTAGAGACATTTGCATAATAATGTTCTTAGCTAAGCTATAATATATTATTGTATATATATTTCTATTAAATAAAACTTGTATAAAAAAACTTAGAAGATATGTAAAGTCATGTTGAGTTGAAGAACTCTTACTTTCAACTATCACATTATTTATATTCTTGAAATTTTTAATTTGAAAAAGGTTTTTTTTTTTGTTGTTTTTTGTTTTTTTTTTTTTTTTGTTTTTCCACCGTAAATGTTACTTTTTGTTATTCATGGAATAAAAAAAAAGTACATTGTACACTATTGTATGCTTCTTTTCATATTTTTACACATAAAAACAACAATGGATTTGCATAGAAAACTATACCTCCAAGATTGTTTGGCAACAAAAAAACTATAGATTTCACCTTGACCTAGAAATAATGTGTATGTACAACCTATGTAAATTATATATTGTGGAAGGACACGTGAACATTAGATCAAAAAGAAATTGATGATTTTGGAATGCAGAGCAATTTGTTACCTCAATTTAAGGACTCATAGTCCCCTCTAAAGAACATTTATTGCCATAGAGAGAAGAAAATGAGCATTAAATTACTACAAAGTTTGATTCATTATGGGCCATAATTTTTACTATTGGAGATTTAGTTGAGTAGATTAAACTATGTATTGGGACATTGTATTAGTAATATTGCATTGGGACATTTTTATTACCATGAAAATGAATGTAAGAATTTGTGTTTGTATTTCCTTGAGTATTATTAAATGATTCTTATGCATATGTTTATGAAGTGAGATTAAGTGTGTTTGTAATGCATTCTAGTAAGCTATGTGCTTTAAATTAGGTTAAGGTCATGACAGGGTGTTAAATATGGTATTAGAGTAAGGTTTCATACACTAGGCCATCTAGACCTTTAAGTTTAGAAGGATAGAGATATGGTTCTTAGTTTGTTAGTGCATCTAGACTAGTGAAAGGGTGCAAAGACGTGTCTAAGGGGAATGTGATGAGAACTTAGAGAAATTATATTAGAGGTGAGAGGACAAAATATAGACCACTAATGTAATAAGGTGGTATTAGATTGAAAAAAACTTAGTAGAGTAATGGATATACCTTTACATGGTGTGGAAGTTACTGGAAACCTCCTAAAAGGGGTGTTGGGTATGGAGAGCCACAATTTTATAAGGAGTTCCCACATATAGAGATAGGAGATAGTTAGGAGCATAGCCATACAACTATTCATGATTTGGGAATATCCCATAAGATTCATGCAATGGGGAAGTTCTATGAAGTTAAGAATCAACAGATAATTCCAAAGATGATAGGTAACATTAATGGTATATTTTTTAACTACTCATAGATCTAATATCAATAGAAAGTTTTATTTAATATAATGTACTATATATATGTGAGATGATTGAAAATAGTAGGAATGTTTCAACCTAGTCTAAATTGAATTTGGTATTAAACAAGGTGTAGGGAAGTTATTTAGGAACTCTAGGGTTGATCTTGGTTTATGTGTAACCCATTTATCATTGTATACTACCACCATGGGATCTTGTGATATGATTATATATATGGATTAGCTATAATCCCATGAGGTTGTTTTAGACTATAAGGGTAGATTCTTTATTTTTTAGATGACTTCGGACACAAAATAATATTAGTGGGGACCAATAGAAGAGTGTCTTTAAATTCCATTTTATGATTGCAACTAAACAAAAGTATTAGGAAGGTTCTAATTTGGACATTGTTGTATCTATGTAAAATAGTGATGATAAAGTGAGTCTGCTTTAACATTTTGTATTATTAAAAATTGCTAATGTGTTTATAGAAGAGTTACCAAAATTACCACCTAAGCAGCAGTTGGCGTTCATGATTTAACTCAAACGAGGAACTAAGCCTATTTTGAGGGATCCTTATTGCATGACAACCTTATAATTATGAGAATTACAGTTTTAAGTCCAATAATTGTTAATCTTTGGTTTTATCAATGTTAACATGTCATTATGGGGAGCACTAGTGATATTTGTAAAGAAGAAGATGGATCATGGAGGATTCATAATAGTTATTGTCAACATTTCAAGAAATCAACCATAAGTAACCAATATCCACTACTCATAATTGGTGATCCATTCAATAAAATTAATCGTGAAACTATATTTTAAAAGATCAAATTGAGACTGGAATATTGTCAATTGAGAATTAGAGAAGAGGATATCAACAATATGAAATTTAAGAAGCTTTTTGATCATTTTGAGCTTGTAGTAGTTCCATTTAGGATGAAAAATAGGGTAGCTATGTTTATGAGTTTGATGAATGGGGTTTTCAACAATACTTTGATGAGTTTAAACAAGTGTATTTTGATGATATTTTAATATATTTTAGAACACCAAATGAAAATGAAGACAATTTAAGGCTAGTATTACAATGTCTTTTTGTTAAAGATTCAATATTTGGGTCATATAATTAGGAGAAGGGGTTATTGTAGATCCAACAAAGATAAAGGATAGTATGGATTGACTAGCACTTACAAACATACATGAGGTATGTGCCTTTATGGATTTGCTCATGTATTATAGGATACTTGTGGAAGGATTTTAAAAAATTGTGAAGTCTATGATGGAATTACCAAAATAAATAAATGTGTATGGATGAAGTAATGTGAACAGCGATTCTACAAAATTACATAGTTGTAGATGAAAATTCCCATACTAAGGGTACCAAATATGGATCATGATTTTTTTTGGGTTGTTCCAATGCTTTGAAAGGATGAACACATAGAGTATTAATGCAATAAAGTAGTGTCATTTCATTAGAACATACTACAATAACGCATGCATTGAGGCTTTCAAGACATTATTTGCTAGGAAGAAACTTTGAAGAAAAGGTAGACCACCAAGGACTTCAAAATATTTTTATATAAAGTAAGTTGAATTCTAGATAGAGAATATGGACATAATTATTAAGTGGGTATAAGGTATGATTTTATCGTATCGTGCACTAAAGGATCATTAAATTAGGTAGTGGGTGTCAAAAGTAGAAAAGCTCAAATGTAGTAAATATTACCTTTAAAAACAAATCTTACACAAAAAAATATTGAAATTAAAAGAATGTGACAAATGGTATGCAAAAGTAAAAAGAAAAACAAAAATTAGGTAATGGAAATTCCCAAGTATGAGGGATATACCTTGGATAAACATGGACGATTAACATTTCATAGAAAGATTTACATACTTCGAAAGGAAGAAACCCATAAGCTGACATTTAGGGAAGCACATAAAATAATTTATATGGCTCAAACTAAAGTGAAAAAGATGCATGTGGATTTGAATCCAGTATTTATTTCCAATGCAATTAAGAAATATATAGTAGACTACATGTCTAAATGCCTAATGTGTTAAGCATTGAAGGTTGAGCATCAATGACCAATAGGATTATTACAACGACATGTTATACCCGAATTGAAATGGGAAGTGATTTTGATAGGCTTCATAATGGGATTTCCTTTGGTGTCAAGAAGACATGATTAAGTCTTGGTAATAATGGATTCTTTGACCAGGAGTTTGCATTTTATTCTAGTGAGCAATACTTATCAAGAACCCAAAATAGAAAGAGTCTTTGTAAATTAATATTAAGAGTGCATGGATTCTAAAGAAGATAATTTTTGGATAGAGAATTAAATTTTATGAGAAGGTTTTAGACTAGTCTCCAAAAGGACTTGGGAATGAATCCTAACTTTAGCATGACATATAATCCCAAAACAGATGGAAAAATATAGATATTGGATTAAGAACTAGAGGATAAGTTGGATATATATGCAATGGACCATCAAAGTTATTAGGGGAAGAGTATTTACCTCTTCTGGAATTTGCATATCAAAGTTTGATAAAGATGGTACCTTTTTAGCTTTTATATGGTATAGCCTATAGAACTCCTCTTACTTGGGGTGGACTTGAAGATAGAATTCTAATTGAAATTTAAGAAATTCAATAAACTAATGGAATATTAGTATAGATACAAAAATATTATGGATGCATAGAGACATTAATGGAATATTAATATAGATACAAAATATTATGGATGCATAGAATTTATAGAATGTATAAAAAGGTGGAAAAGATGTTTTTTCTGAGATATACCACAAAGCAACTTGATTATATTTGGAAATGGAACCAATTTATTAGCATAGTATATGGGACTATCTAAACATTGAAAAATCAAGATATGTTTCTTCTTGTCTTGCATATCAATCATGTCTAGATCATTCACATGATGTTTTCATGTTTCAATTTTGCACCATTATAAAAAATATCATTCTCATGCAATTGATTTGAATAACTTGTAGATATTGGGTGAGGGGGGCTCAAAGGATAAGGTTTTTCCCCAAAAAACCAAAATATCATAAAAAGAATGTAAGAGAAGTAACTCCATGCCTTGAGAAAGAGAGAATACAAATGTAAAGCCTCTTTGTGGGGTAACCTCATTTTATAATATAACAAATGTAAAACATGAAATTTTTATAAAACTAAGTCTCATTATTGTATATATATGAGACGAAGGATACACTTACAATTAAATGGTTTTCCAAACAATACTAATATAATGAAATATAATAACTCAATATATATGGATTTACATGGGGATTTAAACTTAACATGAGACATTATCCAAGGATGGACATACCCCTCACATTTAATTAAGTGTTGTCCTCAATACATGATTAGTTGTAGATGTTTCTACATCAATAAATATTATTCCCATACCATCTCTTCAATTAGTATGTTATTCCACTTGGTAAGGTAGTCAATAATTACTTGATTTTGCAACTACTTAATCCTTCTTTCAAGGATTGTTTCTAGTTCTAGTATGATTTTACCTTCTTCATTAATATCTTCTAAAATAGTTTGAACTAGGATTTTATCAGTAATTACCTTATTTAACCAAGAAAAATGAGATAATTGATGTACACATTAAGGTGGAGGAAACTCCAATTTGTAATAAATACTTCCAATTCTTTGCAACACCTTATATGGGCTATAGTACATATGTGCTATTTCATTTTATTTATTTTTTTGGTTAAGGGACATCTATTTATATGTTCTCACCTTAGAAAGTCCTAATATTCACTTCAAATTCCCTTTCACTAATATGTTGATATGATTGTTGTTTCATTCTATTTGATCCTATAACCAAGTTTTCCTTCAATAGTTTGAGAACCTCTTATTGGTATTGTATTTGGTCCTCATGTAAATAGTATGCATATGTGGACCTAGGATGGTGAGTCTAGGACTTCATTTGAGGGTCATAACACATATGTGTATGTGTATATGTGTAATGGGGTTGCTGTGCATGTATTCACATGTTTTATATTTTGAGGTTAGAAGGCCTAACAATGTAATTATGTTACACATTGGCAATGTAATTAATAAAATAAATGGTTTCAAATAGAAAAGACATAAAGGAGTATGGGGGGTTGAGACTGCATGGGGGGTTAAAAAGGGGATTTTATGACATAATGATCATAAAAAATTCCCATGCATATAAGCAATATCCAATAAGGGCTTGGGTGAATTCCAAGTGACAAAATATAGGCATTCATACAAAAAAGGATGTTTTGACACAAAGAGGGACACATGGAGGGGATTCTTGTGTTTGGAAGAAGCGTGAATGCCTCATATGAATGATTATAGAAATATGGTTATGGAAGCATGGAGTTTGTGGTGAAAATGGAGGCCCAAAAGGGTACTTGGAAGACCTGTGAGTACATTGGAAATCTAGGAAGCCACAAGACTTCTGGTTGGAGGTTGTCGAGCTTGGAACCATAGTTGTGTGAGGCTTTGAAGCATACCCAGAAGGCACATAAGGGATGTGGAACTCCTAAAAGCCACATGAATGTTGGTTGGAGGTTGTTGGGTTGGGTATCTTGGTTAGTAGTTATTGGTATTAGGTATGTACTAAGCTTTTGGGCAAGCTTATGCTGATTCCCCATGGAGTCAAAGCCCTAGCCTGGGGGTGACCCATTTTTGAAGGAAATGGACAATGTGGTTTATGGTAGGGTGGAATGTTGAAGGTCTACAACCAGTTGTACAATTTTAAAGATAAGAATTTGTACTATGTTATAGTTATTTCCGATACAATGTTTTTAGATGTTTGTTAATGAAATATATTTGATTGTTATTTGAAACGACATAATTGTGCTAGAGTGTGCCTATACACCTACATTTTTCATTTTATTAGGCGTTTAGAATATGCATTGCATTATGTAAATCACAAGATGTAACTTTCCTAAAAAGGGGAAATTTTTCTAGTGCACAGGTTTCCATTAGTTATTTCGCACAAAAATTGGCCTCAAAAGAGGTAGAAATGAGTCACTAGTGGCTTGGGTATGTTACAGGTGGTAGCAAATCCTAGGATGCAACACCAAGATTGTATGGACCAAGAATAGATATGGTGTACAAAGGTTGAAAGTGAAGTGTTTGACAAAGTGCTACTAAGAGGATGCCTTCCAAGTGTTCTTTAAAATTTCCTATGTGGGATTTGAGGAAGTTGAAGCTGATGGATGAACTAAATAATGCATGCATGCCATGGATAATTTGGGGAAATTTTTGAAATCCCCCAAATTGTCTACCATTTTCCTAAACATTTAATGCAAAATATCATAAATATGGGTCAAAGGTGAAAGTAGAAGTGGTGGATAGCCATTTATCTATGGCATCAATAGATCCAATAGCCAAGGTTAACCATGGTTGCCCCATTGTGGTCAAATTTTAAAGGAAGGGAAGGTGGTCACAGTAGAAATTTGTACCCCACCAATCGTTATGGATCGATAGACGATCACTGTAGAACAACAATTGAGATTGACCATGGCCCCCCCTTATTATCATTGATTAGTGGGAGGGGAGGGACACAATTGGAATTTGCACCCAAATCTATTATCACATATCAATGATTGGGATTTATTACCATTCCCCCTTCCTTGAATTTGAATCCACCACTAGGGGGTCTATGATACCAACATTTTTGGTTAGGGTGGTTTCCAACGAATTTGTGGCATGCAATAGGACAAATAGACAACCATAGAGGATCTAAATAGGCATATGGGGGAAAGTGAGGCTGATATGGTAGATGATGTGCAGAATTGATGTGGAATTCCATGTTAATGTGACATCATTAGTGATGTCACTAATGAAAGGACTCAATGGATTTTGAGAATTATGTTGAAAAGAGACATGAAGCCTTGAAAAATGCAAAGGTGAAGGTCACATGCATTCCAAGTGTCAAAGGAGGCGACATAAGTTGATTTAAGGCTAATGGGAACTGAGTACCTGAAAAAGGTAGATGACCACATGCGCATCAGGTATTGAGGGGGGAATGACATAGGGTAGTTTGAGCCCAATGATAACTCAAGAAAACCAAAAGGTATAATATTTCATTAGTTTTTAAGGGAATCAAAAGGTGCACATAGGAGTCAATATGTTTGATATAGTTATAGGCAAACCTCAGTGGTCCATAGGACAAAATAAGCTATAATTTTAGAATTTTTTTTTTTTTTTTCTAAATTTATAGGCCATCTTCTTGCAAGAAATTTTTGAGGACCCAAACATTTCCAGGTAGCCAAAAAATATAACTATGTGTACCATTGATAGAAGGATTCTCTACAACTCAAATGAAATAGCTCGAGGAGATCTTTCCAATGACATATTACAATAAAAAAACAAAATTAATATGGGGGAGTTATAAATAAAACAATATGAAGGAAAATTAGGGCATACAATCATTTCAGAGGGGTGTAAATTAGTAATCAATGCTTAATTTTAAATGTCAACACAATCATAGGAAATATAAGAGACTATAGAACCCAACCATGGAGATAGATGTGAAAATTTGAATGCATAATTTCTTAAGAAAATGGATATAGTGTGTTGTGACAGAGTAAGAATTGGGGTAAATAGGAAAACACTTTCATAGGCCATAACTTTTAGCTCGAGAATCATGTTTGGGAAAACAAATAGTTGATAGAAATATAACAAGAAGGAGAATACTAATACCAACCTAGAATTCAGATTAAGGCGGGGAATTTCTAGTTCTGTTGAAAGTAAGGATACAAGTGGCCTATAAGGAAAGGCCCAAATAAGAACTAGGAGTGTGGGGAATACTGAGGGGTCATATAACCTTGAAGTAGGGGCCAAAGCCATGAATATTAACATGGTTATTTGATGAGACAAAGTAAAATTTTCATGGAAGGGAAAGGGTAGAAGATAAAGGGTTGGAGGAGATCATGAGGAGTTTCCAAATGGAGGTGCTCAACTATAAAGCTGATAATGAGAGATTGATAAGAGAACAAAAATAAATCAATACTCAAAGTTTACAAAGTACGAAGAAAATGAAAATGAGAACATACTAGGGGTATGATTGTATAAAAGGAAAGAAATGTGACTCATGAGTTAATGGGAGAGATGTTATAGGTTCAAGAAACTCTAGGAGTGTTGTTGGGTAGCCTCATAATCCATTAAATAAATCCACTAAGAAATTCATGTTTCCTCGGGATCATAAAGTAGTTCAAGCATGTCACTAGTTAGGCATCTAAGAAGGAAACTGGACCTGGATAGTTTACAATGAGAACTCAAAAGGATAAAGCCTCCTACATTTAATTGCGAGCATAAGAAGGGATAAGAGGATGAAACTTGGTTGTTGGAAACAAGAAAGTAGCTTCATCTACATTATTATTCCTCCAATTTAGAGAGACAAATTGCCATATATCACTTGAAAGGGAAAATAAATCTATGGCGGGAGAAGCTCACGGAAGTAAAACATGTAAATGAAATGATAATTCAATGGAATAAATTTATAAATTAATTCCAAATAAAGTACCCATCTAGACATTACTATTAGAGAAAAATGCAAGTTTTTTTAACTCAAATTAAGGAACATGGCAATGGAGGAACATGGTCAAATATTCACTGAGTTACAGAGGTATGTAGATTTTATCGGAGATGAAAAGATGAAGATACAAAGGTATTTGAGTGGATTACCACCATTCTATTGTGAAAGAATTAAATTTGATGAACCAAAGACTTTTGATGAAGCTATGAGGAAGGAAAAATTTCTCTATGAGGAGAGCGAAAAAAAATCAATTTTCCAAACGACTTGGAATGATAGGAAAAGAAGAAATATGGAAGAAAGGAAGAAAGTAAGAAAGGATTCAAACCCTCATATTCAAAAGATGATTCTTATGAAAAGAAACAAACACAACTCACACATAGTGAACCAAAGGGGGCTAATTCATTGAGCAAGAAAGAAAAATTTAAGCCCATTAGATGTTGGGGTTGTGATGGAGAACATAGGTATAGGGACTACTCACACAAAGAAGGAAAAAAGAGGATTATGCATCTCATCCAAGGAACTGATATAGTGGAGGACATGGAGAGAAGCATGCCCAAAATTTATGCAACATTAGATAATAGGTAGGATAAACATTAGGAACACATGGTAAAAGTGGAAGGTAAGTTAAAGAACCATCCCATTTAAATTTTAATTTATTCTCGAGCAAGTCATAATTATTTTGATCCTAATTTGGTTGAAAAATTTAACTTGATGAAGACCAACCAAGTAGGGCTTAGTTATGTCATTTAGGTACAAGAGCTAAAAGAAGAATAACATAACCGGTGAAGGAGTGTCACATTAGCATGAATGGGCTAGACACAAATTCAAATTTAAACATAATTCCACTTGGATCATGTGATTTCCTAATTGGCATGGATTGACTATAAAAGAATCATGCATTATTAGACTATTAGGACAAAAAAAAAATATTCCTAGATAAAGAAGGGAAACTAAGGAAAGTGCAGGGAATCGAAAGGCCAATTTTATGTTAGGGAAATATTAACTATGTAACTAAAGAAACATTTCTAAAAATGGTGCCAAATTTATGCATGCCATAGGGAGGATATGGTTGAGGATCAAGCACCAAGTCAGGGAAAGCACCTAGTACTTAAGGAATTTGAATATTTTCTTTTCCAAATTCCAATGTTGCTTTCTAAAAAAGATGTTGATTTCTCTATAGACTTAGTACCTGGAGGTGTAACGATGTCAAAAATACCATACACGATGAACACACCAGAGCTGAAATAATTCCAAATAAAACTAGAAGATCTCTTACAAAAACGGTACATATTCCTAAGTGTATCACCATGGGGTGCCCCGATCTTATTTGTTAAAAATAAGGATGGCACACTGAGACTGTGCATTGAATTTTGTTAGTTGAACAAGGTCACAATGAAGAATGAGTACCAATTTACCAAGATATATGATTTGTTTGACCATCTCAGAGGATCTAAGCTAATTTCTAAAATTAATCTAAGGTCAAGATATCATAAGCTAAGAATTAAGGAAGAGTACATTTGTAAGATAAAATTTCAAAATCGATATGGACATTATGAGTTCATAATGGTATCACTCAGACTATCTAATTCCATAGGTGCTTTCATGTGCCTCATGAATGGTGTTTTCCGAGATTATTTGGAGAAGTTTCTGATTGTGTTTTTGGATGATATCGTCATATATTCTAAATATGAGGAAGAAAATGAACAACATTTAAGGATGGTGCTATAGGTACTCGGGGAGCATCAATTCTATGCCAAGATGAGTTAGTGCTCATTATATCAGAGAAAGATCCATTTATGGGTAATATTATTTCAAAAGAGGGGATACCATTAGATCCATAAAATATTAAAGCAATTAAAGAGTGGCCAACACCAAAAAATGTGACAGAGGTAAGATATTTCATGGGTTTAGTAGGCTATTACAAAATATTTATTGAAGGTTTCTCTATAATATCCCACCCTATTACTTCCTTGCAAAGGAATGGTTCAAAATTTGACTAGTCTCATAACTGCAAAGAGGCCTTTCAACATTTTATGTGGTTGTTAATAAGTGCACCTATATTGAAGATAGCTCATTGTTGTACTACGAAACAACCCCCCCATTTTTAACTAACAATAGCTAGCATTTGAGTTAAAAATGGGGACCCTTTTTAAATTTTTAAGCCTAGGATAATAATACCTAACTCTAAAGAGAAAACTTAGCAAAACCTTGCAAAATAAGCTAAGGAGGAAACTTATATCGCAAATTGCATATCGTGCTTTTCCACATCACTATTTTATAAAACCTTTACGAAATTGCGATATGCGAAAAGGTCTCCCATTGCGATAACCTCATCTTGTCATTTCGCAATCGCATTTCGCAATTCGCAAAAAACTTGAACATGCCTTAGGAAAAACGATAATGATTTGCGAAATGCGATATTGCGATTTTCACAATCGCATTTTGCTCGATATATCTGATAAGCATTATACAATACCCCTTTAAAGACCACGATCTATGATTAAGGAGGTAAATTGTGCGGAATAATTACGTTTTAAATAATAATAACAAACAAGTTGACAAGTTATTTAATGTTTAGCAGCCTGAGGGAGGATAATCATTTTCCAGGTTATGGGTAGTTATAATCGAATATCTCATAAAAACCTTTCTCACGATCCAAAGTCATTTCATAGAGGATTTCAGTCTTAATTACTTGATATCGTCTGCATTGATATATCTTGTCTGTTTCAGGCAAGCGACAAAAGACATGTCCTTAAGAAAGGTGATGCAGAAGCAAACTAAGAAGACCATTGTTGAAACAGAGGATACAGAGATGGCTCCTATATTTGCTGATATAGTTTGTGATGCAGCTGGAGGCGCAATATCTTGGGAAGTAATTTACAATAGACTGGAGGACGAGCATCCTAAAATCATTGTTACGAGAGCAACAACTGGGTCAACAAAGCCTTCAGGACCTCAATGCAGGGATGCCTCCTATTCTTTCCTCCATAGGATAGGAGCAAGAGCCAAAATCCTCCCCTACACAGACATGATTAGATGGGTGGTCGAAAACCTTATCATTGAAGATAGGCAGTTCAAGAATTCTAGGATGGAGCTCATAAGATCATTTAGGGCATAATACTTGAAGGAAATGTATCACATACCTGATCCGTAGCAAATCTACGACAACACATTTGTGGCTAACTTCGTAAAGAATAATCCAGATCCCTTCAAGTTAATTCAGACTTGGAGAATGTTAGACAACAAATTCAACATAAATGTTATGTAGACTATATAAACTGCCAAATAACACTAAGTCTTCAATAGAATGGATTCCCTTGATCGATGCTTGTGTTAATTCCTATATCATGAATTTTCCTTCTATCCTATCCGACAACTTAGCCACCTCCATTACTGAAGATCGACAAAAGAAATCCTTCTCTTTAAATAACCTCCCTCCCTTCTATTTTTCTGCCTATATTATGGATGCTATCTATTTTTTCACAACATTTCCAACCATGGGTTGGAAATGGACCATACAAGATCCTTACCCAATCCATCTCAGTCATAAACAAATATGGGAATCGCATTACATACCTCACTTCTATAAAATATTTCATTCTATCGTGTTGCCCTTACACCAAATGATTTTCAATAAGAAAGCCCCTAGGTTTTCCCAAGAAGCTACAACAGACCTGCTTGTTGTAGGTAAGTATTTTATTGAGGAATGGTTCACCTACATTAGGGTTTTTGGTAGCATTGCTGACCCACACGTCCTTCCCTTATATGTTTCTGATAAGCTATTAGCAAGGGAGATTGCCTACCAGACTGTGGGAAAGGGCCTGACTAAAGTTCTTAAAGATGGCAAGAAGTCATTATGGCCTACTTTCCCTATCAAATGCGGCTCTTTTGCTTTAGCTAATTTTTTTCATGCTACTAAGGAATCAACACAAATGGAAGCCCTTAGGCTTCATACATTGCCTACAAGGCAATTTGACCCAAACAAAGTGGCATACAATGTCACTATAGGACTAAAGCTCAAGGCATACAATCATGGAGATAATTACTTTGAGGATTTGTTACAGTCAATAGTTTCTTTCAAGCAAGCACTTGAATGGGCAAAGGCAAACCTGAAACCCGAATATTTTCAAAGATTTCAAGAATTCAGGAATGAGAGGCTCCGGGTCATTCCAATGCATCTATTAAAGCCCGAGGATAAGCCTACCCCAAGTAACATTGTCGATAGCACAACCCCTAGCTCTCAAAAGGACTCTCAGGTAAACACTGAGAATACACCAGACACAGGGAAAGTCCAGGATGCAGACAATACGACTGAGTCCAACAGGAAGCCAGCTGAAAAATAGGTAATGGACACCCCGACCATAGAGACAAGTTTAGAAGCCCAAGGCACTAGTTTGGAGTAGGAATGGGATCAATTCAATTAGAAATTGCAAGACATGCCCAAAGATCCAAATATTCAATAAACAGAGGAATTCAAAACTCCTCTGAAAATTCATCAAGATACAGAACCCAAGTTTGTCGACAAATAGTCTACACCTATGGATCAAGAAACAACAACATCCCAGCATGCTGAAATTATCCCTGCTCTGTCCACATTAGAAATTGTTCTGAAAGTGATGGAGATACCTCCACTTGATGTATTCTATAGCTCTCTCCACAAAGTTGTAGTTCAAAGGCAAAGGAAAAGGAGAAGGGTAGATGCACCCGAATTCTCACCTGGAGATGAGCCAATGGACGTTGTTTGGAAGGACATGCCTTTCAATCCGGCCAAGAACTTGACTAGACTGTCACAGTTCACTGGAGCATACACATCGGCCACTGTGGACAAGGCTACTAAGGTGTCTACTCTGCTAAAGGAAAACGAAGATAGAATCGTGTAGCTTAAAAAAAAGCTCAAGACAGAAAAATAAAGCGCAAAAAAGCAGGCAACGAAGCATCTCGCACAATTGCAACAAGACATGGAAGTCTTGAAAATAAGCCATGAAGCCGAATTATCGACCAAAAACATTGAGCTCCAAGAATTATAGCAATCCTTGGAAAGATACAAGAATGTTCCCACTACTGAGGAATTCATTGAAGAGGCTCTAGAACTAAATTCTCTTCTAGTCAAGCAGCAAGAGTATTTATGCCAGAAGCTGTCACACATCACTCCCTAACTGATTACCAACAACCAACTCACAAGCAAAGCCATTGATCGAAGAAAAAAGTTTAATGATTTAAACACCAAAATCTCTGATTTCATTGAATGGTAGGAATCATAAGAGGGAAAGAATGCCAATCTACCCAATATTGAGGAAACTCACAATGACATCCTCTTTACTGATTAGGATGCTAGGATAAAACAGGTCGAGCTGGTAGTTGCGAGGGCAGCTAGAGTATTGAAGAACATCATTAAGGCAGTAAATCATACCCTGTTCACTACTAATCTCATGAAGGAGGGTAATGTGAAAGAAATTCTTGACTTAAATGCTCTAAGTAAAGGCTAGCAAGAAAAAGCGAGGAAACAAAGAGATGCAATTACAAAACTGACTATGACCGACTGGGAATCGTATTCGTAGTATTTGGTCCAAGCCACATAGCCAGATTATGACCCTCAACTGTTCTCTCCATGCAACTCAAAGGATGCTGCCACCTCTTGCCGATGAAATATTTATAGGACAGCTCAAATCTCATTTCGAGCCACCTCCTCAAATTCAACCGATGATCGATATTTTCATTTTAAAGGACAAGCTAGCAAACAGCAAGTTATCCTCTTAGTTCTATTTAGTTAATCTCTTTTTATTTGTATAATCTATTTTTTCACACTTAGATAGAAGAGTATTCATACCCTTCTCATGCATTTAGAGAAGGGTCCATAATTTTATCAAAAACATTTGCAAAGAATGCACTATTGTAAGTTTGTGAATGCTTTGGTGAAACGATGGAACATGATCTTTTCTTTTAGATATCATACTACTTTCCTTTGTTGATGCACTTCTATATTCTTGGGAGACAATTTGATTTAAAGGAAGAATTTGGTCTATGTCATTTGTCAAATGAGAAGGATTTCATACATCTGGTACTATTATCGTGTATGCATAATTATGTTTACATTTAATTAGTGGAAAAAAATTCTTTTCATGAATTATATGTGAGATTTATTGTTTCCATGAATCATTAATTGCACTTTTGTGTGATGCCATAACTGAAGTTTTGACTTTCGTATATAACTCATTAGATATGTGATATATTTTATAAATTTCTTTGACTATTTATTTAAAGGAATTATCTTTTACATTATCATCTCCATTTAATTGCGTTCAATCTTTATTATCACATGTTAAACGGATATCTTTGTAGATCGCATACCATACAAGAACACCCATGTTTATATTGGAATAAGTTAAGTTAGCGAAATTGCATCATAGAATAAGTCACTTAGATTATCATTATTCTATTACAAAACACTCATGAACCACCCACTCTCATTTTAAAACCCACATTGGGAAACTGGTCCCATTATCCCCAGTCTGAGCCACCACTTTAAATGTAAAAGGAGATGTCTTAAGGTTCGGATTGGGTGGTTATCCCCCATGTTATGACAACAAAATTCTGAGGCCGCAACATAACCTATATGAAGACTTCATTTTGTGAATAAATGCATGTAAAGAAGGAATTGGGGGAGTTCTAAAGAAGAATAGGTAGGTGAGTTATGAATTCGAGAAGCTTAATGAGCACGAAAAAAATTATGCCACTCACGATTTGGAGTTGGCAGCCATTATACATTCCCTAAAGATGTGGAGGCATTACATCATGGGAAAGAGATTTGAATTAAGATTTTTTTTTTTTTTTTTGTAAAATCAGAGGACTTATATTATTGCACAAAAAACATAGTTACATCATAGATGATATTAACTGGTTTGTTACTAGGGAAACTAAACCAATAGCATAAACACAAGAATTTTTTATTACCATTATTGTTTATGATCTGTGGGTCTCAAAGTTTATACCAAAAATAGAGAAAGAGCTTAACATTGACATAATTACATAGCATAGGAGGCAAGAACATATATTTGAGGAAAAACGAGAAAAAAACTGAGTTGTGAGTGTTATGATATTGTTGGGTTCTGAGCTTGGTTTGGTGAGGGAGAATCCCCACTAGTATCTAACTGTGGCAAGGTAGTACCTAAAATATACCTAAAAAAATGGTTCAGTTTACATCAATATTATCAATCTTCTACAAGAGTTCCAACATGAATATAAGGATCTCATGCTAGGTGTTTTCCATGTCTATAAGGACTCAACCAATGATATTTTTTACATACTAGTACAAATTGATTATCTGCATGAAGGAAGTAATATTATAAGTGGATTACTATAGAGCCAGGTGCTTGCAATGTCAATCCACTTATTACTTCCTTCATGCAGATAATAATTCGTGGGTTTATTGCTCCACATGATGATTTGGGAAGAATATTCAGACCTGTCAGAATTTCCCTTCGATTTTATCAATAACTCTTTGCATGACTTCTAGTCCATAGAAGCTCTAGTAGAATCCTAAGCATGTGTGTCATGTAGAGAGGGAGAGGTGATGGTAGGAGCAAAAGGTGTAGTAGGCCAACCTCGACATTCTCTCCTAGAAATATTGACAAGTCTATGACGAACCATGGTTAAAAGGGAAGCAGGGGAGGGTGTACGTAGGAGAAGAGTGTAGAGAGAGGGGCAACACATAGATGGAAGGGATGAGGGGCTAGCAGGCTGAAGAAAAGGATGAGTAGAAAACACAAACCGATGGAAAGGAAGCAAGTTCAAAGGCTACGTAGACTACATGGAGAAATGGGAGGGAAGTAGGTTCAAATTTATAGAGAGGCAAGCATAAAGAAACCTGCAAAAAAAATAATGCTGAGAAGGGGAATCAAAAGACAAAAAACCCAAAATTCCACATAAGAGAAAGCAGTGAGAGCATGTATAGATGGTTGTCATAATACAAATTTCTAGGAATAAGAAACATAAGTCCAAAATTGAGTAGCATATCTCCTTGTAGGGGATAAGCATGGATGAACATCGATAATTAGGAGCCATGGTGATATATTTCTAGAGTTAATGTGAGTGACTACATAACTACTATAAGTTGGACCAGTTGGATCCACATTGTTGGGCCAAAGAGTGAAAACCATGATTTAAGTACTCTAAAGACTTCCAGTGTCTTCCTCCCCCTTGAATTATGAACTTTTCCCCTCTACATGAAATTATAGTAGCATCCCCGACTGCTTGGAGCCATGCTTGATTCTACTATTGTGAGATATATATAACTAATGTATGCCCATCTCCCTTCACACATTTGAAAGAAAAATCATGAACACCTCACCTTGCTTGGATCAAGTTTGATGGCAGTGGGCTGGCCTTGCAGATTGCTAGGTTGGGGTAACCTACCACCCCGTATTAAAACCTTGGAACATATTTAACATCCTAACACTTCTTCAATGCACACCCACCATGAGGAAGGTTTGAATTAAGATTTGACCACAATAGGTTAAACTATTTGTTTGGACAACCGCATTTAAATGCTAGGCAAATCATATAGTTGGAATTTTTTTATTGAAAATGACTTTGAAATTAAGCACATAAATTGTAAGTAAAATAACATGATTGATGCACTCAATAGGAGGATGGATGTAATGCGTGCTATAACCATAAGAACATGTAAATTTGATTTGAAAATAAAAAAATTTAGAGGCTAGAAATTAGGATTAGAAATACATGGAAATAAGAAGCAACCTACAATAAGGTGAAGTGTACCCCAAATATAGAGATTATGAAATGGAAAAAGATGAAGTTATTTTGTATAAAGGAAGGATTTATGTGTTGAATTCCCATGGGGTGAAAACTTACTTCTAAGTGAGATGAATATAGTGCCTTATGTTGGGCACCCAGGGTATCAAAAGACAATCTTATAAATAAAAACAATACTTTTGGCCAGGTATGAAGAAATAAGTGGATTATTATAGAGCCAGGTGCTTGCAATGTCAAAACGCTAAAACTAAACATAAACAACCAAGAGGGTTTCTACAACCAATACCCACTACTGAGTGGAAATGGGAAATTGTTTCCATTCATTTCATTACAAATTTGCTCAGAACAATGAAGAAACATGATTCCATCATGGTTATGGTACATAAAATCACAAAGGCTTCCTACTTCATTCCAATGCAACACACAAGGTACCTAATGCTGTTGAGATATACATGAGGGAAATTTCTAGGTTACATGGCCTGGTTCCCAAGGAAATTATTTCGTACAAAGATTAGAAGTTTACATTAACTTTTTGGAGAAGCTTATTTAAGGGATTTGGGACTAATTTAATTTTTTCTACGTCCTACCATCCATAATGATATGGTCAAATGGAAAGAGTCAACCAAATTATTGAATACATGTTAAGGATGTATGTGAAGGACAAACCATCAAAATGGGAGGAATATTTACATGGTCAAGATTTCTTATAATTGTTTAAAATACGTTGGATTTGATGTAACACTCCTCAGGTGGTTGCAAGTAGACTAGTCAAAGAGAAGAGACTTTGGAGCCATTTTTAGTACAAAATATTGGATCAGAAGCTCTTAGAAACCACCTAGATGGATAGATCTCAAAAAGAGCTTTCCAACTGTGATATTAATAGGTCCCACTAATAGGTATATAATAAGGCCCATTTGGCCATCCTTCAACATATATTTACCTCTCTCCTTTCATTCAATAACACCCTTTGACTATAATGTGTTTAATTAGGAAGATTAAGTATGTTTATCATATCTTGTGGCATAACATGATTGATATGCAAGAAAAGTGTGCATTTATTATGCAAAGATACCTTGGAGGTAGATGGAGGAGATGTCGAAGGGAGAATGACCCTGAAAGGTACTTATGGAGGAGTAAGGCATGTTCCCCTGTTGAAAAAAAAGAAAAGTGATTCCCGGATCCTAAACCACTAAAAGCAGGGTTAGTCCATCCTTGAAAAGGATTATAACGTTGACCTTGAGCGGAGAAAGGGAGTGATCCTAAAGAAGGGTTCGAATGGGGTATATGACCACTTCCAAAAGGAAAACCTTGGAAAGAGGCTGAAACACTAGCCATAGAAGTCATAGTTGTGGAAGCATCAAATGAAATGGTTAGAGGAACTAAGGGAATTGCACTAGAAGGCATCCCAAAGTTGAAGGAACCAGTGTGGGAGGAAAAAGCTTGGGTGCCCCCACTCGAAGATGGAATGGAGGTAGAGCCAAATATTGCAGTATTAGGAGTGATAGTTGGTATAGAAATAGTACCCCCTCCTTGAACTGAAAGAGGAGTATGCACACTAGTAGCACTCATATCCATATTCGTTCTCCCAGCAGTGGCCATCAAAGTAAAATGATGATAAAGATTAGAGCTTGCCAACTTGTGAGTCAGGGTACCAACATTGTTGGGTGTGGAGCCTGATTATCTTCTTTATTAAGAGGTATTGCCACATTGGACCCCGGTTCGTAATGTGGCAGCAATGCCGCCGAGGGGGGGGGGTGACGATGATTATTTGGAGCCCCCCCTTGGTGGGGGATCGGCAGCAGCACCCCTAAAGCTAAAAACAGATGTAAAATTGCCTTGTAAAATGTTGTAATTTCGTAGTCAATCTAGTTTGTTCATTGGGCAGAAATCTGAAGGTAGAAGTTATGTTTAATTTAGGGTTTTTTGCCCTAGAAGGCAACCCCTCGCTATATATAAGGAAATGTATTGCGTCTATGTAGATCTGTATTCTGAGTGAGAAAGAGAGAGGAGATTGTGTGAAAGCGAAGAGGGAATTACAGTGGATCTGTTGTAGGTTGTATCTCTTCAGTTTGTTGGATAATATAAAAGGAAGGACTTGTTGTTTCTCCATGGACGTAGCCCAAATTGGGTGAGAAACGTATATCTATTTCTCTCTCATTTTATGTGTTTTCTGTGTTTGTATTTCTGCAGTATATTTTATGTCTTCCATTGCTCTATAATATATAATTTTCTAACAAACATATAATAGAACGTCTGGATAATTGGGAGGAAGAGGTGAAGAAGGAGTCATAGGGGACTCAAGAATCTCTTCAACCTCAAATTCATCTTCCGACTGGAAGAGAACCCTAGAAAGGACTAGAGTGCTCCTTTCCAAATCACCACTTACACTAGGTCCATCATATGAAACTATAGCCTGAACCGACGGATCAATATCCAATGTGTTGGATACTACTGATTGGAAATCACTAGTAGAATTGCTCCTGTGGCTTCTAGAAGAAGGCTCAACACTCGTAGGTGAGATCCCATGAATCCTCCTGGACCAACGAACTGGTCTATCAACCACTTTTAATTATTAAGAGAACTTGTAAAGACTCAAAAAATTATAAATCTATGGCAATCTATGAGCAAATAGCACTCACTTAAATGTCCCTAAAGATACAATCAATCAAGTAGCTTCCAAGTATTTCCACTCTGGGTGATTAGGACCGGACACCAAAATACAAGAAAGCAAAGTAAAGGACCTTCCAAAGATAGTTTGGGATAATTATGGCCCAAGCCTACCAGCAAAGGTAACAAAAACAATTACGTTGACCCCCAGATAAAAGCCTTTGTTGGTGCAAGTACCCGAGCTTTACAAGGGAACCCTCCAGAAGTACTAATGAGAGTGATACAATGTCTGCCTCAGGTAGCATAGGTATTCCCCCTCGCAGTCACTTATGTGGTCCCTACCAATGGGAACTAAGGTCACCAGGTAATATTGAAAGATGGGTGGAACAGTCTTTGGTGGGGATCCAACAAGTAGGATAGGGGATATCTCTCTTCCCTACCTTCACCCACCCTCGTGCTTAACTCTTAGAAGAGAAGAGATTTCATGGACAACTTAACAACACTGGATTTCACTCTTTTAATCAACTTCTATGTTTAAATTCAGAGCGACCTTGGAGATTTAACTCTCCACACACCTATTCCAATGCCCTAAATGACCTAGGCTAGTTGATGTTACTATGACAAATCAAAAAATTCTAGTTCGTTTTAGTTTTAGCACTTGATTTTAATGGGTATTCTTAAGTCAAGGGTAAAATGGAAGTGCAACTTATGATGTTATTGACACAAAAATAAATCAATGGAAAACTTGGCTTTTTTTTCATGCAACTCATTTTTCTTCGATGAAAGGTATTTCTACAAGATTCTACGAACAAACTACAAAAGAACAAATTCTCTTTTATTTTTTCAAAACACACACTCACACACTCAAAATCTACAAAAAGACTAAAAATGCTTATAATGAAATTATCCTAATGAAAAGTAAAAATGCTTAATGCAAGATTCTAAGGATTAATCTTAAAGAAAGAAAATGTGTTTCTCAAAGAGATCAAGAGGCCAAAACTTGACAAAAATGAGGAACAAATTCAATCGAAAACTTCTTCCCCAAAATCAAGCAAATTCAAGCTAATTAAAAGACTTCACACTTGCTCAAAAATGATAAGAAGGCTAAAAAGAAAAAAAAAGGAAACAAAAAGATGTTTTTATCTGTTTTCTTTTTAAGGGCCAAAGAGTTCTTGAGGAAACAAAAGCTATTAAAGACCTCAAGATTAGTATTCAAGCATAAAGAAACTCAAATTTCACAAGCCATAGGAATCATTAAGATGATAAGACTTAAAGTGAAAAGAGGATACAAAGTCAAAAAAATGATTTGAACACAAGGATAAAAACTTAGGTAAACAAGAAATATTTCAAGAAGACCAAGAAAAATTTTCAAGATTGCAAGAAGGACTTTCTCAAAAACCAAGAAAAAACCAAATATGTCAACTTTCAAGAAAGCAAGGCAAAACAATGTAAAAGTTGGGTTATAAGTGAATTGAGACCAATTCTTTGTTCCAAAATCTCAGAACAGCCAAGAACTTCACTGAGAAGCCTTGAACCCAAACACAGAAACTAACACTTCACCAAAAAGCAAACCCTAGGTTGACTAGGTTTTTCCATAAAGAGAGATAGGAAACTGAAAATCTGCAAGAAGCAAGACTCTCCTAGAAAATCAATGACTAAACAGAACCAATAAAATTTAGGAAAAACCCTTTACTAGACTCAGAATTTGAAAAATTCATTCAAAACCAAGCATACATGACTGTGAAGTGACAGGCTTGCATGTATACATGACTGTACTCAAGGAAACCCGCGTATACATGTGTTTCTTTGGGAAAACTGCATGTGTACATGATTGTGTGAATTAAAAGAAGCATATACAAAAGTCAATAAAGAAAAAAAAAAATTCAGGCCTGCTCCAGAAGATCATGCTTTTTTCCCAGGCTGCAAACAAGTCAAAGATATTGGAAAAACCAAGAAACCAAACAAGAAGTCCCAGATCAAGAGAGAAACAACCCAAACAAGGAGATATAAGATTGTATTCCCCAACGGAGTCACCAATTCTATTATGGGATAAAACACCCTAGGGTCTGGGTTGAGAACCCCAATAGACCGAAAGGCATACACCAACAAGAAGTAAGAAAACAAACAGTCCTAATGCTTAAGCTACTAAAGTGGGATGAAGAGATAGTACTCGTAGGTCCTACGTTTGAGGATGTTCCTATACGTTCCAAACCCTCTGCTTCCTCCAATGCTTCAAAACCTACAACTCATTCCAGAAAAGAATATATACTAGTAGTAGTTCAAAATATGTTCAAGATATGAATGTTAGATCATATAAGCATATAGATATAAAACATGAGATCATACATAATTAAATCATAACATGAGTTAAAGCATAAATTTCATCACATTAGGAACAAGATAGATCTTCTTTATTGACGTTTGGAAAGAATGTGGAAGAATACAACTTGATTTGACCATGGATCCAAGAGAAACCTTCCTCCTGATCCGTCCATCCCAAGCCTCAACAATCCTCTTTCAAATGCATACACATAGATGCCATATAAAGGAGATGGACATTTCTATGAGGAAAAAAGGGTTTCCTATAGTTGGGAGTGCAGGAGGCACATATATAAATCAAACTTGATCAGGGACCAATTGGATATAATATCAATATCCTCTCTTTTCTCTCCCCTTTAGGCCTTCCCATGAGGTGTTTCAGTTGGGATAGAGTTAGGCCATGGGCTCCTATAGGTGGGCTTCCGGTGTAACCCATAAACCCCACCCATAAAATAGGGATTCTATATTTTTCTAATATTTCAAATTATATATGCGGGTTAGGTATAGCTGGACCATGTGTGCACGCGCTTTTTGAAGGGCAAAGTCGTGTATGGAATTTAAAATAATGTTTGTTAATAAAAGGACCTAGTATGAACGGAAAGAGATTCCCAAGGCCATGATTAAGATCATCAAGTATACAAGGGTGACAAATGATGTTATAACACATTTTTTTCTTCCTTCTCTTCCCTACCCCTAGTACTATAGGTTGGTGTTTCCTCTTACTGTGTGGATGTGAGGGCTTGTGTTTCAATGAAAACCTCCTTGTCCATGTCTACAAAGTCAGTTCACAACACAAGGTTCCTTAGGTGGATTAAGGCATACATGAAAATTAGCTTGAAGAGGCCATGATGGGAAAGGTGTTGTTGCTTCCCCTCCCTCACTTTCTGGATCATTTCAATGATGGAATGTAAGAGGAAATGTGGGACGTTGAGTCTGTTTGGAATTGGTAAATCTGTGTGGAACCTTAGCCCAAAACAACCTAAATTGGTAGGAATACACAATGCTAAACCTCCCCTCATAGAATATGTATTTGAGGATTTGATAGGCAACTTCATCCCAAGGGTAAGGGAGGCTTTGTCTTATTTCTCCATTTTTTTCTTCCATGGGCTTCTCTCTATGGAGGAAGAAGTTTTTCCTAGTTGTAACACCTATAACCTTATCCTCCTTGATCCATTGAACTCCTAATGGTATGGTGGTTACTTTAATTATAAGCTCTGTGTGCAAATGGATTGCAAGTCCTCTAACAACAATAGTGACACTATTTTCTCCTTGAGAATTAAGGGCCATGGAAAATTATTAGGTTATCTCATCATCATAACCCTTTAATTGCTCAAATAATCCCATCCACTAATGTCTCAAAAAATGTCCATAACAGGGGGATGTTGATGGATTCTTTGTATGTCTTTGGGTTCTCTTTTGTTGAAACCTCCTCCCATTGCTTATACTACTCCTTATCTAGGTTATCTTAGGTGTATTTTCAATATTTTCCTCAGAGCAGTCCTAGGTGCAAAGATAGTGGCTAGTTTTCTTTTTGACAAAGGAGGAGAAGGATGATAATTTTTACTATGAAAAAAACTTTTCTCGGACCCTAATTTGTCTTCTTATATGATAAATTTTTGAACGAATTTGCTGCACAATGGTTGTTATAGGGTACTCAATTTAAGAAGTATTCTCCATGCAGGTGTATGGAAATTAGAGAGGGAGGAGACCACTTACCCTTTCCAAGATGACTCTTTCATGTGCATGAGGGTTTGAGGAAAACTTTTGGTTGTTTTGGCTCCCCTTCTCCCCTTAATTCATCCTTGTGGCTTCTATTTTGTGCTCTTGTAGCAATTCAAATCCTCCTGTTGCACCTGTTTTCTACGGCATGCTAGGTATACTTTGGTAGAATATGGTTTGTCCTTTGATACCTTGGTGGGTGTTGGGTGAAACTATGTTCGTTTAATTCCGTTGTAGTACTTACCCAACTATTTAATTTATCAATCCGAGGTCCGTAGACTTACGAGACACATGCACTATATATGCAGGACTGAAGTGGAACTAATCTAATCTAATCTAATCTAAATTACTGAAATGAAATTAAAGCATTGAAACACTAACTAGGAAAGCATGAAATTGCATAAAGGAAAATAAATACAACATGTGAAGAAGTGAATGGCAAACAACAGATATGAGCTCATGACAATAAAACTATGTCAAACTATATTACAATAACTAAATTACAAATCAAGAAAGAATCAAAGTTAATCTCCATTCTCTATTATTCATTATTCATCATCACAATGAAGAGAGAGCACTCTCTTATATACATGAGGAAGATAACCTTTCCATAATTACATATCAAATATTCTCTCAAGCACTCTCAACTAGTTTCCCATTATTACAAGATATCATCGCACAAATCTCTCAAACATGATCCCACAAATCTCTCACATGATTTTCTCCTTAGGATAAGATATGCTTCCATGATTTTCTCGATATGCCTCCATGATTTTCTCTGTGGATAAAGGCTTGCATAATTATCTCCTTGATATGGTGGAGGAGATATTAATTCTTCACATATTTCCTACATCACAAAACTCACATATTCTTGAGATATATATAAAAATATGTACATTTTCTAATAATTAATCATAAATTCACTTATAATACAAAAATGAATAAAATGGAAAATAAGAAGGTTAAACCCAAGTGTATGTAGGAAAGTGATATGATAACAGGTTAATGGAATGATGAAATGTAAGGAAAAAGGTGGATGAAAATATGACATTTCTGAGTCCCAACATCCTCCCCAACTGAACTTGTTGCATGTCCTCATGCAACCATGCATGGGTATCTTTTAAGAACATTTGGCATATTGAACTTTGGCTTTACATGATGATGTCTTAAATGTTTCCAGGATATGTGAGAGACATTTAGTAACAATTTACATTTTCTTATGGTTGGTTCTTGTGTGACAACCATGAATATGGTTGGTTCTTGTGTGACAACCATGAATACAAATAATGTTGGTTCTTGTGTTAACAACATTCATTTCATTTTCTGTTCTCTTTTCTTCAATAATGTAAACATTCACTGGAAATCATAATGTGCATAAGAAAGCCCTTTTGTAATATTAATGAAGCATGCCAATATTGCGTATGAAACAAAGTGCAACAAAGTATCATTGGAAAATAAATGTTGGTGACTGGTAAATGGAGTGATAGTGGTGAAGAAATGGAATCATGGAAGTGAATATGTAGTGAATGTAGTTCTCCCCCCCCTCAACTGAATTGGTTGCATGTCTGCATGCAACTTAACATGGCGTGTGAAAGGAAATGTAGCATGGTGAGGGAATTTTCCAAAATATTCAAGTTAGCATATAAGGAATTGCATGATTAAAGATTAGAAAACAACATACCTCTACTTACCCAAGAATGATGAAGTATGCAATAGGAATGTAGCTGCTGCTGCTGCTGGATCAGGAAAATGTGACTGATGTAACTGGATCCTGGAGAATGAAGGAATCTGAACTGCTGATGCTGAATCATGGAAAATGTGACTGATGTAACTGGATCCTGGAGAATGAAGGAATCTGAACTGCTGATGCTGAATCATGGAAAAGATAAATGCTGAGAGTGGTACTGTGGTACTCTCATAGATCAGAATGCATGCTGCTGTAACTGCTGAGGGAGTCATGAAAAAGTGTATAGTCTTCACCCGCTACAAACCCGATGGTACAATTCTAAACATGCGAATGAATGTGTCGATGTTGAGCATGAATAGAAATCATTGGATTACCGGCCATTGATGTATGCCGTTAACCAATGCGAGGCAACTCACCATTGATGTCAATGAGTGCCAAGGTACCGGAGTACATCTTGCGAAGTGCGAATGGATGTGTCGAGGTTGAGCCACTTGCAAGATCTGATGATCAAGGACATTGATGTATTCCCATGATCGCCAGCGAGAGAGCTTGCCATTAAGGCATGCAAGCCTCTAGGTACTCAAAATGAACTCTAGTCTATTTCCCAGATAAGGTGCTGGTGTCGATGGGGCAAGACTTGTTGAAAGGTGGGCCTTAAGGAATCCCACATCAGTCAACACGAGTTTGTACAAAAAGATTTGGTAGGACTATAAATAGAAAGAACTCATGGACAAGCAGTGTGGATCAGCATGGCTAGGAAATCAAGGTAATGTGATCATGGAAAGGGAATGAGTTTTATGCAAAAGGCAAACTGAAAAGGATAAATGGATGTATGCGATTCAGAAAAATAGGCGTGCATGAAGTCGTGAAAGATAAGGAAATGGAAGATGGGCTGCAACATAAGGATGGTGAGTAGTCATGACGCAAAAGGTGCGTAGTGAAAAATGTCATGATATGCGCAGTGAAGAATTTGTTCCTTCAAGCGTCCAATGATGCATGTTTCATTGTGATTTGGAAAAATCACTTTGCATACTCTGAAAAACTTAGCACCATTCCTGCATAAAAATTGTCATTTTCATGTGCCATCTTCATCAATCATGCCTGTATGAAGTGACTTCAAAAACAAATTAGCTCATTTTCAAGAATTTATGAAATGTCCATTTCACTTGTTAGTATATACATCCTAACTCTTTCCCACAAATTCACAAAAATATCCAACATACTTTGATTTCCCCCCAACTAGAAATATTGCATGTCCCCATGCAATGTATTCATTGATTTTGCAATATTTTTTCAAAATGTTTTTATTAGTTTGCAGGAAAATTGATTTAAAACATTTGAAAAGGCTTTTGTATCTTGTTGGGGAAGTAGTTGGTGTTATGAAGTTTGATGTAAATGAATGAGGGCAAATTTTATTTGATTATTATTATTAGTTTTTATTTTTATTTTATTTATTTATTTATTTATTTTTTATTTTATTTTTGTCACGAGTGATAAAAAGGACAAAATACTTCTCTAAAAGCTACAAATTGTCAACTTTTCTTGTGCTTGTCTAATGCAATTCCTAGCTTTAGACCAAATTACCAAACTAATATGAAAGCATCGTGCCTATACTTAATCTTTTGATAACTGGAATCGCACCACAAGGATTTGGTATTTCAGCAAATACCCCAACATTTTCATCATAATCAACAGCCAAAATAAAAAAGGCATATTGCAGAGAATAGGAATGAAAGGCAAATATCACGTGGCAGAAACATTTATTTCTTCTCGGCTTCTTCTTTCTTTGGTAGGTACCCATTAGCAGAAGCCCATCTAGACAGCTGATAAAGTTGCACAGTTTCATTTGAGGCATGGCAAGCCAAAAGTAAATAATTGCGGGGCTGCACCATCCAGGCAAATCTCATGAACAATCCTGAGTATACACACATTGCTGCAGTCATATTCCCTGATATCATATCTGGGGGCTTCTGCATATCAACCAAGCCAGCAATGACGAAGCCCCAGTTGGCAATGGGACCCCAGAAATGAGTTGTTTTGGGGCCGACAGGACTGTTCCAAAATGTTCGCAATGCTGCCATTCCTTGATTCGGTCGTACTTAAAGTACCCTTCAGATCTGCCAAAGAGCAAAAGGATCGTGATGGTTTCACAATACTCAGAGGTACGCCGGGGGTTGCCTTTCCTTCTCGCTTGATAAAAATGGCTGCAATATGCACATTGAGACAAAGATATGATACTTGACATGCAACAATGCATAAAGCAAATGGCAATCAGCCTATCCACCTGACAGAGCCTTCAAAAGACAGATGTACAAAACCGTTTTTATTCACGCAGTTACCAAAATAGGGTCTCGAAGAATCGAGATTCCCTCTCAAACCGTTAGGAATTCAAGCAAACAATTTCTAGGTTTTCTAATTCATTCTATTAGGGAAAAAACCCATGTCTTCTTTTTTCTAAATTTGTCCTGGTTTGATCACAAACCGCTTTTGAAAACTGACGTTTGCAGGGATTGCGTATGGATGGCCTGTCAAATCCAACAAAATTCAATTGGCTTTGCCAAGCCTGTGACTTGACTAATCAGAATCAGAAGGTTTTCATTGCCATAAGATTCATGCATTTAACTGGAAAACCCAGCGATTGGATCCCTGGCATCTTGGGCTTGGGTTCTGGGTGAGGATGATGTGTATTCTTTGGACTTGGTGGATGAGAACTGAATTTAAGAACCAAGAACTTAAAGCAGGGAATAAAAACAAAATACAGTACAACCAAGATGAAGAGCGCTGCAACCAGCGAGCCAAGCATCAGTGCATCTGAAGTCAAAGATTTTTTTTTTTTTTTTTATTAACAGTCTAGAAAATGAAATTAATCCTATCTTTTAAAAACAAAAATGGTTAGTTTGAAATTTTCTTTTTAACAAATGGACACAAAAATTTGCATATTGAAAGATATTTTCGATGAAGCATATTGCAAAAGATTTATTTATTCCTGAAATCATCCCTATTTTCTGATCCTCAAGATCGTACAAAGACGCAGGAGGAGAGCATACTTATTCTACGCAAAACTGAAACCTATTTTTTGATCCTCGAGATCATACAAAGACGCAGGAGGAGAGCATACTTATTCTAGGTAAAAGCAGAACTGAAAATTAAATCTAAAAGCCTACCTACTCTATACTAATTAGAATTTACAAATTAGTTACGTGTAGTTAAACTTCCAATGAAGCCATTCACGCAGCAGTAACAACAATAGATTCAGTAACAATTTTTCAAATGAAAAATGAAAATATTCGAGAGTGGATGAGTCTAGTAGCTGTAACTGCAAATCAACTAAAAAGTTAAAAGATAAATCTAATCTAGTACTTACCTGGAACCATTGTTCGATGAAGCTTTGATAAGCATAGTTACTCTCACTCCGATCATGCTGTAACTTTTGTTCTTCTTCTCCAATTTGCTGCTCTTCTTCCTTGATCTCCTGTTCGAATGATTGTTCGCCATCAGATACACAGGATTCTTCAGATGTTGATATTTCTTGGGGAGTAGTTGAACCTTTAATTCTTGTCAAGATCTCCTCTTCCAAGGAAGAAGAGATCCCAACTTCTGCTAGGATCTGAGTGAGTAGTTCCAAGCTGAAACTCATTGTTAAGTCATGTTAAAAAAAAAACAAAGAAAATCAACACACACTAAAAATTGGATTAAAAACAAAAGGGATCACATAAATAATCTTGAATTCAATACTCAATTAAAACCTCTTACAAGGACTGCTCATTAATTGAGTAATTGAATGCTTCAATTATAACCATGAACCATGAATTCATCACACATTCTTCACAGTTGCGAAAATCAAACACACTTGCAGAAATTAAAATTCACACTTGCATAAATGTAAACACACCCTACATGCCCTGATCCATAAGAGGTCGAGCCCATTATGGTATCTCGAATGCGATGCGTAGGCTGTCCCCCACGTCTTACCGCATTTAACACCTCGGAGTTAGGAACATGTCTAAACACACTTGCAGAAAAATCAAACTAAACTTCAATCCATCGTGCCCCCCCGGCAACGGTGCCAAAATGTTGGGTGAAACTATGTTCGTTTAATTCCGTTGTAGTACTTACCCAACTATTTAATTTATCAATCCGAGGTCCGTAGACTTACGAGACACATGCACTATATATGCAGGACTGAAGTGGAACTAATCTAATCTAATCTAATCTAAATTACTGAAATGAAATTAAAGCATTGAAACACTAACTAGGAAAGCATGAAATTGCATAAAGGAAAATAAATACAACATGTGAAGAAGTGAATGGCAAACAACAGATATGAGCTCATGACATTAAAACTATGTCAAACTATATTACAATAACTAAATTACAAATCAAGAAAGAATCAAAGTTAATCTCCATTCTCTATTATTCATTATTCATCATCACAATGAAGAGAGAGCACTCTCTTATATACATGAGGAAGATAACCTTTCCATAATTACATATCAAATATTCTCTCAAGCACTCTCAACTAGTTTCCCATTATTACAAGATATCATCGCACAAATCTCTCAAACATGATCCCACAAATCTCTCACATGATTTTCTCCTTAGGATAAGATATGCTTCCATGATTTTCTCGATATGCCTCCATGATTTTCTCTGTAGAAAAAGGCTTGCATAATTATCTCCTTGATATGGTGGAGGAGATATTAATTCTTCACATATTTCCTACATCACAAAACTCACATATTCTTGAGATATATATAAAAATATGTACATTTTCTAATAATTAATCATAAATTCACTTATAATACAAAAATGAATAAAATGGAAAATAAGAAGGTTAAACCCAAGTGTATGTAGGAAAGTGATATGATAACAGGTTAATGGAATGATGAAATGTAAGGAAAAAGGTGGATGAAAATATGACATTTCTGAGTCCCAACAGTGGGTCTCTCCAACTATTTTTTGGAAATGGGGATTGTGCCAATGGAATCGAGCCTCGTACTTTTATTCCCTTTTTTAGAAATGGCTTGGAGTGCTTTGGTGTCTTGGCTATTGCACAAATTTCCCTTTTTTAATTGTTTCCTCCAATCCTTGTAATCATCACCTGACTTAATTTGAATTTTCCATGTGCATGGGTGGCTGAGTGAACTGTAGTTTACTAATTGAAGGTGGCCACGTTTACTAGCAGCCTCCAACCCATAAAAACTCCATTCTCATCCATTAAACACATTTCTTTACCATTATGTGCATATGGAATAGGTGCAGGGTGTTATGTCTAAGCCTACCTATGATGTCGAAGTGTTGGAGATGCATGCAATCTATTTTTGATGATGATCGATCAACTAGCCCTTAGAGGTGCTGACTTTGTTTGTTTGTTTATGTATTGGTCTTCACAACGTACTAATGTAGTCAACTGATGAAATTTGTCTTCCATGAAGGTCTCCTTCTAGTGTTTGATCTACTTTTGCTAGAGTGGATATATGACCTTACATCTTCTCTTCAGGGATGGTGTGACCTTCATAAGCTTTAGGAATGGCCTCATGATTCCTCAGGGTGGCTATATCTTCTACTCTGGAGCTGTAAAAAAACAATCTGGTTCAAGGTCTTGCTGGAACTGTGCAATATGCTACAGGACTGATCTCCTTCCTGTAATAGTCACTTAGCCCCCTCTCAAGACCTCATATTTCATTCAGGGAGTGGGAAAGATGATAGTGGGTATAGGGACAGGATTATAATCATCACAGGGTGGTGAAGGTGATGAAAAAGGTGAAGGTAGAGTCCTTTTCTGTGTTTTTTTTTTTGTATGGAAGAAGTGGAATTTTGAGGATGAATTTGGCTGAATGGGGTGGATGAGTAATGAAGGAATATTTTTGGACCCCTCCCAACATCTCTTAGGGAGAACATTACCTTTTGGTCCCTTTTTCCAAGTGGATCTCCCTCTTGAAGCATTTCAGGTTGCTCCCGTAGCAATGCAAGAAGTAGGAAAAATATGTTTGAGTTTCTTGCTAGATGATGGACAAAGGTAGGGAGGTGGATGAATGATGATGAGAATGTAGTTGATGGTTGGGAAAAATGGATAAATGCACTTTTCACTCAGTCCTATAACCATTGTCCCTTTGACTATCTGGAATCCTGCAAAAAGAAAATGTTAGTAGAATTGATGTAAGGACTCCTTCTTATATTTTCTTTTTCCATTTTCTATTTTTTTAGACATGTAGACTTCCTCTGGAAAGATTTTCAACACGCATGCCTTCCCTAGGTGCCTTATAAGAGGTTTTCTCCTAGGGATAATTTTTTTTTGTTTCCTTGTTATTATTTACTCTTGGGTTGCCTCACTGAGGTTTTCAACCCAGGATTTGGGCTCAGATGCCTCATCAAGGTTTTCATTTAGGCCTCCTTATTTTTGGTATTCTTTTCTTTTTTAGAAGCTTGATGGATTGAGGGTTGTGAGTCTCCTTTTTTAGAAGCTTGATGGATTGAGGGTTGGATGGATGGATTGAAGTAATAAACTCTTCCTTGGAGAGAGGTCTTTTGTACAACTTCAACATGTAACCATTAACAAGCAAGGGAATTCCTTCCTCATCAATTGTTATGATTTAGACAAACCCATTATCATAAAATATTTTCACCAGATAAGGACCCAACCATCTTGTCATTAATTTTCTCTTGAAATCCTTGGATCTGGAATCATACAACAGGGCCTAATCACCGTCTTGAAAATTATTCTCCCTAATGTGTTTCTCATGCCAAATTTTCCTTTGTAGCTGGATTACCTCAATTTGTAGGAGAGATTTCAACCTGAATTAATCCAAACCATTCAGTTGGAGAAAATTCTCTTGTTGTGATGCAGTGAGGTCCAAGTCTAACTAAGCTTCCATCCTTAAGGTATTGTACTCAAATTCAATTGATAATAGGGCCTTCTTCCCATAAATTAGTTCAAATGGAGTAAATCTAGTGATGGACTTCCAAATGTTGTTTTAGGCTCAAGTGGCTTCTACAAGTTTGTCTTCCAAACATTGGTTAGGATGTTCTCCAATGCTCAATTTGTGATCTCCACTTTCCCATTTTCCTGAGTGTGATAGGCAATGGATGTCCCATGCTTGATGTGGTGTTTCTTCATGATATCTTTGATCAAATTCGATGTGAATTGTGCTCCTTGATCAATGACCAACTATATTGGAAAAAAAACTTGTAGAAGATGTTCTACCTTATAATATTAGCCACCTTCTTCTCAGTTGATGCATTAACTTCCTTTGTTTCAACCCATTTAATCAAGTAATTAGTGTACACAATGATATAATTCTGGTGTCGTGATGGGGGTTTAATGGGCCCAATTAAGTCCATTCCCCATTTCTCAAAGAGTCACTTGAGTTTTTAAGGGAATTTCATACTTAGGTGTAGGCTTACCCATACTTTGGCACTAATTGCACCTATTGGTGTATCTTCTTACATCTTGTTGTAAAGAGGGAGAGCAGTAACCTATCTGTAAAACCTTGAATGTTGTTCTCTTAGCATAAAAATGGCCTCCACAAGGTCCATCACGACATGCTAAGAGGATTTCAAATGCCTCATCTTCCCTCACACATCTCCTCAAGATCTGATCTGGCCCCCATTTTGAAAATATTTCCCCCAATCCAAGTGAATGGGGAACTTTTACTAACAATCTTTCTTTTCTCCTTGGAGGATATATTAGAATGGAACCTCCCAATAACCAAGTAGTTGGCTATATCATCAATCCAAGGAGATAACACTAATATGGAAAAGACGTGTTCATCTGGGATCTGATAATTTACCATTTCTTCATTTTCTGTAAGAAATGTTAGTTTTGACAAGAAACCTGCAACCACATTCTCTTTTCCTAGTTTGTTAATAATAGTTAAATCAAATTGTTGCAATAACAACAACCATCTAATTATCCTAGCGTTGGCATCATGTTTATTCACTAAATACTTAATGGTTTCCTAACAAAATTTTGATAACCAATGATGTAATGCCTAAAAATTTTCAAAGAATGTACCAGAGCCAAGAGTTCCTTTTTAGTGATTGTATACTTTAACTTAGCTTTAGAAAGGTTCTTACTGATGAAATAGATAACATAAGGAAATGTTTCTTTCACTTGTCCTAAGGAAACCGCTACAACTTTATCTGATGCATCTGTGTCTGTATGGAAAGGTAATACTCAACTAGTACCTCTAAGGATGGGTGCACTAGTGGCCAATTTTTGTTTTATAGGTAACCATTTGTGTTATAGGTAAAACTAGAGGGAGATTTCCAACTAGAAGCTCAATGCATCCCATATCAGAGTAAGATCATGCTCTGGAATCAAACAATAGAGAAATTGAAAGTGTAGTTGAGTCACTTTGGGCCTTAGAAAGCCACGTGGGAAATTGTGATTAAATGCAAGAAATATATCCTTTTTTGTTTGTTGGTTGAGGAAAATGTAAATAAATATTGTAAATCTTGTATAAAGTTGTGTATATAAATCTCCAAATCAATTGTGCTTGGTTTTAAAGAATTTTTTTTTTGCTATAAAATGCGGAGGACGGTTTTCCTATAAGGTGGAAGGGTTTGTGACAACCAAAAACTAATTCCCCTTCATTGTAAATCTTCCATATACCTTGATTTTAATTAAAAAGGACTGGATTTGGGACATTAATTCTAGAGTCATAGGTATGCGATTTATTGGAATTGGAAAGAAGCTTGACTTGTTTCATGAAATCCATGAATGTTTGGCATACATGCTTTAAATTAGATTAAACATATCAGTTAATGGAGCTTGGAAAGAGGAAATCAGAACCATGCATGCCTTGGATAAATTCACATGGTATAAAGGACAAAAAATTATGCAGGTTGGGATGCATGGGAAGATGGGATGATTGAAGTCAAACAATAGGAGAGTGGGGTCGAGAGTTGAAAAAACAATATCCTTGCCACCACTCAGAAAGGAGAACCACCATGGAAGATCTCAAGGAATATGCAACAAGGGTGTCATCCTATGCAACTGAAACAATTGTAGCACAATAGAAAGGATCCATAGAGAAGGAACTCAAAATTGGTATTTGAGAATTGCATGGGAGGATAGAGGAGCATTGGCAAAGAATGAATTATAGCATAAAGGGAGAGGTTATCTATGATATAGAGAACAACAAAGAACGCAGGAGGGTGTTGTTTAACAACAAAAAAGGAAATAATGTCTCAAGAAGATGACATAGAAGAATTTTTTGCACTGCATAAGAGGAAAGAAATAATAACGTGGGAGGAAAAAGGAGTAGAGAGCTCTATGCTGCAATTAGAACACAAGGAGTAGAGAAATAATTTAGTTGAGCATTGGGATGTGGAATAATATCTCTCATTTGAGTAAAATATTCTCTAGATTCCCTGCAAGGTTGGAGTGTGGAGATGGTTTTCTCTAGATTCTCTTGACAACTTAGATGGAAGCTTGTTCCCTAGATTCTTGGTAAGGAGAGTTTTTTAGCACCCCTCTGCTTGTTTTCTAGTTTATATTGTGGGTTATAGATTCCCAAGATTTGGTGGAACCATTGTGTGAAGAAATTATTGAGCCTGGAGGTGTTAATCCTTTGGATTCCCTCATTGGATTTAGGGTGGAGGTGGTGAGCCTATGGATTCCCCTCTTTCTTAAGGTTGGAGGTGTGAGCCTTTGTATTATGTTGTTTGATTGAGGGTGGTGGTATAAGCCTCTAGATTCCTTTTTGATGATTTGAGGGTGGAGGTATAAGCCTTTGGATTCCCTTTATTATTTGAGGGTGGAGGTATGAGTCTCTAGATTCCCTTATTGATTTGAGGGAGGAGGTATACATGTATTAATTCCCTTGATGATTTGAGGGTGGAGGTATGAGACAATGGATTCCCTTGATCATTTGAGGGTGGAGGTATCAATCTCTATATTCTCGTATTGATTTAAGGGTGGATGTGATAGAATTTGGGTTCCCTTGTTTAACTTATGGGTGGAGATGAGCCTCGAGATTCTTTGTTTCAGCTTGTGATGGTAGAACTACAACTCTTGTTGAAATAGCCAAAGGATGGAGGTGGTGGACCTTTGGATTCCCTATGAACAAATGATTTCACTAAGTAGATGGTGGGTGGAGTTGGATGGTCCTTTAGAGTCCAAATTTTAGCTGGTAGCATTGGTTTAATACCTTAATCACTCATCGTCAAGCTCTAGAATATTCCTCGGGGGTGACTTTTGAGATAATTGTTACTCAAGCTTTGCACCATGAATGTTCAAAATGTGTCTAATGTGTTGGCTTAAGGTTTGTATTGGTCATGATTCAATGTGTTTGTCCAATGCTTGTGATATGTTATAGAATGTGATCTTTTGTCTTCTTGAGGAATTTTGAATTTTGTGTATTTCCCGAGTAAATGAATGGATTCCTACATGTATTCGTGAGCTTTTCTTCTCCTTACAATTATCCTAATAGGTCTATAGAGTTTTGAATTGTCATGATCTTGAAATATGTCCAATGGGCCTCATTGTAAATGAATTGATAGCTCTCTAATGTCTTTGTTATGAAATTAAAAGGAATTTTCTATTAAGTCTTGTTTTAACACACACACACACACACACACACACATATTGAAAGCTCTGGATAGATATCACATACATTAAATTTCAAGAGGGATAGCTCTACAGAGCCTCATAATACGTATGTATGCATGGCCATGTGATGTGGAACCTAAAGGAATTAAGGGCTTGAACCTTGAATCACGATAGGGCATATGCAATAGAACCACCATGACCAAGTGCTAAGGGTGGAGGAAAAAACCCCAAACATACACATATTTATTATGATAAAGACTAGAAGTTCAGGGCCCAGATGAAGAAGAAGAATCAAGCTCTAAGTAGCCATGTGATAAGGTGTTATGTCAAAGCACTAGGGGATCTTGATAGAGAATATGAGATAAAGTTGTAAAATTATGGGAAGTTTATCATCCTAGAAGAATTAACATAGATAATTCGAGCAAGGATGAAGATGATCTTTACATGATTTAAGCATTGAGAAAACATGGCATAGTGGGGCCATTAGTCTGACATTCAACATAACTTTTTGGAGGAGCTCATATTATTTTTATAATGTAAAATTAAGCCTTACGACATAGTGGAGGATTGATGGGACCCATGAATAACATGGAAGGTTGTTGACTATGTTTATATTCTATCAACGACTACTACCATGTAGTGTTACGTTGTACTAGGCACAATAGGGTGGTTGTAGGGGTGGTGGTAGCCCTCCAAGTTATGGTATTTAAAAGGAGGTGGTAGCCCCCCTGCAAAGAGTTTGGGGAAACACCCTAGAAAACATTTGGTGGACCTAAGGATGGTGGACAGATCCACCCATGATTTTGCACATGGGTTTTGCACATGGTGTTGGGCATGATGGTTTTTCCCATGGTATTTTATAGATCTAGTCAAGGGAACTATGGTTATGTTCTTCCAGGGTTAATGCAATGGGGTTGGTGAATGCTTCAACATCTATATAATGTATTGTAACATTGAAAGGGAAACAATGAAAAAATTAATTTGGTTTTCCCAGTTTTGGGTTTGACGAGAAAATCTTTGCGCTTACTTTTATGTTCTCATGATTGTATATATTTTTGTTTTTAACAATTCATTTGAAGGTAACTTTTGTACAAAATTAAAACCTACATTTGGTATCATATCATTTTCAGCTTCACAGGGACACCTTTGTAGCTGAGGGGTTTGTTGCTCGAGCCTGTTTAGACCCTGATATAGTGGGTGATCTGCAGGATTGATTATTATAGTGAAATGAGATGATGAACAATAGAAAGATAGAGATTGAGAAATTCAATGGTTATATTTTTTAGACATGGAATCTCAAGGTGGAGGATCTTTCGGTGGACAGATATCAGTGGATTGTAATAGATCTAAGTATGGAACCAACAACAATGTTGAAAAAATACTAAGTGAACTTATATTGGAAGGAAAAGAGCACAATACAATTAACTCTCTCAGATTCAGTATTGATTAATGTATTAGGGGAAGCTACGATAAAGGCTTTGTGGGACAAGTTAGTGACTTTGTATCAATCTAAGTCCTTGGTTAACAAATCATTCATGTAGAAAATGATGTATAAACTAATAATGAAAGATGGATAGTTGGTGATAGAGAATATAAATGGCTTCAATGCTATGGTAAGTCAGTTTATATCTATTGATATTAAAATTTTAGATGAAGATAAGTTCATTAGTTTGTTGTGTTCTCTACCAAAATCGTGGGATAGTCTAGTTGTTGTCATAGGTAGTAATACAACTAACTTGAAATTTGATGCAATAATCTCATCCTTGTTGCCAGAGGATATGAGATGAAAAAAAATCGAGAGCCAGCATGGGGATGCCTTATCTATAAGAGGATGGTCTCATAATATAAATAAAAATAAGTCCTTGAGTGGGATATCTAAATCTAGAGGGAGACATAAATATCTAGGAAAATTTGTAAAGGTATGTTAGCAATGTGAAAAAGAGGGGCACTACAAAAAGGACTATAGATGTAAAAACATTGAGAAAGGAAAGGGATTTGACAATGCCCATTTTGTAGAGAAAAAAGATATCTCAGATGAAGGTGGGGATGTGTATTTTTCTTCTTCTAGTACACATGTAGATCATGAGGCATGGTTAATTGAATCAGATGCATCATTTCACATGACTCCCCATAAGGAGTGGTTCTTTGAGTATGAGAAATATGGTGGTGGTGATGTCTTCCTAGGTGATGATAGGAACCCTAGAATCATAGGGTGTGGAAAGGTCAAGCTGAAGTTGCATGGTCAAATGATTAGAACACTTTCTGGTGTTCTACACATTCCTGCATTGGCCAAAAATATAATTTTTGTAGTCAAGATGGATGATCTGGGATGGGTGACCTCCTAGGAAGTCCTGGTTACCAGGTGCAAGCCCCAGAAGTGATTATTGACACTTGTGATTTATTTCACTAGTTTCAATCCCACTTCTTTACCCCTATGAGCGTCAACCAATGCAATGAGTGTTAAGTGGATTATTGAAAAAACATGATAAATTAGTCAGTTACAAATATCTCTCATGGAAATGGTCATATATTAATGACTTACTTGACACAATTGAATCCCAAAAAATGATATCTAATATAACGCACTGTGAAAACCCCTTAATACATAAATACAAAAGAGTGAAGGGGACTCCACTTGAATGGTTCATGAGGCACAATACTTGCTAAGGTTTTTCAAATGGGGTAGAAAGCTAAGTGGGCTTGATTGTGGGGAAAACTCCACAGTTAAGCATGCTTGAACCAGAGGTGATCTGGGATGGGTGACCTCCCAAGAAGTCTTGGTTATTGGGTGTAGGCCCAAGAAGTGATGATTGGCGCTATGTGGTTCATTTCACTAGTTTCAATCCCACTTCTTCACCCCTATGAGCATCATCCGATGCATTGAGTGCTAAGTGGACTATTAAAAAATCATGAGAAATTAGTTAGTTACGACTACCTCTCATGGAAATGGTCATAGATGAATGACTTACTTAATGTAGTTGAATCCCAAAAAATAATATCTAATAATATGGATGATGTAGGTGTAAAAAGAGTGTTAGAGAAATATGCCTACAAGATGGTTTGAGGAGCACTAGTATTGATGAGGATATTTCATATCAGAACCCTATTAAAGTTGTTGGGTAGTAGTGTTATTGATGCTTGAAACCATTTTGTGGTTCTTCAAAGTGGAGCTAAAAATATTATAGTCTCTGGTGAAAAGACTATGTTGTGGCATCAAAGACTGGGAAACTTTGGAGAGAAGGACCTTAAAATACTACATGGTAATTATATGGTTGAAGGTATGTCTAATTTCTCTCTGAATTGATTTATGTGAACATTGTGTATATGGGAATCAGAATCGGGTGAGTTTCTCCTATGGTGTTAAGAAGGAAAAAGGATATTAGAGCTTGTGCATAGTGATGTGTTTGGACTTATGTTGGTTTCATCACTAGGTAAATTTGTGTACCATGTCTCATTTATAAATAACTTCTCAAGGAATACATGGATATGATTCCTTAGAAAGAAATCTAAATTCTTTGACAAGTTTAAATAATTTAAGGCTCTGGTGGAAAATTAGATAGAGAAGAATATCAAGGTGTTGATCACAGATAATGCTAGATATTTATGGTGCATAATTAATTTGAATAGTTTTGTAAGAAGTGTGGTATAACATGGAAGAATACTACTCCATACACACCCCAAAAAAATGGAGTTGCGGAAAGAATGAATAGGATGCTAATAGAAAAGGCAAGGTGTCTGCTTAATGGTGTCAGGTTAGGACACAAATTCTAGGCATAGGTAGTGGATATTGCATGTTACTTATTTAACCAATCACCTTCATAAGTGTTAGAGCTATGGAATGGTAAGAAACCCTCTCTCTCACATCCCAGGTTATTTGGCTATGATGCATATGTACATGTTCCCAAGGAGAAAAGAACCAAGTTGGATGGTAAATATGAAAGGTGCATCTTTATTAGGTATAAAGATGGTTTAAAAGGCTACAATATTTTGAAAACAACAAAAAAAATGTTTTGTATAGTAGATATGTGGTATTTAGAGAGAAGTGAAGGATGTTGTGAAATAGGAAATCCTACCAAAGGAAAAGAAACTGGAGAAGATAGAGTTTGAAATGAAGGAGGAAGAATTAGAATCCACATAAGATCAGGAACCAAAAAAAAATGAACCACACACTTCAGTTTTGAAGAGATCACTTTAAGAAACAAGGCAGCCATAGAGGTATACTCCATCTAATTTCCATTCAAATTTTTATTTATATATTATTTATGATGATCCCATAATTTTTAGGGACGTAGTGGATTTAGAGGATGGTAAACTCTGGAAAACAACCATGGTTGAAGAAATAACATCACTGGAAAAAAATGGGACTTGGGATTTGGTGGAGATTCCAGATGGAAGGAAACCCATTGGTAGAAATTGGGTGTTTAAGAAGAAGATAAATGCAAAAGCAAAGGTAGAGAAATACAAAGCTCAATTGGTAGAAAAAGGTTATTCCCAACTTCTCGGAATTGATTTTGGTGATATTTTTTCTCTTGTTTCTAAGTTAGCTTCCATTAGATTACTTTTATCTATTGTTGTTGCTTTTAATTTTATGGTAGAACAGATAGATGTGAAGACAACATGTCTTCACAGGGATCTGAAAGAAGTAACCAGATGACTTTGCAATGAAGGATAAGAAATAACTAGGATGTAGGTTAAGAAATCATTTGTATGGTTTAAAGCAGTCACTAAGGATGTGGTATCAAAAATTTGATACATATATGTAGGGAATTGGCTTCACAAGGAGAAAAGTGGATCATTGTATGCATTTTAAATTAATTAGTGGTCATGTTATTTATTTGGTCTTATATTTGGATGATAAGTTGTTGATTGGAAATGACAGAGAAATTATCTAGGATGTAAAAACCCAAATGTCTTCTAATTCGACATGAAGAATCTTGGTGTTGCAAACTATAGTTTGGGCATGAATAGAAAAGAGGAAGCTCTAGTTAAATCAAAGGAAATATGTTGAGACAATATTGTAGAGGTTTAATATGCAAGATAGTAAAGGTGAAGGTCCCTATTCATGTAGGTGCAAAGTTATCTGTTGAACAATGTTCCAAGAAACATGAAGAGGATAAGGACATGTCCCTTGTTCCATATGTGAGTGTAGTTGGTAGCTTAATGTATGCAATGGTTTTCACTATAGTAGGAGTTGTACAAACAATGGGAGTATTGAGTAGGTTTATGTAAAAATCAGGGAACGATCATTGGACAACAATGAAGTGGGTTTTTAGCTATCTGTGTGTCACTAGTGATTATGGCCATGATTGTCTAGAGTATTGGACATATTTGTCTTTGTTGATTTATACTAGGTTGGAGATCTAGATTACAAAATATCTACAAGTGGGTATGTGTTTAACCCATTTGGAGGATTTTTCAGTTGGACGAGCAACAAACATTCTATTGTGGCACTTTCAAATTCATATGCTAAATACATGGAAACCACTCATGTGAGAAGGGAATCAGTTTGGTTACAAAGATTTTGTACAGGTATGGGGTTGGTGTGAGCTATAAGGATAGACTGTAATAGGAAACGTGTAATTTTCATGTCAAAGAACCCTACTTATCATTTGAAGGAAAAGCATATTGATGTTCAATATGACTTTGTGAGGGATATGGTTGAAGATAAAAAGGTGTTTATGGTAAAGGTGAACACCTTGAAGAATGTTGCAAATGCATTGACAAAGGTTTTTAGCACTAAGATTTTTTCTTGGCGTAGAGACACAATGGGCATTGTAACCCTAGACCAATGACCATGCACTCATGTGCCCCTCTGTTTGAAAAGAAAAAGACAAGTTGGAGAATGTTGGGTATGTTTTATATTCTTTCCATGACTAGCATCACATGTTGTTATGTTGCATTGGGTGCAGTAGGGGAGTTACAGGGGGGCAAAAAACCCTTTTCCAAGGGAATTGTTTGGGTGAAGTAGCCTCCCCGCACAAGATTCATGGAAGTGGTCTGGAAAACATTCTTTGGGAAGACACAAGGATGGTGGGTAGATGCACCCATGGTTTTTTACATGGTTTTGGGCATGATGGGTTTTAACATCGTATTTTGTAGATCTTATCAAGGGAACTATGGTTATGTTATAATCTAGGGACAATCTATTAGTGTTTACAAATGATTTGGAATGTATATAATGTATTGTAACATTGAAAAGAAAACAATGAAAAGTACAAATGATTTTCTCAGTTTTGGGTTCCATGACAAAATCTCTATGTATATTTTTATGTTCTCACCATTCTATATTTTTCTATTTATAAGAATTCATTTGTAGGTAAATGTTGTACAAGGTTAAAACCTACATAGGTGATGTGGCCTAAAGGTTGCATGACAACCTGGGAGTAGGATGTTTTAGTCATATTTGGGATTTTTGTGGCGCCAAGTGGCTGGTAAATGGTCGACAAGTGGCACACCTAGAGTGGAGCCACATGGAAGGGTGATTGTTGTAGTGCTTTCTTACCAAAGGTGTATGAAAAAAACCCACTTAAGACTGTGGATGAAAAACAATCTCAACAATATAAATGGCTACTAAACATTGTAGATTTGCAGCAACTGATAGAAACAAAACCTGCCAAAATTCTGATCTATGCCACAATCATAGTTAAACAACAAAAATAAATAGTAATAACTCCAATCATCCAATGGAAACCAGATATACAAAGAATAGTTTTATTATAACACCTGTGAAAGGAACAAATAAATGTTACCATTCCCCCTCTATGGGATAGGTTCTTGGCTATCCTCAAACGTCTTCATCTTGTGTAGAGTCCCTCTCCTCTATAATGTGTAAACCCAACAAAAATATGGTGTGCGACAATGAAAATAATGAGAGTGACAACAGTTAGTGCAACAATGAAAATAATCAAAAGTGAATAATGAATGGAAAACCATTCTATTTATAACAAAATATTGAGTTATCCTCGGATAATGAGCAATAATAAAATATTATTGATCCCATTCTTGGAAGAGCCATATGGAATATTTTATTATATTTTTTGAGGAGGGAAAAAGTATTTAAACTTTTATTTAGAAATAATAAAGAAATAAATGATTTCATTATTATCTCAAGGAATTAGTTAAGGAATAGTAAATAAATAACGATTTATTTAATTATTCCTAAGGGATTTAGTCAAATTTGACAAAGAATAATAATTAATTAGTGATTAATTAATTATTCTTAGAGAAAAATAAGATAAATAATGATTTATCTGTTTATTTTTCATGATTGGGTCAAATATGAAAAGGAATAATAATTGAACATTGGTTTAATTAATTATTCCTAGAAGAAAATCAAATAAATAGTGATTTATTTAATTATTCTTCATGGGTTTAACTATAAATTACTTAACAAAGGTGGTTTATTAAGTAATTTCTCACAGTGAATGCAATTTTACTATGGTAAAATTGGCGTTACATGGTGTACTTCGATCCATCTAGTAAATTAGGCTAGATGATCAATTTTTTAGTGATAACAGTGATGTCACCATGACACCTTTTACCTAGCTATTTTTTAGTATGCTTGACTTGCAAAAAATATGAGAAGTGTGAAATATGCCCGAGATAACACAAAAAATAACATAATGAGATGATAGAAAATGGAAATATTCTATTAATATTTGTAACAATATTGTTCACTTGAATCTTCAAGGGGGAAGCCTCAAGTAGAGCAGAGCTCAATTACACAACACAACACAAGACTTCCCTTACTATATTTGATATTACATAGTTTCATGAGACCCAAAACCCTAACTACTTGTGGTCCCTTGCATAATGTGGGTTAACCACTTTATTTATTAGATATTCCATTTTATAACTAATTATGGTCCTTTTTCTATAATGTGGGTCAACCACTTACAATTATTATCATATTTGTTTCTTAAAATAACTAATCATGACTCTTATGGGGCTGCTTGGGCTTATTACATTAATAAAGGGGTTAGCGTCGGACCCTAACATGCCCTCCCCCTTTAGAACTAGACTTTTCCTCAAGGTTGGAGCTACAAAATTTTTTGGAGAATAGTTGTTGGTTCCCGTGTAGCATCTTATAGTAAGGCGTCTTTCCAGTGGATGAATACTTCCTTGATAGTGTAGCCACAAAAATTCCATTCCCTTGAATCTGGGATTCATTCCGATCAGAGCCAAATAAAACCTTCCTCATCCAATTTAGGGAGCTTGGTTTGAGCCTTGCAATCGTGCCCCATGACTTTCTTAAGACAAGTGACATCAAAGATGGGGTGGATTTTGGAAGTGGCTGGAAGGGCGATTTGTAGGGGAGGAGGCCAATATGTTGAACCACCTAATAAGGCCCATAAATTTGGGATCTAACGTTTGGAAGCCCTTTTCTTTGATAGACATCTACTTATAGGGATAGAGTCAAAGAAACACTAGGTTTATTGGGTGTGGAGCTTTATAATCTTCTTGATTAAGAGGTCTTCGCTGTGTTGGACCCCAATCCCTAAACAAGGTAGCAATGTAGCCCATGTGATAATTTCCATGGGGGTCTAGGGTGGGTGAGGGGGTGATAGATACTTTTAAAGAGGCCCCCCCCCCCCCGACGCTAGTTCGGGGGTAGCACCTCTAAAGCTAAAAATAGATGAAAATTTTCCTTGTAAAATATTGCAATTTCATAGTCAATGTTGATCATTCATTAGTCGAATGATCTGATGGTAGAATTTATGTTAATTTAGGGTTTTTTTTCCCTATAAGGCAACCCTCGATTTATATGAGGGAATTGTATTGTGGTTATGTATGATTATTCTGAGAGAGAGAAAGGAGGTTGTGTGAGAGTGAGGAGGAAATTACAATGGATCTGTTGTAGGTTGTAACTCTTCATTTTTTAGTATAATATAAAGAGGAAGGACTGGTGGTTTCTCCGTGGACATAGCCCAAATTGGGTGAGCCATGTATATATGTCTCTTTTGTTTTATTTGTTTCTGTATTTTTGTTTCCGCAATATTTTATGTGTTCCATTTCTTTGTAATATATAATTTTCTAACAACTTGTATCAGATCCAAAGTTCTATTTGGCAGATAAACTCATAGGAGAAAAAGGTTCCTGGTGTTGGAAATATTGAGAGGGGGGCTGAATAAGTATTTCCTTTCAATTCTTATTTTTTACCTGTTAGATCACTTATAATTAGAACACAAAAATGAACAATAAGAACAAATACTTTTGTTAATCTCTTCTTTACAATAAATTCAATACAATAATGTGTAGGGCACCAACCCTAGATGAAGACACCAATCTTCAATCTCCCAATATCCAACCTGTAGTTTTTCAAGCACCGACTTGGACTTCCCAAGGCTCCAGCCTTGTCACTTTGAGGCACCAACCTCTAGGGTTCTAACCCTATCTTTGGTACAGGCTCCAACCTGGTCTCTTGAGGACTCCTATCCCCTAGGGCTCCAACCTTATCTTCTAAGGCACCAACCTTGTCTCTATGAGGCTCATACCTCTAGGGCTCCAACCCTTAGCTTTAATTCGTCAAGATAAGTTTGATGGTTGTTCACGACTCCCAATATCTTCTTCAATGAGACATTTCTATCTTCAACAATGCCTTCTCCAAATTACTTCATCAATGACAACCTTATCTTGTTAGAAGGTATTGCCACATCTCTTCATGGTACCTAGATGTTGGGAATGGGATCCCTTAAGGACAGTTTTGGGGCTAAAAGCCCATATTTTGGGTCGAATTTTGTAATAAAGTTGTAAAGTATCTGCATTTTGTGGTCGCAGAGCGCGGAGGTGTCATGAGTCATAAAGGGTTGTCCACCTTTATTTTGTAAAGTAAAGTCGGCTATAAAAGATCTACCCATGATCCACAGACCATGGGATTGTATAAAAAGAGCTAAGTAAGTAAGCTCTAAGTAGTCTTAACAAGTCATGAGTTGTAGATGAAGTCTTGAAGATATGAAAAGAAGTCTACATTCAGGTAGGTAGAGGCTCTGCAGCTGAGTGCGCAAAGGCCTAGGGTAGAAGTTCGCAACTAAGTGCGCAGATCCCTGCAGTTGTGTGCGCAAGGCAGATAGAGTCTGTAATCATCTGAAGATATCAATAAAGAGAAGAATTTTACAAACTCTGTGTCTTTGTTTCCTGTTAATGCATCTTGACATGTTATGTATGAATTTCATTTATAATGCTTATATGATGTGTGAATATATGTAATTACGTTGATTAAGTGAATGTAAGTAAGAACATCTGTTTAGACAGTGCTAACTATGATTGTTTAATAAGATAAGTAAGACACTTGAACTAGTTTGGGAATCTGCGCGGTACGCTACCCTAGCAGCAGGAAAGTACTTGAGCCATAGGTTAGGGCTGTGTGAAGGTCAATTGTACCTTTCCATGGAGGTACTAGAGGGTGGAGTAAAGGACTAGTCTGGCGAGCCCTAGAACTAAGTGACATGTGTGAAAGAAGGAATAGAAGGAATAAATTGACATCACAACCATCTCAGGGTGCGTAAAATTGGTTCCAACATCCCCCCATACTGCTTCGAGTGAGACTTCAGTTCGCACTCCGCGGACTGATGCTGAAAGGGCAAATAGTGTAGGGATGTTTTTGGCTAACTAACACTGAACCTGGGTCAGGCCTCCCCAAGCCAACAAATGGTTCCGTTGCTGGGACCAGAATCTCCATAAGAGATGTGTGATGTCGTGTCACTGGAATCCAACTAAGAAAGAGAGTGGAGACTGGTTTGATAGGAAGATCCACGAATTCACGGCGTAGGAGAACAAAAGTCCATGACTATCAAAGGAACAGTGGCTGGATAGGTACCCATATACAGAAATACACAAGATCTTTTTTTGTTCCTTTCCGATTGAGCTATACGAGTGGATCACAAAGCTAGCAGATAGCCAAGGAAGGTGGAAACTTGATGGTCTTATTGTTTGGACCCCGGAGCTAGTATAAACATTGGAAGAATCTGACAATAAGATCACCCGCCCCGTCGATCATTGGCTCGATTGCATCATAGGAGGATTTGTAACTGAATTCACGTGGAAACCTCAGTCAGTTACAGCAAGGCGAAGCGACGCTTTTTCAAAGGTTTGCGAGGTAAGTACTTGAAATCTTTGAATACCTGGATTATGCAACGACCTTGATGTTTGGAGCTACACGAAGTGGAAAAACTTATAGGAACGAAGGAAGAAAGGGTCCGCGAGGTGATGAAGAGGGAATAGCGTAGGCTTCTCCAAGAATTGCTATTCAGTTAATAAGACAAGGATTCCTGCGACTACCACTAGTGAGCACCATTATTGCAGCAATAATACTACAACTCTAGGGTTGCCTACTTTACTCTTATCAACCTGGTAGTTCGTAACAAACTTGGAAGCGACGGTACTGTATGCACAAGTACTAGTTCTCACTGCAGGTTGTCACTTGGTCAGCCGGTGCAAGATCACTAGGAGCTCAAGCCAACTTCTATGGATTCTAGAAGAAGCTCTATATGTGATGAAAGGATAAAAATATTACTCTACAGATGCTACTCTAACTGCAGAAAGGAGAAAGACGGAAGTGTAAAGCAAACCTAGTAAACCCTAACTAACCAACTAATCCTACTTTTGCAGAAAGCACTATGAAAACCATGAAAGGAATTCCATTACTAATTAAGGAAGTAAACAACATCTACCTAAGATATTTCTGAAAATAAATAAGAAAAAAACATCTTTTTGGATTTTTATGTATTTTTATGTGAATTTGACATGCATGTAATTTATTGTGTGTGAATGTGGCAGTGAATAGGTGGTGTTGGAGGGTGTTTCTGGGACTTGAGAGGATTTAGGATGGTGTGTATGGGTCCTAGGAGGTCTCAAGTGGCCTTCTGGAGGCTTTTCCCACACTCGGCCTTCAAAAGAAAGCCTGTAGGAAAATCTACAAGAGGAAAATAGGGCAACTACAGGAGGCTTATAGGAGGAGGCCGAGAGCAGTTTTCATTGTTTTGGGGGTGTGAGAGTGGGTGGAAAAGGTGTATGAAGGCTGGAATGAGGTTTTAGGGAGCCTAGGGTCTACCATGAATCACCAAGAGAGAGGAATATGATTGGGTTTGCTCAAGGAGAGAGGAAAAAGTTCTATGGAAAATGCAAGAAACTAAGGCAGAATTGAGGTGAGGTTTGGGCAACCTATAGGGCATGGATCAGATGGAGGATGGGATGGTTGATGGGCTAGCCTACTGCTAGAAGATATCTACTGTAAAAGAACTATCAGTAAACCAATAAGATCAAACAAGTAATGAAATGAGTGCATCTAGAAAAATAGAGTTTTGCATAAAAATGGTCTAAACTATGATCTATGAAAGGAAATGTTGAGAAATGCTCAAGAAAGGAAACAATGAAAGAAGACTATTGCAAATAAAGAATTGAGCATTATGAAGAAGATCTAAAGCAAAGCAAAGCTGGACTATTAACCTACTAAAATCTGCAAACACTACAAGTCCTGTGAAGGAGGAAAATCTGTGTTTTTGGGGCAGCAAGAGGGTCTTTGCCTCAAATCATGGTCTCAAAGGGAGGAAGAGATGCCAAGGAACTATTGCTAGCCTTTTGAATCTTCTTTTTATCACTGGTTAACCTACTATAGAAAGCACAAATGGAAGCAAACTACTGAATCATCAAAAGAAACTTAACCATAAAAGAAATACATCTAACAACAACCTAATCTACAAACTGAAATAAAACATACAAATACAAGTAAAGAGGAGCTTGGCTACTTGGATTGGGCCCTAACCCAAGAGATTCAGCCCTCTGAGGTAACTTAGTGCTAGCTCAAAAAGGATTCCATCTTTATTATCAAAACAATAACAAGATTACATGAAACTATCTCAAAAATAATGAGCTCGAAGTTGGAGCAGAGTTGACATAAGCAAAAATTCAACAAAAATCTGACCCTAATGAGGCCTTAGTCCTCTCTAATTATAAAAATGAAGCTACCAACAACTTCCTTAAAATCGGGGAGGCTTGGCTCCCAAACTCGAGATAATCATCAGTCATCCTCCACTTGCTTGGCTGCCTTCTAGTGCATGATTTGGCTGCTTGTACTCTGAGTTGAATGAAGGGGATTTCGAAGTGAGGAGTAATAAATGAGGAGGATTCCCTCCTATAAGTCCTCTCCTTTGTCCACTTCGAGGTATTGCTACCCTTTGTCCACTGGATCCTTGCCTTTGACTTCAAAATTCATCAATAATCTGCATTAAAAACATGTTAGACCACATGGCATCATAACTAACTCAACTCACTCCATAAGCATAAATATAACAAGAAAATCATACAATAAACTAAGAGAATGGTTGATTTGACTAGGTTAGGAGGTAAAATGAGCCCATATGATTACCCATTTATGAGGCTCATCATCACCCCCTACTGAAAGTGTTGCTCATCCTCTGAGCAACTTAGTCCATCTCCTCATCTTTTATGACCCTGATGGCCTCCCTAGCATCCCAAGCTTCTGATGTGGTCTTCTCTTCCTTGTCATAGAATCTTGCCTTCCTTTCTATCTCTTCCCATCGCTCCTCCTCTTCTTCTTCTCTTCTACCTTCCAACATGCCTAACAACAGTGGGGGACTCAATTTGAGGCCAATCTAGTTGACCTTCAGCCTCTTCATGGAGCACTTGTACAGTGGCACTCTTCTTAATGCCTCCTTCATCCTCATGGGGAATGATATTCCCTGATCTACAGACTGTGTGGTAAGGTGTTCCATCTCCTCATGCATACATGCACATAGTCATCCCCAAGTAGCCTTTTCATATCCTCAAAGTGTGCAATGGCTTGTGCCTAATCACTTATATATCTAGGGGCAATCTGAGGATTATTGGCAAGTAGTTATGTGAGCTGATGAGTGCCATGGGATTTGATGGTTCAACTCTAATCATTAATGGCTCATTCTACTCTTTTATCATCAACCTTCTTATTTCTGCTACCCACAACTCTTCATGGTTCATCCATGAGGCCATGGCCATTAGTAGCAAGTCCCCTAGCTTGGGATTGGGGTCCCACACATTCATGTCTGTGAGGGCCATGTTATGTAGTTAGAATTCTATCATCTTTGCCTTATCTTCTGATGTGATTTGGTCACACAAGTCCATAAACTGCCTATAATCCTGGAAAGGCATTGTGCCTCTTTGTGCCAACGTCTTTATCTGAAATTGAAACCATTGGTCCTTGAGATATAGGCCATAGGATTTTGCTGGTGTTCTACATTGCAATGCCTCCATGGATAAGCTGGCCATGCATGCCAGCTGGGTCTCTTTCTCTTGCAGCTGCCTCCTTAGAAATTCATTTTCAGTTTCAAGGTGGCTTCTTGTAACTACTTCCCTATGTCTGATAGCACTCAACTCTTTGCCCATTTCTCTGAGTTTGTTCTCCATATGGCCAATATCCTCAACTCCTTTGGATTTGGCAATTTGCATCCACCTATGTGTTCTTATTCTCTCTTTCTCTAATTCGAAGAATAGTGGAATTGCAATTTTTTGTGGAATTATTCTTCCTCCCTCAAGTAGATTGTAGTAGGAGGCAAGACTAGGCTGGGGATCAGGTTCTTGTAGCTCTGTTTCTTCCTCCTTTACCTGTGGCTATCCTTCCATTTCTTTCTCAAGCTTTTGGGTCTCCTATAGTTTTGACAGTGTCTCCTGTAGAACTGTCTGAGCCTCCTGTAGGACTATTTTTGGGTCCTGTAGTTCTACCTTTTCTTTCCATGTGGGAGATCTAGGAGTCCCCCTTTCATATGTGATAGGTGCCTTAGAAGGGGATTATTTTACTTTGGCAGAGGGTGAATCTTCAATTGTAATTGGCACTTTTGAAGAGGGCTGAGGTTTCCCTGTTTTGATTCTTGTGCTTTTCCTAGCCCTGAAATACATGGAGGTCTGCCTTTTCCTCTTTTGTTTTGGCTTGATTGGTGTACTAAGGGCAGTGAGAGAAACTGATGCCTCTCTTTCTAGAGTCTCAGGGGACACTTCTCCTTGTTCTGTCTTTTCTGCCTCTTTCTCTCCTCCTTCTGTCTCTTTTTTTTGTCTCTGTTTCTTCCTATTTTGTTTCTTCATCTTTCACCTCCTCTATCTTAGTTTCTTCCTCCTTCCTTTCTTGTTCTGCTAAGTCACCAGTTTCTTCACCTTCTGCCCCTTGCTGCTCTTCCTCCTCACTGCCAGTAGGACTAATATCATAGGTTAGGGTCTTTATGTCATCCTCAACTGTCATGTTTCGGAAGATTTCCCATGCTATAGGGAGTGTAAATGTATGGAGGGCTTCTTCCACTAAAATTTTAATTAACCCATGGTGAGCCAACTACTTTGAATTTCTTGCTTGAACCTTAGTGGTGGAGTCAATGAGGGACTACAGGAGGAAGTAGGGGCTATTGAGCTTCTGAGGGGCTGGAGTGTCCATGCCATACCTTAATCATGAAGGATTCTAAAGTGGTAACCATAGACAATGCTATACCTCCCCTCATATGAAATATTTTTGATTATTTTGTAGCTAACCTCATCCCAAGGATATGGTATGCTAGCCCTTATAATGCCATTTTTATCCTCTACAGGGATTTCATTGTTTTGGAAAAAGTTTTTCTTAGCAGCCTGGCCAATTGGTTTCTCATCCTTGCTCCAAGGCAGCCCAAGAGGAAGGGTAGTGACTCTACTGATAAATTCAGGGGTTATCTCCATGGAAAGACCTCTAAAGGTGACAGTGGCATGTTTTCTTGAGTGAGGGACCAAAGAGTGGGAAAATTCTTGGGCAATCTCCTCATCAAACCCTCAGAATTTCTCAAAAAAGTTCATCCAATTTTCCCTTGTGAAGATGCCCACTACTTGGGGATGTGCATGGAGCCTGGAGGATTTGGTGGGCTCCTTCCTCATAAACCCTCCTGTCATTTTGTTTATACTTTGGAAAACCAAATGTGGAGATGGAAACAACAATTTTTGAAGAAAAAAGAGAAACAGAGGAGACTGTGTTTTTTTTTTTAAATAAGCAGATTTTTTTTTTATGTATTTCCTCCTCCTAAAGACTTTATCTCCTCTTCAAATTTAAACCACTGCTTTCATATTTTGATATTCAATGGGGGCATGCATGGAACCTACCTCCTCAGATCAAAAACCATGCTAAAACCCATGTTTTCTCCCTTCAAACAACTCACTGCCCCTCCTGTAGAAGCCTATTGTCCCTCCTGTAGAATTCCTGTAGGTGCTCCTGTAGAACTTGCAAGTGCTCCTGTAGAAAATTCCAAGAGCAGGAATATGGGAGAGATCAATGGAGAATGATGGTTACGAGGCTGTGGGGGCACAGAGAAACTGCTGTAGCTAAGTTTCGAGGAGAGGATGAAGGAAAAGGTGGTGAGAGTGCTCGGAGAGGAGTACTTATTGCCCTTTATGGATATTTCCGGTGATGGAGGGTGAGATGGCAACATATACATTGGCTATATTTGGACCGTTGGTCCCCACCTACCTTGTCATCATGGCCCCTCCTCGTAATCATCCCTCATGATTGCATCGGAGTTCACACTTCCTCCACTACCTGTCCTTGACATTTTTCTTGAGTTGACTGTGCGCACGTGTGGGTGACATCTTCGGATGAGTGGAGTCAACTAGATGAAGGTGGCCAAGTTAATTGGCCACCTTTTCCTCGTTCAACCTCAACCATCTTGTTACTTTTGCATGCCTTCTAATTACACAAATGCAAATAGAGGAGCAGGTTAGTTACTTACCTGAGATCCGAATGTATTTGCTTGTGAAGTGTTGTGGCTCTCTCTCTCTGCTGCATGCCTTTGTTTCTTTTTATGCATGCTGTCTTCTTGTTGATGTGTGGTTGTGTTTTGTGCAGGTTCTTCTCTGGCTAGATCTGAGCTTTAGGTGTCTTCTTCAACCTTCATGCTTGCACTCTCTTGCTGCTGATGCTGGATTTTAATGGGATCAGCTGCTACAGGAATTCCTACATGAGCTCCTTGCTTCCAGCTTCTTTTTGTGCTTGGAGCTATGAGGATGATGCCAGAGATGTAAATAGAGATGGAGAGGTAATAGGTAGGCTTCAGGTAAGGTGGATGGTGCTTTTTCCTTTCTTATTTTTTTGTTTTTGTTTTTTTTCTTTTCCTTAAAACTGTTTTTTCTATGTTTTTCTTGGATAGGAAAAAGAATGATTCTTGGGGTTGTGATGTAGGCTTGGAAATGGTGGCAAGGAGGGTTGAAGACTGCAGGAGGGTTTATAGTTTATTCATGAAGCTTCACTGTCCCTCAAACTACCTTTTGTACCCATTTCTGGCTCTTTGTAATTCCTACAGGAGCCTCTTGTAGAAACCACAGAGCCTCCTGTAGAAAACACAGTTCTTGAAAGAAAACACAGTGAGGTGAAAGAAATGCCAAGAATGATGGAGAAAGGTATGGGAAGGTAGGATAGGTGTTGGTGTTGGTTGTAGGGCTCCCTTAGCACCTTCTACTGCTTCCTGTAATCCTCCTGCAAACCTACAATGCAAATGAAAATTCATTTTTCTTTTCCTCTTTTTTCTCCTTTTTTTTTTGAAAACAACTAGGGCGCCTCAAGGAGGTTTTCACCCTAATTGCTTGCCCTGGGTGCCTCCAAGGGAGGTTTTCACCCCGAGATCTTATTTTTTCTCTTTTTTCTTTTTGACATCACTGGGCCGTCTTAGAAGAGGTTTTCAACCCAATGATGGGACTCAAGCGCCTCATGGAGGTTTTCACTTGAGTCCTTATTTTTTTATTTTTTCTTTTTCTTTAGTGAGTGGGTGAAGTGGAGGCTAAGACATGCTCCACTACCATCACTATCTTATTTAGATATTCAATGAACTCTCGCTTAGAGAGGGGTTTCTTGTAAACTTTCAATCGGTGTCCATTGACAAGCATGGGGATGGCTTCATCATCAATGGTTCTGATCAGAACTGAACCATTGTCATTGCATTTCTCCACAGTGTAGGGTCCCAGCCATCTTGTCCTTAGCTTGCCCTTGAAATATTTGTATCTTGAATCATAGAGTAGTGCCCAATCTCCCTCTTGGAATTGCTTCTCCTTGATATTTTTGTCATGCCATATCTTTCTCTGAAGCTGAACTACCTCTGTATGGAGAAGGGCCTACATTCTGTGTTCGTCCAATCCATTTAGTTGGAGTAATTTTTCTCTCTGTGCATTTCCGAGGTCTAGGTCTAGCTGAGCTGCCATCCTTAGGGTATTGAATTCAAATTCTATTGAGATTAAAGCCTTCTTCCCATGGACCAACTCATAGGGTGTGAACCCTGTGGTGGTCTTCCATGTTGTGTTGTAGGCCCAAGTGGCCTCAACTAATCTGTCCGCCTAGTCTTTTCTGCTGCTGCTCACTACCTTTGTCAGGATCCCTTCCAATTCTCTGTTAGTGACCTCCACCCGCCCATTGGCTTGTGGATGGTAAGGGGTTGAAGTCGTATGCTTGATTCTATGATGTGTGAGAAGGTATTCAATCAAATTAGAAGTGAACTGACTACCTTGATCTGTGACCAACTCTCTTGGATACCCGAACTTGTAGAATATGTTCTCTCTCAAAAATTCAGCTACTTTTTCCTCTGTCGCTACTTTGATTGCTTTTGTCTCTGCCCACTTTGTCAGGTAATCGGTGCACATAATGATGTATTGTTTCTGCTTTGAACAAGGGCTGATAGGCCCCACAAAGTCCATGCCCCACTTCTCAAATGGCTCAAAGGTCACTTGAGGTTGCATGAGAATCTCATCCTTTGGAGTGGGTTTCCCCATCCTTTGACACCGATCACACTGGTTGGTATATCTCTTCACATCCTAATGAAGAGTGGGCCAGTAGTAGCCTACTTGCAGTATCTTGAAGGCAGTTCTTTTTGCTACAAAATGACCTCCACAAGGCCCATCATGACAGGTCAGGAGGATGTCAAAGACTTCCTCCTCCCTGACACATCTTCTCAAGATCTGATATGGGCCAAGTTTGAAGAGATTGCCCCCAATCCAGGTGAAAGGGGCGCTTTTCCTTACTATCTTTCTCTTCTCTTTTGAGGACAGGTGTGGTGGGAACTGTGCTGAAACCAAGTAGTTTTCTATATCAGCAAACCATGGAGAGAGTACTGAGATAGCAAATAGATGTTCATCTGGCATTTGGTCATCCACCATTCCTTCTTCACCTATAGGCAAATTTACTCTAGACAAAAAGTCAGCAACGACATTTTCTTTACCAGGCTTATCAATAATGGTCAAGTCAAACTGCTACAGTAAAAGCAACCATCTAATAATGCGAGCATTTACATCTAGTTTTTTCATTAAATATCTAATTGCAGCATGATCAGTGTGCACAAAAGTTTGATAGCCTATGATATAATGTTTAAATTTGTTTAAGGAATGCACGATAGCTAGGAGTTCCTTCTCAGTCAGCATATAGTTTAACTCTGCCTTTGACAAGTTTTTGCTTATAAAGTATCTGGCATACGGTAAATTTTCATCAATTTTTCCTAAGGATTCTCCTATTTCTTTGTTCAAGGCATCTGTGTGAATGTGGAAAGGTAGGTCCTAGTTTGGGCCTCTCAAAATTGGGGTAGTCACGAGCTTTCTCTTCAAGGTATCTAGGGCTTCTTGATAGTTTTCCAACCATATGAACTCGACATCTTTACCTAAGAGGCCAAACAAAGGAGAGGCTAGCTTGCTAAAATCTTTAATGAATCTCCAGTAATACCTAGCTAAGCCTAGGAAACTTTTGACATCTCTCACTTTTTGAGGAGGTGGGACCCTTTGGATGATGGCAATTTTGTTGGGGTCCACTTGCAGTCCTTGTTGAGATATTGCATTTCCTAGCACGGTCCCTTCAGTCATAAAAAATTCACATTTTTCTGAAATGAGGGACAGGTTCATCTCAATACACTTGTCTATAACTTTTCCTAGGTTAGATAAACCTTCTTGAAAATCAGAGCCATAAGGAGTAAAGTCATCCATGTATATCTCTACTGCATCATGAACTAATTCATAAAATATAATCAGTACCACTCTTTGGAAAGTGGCTGGAGCATTACACAAACCAAAAGGAAGGACCCGGTATGAAAGGGTACCCCAAGGACAAGTGAACGTGGTCTTATCTTGGTCTTCCGGGCTGATTTGAATCTGATTGTACCCGCTAAACGCATCTAGGAAAGAGATTTTTTTTTTCCCTACCAGACCATCTAACACTTGATGTATGAAAGGTAAAGGAAAATGGTCCTTTTTAGTGGCTTTGTTCAATTCCCGATAGTCGACACAGATTCTCAACTTACCATTTTTCTTTGGCACTAGCACCAAAGGAGAGACCCATTCACTGTCAGAGATGGGATAGATGAATCCTGCATCAAGCAATTTATGCAATTCTTCCTTAACAATATCTTTAAGTGCTGGATTCATCCTCCTTTGAGGTTTCCTGATTGGATTACAATCCTCCTTGATGTATATATGATGAGTGCATACTGAAGGGTGCACTCCCTTCATCTCCTTATAACTCCAAGAAAAGGCATCTAGGTGTTTTCTCAGCAGGCTACACAGTTCCTTCTCCTGGGAAGTGGATAGGGATGGATTGATTTTCAAGGTTCTTTCTGGGCCGAACTCTATATTCTTAACACAGAGATCAGTTGAGGGGTTTTTTTGGGTTTCTCTTACTATGTTCTCTAATGGCGATACACTGGGAAGTGGATTCTGAATCAGATTTTCAATCATACCATCCTCATCTTGCGGTTTCCCCCCATGGCAATTTCTAATGCACAAAGTGGTGCAGAATAGACTTCATCCTCATCTTCCTCCTCCAACTAGAGAGGTAGATCATGTTCTAGCAAGGGTTGGGCAAGAGGATATAGGATTAACTGCTTGGACATATGCCCGTTCTTTATGGTCATGTTCCCAGCTCGACAGCTGATGTAGGCATCGGTGGTAGCCAACCAGGGTCTTCCCAGAATGAGAGGATACCTAGTGAGCTTTGCCTTTGGCTGGAGAACTAAGAAATCAGTAGGGTACTCCCAAGAATCAATGGAGACCATCATATCTTCCACAATCCCCTCAAGGGTCACGATGGAGTGGTATGCAAGCTGTAGCACGGTCATGATCTTCCTCAAGGATCCCTGGAGGTTGAGTTTGAGCATTGTGTCCTTTGTCATCACATTAATGACAACCCCCAGATCAATCAAGGTGTGTGGGACCATGGTGCCATTGATGTGGACATCAACTACTGGGCTTCCAGGGTCCAGATATTTTGGACAGATTACCTGCCCTAACATCAGGTCGGACAGTCGCCCTATGACATTGATGGTTGGGGCATCTCTCTTACGCCTTCCTGGATGCCTAAAGCACTTCTCTTTTATCAACCTATTGTAGATTGGCACATCTTTTATGGCTTGGAGAAGTGGTATCTTCACACATAAATGTTTCAATTCTCGGAGGAGTTCAGTTTGTTCTGGAGTAGGCTGGACTATTGCGGATAGTCTCTCAGGAAAGGGTGGATTTGATTTAGGTTCGCTTTCCTCTTTATCTTCCTCAACCTCCTTGGGTGGAGGCTGGCTATCTGGGAGAACTTTTACTATATTGCAAGTTAATTTCCTGAATCTTCACAGCATAAGTCAGGCATGATGGTTCCCCACTATACACTTTCTGAGCCTGTCTGTTGTTTAGGTTCGGATTTAGCTAGGCAGGCATTTGGGGTTGCTTTGGTGGAGCAGGAGGTAACAGTTGTGGTTGGGAAATTGGTGGAGGTAAAAGAGCAGGAGGAGAGTTGTATTTGGCCTCCACCCCTGACGAGATGCATTCCATTAAGGCTGCGGCTGAGCATAGGATTGAAATGAATGGGTGGCTGGTCTCCTGATATGGTCTAGGTCCATGCGGTCTCCTTTGGTTTATGTAATAGAGTTGTTTAGTGACTCCCTCAGCCCCTTGATATATAGCTTTAAATCCGGGTAAGGAAGGTTAGTTGTCTGTAGAATAATTTTCTTCACAGACTGAACAAACCTCTATAGATTTCAATAGGAATTCATTCCTAGGATGCATCTTGGTGCATCTAGGGCAAAAAATGGCCAAAGCCCTCTCTGCTTCCTCTTGTTTCCTTTTGATATGTAAGGTATCCATTTGCATGGCAAGATTCTGTAGCATCTCACTCTTGAAGTATTCCAACATGTTTCCAATTTCTCCTTTAATGAATGATTTAAAGGAAGAGGTACTAGCTATGGGTTGACTCCCCCTACCTTTATTTCTGGCTACTCTAGAATGTTTCTAAAAGCAGTGTTTATGTCCTCATAGGACAGTTGGTAGATGTCTCCCCTGGATAGTAGATGGAGGGTGTCTAAAAGATCTTCCCGAATTCCCCTGAGCAGGACCAGCTTCAGAGACTCATGGTCAAGTGTACACCTGACCCTTTTGTAACTAAGATGGAACCTCTCTTCATAATATTCCTTGGATTCATCGCTTCCTATAGTCATTCGAAAAATTTCTTCTTCAGTATCTTTTGACCTACAATAGTCTTGATACTTGTTGTTAAAGGCTTGCTGCATCTGAGCCCAAGTTTTGATGCTATTTCTAGGTAATCCCATGAACCAGCGTAGTGCTGCATCCTTGAGAGTAGAAGGGAACAATTTCAACTTTTTCTCATCCTCTGCATAGTCATAAGTTCGACAGATAACAACAAACTCAAACAAAAAGGTGTCAGGATCTTCTGTAGTCAGACCATGCAAATGAGGTAGGGTGGAAGGGCTTATATTCTTCATTTTGATCTCCCCATTGGTCTCCCAAATGGGAAAGGTACCCTCTATTCTCTCTCCATTCCCCTAGCATTTATGTGTTCATCCATTGGCTTCAAAGGAATGTTTTCTTCTTCTTCTTCCCCTATAGGTTCTTCAAATATGTCTTGTTGTTCACCTAAGGGTTCTTCTTGATCGCAGCCCCAAAGAAAAGAGAAGGTTGGCTGTGTGAAGCAGTGGGGGTGTTGGGCAAAAATTCTATTGAGTTATCTTTATTCCTACAAGGCATGAAAGGAAATCTTTTTGGTTTGTTTTTGTTTTTTTTTTCCACACTAATAATACCTGCAAAACTAAAATTGATTGAACAAAACAAATTGCAACTAACTGAAATGAACTTGCTGAAATGAAATTTGCATAATTTGAAAAGGAAAGCAAGGAAATGTAGAACTTGAAAGGAAAGGAATTGACTACTCTACTCTTGTGGAAATGAAATTTGCATAATTGAAAAGGAAAGCAAGGAAATGCAGAACTTGAAAGGAAAGGAAATGACTAGTCTACTCTTGCTGAAATAAACTATTAGCAGAATGTTGCAATAGAAAATAGAGGAAAGTAGTAATCACAGAATACTCCGACGCGTCCCCGGCAACGACGCCAAAAGAATGGTGAGCATCAGTATTGCAGCAATAATGCTGCAGCTCCTGGACTGCCTACTTTACTCTTATCAACCCAGTAGTTCGTAACAAACTTGGAAGCGACGGTGTTGTATGCGCAAGTACTAGTTCTCACTGCAGGTTGTCACTTGGTCAGCCGGCGCAAGATCACTAGGAGCTCAAGCCAACTTCTATGGATTCCAGAAGAAGCTCTATATGTGATGAAAGGAGAGAAAGATTACTATACAGATGCTACTCCTACTGCAGAAAGGAGAAAGACGGAAGTGTAAAGCAAACCTAGTAAACCCTAATTAACCAACTAATCCTACTTTTGTAGAAAGCACTATGAGAACCATGAAAGGAAAGCCATTACCTACTCAATGAAGTAAACAACATCTACCAAAGCTATTTCTGGAAATAAATAAGAAAAAAACATATTTTTGGATTTTTATGTGAATTTGACATGCATGTAATTTTACGATAGATTTTTCAATATAAATCACATGATATTTCATTTGTCGATGCCTTTTGAGCCAACCAGTGTGGTTCATCATCAGGACAAGTTGAGGAGCAGATCAAGCTATGCATGTTAAATAGACTGAGTAGACCTCCAACGGCTATAATTCATGACCAGGAAACGACTATAACAACTAAATTTGACTAGGGAGTAGTTAGATGGACTAGGACCAGGGGGATAAAAATAAGTTAATTTAATTTATCAAATCGGAAGTTATCTTATCATAAAAAGTCAAAGGGGCATATGAATTTTAATTATATATATATAAAGTAATTTTAATTGATTATTAAGTTATTAGTTAATTAAAAAAGGTATTAAATAAATATATAAAATATAAAAGTCAAGAGCTAGGATCATATTTTAATATATAAATAAAAATATTTATTTATCTAATTATCCTAGAGGTTGTCCTATTCAATAGATTATCGAGATTTAATGCAATGTTTATATGAATTTACATAAAGGTTTTAACTACTTTACAATGAACTTTTATTTAGATAATAATTATTCATAGAAGCCTCAATTCAACAAATGCATGTAATTTATTGTGTGTGAATGTGGCAGCGAATAGGTGGCATTGGAGGGTGGTTTTGGGACTTGAGAGGATGTAGGATGGTGTGGATGGGTCTTAGGAGGTCTCAGGTGGCCTTCTGGAGGCTTTTCCCACACTCGGCCTTCAAAAGAAAGCCTGTAGGAAAATCTACAAGAGGACACAGGAAATCTACATGAGGAAAACATGGCAACTACAAGAGGCCTACAAGAGGAGGCCGAGAGAAGTTTTCATTGTTTTGGGGGTGTGAGAGTGGGTGGAAAAGGTGGATGAAGGTTGGAATGAGGTGTTAGGGCACCTAGGGTCTACCATGAATCACCAGGAGAAAGGAAGATGATTGGGTTTGCTCAAGGAGAGAGGAAGAAGTTCTATGGAAAATGTAGGAAACTAAGGCAGAATTGAGGTGAGGTTTGGGCGACCTGTAGGGCATGGAGCAGATGGAGGATGGGATGGCTAATTGGCTAGCCTACTAATAGAAGAGATCTACTACAAAAGAACTATCAGTCAACCAATAAGATCAAACAAGCAATGAAATGAGTGCATCTAGAAAAACAAAGTTTTGCATAAAAATGGTCTAAACTATGATCTATGAAAGGAAATGCTGAGAAATGCTGCAAGAAAGGAAAGTATTAAAGAAAACTATTTCAAATAAAGAAGTGAGCATGATGAAGAAGATCTGAAGCAAAGCAAAGCTAGACTATTAACCTACTAAAAGCTGCAAACACTACAAGTCCTATGAAGGAGGAAAATCTGTGTTTTTGGGGTAGCAAGAGGGTCTTTGCCTAAAATCATGGTCCCAAAGGGAGGAAGAGAGGCCAGGGCACTGTTGCTAGCCTTCTGAATCTTCTTTTTATCACTGCTTAACCTACTAAATAAATCACAAATGGAAGCAAACTACTGAATCATCAAAAGCAACTTAACCATAAAAGAAATACATCTAACAACAACCTAATCTACAAACTGAAGTCAAAAATAAAAATACAAGTAAAGAGGATCTTGGTTGCTTGGATTGGACCCTAACCCAAGAGCTTCAGCCCTCTGAGGTAACTCAATGCTAGCTCAAAAAGGATTCCATCTTTATTATCAAAACAATAACAAGATTACATGAAACTGTCTAAAAAATAATGAGCTCGAAGTTGGAGCAGAGTTTACATAAGCAAAAATTCAACAAAAATCCAACCCTAGTGAGGCACTAGGCCCCTCTACATATACAAATGAAGCTACCAACAGCTTCCTTAAAATCAGGGAGGCTTGGCTCCCAAACTCGAGATAATCATCAGTAATCCTCCACTTGCTCGGCAGCCTTCTGATGCATGATTTGCCTGCTTGTACTCTGAGCTGAATTAAGGGGATTTCGAAGTGAGGAGTAATAAATGAGGGGAATTCCCTCCTATAAGTCCTCTCCTTTGTCCACTTCGAGTTATTGCTGCCCTTTATCCACTGGATCCTTGCCTTTGACTTCAAAATTCATCAATAATTTGCATTAAACACATGTTAGACCACATGGCATCATAACTAACTCAACACACTCCATAAGCATAAATATAATCAGAAAATCATATAATAAACTAAGAGAATGGTTGATTTGACTAAGTTAGGAGGTAAGATGAGCCCATATAATTACCCATTTATGAGGCTCATTAGGCACCTCCACCCACACCACCCCCAACTTCACCACCATCACCCGCGACTTCATCCATACCACCTCCACCTCCACCGTAGTTCAGTATGGAAAATTTAGTGAAGCTGCCTTTGTTCAAAGGCTTGGCAAATGAGGACCCAGACTAGTTATGGTTCGTCGTGAAAGTTGTATGGGAATCTCAAGGCATTACAGATGATCACTTGAAGAAGGAAACACTGGTTAGTGCGTTGCAGGATCGCACACTAACCTGGTACATTAAGTACTCTAATGATAACCCAAATGCTGGAGTGGCAGACATCGAGACTGCACTGAACAAATAATTTAGTAGGACTAAATCTAAGACACAATTGATTGTGGGGTTCAAGGAAATCGCGATGCAACCAGGCAAGACCCCTTGGGAACTAGATCAAAGGTTGAAGTGTAAAATCTGTGAAGCTAATATGAACCTGGATTTAAGACTTCTATGGTTAATATCTTGTAACTTAGTAACCGGAGAACCCACAATAAAAACCATTTTTTCTGTCAGCGTTTCAAATCCCAACAGGGATTCATCATCAGGACTATTATTGAATGTTGATAGTAGAAGAGCTCAATTGTGAGATATAAATAGTTATGAGGTAATCTGTTTTGATTAAAGGAAAAATGAAGGTTGGCTTCTTAATAATTAATACTATCCAAATATTTAATTTAATTTTTTATTAAATTAGGTTTATTTTAATTCTAATCATATAATATTTATTTCTGATGATAGATTAATAGTAAAGGTGAAATTTCTTAGTAATATATTTTCTCTTAATAATTAATAATTTTCTCATAATAAATAATAATTTTTATATATAATAATTTAAATAATTTATAATAACAATTTCTTATAAATAAATTTATTAATATAATAAAATAATTGATAATAATAGTTTATGATAATTTATAGGAATAATAACAATACTAATAATAAATAATAAGTATTATAATTGTTATAAATTATTATTATTTATAGTTATTTATAAATAATAAATATTAATAATAATTAATAAATGTTATGTTATAATAAATATTAATATTATAATAGAGATCTGTTTCTATTAAATTGAATATTAATGAGATTATTTATTAATTTGAATATAAATGAGATTATTTTAGGGGTTAATTGGATTTATTCTTAATTTTTATGAATTAATGATAATACTAATAGTTTATAATAATCTATAATAATAATTAGTGATAATTTATAATAATTTTTATTAATAATAATAAGTAATAATTTTATAATGATAATAATTAATACTCAGTAATAAATATTATAATATAAAATTTTTAAATAATTTTATTAATAGTTATTTACAAATAATAATAAAAGTTAATTTTAATATGATTATAATTATTACTTACTACTTAATTATTATTAATAATTTAATAGATTAAAAATTATTATATTTAAATATTAATTATTAATGTCTTGAGACTGATTTTATGAGATAAAAAAGGAAAAAACCTATTGAGGGCAAACCTAGGAGGCATTGGAGGTCTTGATTTCTTTGATTAAGGGAAACCAGCTACTACTGATCTCGATGCCATTGTACCTGTTGATATTATGTGGATGTTTCATAATCTCAAGAGCCTCTCTAATTTTTCGCTTATGATGATGTTCTTCTCTTGCGACAATTGAGGTGTTTTCCACACAGAGATGGTGCCTAGTTTTAGAGGAATGCTCTGCGAGGACCGAAGTATGAGACCTATCATTCCTAATATCCGCTACATGTTCTTTCAATCTTGTTTGCAAGGAACAACCTGTTTCACCAATGTAACTTTTCCCACATGAAAAATCTATTTTATAAACTCCTTTAAGTTGGTGTCTATCAATATCATCTTTGACAGACCTCATACTTTAACGATTAGACAAAGTATGAGGTATGTCAAAGATAATATTGATAGACACCAACTTAAAGGAGTTTATAAAATAGATTGTTCATGTGGGAAAAGTTACATTGGTGAAACAGGTCGTTCTTTGCAAACAAGAATGAAAGAACATGTAGCGGATATTAGGAATGATAGGTCTCGTACTTTGGCCCTCGCAGAGCATTCCTCTAAAACTAGGAACCATTTCTGTGTGGAGAATGCCTCAATTGTCGCAGGAGAAGAACATCATCATAAGTGAAAATTAGAGAGGCTCTTGAGATTATGAAACATCCACATAATCTCAACAGGGGCAATGGCATCGAGATCAGTAGTAGCTGGTTTCCCTTAATCAGAGAAATCAAGACCTCCAATGCCTCCTAGGTTTGCCCTCAATAGGTTACTTCCTTTTTATCTCCTAAAATCAGTCTCAAGACATTAATAATTAATATTTAAATATAATAATTTTTAATCTATTAAATTATTAATAATAATTAAGTAGTAAGTAATAATTATAATCATATTAAAATTAACTTTTATTATTATTTGTATATAACTATTAATAAAATTATTTAAAAATTTTATATTATAATATTTATTACTGAGTATTAATTATTATCATTATAAAATTATTACTTATTATTATTAATAAAAATTATTATTAATTATCACTAATTATTATTATAGATTATTATAAACTATTAGTATTATCATTAATTCATAAAAATTAAGAATAAATCCAATTAACTCCTAAAATAATCTCAATTATATTCAAATTAATAAATAATCTCATTAATATTCAATTTAATAGAAACTGATCTCTATTATAATATTAATATTTATTATAACATAACATTTATTAATTGTTATTAATATTTATTATTTATAAATAACTATAAATAATAATAATTTATAACAATTATAATACTTATTATTTATTATTAGTATTGTTATTATTCCTATAAATTATCATAAACTATTTTATTATATTAATAAATTTATTTATAAGAAATTGTTATTATAAATTATTTAAATTATTATATATAAAAATTATTATTTATTACCCCCGATCGGGGTGATAATGGCGGCGATCAGGGCAATTAATACAAATCAGGTAAGGGATGATAACGAGGAAAAAGGAATAGGGGTAATGATGAGGGCAGACAAAAAGATCAGCAAAAAGGATATCATTCCGAGGAGGAGCGGCGGTGAAGTAATGAAAAACGAAGTTGGTGGAGGTAATGCTGCAAAGATTGGACGTGGGTACAATGGCACAGAAGAAGGACGAAGGGAGGTGGGCGGTCATGAAGGCGACAGCTAGCAGAAGAATCGGGAGAAGAGAAATGAGGAGAAATGGCGGAGGAAAAATCATAAAGGAGGAAGGCGAGACAAAGGAAGGAGGTCATTAAATAAAACCGCAGAGAATTCGCAAAGACCCAGGGTGGTGAAAACTTTAATTAGGTTCATAGAAAAGCAGAGGAGGCAGAGTGAACAACCAGGCAGCGCAAGAAGGAGGAAGCGAATGGCAACAAGGAGGAGAATGAGAAACAAAGTGGACGAGGAGGACAAAGGTCGGAAAATCCCGGAGAAGAAAGGGAAAGGAATCGAGGCCGGAGAAAATACGGAGCAGTATCAGACAGTTCAGGATGATACCGAGGATGAAGTGGAAATGTTTGATTCCGACCAAGATAGATCTGAGCAACCAAGAAAGAGGGTATGGAAGGACAAACCACAGGAAGAAAGGAAGTATGGAGATAGGAGAAGCAAAGGGCCAAAGGAGGGAGGCGACTTCGGGAGCACTTCGGGTATGAAAGGTCTGAGAGGCAGGGGAAATTATAGGAATAGAGGAAGAGCAGGATGGGGACGAGGCCGACGCAGTAGAGGAAGAGGATGGTCGAAAGAGAAATGGGAGGAGGATGAACCAATACCAGCAAGAAAATACAGAAATACATTGAAGAAGAAGATACAGTTTGCAGAGCAAGCCTACTGTGAAAACACTAATGAAGATATCAGAAGAATAATACAGCAATTGGAGGAAGAAGCGACCCAAGGACAATCAGGATCAGAAATGGAAGATTGGGAATACCTACTACCGGATCCAGGGAATACTAGAGGACGTATGACATTGTATAAACAAGCCCTGCATGTATACTGGGTTATGAAAAGTCTGTTGGCTAAGGCTATGGAGCAAGTTGCCATGGAAATGGCTGAACTGTCCCAGGGGATTCCTAATTTGAAGAAAGAAATATAGAACATTCAGGTCACTCTGATAATGCAGGACAAAAAACTGGAAGAGATACAACAACAGATTAAGAAGATCAACCCGGGTATAAAGAAAGAAGATGATCAGCAGGAAGCCATGGCTGGTTAATATCTGAAGATATGTATATGCTTTCCGTAGTTTTTTTGAATGCTGGTAGATAGGTTTTGGTTCCAGTCTCAGTTTATAATGCAGATAAGAAGCAATAGTAATCTTTTTGAATGTTTAGTTTACTTAGCCTGGACAAGAAGAATTAGTATTTTTTGTTTTTGGATGGCTGTCAAAAACTTAAGGTGGCCAACAAACCCAGTTTCCCTTCGGGGTGGGTTGAGGCCACCATGAAAATGTACTGGTTTCAATTCGAATTAATGAAAAAAGAATGGTCCCTCCTTAGCTTACAAAAAAAAAAAAAATTATTATTTATTATGAGAAAATTATTAATTATTAAGAGAAAATATATTACTAAGAAATTTCACCTTTACTATTAATCTATCATCAAAAATAAATATTGTATGATTGGAATTAAAATAAACCTAATTTAATAAAAAATTAAATTAAATATTTGGATAATATTAATTATTAAGCAGCCGACCTTCATTTTTCCTTTAATCAAAACAACTTACCTCATAATTATTTATATCTCGCAATTGAGCTCTTCTACTATCAATATTCAATAATAGTCCTGATGATGGATCCTTGTTGGGATTTGAAATGTTGATAGAAAAATGGTTTTTACTATGGGTTCTCCGGTTACTAAGTTAGATAATATGAACCTAACAGACGGACAACACCACGAATGGTTCGTGGCTTCACTCCTACCACACCTAAGGGATGTGTTGTCAAAACAAAAGATAACGACTCAGGAAAAGAGCTTGGAGATTGCAATGAGATTGCACGAAACGCCGATGCAACATCCGAATCTAGGGGTTTAGCATATCCATGCGCAGTTGAAAAATCTTTTCCTCGAGATGCAAAGTTTGAAGCAGAACAAAACAGTTCGACCATAGGTGCATGAAGAGGTATGGTGCCTAAAATGCAAGGGTCAGGGGCATGAAAAAGACCATTGGCCAGTCTTTGGGAACTATATTGTAGGAGGAGCTCCGATGCCTTTGAGGCCGGAAGCTCAGGTAGGACCAAGCACGAGGCTTGCATTATGGTGCGCTATATGTCAGGTAGCAGGAAAACATGCCACGTATAACTGTCATTTGTTGCAGAAGTTTGTACAGACACCGCAACAACTATTCTACAACTTTTGTAGGTCGATAGGGCATGATGAGCGTAACTGCAGAAGCTATGAATTGATGATGGATAGAACACCCACCTATAGGGTATAGGAAGAAATGCGGCCCCCTGACCAGAGCGTGGGAATGGCGTGAATAGGCTTTCAGGGGCGCGAACAAGGCCAAGGCAGAGGAGGACCTAGCAGAGGTCAGGGACAGCTGATCTGCTACAATTGTGGAGGACTACGACACTATGCCCATGATTGCACTAACCCAAAACATCCCCCGTGAAAGTATTGCACTCTGTTTGATCATGAAACAAAAGACTGTCCTACACTGATAGCAAGGATACGTGACAAAGCGATGCTACCACCTCAACTGACTCAGAACCTGCAAATGATGAGGTATGAGCGATGCGAAGAGGATCCGAACATGAATATAGTGCTTCGAAGTGGAATCACAATAGGAGATGACAAGGGGAAACAACCTAAAGACAGCACATGGGTTCACAAAGCTCCAGTGAAGGAGACTGAGTTTGATTTGGAGCGCGCACGTGAAACATTCATGGAAGCAAAGAAGAGCTTCGCTAAGGTCTCCACCTCAGGGAGAAAGGATAATGTTGAAAGGAAGTTACTGTGCAATAGAAAGGCTATGAATGGGTTACAAGAGCTCATAAATAGATGTGCCAGAGGCACTCTGAGTGAGCTGCGCATAGTACGAAAGATTGGTAAGCATAAAACAAGGATGGGAGATGAGACTGACTGCATAGGTAGGAGAGTATGAAATGGATTAGTTTATTTTGGACCTGGGGTTAGACACAAATGTCCTACCAAAACAGACTTGGGAACGGATGGGAAGACCCGCAGTGCAGTGGTCTTCGATTCAGCTAAGGATGGAAAATCAGCAAAAGATCATCCCCATGGAGTGGCTGTAGCGGGTGACTGTAGATATTGAAGGCGCGAGCGCACTGGCTGACTTTGAAGTAATAGAAATCGTGGATGATAGAAACCCCTACCCTGTGCTCCTTGGCATTGATTAGGCTATTGATATGAATGGGGTAATCAACCTAAAGAAGCAGAAGATGATATTTGAGAAGAAATCGCTCCACGTAATAGTACCCCTACATCCTGCTAAAGTATCGCGTTATACTGAACCAATCCATGTTTATGAGAGTGATGACGATCTGGACTATATCTATAAGATAACAGTGCAAGACCAAGACTGGGTGAATCCAACAGTAGATGGACGAATTGCATGGGATCACGAGAGTTCCTACACCTCGGACTCTGATGAAGAATTAGAGCACTCGCAGAATCGATTACATGAAGTAACTACACTTAGCTGTAACATGATGACTGGGTCGCTGCGCTGTGTGTTGTCAGAGGTAAGAAATCTGCCCACTTATGATGGCCTGAATGATGTAGATATCCTTTTAGATACATTTGAGAGGGAGGTACCAGAAAAGCAACGCTTCCAAGCTTTGGACTGAGCACTGCACACTATGCCTGCAAGATGGTGGGGTACACACAAGGGAAGCTTTGATGATTGGCGCGAATGTAGGAGGATGATGGGAACATGCTTTGGGAAGCCGAAGGTACGAATAATAGACAAATATGACGGGCAGGATGATTGGTGTGTGCACTTGGCCAAATGCGCTCAGGCTTATGGAGAGAGGCCCCAACCTGAATGGGTGCACTTTTTTTTTCACACCCTGGATGTCATCCCGATGAGCTGGTACTTAGAAATAGAGCTTCGCCATGGTACAGGTGAATGGGATATTTTGCATGAGGGATTTATAATGACCTTCAGCTTTGAAGATGAGTTTAACTGTATCGATGAAGCACTACAAGAAGTAAAAGCAACAATCTTTAGGATACCATAGGATCCTTTGGACCTAATTCAGCCTGATTGGGCTACTCAACTGAGTCATGCACTGGAATGCTATAACATAGCTGTTGAAGAAGAGGATGAGGATTCATGAAATATTAACATCCTTGAAACTAAAGGTCACTGCGAGGTTGAAGGACCACAGATTGAGAATCCTGATATAACTGTGCCACTAAAAATGAAACAAGTAAACATTGGTACAGAGGTAGAGCCCAAATTTGTGAATATTGGAGATTACCGGGATGATGCGACGGTGGATAAGGTCGCTGAATTGCTCCGCGAATACCAAGATTTATTCCCTGCCAAGTTTATGGATCTAAAGGGGATAATAGGAGAACTAGGTGTTATGAAGATAACGTTGAAGTTCAACATGAAGTCGATTAAGCAAAGACCTTACCATCTCAATTTGAAGTATAAGGAGAAGGTCTGCTTAGAGCTAGACAAGAGGCTCGCGACAGGCATCATTGAGCCCGTGGAAGAATCTGACTGGGTAAGCCCAATGGTGGTACAGGAGAAGAAGTAGAAGGATGAAATAAGGATATGTGTGGATCTTAGAAAGTTGAATGACGCTTGCGTACATGATCCTTTCCCAACTCCATTCACTGATGAAGTGTTGGAAAATGTGGGTGGCCAGGAAGGATATTCCTTCACTAATGGGTTCTCTAGGTACCATCAGATCAAAATTGTGTTGGAGGATAGGAGCAAGATGACCTTTGCGACTGAGTGGGAATGTTTTTAGTACATTGTAATTCTGTTTGGATTGAAGAATGCACATGCGATTTTCTTGCGCATAGTCATTGTTGCATTCAAGGAATTTATTCATAAGTTCCTAGAAGTATACTTTGATGGCTGGACTGTGTTTTGGCTGGTGAAACTCCATGTGGAAAGTTTGTTCCGGATGCTAGATACCTATCAAAGATACCAGATAGCACTCAATATGAAGAAGTGTCTATTTTGTGTTCCTTTTGGGAACCTGCTGGGTCATGTGGCTTGCAGATAGGGACTGATGGTAGATCTCGTGAAGATCACGGTGATACTAAACTTGGAAGTGCCGAGGAGTGTGAAACAGCTGTGCACTACCCTAGGACATATGAGATATTACAGAAAGTTTATCAAAGGCTATGCCCAGATCACCGCGCCTGTGGAGAAGTTGTTAAAGAAGGATGTCACATTCTGCTGGAATAAGGACTGTAAGAAGAGCTTGAATGTATTGAAAGAAAATATGGTCACCACACCAATTTTAGTCTTCTTGTATTGGAAGAAGGAGTTTCATGTACACATCGATGTGTCGTGTATAGCGTTGGGAGCAGTACTGACACAGGCTGGCGGAGGAGACTTGGACCATCCTATAGTGTTCGCAAGAAGAAGATTATCTAAGGCAGAGAAGAACTATTCCACCACTGAGTGCAAAGGCTTAGCCATGGTATACATGCTCCAAAAGTTTAGACACTACTTGCTGGGTGGCCATTTTAAGTTGTATACAGATCATTTCGCGCTAAAATATCTGGTCAATAAGCCTGTGTTGGGGGGGAGGACCTGTAGATGGTTGTTATTGTTCTAGGAGTATGTTTTCTAAGTTATTATGAAGCCTGAACGATTGAACGCGGGACCAGACCATCTGTCGCTCATCGAAACGGGGGAAGAACCCACTAATTTGGAGGAAGGATTGTCTGACACGTAGCTATTTGCAGTGTGCGTCGCGGATGGTCATTTTGAGGATATCATACACTTCTTAATGATAGGAACTACCCCAGAAGGATACACCGTCTAGCAGAAGGAGTTAGTGGTGCACGCAGCAGACGTTTCTGTCATTGCCAGGAATATCTATAAAATGGGGTCCGATGAGATATTGCATCGATATGTGCCGGAGTTTGAAAGGAGCAGTATCCTCACGAATTCTCATGGGGGCACCACGTGAGGACATTATGTAGGGAGAGCGACTTCATAGAAGATTCTACGCGTAGGGTTGTGGTGGCCAACCCTCTAGCAGGACTCAAAATCATATTGCAAAACGTGTGATGTGTGTTAAAGGACTGACAGACCATCGCGGAGGGATGATATGCCTCTGAATCCACAGATGACATTACGACCCTTTAAGAAATGGGTGATAGATTTTGTGGGACCCATCTAGCCCCAAGGAAAGATAGGAATGAGGTACATTATCACCGCGATGGAGTATTTGACCTGATGGGCGGAGGCACAGCTTGTGAAGGATTGTACAAGCGCGACTACTATAAAGTTCCTCTTTGAGTATGTACTGACACGATTTGGGTGTCCAAATATTTTGATGAGTGATCGCGGTACACACTTTCTGAATGAGACGATGAGTGCAGTAACGGAGGAATTTCAGGTATATCACCAGAAGAGCACGCCTTATCACCCACAGGCTAATGAGATGGTGGAAGCATTCAATAAAGTGCTAGAGAACACGTTGACCAAGGTTTGCAATGCTCAACGAAGTGATTGGGACCTACGCATACCTGCTGTATTATGGAACCTATCGAACGACATGCAAGAAGTTGACTGGACAAAGACCCTTTAGGCTTGTCTATGGTGTTGAAGCAGTGATGCCCATGGAATAAATTGTGCCTAATCTACGCATAACAGCACTCACGAGTATGATAGATCACAGAGCCCTGGAGGAGAGGCTTGCGCAGCTGGCTGAGCTTGAGGAAGAGAGGTTTCTAGCTGGATTTCACCAACAGGTCCAAAAGCAAAGCGAAAAAGCATGGCATGATCGGCACATTAAGCTGCGAACCTTTAAGGTAAATGACTTGGTTTTGTTATATGACAACAAGTTTGATAAATTTTTAGGGAAGTTCAAAATGCATTGGTTAGGGTCCTATGTCATTAAGGATATCACCAATGGAGGAGCGGTTCAGTTGGTCAAATTGAATGGAGAATCCTTCCCAGGAAAGGTGAATGGCAGTCAATTGAAGCCATACATCGGCAGCTCAGCCATGTGACTAGATGAAGGTAGCACAATCTTAGCCCTCCAGGTAGCTGAAAGGAGGCACGAGACTATAAACTACACTACCCGGGTTAGGGAGCTGTGCGATTAGAGGATTGTGTGGAGCAAGGAAGTGTCACAAGGTTTGCGGCAGCGCGAAGGGAGCGACGCTACCCAAGGAGAAATCACACAGATTGGCCGGAAAGTGACTACTAAAGTCACTGTTCATGATTTAACAATAGAAATGCAGACAAATGGAGTGGGCGGGCGGCATTTAAGACAAAATTTATGGGTTAGATCCTCGACGATCTACTGCCAATCTGGAATTAATGAACTGAATTTGGTGGGAACGATCAAATTTGAATTCAAAATTCCCTATAAATTACAAGTGGTTGTCCAACGAAAAACACTTGGCATTTTGAGATTTGAGTTGCTGAGCTCTCAGGTGCACATGAATCATGGGAACTATGAACTTTTGATAGCCAGCAAAGTATTTGAGACATTGTCGAAGGAGACACAGGATTTCCTGTAGACAATCATGTAGGTGCCCACAGAAGCCATAAATACTGAAGCGGAGGAGTCGGTGCCAAAATGGAGATGGAGGCAGAGGAAGATGCTCTAGAAGTGACCGAATTATTAGCAGAAGTCCCTAAATCCCCAAGGACGTTGAGACCAAAGCTGACCCCAACCAAGGAGACCACGAAGGATAAGAAGGGCAAGCAGCATGCACTACCGGTGTGTGCATCGCCAAGGAGAAACCCACCAAAGCCTACCACATAGGATAAGGGCAAAGCCATCAATTTGAAGCTAGAGGAGGAAGAAGTTCAAGACATCCCGATGGATGATGAGGATGTGGGAGTAGAAGTGGAGGAGGTTGAAGCCCAGCATGTTGTCCCTCTCACTCGGTTGCCTGAGTATGTCTCTCCGCACAAGGGCAAGACCAAGGTGCCAAAATACATCGATGAGAGAAAGGTCCCCTTGCAAAACCCTCTGCTACCAAATGAAATGTTTTTTAAAGGATCGCACATGGGGCAGGTTCCTCTGTTGAAACTTGAAGACTGGGACTTGGCTAACCATGATAAGTTCCCACACCTGGCGACTGAGCATCTGATGGGTAACATTATCGACACATCCACTAGAATGACCGCATTGGAGCCGTGGAGGTGGCTTAGAGGAGTAGACAAGGTAGGGTTTCTCAACCTACTTTGGGTGTCGCACTACAACCACACCCTGGTTATAGTATTGGTCATCAAGCAGCTGCTATGCTTGGTACATGATGGGTGCCTATTGTTGGAGAAGCCAATACCCATCACTGACAGGTTGATCCACAGGATCACGTGATTGCCTTATACTGGAGAAAATCCGGCCATGATATTTGTCAAAAAAGGTGGTGAGCAGGCCCTCGCGGAGGCCATGAAAGAAAATTTTAAGTTGGTGAAGAAGCTGCGCGGATATGCCATATCCAGCATCTGTGACCCTGTCGTAAACGTACCTATGGATATTTCAATGAGGAAGTTGATGAGGAAGTGTTGCATCGATGAGGTGTTGGCTCCTGTCGTCACACTAGCAGCCTAGTGCGCCGAAGGAGTCTAGTTCAACTAGTCAGACTATCTTCACGAAGAGTTCCTAGAAAACTACCGTGAAGCACAAGAGCTCAGCAAGATGTTCCACTACGCGTGGCTCTTACTGTCGATTGTGCTGGTAGCATGGGAGTTGCCAGAGGATAGCCAATTCCCTTCAGTCGCACCAGACCTACCAGAAGCAGTGAAGTACACTTCGCTGTGGGCGACCAAGGATGTGCAGCGAATCAAGGAAAACAAGATCTTCTGGATCTTGATGGAGATGAACATCTGCATGGCCATCAATCACAAACCACGGTTGTTGCCTATGGTGTACGCCAACCTGCAGGGCTACGTAGAGTTTAAAGCAGACTTTCACCATGTGTCCATCAGGGCGCAGAAAGACCCTATGCAGAAATGGTATGACTTGCCTTACCTGGCAACGAATGATGCCATTGATGCAGTACTTGATCGATGGCTGGCAGAGTGGCACTCTACAACAGACTTGGCAGTAGGAGGAAGCAATTCCACCACGCAGAAAAAGGAGGAGGCAAAGCTAAAAATGACATACCTAGCTGAGAAGAGGAAGAAGGAGGCCTTTGACAAGGCCCGTAGAGCGCAATGCTTCTCAGCAGATAGGGAAGCAAGCAAGTGGAACAGAGGGGGGCTCTGACAAAGGCGCGAGGTCACCTTCACCTTACACAGAGGAAGAGACGGATGAGGAAACATAACAGCATGGCGTGGACCCACAGGCGATGTCTACCCGCATCAAGTGTCAAAGGGAGTAGGAGAAAGGTGAGTCCAGGAAGAAATCAAAGGCTACCAAGACATCACTTGACCCAATCAACCTAACAGAGGGTGATCTGCATGACATCGGTGACACGGTGTGGGATGTCACTGCGAAGGCCCTACAACAGTTTAGCAGCAGTAGCAAATAATATTAGGGGTTATCTAGACAGGTTTGTAGGAGCTGCAGACCCACACATCATAGGCTAGCATGGTGTCCACCAGCTTTTCTATCGGCACTTCAGAGGCTGCTGAGATGCTGCGCGCGAAGGCCTCTATTGCGATAGTGCTTCCTGATGGAGTACTGACCACAAAGAATGAAGCTGATAGGCCCACTGTCAGCACCCTAAAGGGAGTAGGGGTGAATCTGGAAACACTCTTGGGTGAAGCACTCCACCTCTTACAAAATGGAGTGATTGTGGAGCTGAGAGCCCATGAGCACTGTGCCATCCAGGTGATTAGTGAGAAATAGATTAACAATGAGTAGATGGCACTACAGCGAGACTCTTCCATTGCCATTGTGACTAATGTGACCAATCAGAACAAATGTATTATGCACGTCATCAAGGAGGCATGCCAAATGGTCCCAGAGTTGGCCATTCCTGAGGAAGAACCAATTGCGGTACGCATCTGCAAGCTGGCCACAAGGGTGCGCAACGCTCGAATAGAAATGGCGAGGGTTCAGTTAGAGTTGAACGTGCAGATCGCAAATTTACAGTTGAAGGCCCAGCTTTCCACTCCACCAGAAGTAAAGGAGTAGCAGGCGACCACTGTCACAGAAGTAGTAGCGGCGATTGACAGTGCAGTAGCAGGCTGCACAAAACTTTTTGGGCAATCGTTTGAGGTCCTAACAAGCTTGCAGAGGACCCCAATGTACAACAACTAGAGATAGAAGTGCATGAGCTACAACAGTGCTATGATGAGGTCAAGGGCACAACGCGAACTGTCATGCTGACACAAAGACTAGCAAAGCTGCAAAAGGCCAAGCAGCTGAAAGAATAAGTGGATGCAGCGCTGCACAAGGAATCAATGCTGAAGGCATGACTAAGCCCTGGCTGGATGAGGCTTACACAGTAATAGGCTCTATTGAAGGAAAGCTTGCGACCTTGCAAGAAACTCAGCAAAATTTTTAGGCCGACAGTTCAGGAGCAATGGCCAAGCAGATGGTTGAAGACGTGAAGCAGGCGGCCACACTGTGCACTGCTGAGGTTGCGGTCATACGAGTCGAACTAGAAGGTCTTTGTGCTAATATCTCCGTGCCTGCCAAGTGACTCGAGGGTGAGTCACAATGTTTGTGTTGGGGGCCTGTTGGGAACGGGATCCCCCAAGGAAAGTTTTGGGGCTAAAAGCCCATATTTTGGGTCGAATTTTGTAATAAAGTTGTAAAGTCTCTGAATTTTTTGGTCACGGAGCGCGGAGGTGTCATGTGTCATAAAGGTTGTCCACCCTTATTTTGTAAAGTAAAGTCGGCTGTAAAAGATCTACCCATGATCCGCGGACCATGGGATTGTATAAAAAGAGCTAAGTAAGTAAGCTCTAAGTAGTCTTAACAAGTCATGAGTTGTAGATGAAGTCTTGAAGATAAGAAAAGAAGTCTAAGTTCGAGTTGTAGCATAGGTAGAGGCTCTACAGCTAAGTGCATAGAGGCCTAGGGTAGAAGTCTATAGCTGAGTGCGCGGACCCCTACAACTGTGTGTGCAGGGCGGATAGAGTCTGTAGTCATTTGAAGGTATCAATAAAGAGAAGCATTTTACAAACTCTGTGTCTTTGTTTCCTGTTAATGCATATTGACATGTTATGTATGAATTTCATTTATAATGCTAATATGATGCGCGAATGTATGTAATTATGTTGGTTAAGTGAATGCAAGTAAGAACATTTGTTTACGCGGTGCTAACTATGATTGTTTAATAAGAGAAGTAAGACACTTGAACTAGTTTGGGAATCTACATGGTACACTACCCTAGCAGCACGAAAGTACTTGAGCCACAGGTTAAGGTTGCGCAAAGGTCAATTGTACCTTTTTGTGGAGGTATTGAAGGGTGGAGTAAAGGGCTAGTCTAGCGAACCCTAGAGCTAAGTGACCTGCGTGAAAGCAGGAATAGAAAGAATAAACCAACATCGCAACCATCTCAGGGTGCGGAAACTTGGTTTCAGCATTCCCCCATACTGCTTCAGGTAAGACTTTGGTTCGCACTCTACATATTGATGCCAAAAGGGTTAGTAGTATAGGGATTTGTTTGGCTAACTAACGCTGAACCTGGGTTGGGCCCTCCCAAGCCAACACCAAACAAAATCTGAAGGTCACCTCATGTTTAGCACATCATGGTCTTCAATAATATCTCCAAGTCTAGCTGTAAGATATATTCAAAAGGTCTTCAGTAATGCTCCAAGGTATCTTCAATGATGTATGCGTCAGTACAGTTTTCAAGTACTCTGCTCTAGGCATGTCTACACTAGCCTCTAGGACTGCCTTCACAATAGGTTGCTCCAAAAAGGGTTCAATTAATATTCCTCAAGGTATGTTCAAACCTTACGTTCTTCAAGTATTCAAGGTTTCTTTTTTAGGGTCTCCAATTGGTTTCTTAACAATGTCTACAAGTGCTTCAAGAGATCTTCAATAGGCTACTCAATAATGTCAGTAAGTTTAGCTATGTCCAAACACATTGCTTCGACAATTTCTTAAAGATACACCAAGTATATCTCCACTAGGTATTATCCAAAAAAACAAATATTTAGGGTACTTCAAATTGACGCTCAAATACTGCTTCAAATTTCAAACTCAAGTCTGTTCTAGGTTAGATTAGCTCCAAGTAAAATCTACTCTAGGTCAAGTCACAATTTTGAGGTGTAGTCACAAGTCCTCTACTTAGGTCCACACTTCCACAAGACTGAATCTATTGCTTCTCAGATCCAAGGTATAAGACTTCTTCCATAAGGCTACAACATATGTTCTTAAGATAATTTCACTGTCTAATAGACTCAAGGTGATAGGTCTTGTGACAAGGTTTAAAACTTAATACTTTTCCATAAGTCCTCTTGTTCCATGTTTCTTTCTTTCAACAGAACCAAGGCTTTCTTTCTATCCACAGGAATGAGATTTTATGTAACAAAATAGGTCAAATTAACAGTAGAAGGGCCGAGTTGTAGAGGTTTGTGAGAGTTGCAGGATCCGACAGTTGCAGGTTTGTAATTTTTTGGTCACAAGACTGAATTACAAGCCTCTAATAGGCTGAATTTCTAGGCCTACCACATAATCGAAATTTCAGACCTTTTTTTAGCTGAAATTATAGGTACAAGAGGCCGAGACTGCGCATTGATATTATCATTCTTCTTTTCTGCACTTCTTTTTTTTATCTTCACCTCAGATCCAAATCGCATCTTTTGTGCTTGACTGAAAATTTTGAGCTAAAATTAATGAGTTCCGGTTATATTTATAATTTTTGGAGTCTATGAAGAGACATGACTATTGGTTCAATGATCCAACATGAGAGTCGACCTATGCATTGAATATTGAATCCGACCCATGCCACTATATATTTAAATTGATTAAAAAATTACAGAAACAATCTCCTGTATCTTCTCTATCCCTTTGTTCATCTCAATAACATTTGTGGCATAATGATTACTTTTGGTTTATGTGTACTTTTCAACAAATGGCCTGCCAATTAAAGCATTGAGTAAGGAAACCTTAAACAATGCAAATTTATTGAAGGTCACTTAATTAAATTCTTAAGATTTATGAGTATATTTTTATTTTATATCCTTAATGTAGAGTTTTTATTTGTGATGGGTTTTGGAGTCCGGTGAAGCAGCTTGCTTATATCCTTTTGGAATTGTTGTTGATTGCTACCTTTTAGAAAGTTTTCCTTGTAACACACATGGATAAAAATATAGTGGCATATTCCATCCAATTAACTGACCTGTGTTCTTTGTAAACATCATTCTTTTTTTATGGAAACACTTAGGTGTGAATAGTATAGGATGCTATTTAGATAGAAAAAAATATTTAAGATCACAACTCCCAAAACCTTTTTCTCCATTGAATCTATGTAGATACCACCCTTTTCTTTTGCAGTTGTTATAACACATGGAACCTCAAACCCACTCTTTTTTGTATGTGTGGAAATAGAACATTTAGTGCATCTTATGTATGTGTGGAAAAAAAAAAATTAGGTTATATTCAACATTGCCCTTGTCCCATAAACATAGGACTTGCCAGGTAATCTAGTAGGCTTTGTTGTCATATAAATTATTCATCTAGGGCATGCCTATGGTTTTATCCATCTTCAACAATGCTATATTGAAATCAATGACAACTTTGACCAAACATCTCCCCCTTTGTCATTGATGGCAATATTTTTCCCTTTCAACAATTTCTCTCCCCCTTTGACATCAATGGAAAATGTCGTGCCCAAGTACTCCCCCTATCAATATGCTTCTTGATATGTTGCTCCATTGTATTCCCTTCATCAATGATAGTTCTCCATGATATATATGCTTCTCCCCCTATCATGGTGCTCTTCCTTCTAGCAATGTGGTCCATGATATATGTGTTTGCATTTCTTCATGTGATGAGCCAACTCCCCCTGCCTACATAAACTCCTCTAGCTTACAAAAGATTGCTTTAAGAAAGATTGATGCCTAGTGATAAAGTGGAAGACATCTTCACAATTTAAACAGTTTCCTAGTGAGAAAGATTGATGCCAAGAAGTGTTAAACAACTATGCGCAACATTGGGCCATATTGGATACTATCGGAAGTTCATCAAAGGTTATCCTTAGATTACCGTGCCTATGGAATGTTGGGTTGTGTTATATTCTTTCAATGACTAGCCCACATAGTTTATCGGGGGTTAGAGGTGGGTCAGAGCCCCCCATTCGTTGTGCTGATTGCATAGCGAGGGGATCACAGGGGGTTTGAGGGGTGTAGGTAACCCTACTCCATGGGGTCCGGGACAGCGCCCTTGAAAATTTTGGTTTTGGACCTTATGTTAGGTTGGGCAGACATACCTATGGTTGTGTGCATCATTTTCAGTCCATGATTTTGGATGCGATGGTTTTCGGTCCATGGTATTGGATGCTTCAGAATGTATAAATATGTATTGTAACACTGAAAGGAATATAATGAAAAATCAATCTAGTAGTACCGGTTTTGGGATCCAGGGGAAAATCTCTATGTATATGTGTTTTATGTGTTATGATCTCACATTGCTTATTTTCTGTGTTTTATAATTCGTATGCAGGTAATTTCTGTATAGGGTTAAAACCTACATTTGGTATCAGATCTGTTTTGGCTTCAAGGGGACGCCTTTGTTGTTGAGGGGTTTCACTCGGGCTTGTGGTAGACCCTGTTCAGTGGGAGATCTACGGGATCAATTCTGGTGGTGAAAGAAGATGGAAAGTAGTGGAAAGATAGAGATCGATAAATTTAATGGTCAGAATTTTGACTTATGGAAACTCAAGATGGAGGATCTGTTAGTGGATAAAGATAAGTGGATCGTGGTAGATCCAGGTACTAAACCAACGAGAGTATCCGATGAAGAATGGAAGAAGTTGGATCAGAAGGTAAAGAGCACAATACGATTATGTTTCTCAGATTCAATATTGCTGAATGTATTAGGCGAAGCTACAACGAAGGCTTTGTGGGACAAGTTAGGGACTTTGTACCAATCTAAGTCTCTGGTGAATAAACTATTCCTACAGAAAAAGCTGTATAACTTGAGGATGAAAGATGGAGACTCGGTGATAGAGCATCAGAATGCATTTAATATAATGGTAAGTCAGTTAGCATCTGTTGATATTAAAATTTTAGATGAAGATAAGTGCATCAGTTTGTTGTGTTCTCTACCAGATTCGTGGGATAGTATGGTTATTGCAATAGGTAGCAATGCAACTGCCTTACAGTTTGATGAAACAGTCTCATCCTTGATGACAGAGGAGATGAGATGAAAAAATATGGAGAGCCAGAATGGTGATGCCTTATCTGTACGATGACGGTCCCAGAATAGTAACAAGAATAAGTCATCGAGTGGGAGATCTAAATCTAGAGGGAGATCTAAATCTCGAGGAAAACCTGTAAAGGTGGTGTGCTAGAAATGCGGAAAGGAAGGGAACTACAAAAGGGACTGTAAATCTAAAGCTCTTGATAAAGGAAATGGATCTGATGATGCTCCTTCTGTAGAGGTGAAAACCACCTCAGATGAAGGTGGGGATGTGTACTTGGCTTCTTCAAGTACACATGTAGATCATGAGGCATGGTTGATTGACTAAGGTGCATCCTTTCACTTCACTCCCCATAGACAGTGGTTTTGCGAGTATGAGAAGTACGATGGTGGTGATGTCTTCTTAGGGGATGATAGGAAGGCTAGAATCATTGGTCACATAAAAGTAAAGTTGAAGTTGCAAGGTGGAAGGGTTAGAACACTTCTGGGTGTTCTGCATATTCCTGCATTGGCAAGAAATCTGCTTTCTGTAAGCAAGTTGGATGATGCAGGTGTAAAAGCAGTGTTTTAGAAGGACACCTGCAAGATGGTTTGGGGCACAATGTGGGGAGTTTGGATTGGAACTTTATACAAGCTGCAAGGTAGCACTGTTGTTGATGGGTGCAACAGTTCTGTGGTTCCTGAAAGTGGAGCAGAAAATCTAGTGGTCTATGGAGAGAAGACCATGTTGTGGCATCAAAGGCTTGGACATATTGGAGAGAAGGGCCTTCAAATTCTTCATGGTAAAGGTATCGTAGAAGGTATGAGTAATATCTCTCTGGATTTTGATTTCTATGAAAACTGTGTATATGGGAAGCAGAATCGGGTGAGTTTCCCCTCTGGTAGTAAGAGGGCAAAACAGATATTAGAGCTTGTGCACAGTGATGTGTTTGGACCTGTGAAGGTTCCATCACTGGGTAAGTCTGTGTACTATGTATCATTTATAGATGACTTCTCAAGGAATACATAGATATATTTCCTTAAGAAGAAATCTGAAGTCTTTGATAGCTTTAAAGAATTTAAGGCTCTGGTGGAAAACCAGGTAGAGAAGAAGATAAAGGTGCTGAGGACAGTTAATGGTGGAGAGTTTTGCAGTAAGGAATTTGAAAAATTCTGTAAGAAGTGTGGTATAGCATGACAAAATACTACTACATATACACCTCAACAAAATGGAGTTGCAGAAAGAATGAACAAGACATTGATGGAAAGGGCAAGAAGCATGCTCAGTGGTGCCAGGTTAGGATAGGAATTTTGGGCAAAGGTGGTGGAGACAGCATGTTACCTGGTCAACAGATCACCTTCATCAGCATTGGAGGATAAGACTCCACAAGAGGTATGGACTGGTAAGAAAACCTCTCTTTCACATCTGAGGGTATTTGGATGTGATGCATATGTACATGTTCCAAAGGAGAAATGAACCAAGTTGGATAGTAAATCTAAAAAGTTCATCTTTATTGGGTATAAGGATGGTTTAATGGGTTATAAGCTTTGGAACTAGTAACAAGGAAGGTTGTGTACAACCGAGATGTGGTGTTCAGAGAGGTGAAAGATGTTATTAAACATGTAATCCAACCAAAGGAACCTGAGAAGATAGAGTTTGAGCTAAAGGATGAAGAATCAGACTCTACAACAGAGGAGGAATCAGAAGATGAAGAGCCACAAACTCCGGGTGTGAGAAGATCAGTTCGAGAAAGAAGGCAGCCAGAAGGGTATAGTCAATCTGCTTTCTATTAAAAAATTTCTTTATCTATTACTGATGATGATTCTAGAACTGTGAAGGAAGTAGTAGATTCAGAGGATGGAAAACTCTGGAAAGAGGCCATGGTTGATGAAATGGCATCTTTGCACAAAAATGAGGCTTGGGATCTAGTGGATTTTTCAGCTGGAAGTAAATCCATTGGTAGCAAATTGGTGTTCAAGAAGAAGACAAATGAAAAAGGAAAGGTGGAGAAATAAAAACCTCGGTTGGTAGGAAAAGGTTATTCCCAGGTGTTGGGAATTTATTTTGGTGATATTTTTTCTCCTGTTGCCAAGGTAGCTTCTATTAGATTACTTTTATCTGTTGCTGCTGCTTTTGATTTTGAGGTAGAACAGATGGATGTGAAGATAACATTTCTTTACGGGGATCTAGAAGAGGAGATCTACATGAAGCAACTTGAAAGCTTTGTGGTGAATGTTATAGACATTTTTGGGCACTGAAACCCCAATCAAACATGTCCATAAACCAAGGGCTCCTAAGTCCCTAAAAGTGTTGTTCCATAACCTAAAAGAACAAGGTCAGATGATTACATCATCTCCCAGAAGTTCTCCATAGAAAACTGCTCAGAACTGGTCAAAGCTGGACCATATAGACTGCCCAGTGCAGAGGGTGTGATGCATCCCACCTGCTCAGTGAAAAAGGGTGTGATGCATACTGAAAATCCCTTCTGTAGGGTGCGATGAGCGAGAGTGGACAAATGGTAGAGATAGTTTGCAAGGTGGATGATCATAGAATCTTCCAGAAACTTCTCCTATGACACTTGCCTCTCTGAATTCGCTCAGGGATGAGTAGGAGATCATCAACCTCCAAGTGGAATCAACAACTATCAGAGACAGGACACTAATCAAAATCCCAGAAGCTGACTCACCCCCCTGCAATCTTCTATATATGGATCTCTCATCCCAGAGATCTAGAGGTTGGAATTTGTATCTTGTAAGGAAGTGCTGTTGGTTTCTTGGTGGAACATCATAATGTTGGGTGATCTAAGCCTTTCATGAGGTGAAAGAAGGGTTTTCATGCTGGAGGATGGTGTTGGGTCAGAACAATTGGTTGTAATCCTCTTTGCTATTCTTGATATTAATAAAGCTATTCAAGTTTTCCTCCACATTCTTGTATGTTTGATGATATATGCATTTGTTTGGTCAATATATATCTGGTCCTATATTGTTTATGATTGTAGATCTCTGTTCTTCGATAGTATTATGCTACTTTAATTCCATAGGTGCTCTTTGAAGCTGGGTAGACGAAGGAGAAGCGACAAGTATCTGTCAGAAGGGAGAGGAACCGAACAAGGAACCAAGCGCAAGACTGAGGTTGGTGTCCTTCATTCCCCTCTTATCTACTTCTCATAAAGGAAAACAAAAGTAGTTTTAGTTTGTTTGTTTCTAAGATAGCTACCAGTCTTAGTGGGACTAGCAACTCTGAGTGGACACTAGATTTCCCAATAACAAAATGGTGACTCCACTGGGAAGCGAATAAATTGTTTCCTTGTCTATATTTGTTTGTTTTATAAACTTACGGACAGAGCCTGAAGTCAAGCCAGCTAGCCTTCGAACTGCATTTGCTATGCAAGTGCAAAGTAGATCAATGTTGCTTCAGTCTATCTCCGGGTTTTGTTTATAAACTGAATAATCGATTTTAAAACCTTCTAATTGCCCTAGTGGTGGCTCTAGTAACCTCATTAGATCAACCCCTGTGATTTATATTTACTGTACATCACTTGCTCGGCCTAAATCCCTGAACTGAACTGCAAACTATGACCCAGAACCCAGTTGAAGTCTCGTCCCTAGACCGTCGCACCTTCTCCTCTTGGGAATCTGGATGCATCACACCTCCTGTGTGCAGTAGGTGCGTTGCATCGTACTTTCCCTGTGTTGCAGGTGTGCTGATCAGACCTCTGCTACTCATAGATAGTCAAAAGGCCTCTATCTAACCTTTGGTCTACCCTCCAAGCCTCCTATTTCTTTGCGCAATTATGATTGGGGTCCAGTGCAACCACTTGTGTGAATTGGCCTCTTCACACACTCACTAACCTCTGATCCAACTACGCAGTCCTGAAGGAGATAAATCCTCATCATGGATGAGCTTCCTTTATAGGAAAAATATTCACCCAACTGATAGTACACTGTCCCTTCTCTGATCTCAACTGGGTCTCTATCTGAACTGACATGCATGAGTTATTTATGAGAGAATCATCAGTCAAGTGCAGTAGTTACATGCATGCAAGCATTAACTAACTGAACTCACATTAATTTAAACAAACTGTTTAAATCAATCTAACTGGACTTGACTCAATTAACTGAGCCAACTAATTACAACTCAAATTAGAACTCATCCTTCTCTCTTTAACTGATGGAAAAATTCCTCGATTAATAGAGAAACTGTTGAATGTCCTCACATAGACTTCTTGTTTGATTTTTCACAACTAATTAACTCATGGTGAATTAATTTATTTATTTTCAAACAGCTGTTAAGTTCAAATTCGAATTTTATTTCCTATGCTTAGTCCAGGGACTAACTAAAATAGGAATCCATCCTGAACTGATTAAAATAGAATGCTATTTTTAGCACTTCCATTTTTCATTCCCTGTTGCTCAATCCAACACTAGTACCCAAACTGCTGTTTATAGCAGTTCTATTTTTAGCACTTCTATTTTTAGCATTTCTTGTTGCTAATTTCAACAGGAACTCTAAAGGAGACATGAAAAGGTGGGTGCACCCAACCACTGATTCCATCACGTAGTTGCTACCATGACCTACCGACTCCACGATGTGATGGAGAATCTCACCTGGATCCCAACAACAGTCTAGCCCTCGATCTCATTTGGTAATCCACAGCCTCCACTAAGTTGTGGCCATGGATGCATCTAACCTCCTAGCCAGCTCCAATAGGTACCAACTCATTATCTCTCACCATCCAACCCCAAGGGAAGGATCGAGAGCATAAACTCCCATACATGGAACTAACCCTCCATCCCGCCAAGGATGCACCACTCATGTCACCTCATCTCACCATCCTGGTGAACACATAAAATATGTCGAGGTGACTCTGCCTCTCTCTCTCCAATGTGTAGTGGTAACCTGCTAGTTCTATTGGCCTGTAATGTCTAAGTAGGGTTGCCCCATTGCTCCAATGTGCACTGCAACTGAACCATTAGGGAACCCAACCATTCCCCAATGCGAGTTAGTTTGGCTTCTGACTTAGCACAAACTGCTCTCATTCCCTCCAACTCCTCATTTTGTTGTAGAATGGCCTCTCGTACTATCGTGGCCTTCTTTCTCAATGCTAGAAGGCTAGCCCAAAACTGATGAAACAGTTGATGGTGGCTATCCTCTTTAAAATCAGTCACTGCTCTAGACCCCTCCATCTCTTCTGGTACCTCCTCAATGAAAAGTATGCCTCCAGGAACCTCATCAACTTATTGTGGGGGGCCATCGTCTAGAAACTTGGTCATAGGACTGGGTACCTCATCAACTATTGGCATCTCATTAATAGATGGCCCTTCAAGTGTATTCTCTACTCCCTCAACCAAGGTGTCAGCTAGAGCTACCAAAGAGGCCTCCAACAATGGTGACTCCTGCGCCACAGTGGGTATATCAATGTTCCCCTCACCATCCTATGTGTCATCCTGCTCAACCTCCTCCTTGATCTTCTAACATCTAAATTTTGGTCTCCACCAATAGAAATGCCTCTTGGTCTCATCCACTAGCTTTCCTCATCCTATCCACTCCCTTTGATGGGGTTTGGTGTCCTTTCAGTCAAATCTCTCCACACGCCTTTGTGTGAACTATTTGTAGGATGTAATACATACATGACCCAAAGGGATCATCCCTCGGTACAACCATTCCATAGCATCTCCATCCAAGTGAAAAATGGCATGTCTAATAGCGTCTACCTCCCTCATGGGGTTTAGCTGGAAATATGTGTCCAATTCTTGTACCCATTTTCTTACAGAACTCCTAGGCTAACCATCAAAGTGGGTGAGGGTCATTTTTCCCTCAATGATACTCACTCTCCCTCAAGCCATGGGTTTGTTTATAGTTCACCCAATGTAGTGCATACATGCCCAAATCTTCCATGATCTTGTTGGATACTCCACAAATGACCAAGATCATGCTCTGATACCACTGTAATATTCCTAGTAGAAATTTTACAATGATAACAAAGACATGCACAAATGAATAACACAGAAAATTTCAGAAATGCATACACATAAACCAGAAATTCTTGCAAATCCCCAAACTGGCCAAATTTTATTAATAATATCTATTTTGGTACAAATTAGTTGGATAAATTGCACCTAGGCTTGCACAAGGCAAGCTACAAGCACCAGGTGATGAGTACGAGAAATCTAAATAGCTGCAATAATCAACACCTCTAGAAAATTGTGCTCTTGCTCCAAAACTACATTGTTTCCTGGCTTCACTCCCTGATTTTCCAACTCTAGAGTGCCCATAAAATTCTATAAAATTAGGAGAGTGCTCCTTGCCCAAAACCCAGAAAACCGCAGAAAAGGTTTCCCTTAGTTCCAACTTTCGAAATTTGACCCTTCATAGCATGGCCCTCCACCAAATTCGAATTATGTTACTAGGGCTGCTCCTATCAATCTCTTCTCTCCAAACTCTAGCAATCCTCCTCAAATTTCCCTCCCAATGATTTCCCAGCACCCCAGCTCCAAACTCCCCCAGATGATGCTGCCCCAAAAGAGTCTCACTCCAATGACTACGCAGTCATGGAGGAGATGATGCATCCCTGTGTATGATAAAGTGAGAGTTGCGTGTAGGTTGGTCCTCCTAGTTGTATCTTCCCTCCACACTCATGAAAATTATCAAATAACACTCCTGTAGTTTCTTCGGTCAATTCCCCAACAACCCAGCTCCACAAACAACTAGTGAATCCTCCCTTTGTGCAGTGGTGCTCTCAAACTGTGTGCTCTACTCCAGAAATGCGTGGGACCTATAGTTGATGCCTCTTCTAGTCTCAGTGATGAAGGAAAGCCTTCCTAGCATGGCACTCGACATCCACCAAAGAAAGGTTGAGCTTATCTCCCTAGGAAGCTCTTGTGCTAAACAACGCAATATCGGCTCAACTAAATAGCTAAGGCAAATTCAATTTTCAAATAGACAAAAGACCCCTATTTCTCCCTCATTCCTTCCTTTTATAATTGTCGGCCATGCATTCCTTGTGGGTCCCTCGACTAGTTCGATTTTCGTTAAGGAATTTGAATCCATTCTTCTCCAAGTGTGTACTTTATGTGGGCCCAATATTCCACTATCAATTTAATCTTTCATTTTTGATAATGTTGGTGGCCTCCATCTCTCCAATAATTAAATGGGAACTCCCTCCACCCACTTTTCCTAAGTTTACATGCCAAAATATTTCCCAACACTTGTCAGGCCAAGGTAACTCCAGAATGAGCGAGAGAGAAAACTGATTATATTATTCATTAGCTAACTCATGTTTATATACAAAAATAAAACGGATCAGTTCATATTCTAGATGACTGTCCAGTTCACCCATCCGTTTCAGATTAGGTGTCAACATTCCCCCCCTTAATCTGAAGGGATGTTGGTGAGTCCAAGCATCGTTCTGAATCTTTCAAGCTTTTCTCTTCCAAGCGCTTTGGTGAAGATGTCTGCAATTTGCTCGTTTGTGGAACAATGACGGAGATGGATTGTTTTGGCCTCAACATGATGTCGGATCAGATGATATTTAGCATTGATGTGCTTAGTACGATCATGGAACTTTGGGTTCTTGGCCAACTTTATTGCAGATGTGTTATCAATCATGAGTGGAGTTGATTGTATTTGTTTTACTTGCAAATCTTCAAGAATTTTCCTGAGCCACACAATTTCTTTTGTTGCTTCAGCTGCTGCCACATATTCTGCTTCTGTTGTGGAATCTGTTGGTACTGATTGTTTGCGTGATCTCCAGGAGACAGCTCCTAATCCAAGACTCATAGCATATCTTGAAGTAGATACCCCAGTTTCTTTGTCTCCATCGAAGTCTGAATCAGAGTATCCAATCAAGTTGAAGTCGTCCACCTGTGTATACTTGATTCCAAGGTCTTGAGTTCCCTTCAAGTACCTTAGAACTCTTTTTGCAACAGACCAATGTCCCTCACAAGGCTTTTGCATGAACCTGGAGAGGATTCCGACAGCAAATGAAATGTCTGGTCTGGTAGTAGTGAGGTAGATGAGACTTCCTACAAGCTGTCTATACTTTGTTGCATCCTCAAATTCCTTTTCTTCAATAGATGTGAGCTTCAAGTTTTGTTCCATTGGAGTACAAAGGGGATTGCACTCTGTCATGCCAAATCTGTTTAACAAATCTCCAATGTATTTCTTTTGAGAAAGAAATATGGACTTTGGATGTTGGGTTACTTCAATGCCAAGATAGTAATGAACACAGCCTAAATCAGTCATTTCAAAAAAATTTCCTAATTCTTTCTTTATGGATGCAATATAGCTTTCATTGTTCCCTGTCATTAAAAGATCATCTACATATACCACAAGATATACAACTGTTTTGCCAACTTTCTTGATAAATAAAGTTGCATCATCAAGATCAAAATGTTTGAAGTTGAGTTTCAGAAGATGCTCAGTTAGTTTTTCATACCAGGCTCGTGGTGCTTGTTTGAGGCCATACAAGGACTTCACAAGTTTGCATACTTTGTGTTCATGTCCTTTCACAGCAAATCCTTCAGGCTGGGACATAAAAACATTCTCTTTTAGATCTCCATTCAAGAATGCAGTTTTTACATCCATTTGATGGACTTTCCAACCGTTCTGAGCAGCTAGTGCAAAGAGTGTTCGGATGGTGGCCCATTTTGCTGTGGGAGCAAAAGTTTCCTCATAATCGACCCCTTCCTTCTGTGCAAAACCTTTTGCCACAAGCCTAGCTTTGTGCTTGTCAAGTGAGCCATCAGCTTTGTACTTGTTCTTGTAGACCCACTTGCAGGCAATTGGTTTGGTTCCAAATGGAGGATCAATCAGCTTCCAAGTGCCATTCTTTATGAGGGCATCATACTCCTTCTGCATCGCTTCTTTCCATTCATCATGAGAAGCAGCTTCTTTGAAGGAAGTTGGTACAAAATCTGTAGACAAGTTCAATTCACAATCATAAGTAACATCCATATCAACAGGTGAATTAGAGTTATCTACATCACCTCCATCTTGTCGGTTTGTATTTCTGGTTCCTGTTTTTCCAATTTCATCAGGATGAACACTTTCAAGTGTCTTTGTCAGCCACTTTGGGGGACCTTTCTGAGATGGTCCAGGCTGTTCTGTTGATTGAGTTGGGACTGAATCAAGATTAAGTCTCCCAATTCTATCAATTACATCACTTAAAGCATCATCTGTTGTTGGAGTGTCATGCAGGGGATATTGTTCTTCAGAAGGAGATTCCACATGTTGATCTAGTATAGGAATCCCCCCTTCAAGATGTGGAATCTGATTATCAAACTCTTGGAATGATTTCGGTTTTGTGAATCTATCCAAGCGATCAAGTTGCCGCTCAACAACACTGTCAGATTTGGATGATTCAAGAAAAATGACATCTCTAGATAAAAAAAACTTTTTATTTACTTCATCATAGAGGCGGTATGCTTTAGATGTGTTTGAATACCCCAGGAAGATACACTTACGACTTCTAGCACCAAGTTTGTTTCTATGTACCTTTGGTATTAAAGCATAACAGGTGGAACCAAATATCCTGAGATGTTTTACCGAAGGAACATGTCCATACCACAATTCATAAGGAGTCTTGTTTCTTATAGCATTAGATGGACATCTATTCTTTATATATGCAGCACATAGAACAGCATCAGCCCAAAACATTGTCTTTACATTTTTGAAGAAAAGCATGGATCATACCATATTCAAGATTGTTCTATTCATTCTTTCTGCTACACCATTCTGTTGAGGATTATAAGGCACAGTTGTTTGATGTTTAATCCCATGTTGGCGAAGATAGTGTTCAAATTCATTTGATGTATATTCTTTTCCATTATTAGTGCGAATAGACCCAATATGAGATTGTGCATCATTTTCAATCCACTTATGAAAATTCTTGAATGTTTGAAAAGCATCAGATTTGTTCTTCAATAAGTAAACCCAACACATTCTGGTGTAATCATCAATAAATGTCATGATATATTTATTTCCATTTGCAGAAGAAACAAGCATTGGACCACATAAATCTGAATGAATGAGTTCAAGCTTCCTATGTGCTCTTGAATGTGAATCATGAAAAGACTGTTTGCTATGCTTTCCTAGAATGCAAGCATCACATTGCTTATGTTTTCTAGGAATTGTAGGCAAACCAGCAACACCATTTTTCTTCAACAAGCGGAGACTATCATAGTTTAAATGTCCAAATCTAGCATGCCATAATAAACTTGACGGAAGTGTACCTTCTTCATGATGAGAAATATATGAGAAATGTTGTGCATGAGCAGAAGTTCCTTGCAGTTTAAGAAGTCTTTCTTCTTCTATACCCCTCATGACAAGTGAATGGTCAGATGCCTTTCTTACCTCAAGCTTTCCATCAAACATATGAATGGAGTGACCTTGCTGGTGGATGTGGACCAGTGACAGCAAGTTTCTCTTGAGCTGTGGGAGATATAGAACATGATCCAGAAGAAAGTCTGGAAGACCAGGCAGTTTAAGCCTGATTGTGCCAAGCCTTGATGGCTTGATTTTTGACTGATCTGCAAAGTATACTGCTCCATCAACATTGTCAGTGAAATCTTCAAAAAATTCTTTCCTATGAGTCATATGACAGGTTGCTCTTGAATCAAGCAACCAGTCATTTTTCGAAGAAGCAAGTGAAGCATTAAACAAATCTTCATTTACTCCAATGTTACATTGTGCCTCAATATAGTGAGCGGATTCAGGTGCTTTACCTTTGTCTGTGTCATCAGTTTTACCTTTCTGCTGATTTCTTCTCTGCTCAACTTTGTCCCATGGTAGCTTGCATGTAGAAGCATCATGTGATCCATTTCGTTTGCAGCGAATGCAATGCAGATCTACCTTTTCTGCTTGAGAATGTCTGCCCCTCTGCCTCTGAAGTATCTTCCTCTTCCTCTTTGTCCACCTCTTCCTCTTATAGAATCTTGAGCATGATGCTTTTCTTTATGAGCAAGGCAAACAGTCTCTTCAGAAGATTCAGGGACTGTTTTCTTTCCAAAGGCTTTCTCTCTTTCAGCAAACTTTTTCACAAGAGACTCAAAGGTTATGTCTTTAAGATTTCCATTTGCTTGTAAAGACTCAAGATAATTGGAGTAGGTAGGATAGAGTGCTTTGAGAAAGGCAATAAGAGAGATATCCAGCTCAACCTTAGTGGATTTAATATCATGCATTATAGACTTTATTTCAGATGCAAGAGCAAGGGGATCATTATTTTTCAGTTCAAGAGTGAAGAGTTTAATCATGAGCTGAACAACTTCAAGTGCGGAATGTGAATCATAGAGTTCTTTCAGCTTTTGTAAAGCTTCAAAGGCGGTGGAATAGGATGAAATATGACGACTTACTTCTTCATTTACAGATGCTGCGATCAATGCATAGGCTTTGCTGTTCTTGTTTTCCCAGATGACAAGTTCTTTATCTGATGTAGGCTGCACAGGGTCTTTGTCTTCTTCTCTGACACAAACTCCTTTCCACAGCTCATTGTAGATGAGGGTGTGTTTTACCATCCGAGACCATTCAGAATAGTTCTCCTTGCCAGTGAGAACTATTCCGACCATAGAGATGATTGAATGCATTCTGTAAAAAACTTCTGCTTGATAAAAAAATTCTACAAATCCCTCTAATGTGTGACAGAAGGCATCAGAATTTCATTGAAATATTATAACACTTTATGCTTCAATACAGCATAAAAACAAACTGTGCAAATGTTCTGACTGATATGACTTTGAATGCTTTTGAAAACTGCTTATATAACCCCTTTGAAAACTGCTTACAATACAAAAACTGCCATCATAAATACATATCAACAGCACACATTATACCGCCATTTGCCATTCTCAAACTTTCGGGACTCATAGTGAGAAAGAATATGGTTATATGCATAAAACTGAATCAAACTGCGCAATACCATATGGTTATATGCATAAAACTAAATCAAACTGCGCAATACCATATGGTTATATGCATAAAACTGAATCAAACTGCGCAATACCATAATTATAACAGCTTCATAATTGGCACAAGGATTACTTTTACACATTGACATATCATTTTCAATGAGGACAACGACACCCGCTGAGGCACAAGCAGCCGCAAACGTTAATGTTGCAGTAACCCCGTCACCAACAACAAATATGCTAACAAATAGACTCCGTTTCAGAGTGGCGCAGCTCTTACAATAAAACTGAGGCCGCCAAATGGTCGTTGCAGAGACGATCCAAAGGATTTAAAGCTCACCCACGACTGTTGGGCTCACTCCATTGAATACAACAAGCAATCTGAGGGCGTTGATGGTCATGAAGCGATACAACTGAAGCTATACAAGACCCCACTTCTACAATAACTACAACAAGAACACCTACCAAACATGCGGATGCAATCGCGTGGATGGTTCAAACGACCTGTCACCGGTTCTGCTCAGCAGGCATGTCGAAAGCAAGGAAATGTAAACTGTTGTCCATTCCAATCTTGGTCACAGTTTCCAGTCGTGGCAGCGAAAGCTTCACTAATCTGTCTCTCTGTCAAGATGGAGAGATTTCCTTGCTGCGAAAAAGCTCATACAAACAAAGGGGCGTGGACCAAAGAAGAAGACTGTCAGGAATGAGAGCTGATAAAAAAAAACGGAATGAGAGAACCATCAAATCGAATCTGTGAGAAGGTCAATCGTTCTCATCTGAAACGCGCAAGGGAGCTCTCAAAAACATAACCGATACATTCATGGATTCATGCGCAGAGAGGGGCAGCTCTGATATGTCAGGCAAACGTTTATAAAAAATAATGCGCAGAGAGGAGCAGCTCTGATATGTCAGGCAAACGTTTATAAAAAAATAATGCGCAATCTCTGGCAGTCAGAGAGCGCAGTCTCTGGCAGTCAGGCCAGGCAGAGGCAGAGCCAGGGAATCAAGGTCAGAGTAGCGCTCAGGACTGAGCAGCTCTCAGGACAGGAGTTACAACTATTTTAGGGACTGGGACCTGAGCTCTGATACCATGTCAGGCCAGGGTAACTCCAGAATGAGCGAGAGAGAAAACTGATTATATTATTCATTAGCTAACTCATGTTTATATACAAAAATAAAACGGATCAGTTCATCTTCTAGATGACTGTCCAGTTCACCCATCCGTTTCAGATTAGGTGTCAACAACACCCAATTGAAAAATAGAAATTCATCTTAACAAAACTAATTTAATTGGGGACATTACAATGAGTTGTTGCAAAATGTTATTGCTACTGATTGAAATGTTTCTTTGATGCATTTACTTATTGATGAGATGGATATGATCATATTTGATGATGAAGAATTGGCATAGGTTTGGGGGGGCATCTACTATACTTCTAATATTTCATTGTTGGCATTATGTTGTCTTGAGCACTCATTGCATTATGTTTCCTATGATGAGTACATGGTTATTACAATTCTTTAATGAAAACACGTTGTTTGTCATTATTTCATGAGCTATCAATGATGCATGAATTGAATGTGGTGAAGTTATGGATGATGAATATATGTTGATGGAGTTGAATTGGGCGAAGCTATTAATGGAGTATTATTCTATCTATTTTCAAAACTTGATAAGGAAGATATGTATGCTATGATCATTGAAGATGTTGCTTGATGATGTTGTTGATCAATTTTATTTAATGATCTGTGATACTAAGGTACTCTTTGTTTGCACATATATTATTGATCCATGCTACCTATGATGTTGTGGTTCAAGATTTTGATATTGCTTGAGGATTGTGGCTCTTCCTATATATGGAGAGGGTGTGGTGACCTTGATGACATAAGGCCAAGGGGATGTGTTGATAAACAAAAAATTTATTGCACAATCTTGTTCTTTTGCTACAGTTGATTGGTAATGCTTGGAAACCTTGCATACTTGGTCACATGTTTATGATATTGGAGAGATTGATGCCTACATTGTATTATCTTATATGTTATTGATGAGTATTTTCATGTTTTTTTCATTAAGAAATCTATGTTGATATTGTTAGATGATTATGTTGCAGATGCACATTTGGAGCATGATGGTTGCTGATGATTATCATGGTTTTGCTACTTCCTTGTTCAGAGTCTTGTTTATGGTTATGGATGTCATGTATGTCTCTTAATGTAAAGGCCATGAAAAGAACCATATTGTAATCATTGTAAAATTCAGCCATCTATAGGCTATTGGGACTTCTTATGCTTATCAACAACCCCCATTTATTAGTGTTAGTAATAACATTAATAAATGGGGACCCTTCCAAAAAATCAAATCTTAGCATTTAAATCATGCCTTTCTTGTTTTTAAAATAAAATAAGATGTCAAAGTGGAACTTGCTAAAACATGGAAATTTACCTTTTCATACTTTAAGCACATAAAACTTCACAAACCATAAGTTTCTTATAAAAAGTGCCACATGATCAAAAAACCTAAGAATAACTTTATAACGGAAAGTCATGAATATTAAAGAAAACCTTTAAAAAGACCCGCTTTAAGAGGATTATTCTCACATCACAAAACAATTACGGCGGACTTCCTTTATAAACGTTACCCCTTGAAAATGCTATCCGAAAATGAGAGATCATAAAATTCTATAACCTTATCACATTGCAGTTTCAAACACGCGGTGCCACTTCACCAAGCATAAGAAAATATCACGAAATTCGATAGCATCTCGCAAATCGCATATCACAGCAACTCATGTAGCGGTGGGTTTTAACAAAAACAAGTTTTGCGATATAGCGATCTGCGATATGGCAAAACAAATTTCTTTTATCACAAAATTCGAAGGGATCGGGATTCTAGGAGAGTACTTCCCAACTTTCAATGTGAAGTTATGAGCATTAAAAATTAAGCATAACGGTTCATTAGAGATCATTTATTAAAAGAACAATTATGATCAGTGTAAAGGACCATTTGACACAAGTTGATATCTTTTGATATGATTTAGAATTAAAGACCTTCCGTCACTTTATTTTCGTCTTTCTATTGGTTATTCCTGTATTCACTATCATTCTTATCATATCTTGCTCTCTACTTGCAACTTTCAGGAAGAACACACAGAACACAACATACAGAGAAATGGGTAAGAAAGGAAAGGCACCCATGTCTAAGAAGTCACAAATGACCCCATTGTTCACAGACACTACCTGTAATCGAGATGCTGGGATATCTACATGGAAATCTATGTATCAATTGTTGGAGAGGAACAACCGAAAATTATGGAGGTAATAGTTACATCGAATGGACGCGGCTCTTCTAATGCATCCCTAACTGAACTTGCATGCTCATTTCTACACTGCATTGCTATAAGGCCAAAGATACTCCCCTACACTTAGTGGGCCCCAGTATTGCAGCAATAATGTTGCAACTCCTGGAACTCCCTTCTTTAATTTTATCAACCCGGTAGTTCGTAACAAACTTGGAAGCGACGGTGTTGTATGCACAAGTACTAGCTCTTGCCGCAGCTGTTACTTGGTCAGCTGGCACAAGTCCGCTAGGGCTCAAGCCAACTTCTATGAGCTCTTAGAACAAGCTTTTTAACTGATGGATGGAAGCTAACTCAGAGGAAGCTGATCTACTTGCAGAAAGAAACTGAAAGCCGAAAAGTAACATAAACCCTAGCAAACCCTAATTCTACCAGCTAGTCCTACCAATGCAGAGGAGAGAATGCAAACTATTAGAAGAGATTCCATTACTTCTATGAAGGTAAAATGCACATGCCTAGGTTATCTCTATCTGAAGGAAACATATTTTTGTATTTTCAAATAAGTTATCAGAGTTATCATGCATGTGTTTTAACTGGCTTTTTACTGTGCAGGGGTGGATCAAGGAAGGCGAATGCTTGGAAAAGGTTGGGAAGGCTCAGAGAAGGTCTAAGGAATCCCTAACACCCTTCCAGAGAGTTTCACAAAGTTTGGCTATCCAGCAACCTCACTTGTGAGCTTCTACAGGAAGTTTGCAGGGGTTCTACAGGATGTTTCAGGGATTTCTACAGGATGTTCAGGAATTTCTACAGGATGTTCTAAAATTGGATTTTGGAGGATGGGTGAGTGAAATAGGATGCATGAATGGATAGAGAGGTAGGGTAGGGGTCTGAAATGACCCAGTGACTGATGGATGAAGTGATGGGAGGATGTGGAAAGCTAACTTGACTTAGGGAAGGCTAAGGCAATGGAAGAGCAAGAAGGTAGGGTTACGTGGGCAGAAGAGTAGTTGTGAGATGAGGAAGCTAACTAGGAGATGGAGCAGCTGGCCTGGACGAAGCTTAGATGGATGAGAGAGAGATGGATATGCCCTGCACAGTGTGTACTTAACCGAATCATCCAAATCCTGCACACAATCAAAATCTTAGCTAATCTATCCTAACTGTCAACGAAACAAATGAATAGCAGCTTTATTTCCAAAGAGAACCATGTACATCACTTAATCAAAGAAACATCTAAAAAGGTATGAACACATGACTAACTTCTACAAATGAAGACATTACATCAAAGATTGCATGGTCAAGCAAACTAGTGTTTTTGTTGGGCAGCACTGTTTCTGCAATTCCAGCCCCTGATCCAATAAGGGAGAGGTTAAACTGAGACTGCAGGCAACCCCTTTTTCTGGAGTTTTATCAATTACTATCCTATCAATCTATTCTACACATTTGAAGTGATTCTATTCTTCAACAGTGACCTATTTAACCAACACAACTAAATCTTGCTCAACAAAACTTCGTTTCAAATGCATAAAAGGAAAATCACAGTGCTTAAAGGAAAGATAATAATACAAAGAAGGAGGCCCTAGGCTCTCAGGTTGGGCCCAACCCCGAGAGCTATGGCTCCTATAGAAAACTCAGAGTTGATATCAAATCTAACTGCTTCCCATTATCAAAAAATAATCATAAGTCAAGAGTTATGCCAACAATGGCTACAAAAGAACAAAACAGAGCTAGCAGCACTATAGTACAGAATATGCAAGAGTTTTTCAAAAAATCCTTTTCGAAAGTTGAGGCCTTAACATTTATACACCACGAGGCCCTAGCTGGCCTCCTAAATATATGGGACTTGGCTGCCCAAACTGTGGGTGAACAGCTCCTTCCAAGAAATCTGTTTGGCTGCCTTCTAGATCCGATTTTGGTGGCCTTTGGAGCTTGGAGTTGGGGGTGAAGATCCTGAGGGAGGCTATTTAATGCCATAGACAACCCCCCTACGAATCCTCAACCCAAACTTGGCTGTCTCCTAGCCCATGTCTGCTCGGTTTTGCTCCAACATGTGTCAAAAAATCCTGAAATGAGCACGTGTTAGCCACCTAGGAATAGTGACTACCCTTATTCGTACAAATGACATAAACATACTAAAAAATAATGCATAATTTATAAAAAATGAAGGATTGAACAAGGGTAATTAGGCCAAATGAGCCTAAAATGTTACCAAATTTGGGGCTCATCATCACCCCCCTGCTAAAATTATTTCTCATCCCTGAGCAACTAGTCCAGCTCCTCGTCTTTCATTGCTTTAATTGCCACTCTCACATCCCAGGCTTCTGAAGTAGTATCCTCCTCACTGTCATGGAACCCAGCCTTCTTTTCCACCTCTTCCCACTGCTTATGCTCTTCTTTTTTTGTGCTTCCTTCTACCAATCCCAAAAGAAAAGGTGGGCTTAGCTTGAGGCCGATCCAGCTGGCCTGGAGGTTCTGCAAGGACTTCTTGTAGAGAGGTACCCATACTAAGCCCTCCCTCATTCTAGTTGGAATGTGATACTCCCTGATTTTGAGGCTGTGGGACAATGTGTTCCACCTTTGGGTGCAAGCATGAACACAATTGTCCCCTAATAATTGATCCATATCCTCGAAATGTGCTATAGCCTGAGCCTGCTGATCCATGTATTTTAATAAAGCCTAAGGGTTGGTTGCTAGGTGTTGGTGGGCAGATATCAATGCAGTGGGGTCCCCTGGCTCTGCTGTAATTAACAGTGGTTCATGTAACTCTCGGTTCATAACATTTTTGACCTCTGTCGCTCTCTTTTCTTCATGGTTTAAACATGAGGTAAATGCCATCAGCTGCATATCTCCCACGACTGTGTTGGGGTCCCATGAAGTTACGTTAGGAAGGGCCAAATTATGGAGGTAGAACTCTGATAGCTTGGCCTTGTCCTCTGTGGAGCTGCTGTTGCATAAATCTGTGAACTGCTGGGGGTTTTGGATCTGGGAGATACCCCTATGTGCTAATGCATTAATTTGGAATTGCAGCCACTGGTCCCGTAGGTATAGGACATAAGATTTGGCCGGCTACCTACATTGTAGAGCATCCATAGCCCAACTAGCCATGCAGGCCAGTTGTGCCTCTTTTTCTTGCAACAGCTGTTTGAGAGCTTGTATCTCTATATTTGCTTGCAATTCCCTTTCCTGTAGTTGTTGGATTAGTTCCTCAAGATTAGCTTGCATTCCTTCTTTGCCTTGAGGTTCTGCTGTAGTGTCCTCTGATGTTGTGCCCCTTTCTTTCCTCTGTTCCTGTAGTTGCAGTTTGAGCTTCTCATTCTCTTCCTGTAGGAATACTCGCTGGCAGCTTCCCACATGTTTTGCCATAGCTAATTCCCTTCTTGCCTCCTTGAGTTGTTCCTCCAAGGGGCCTATATCTGCTACTCCTTTAGATTTAGCTATCCTCATCCATGTGTGGGTCCTCACTCTTTCTTCCTCCAGCGCAAAGAAAAGCGGCACTGTGAATTTTTGTGGAATAATTTTCCCAGCCTCCAAAAAGTTATAATAAGAGCTCAAGGTGGGCTAGGGGCTAGGCTCCATAATGTGCTCTACCTCTTTTTCCCTTTGTGGTGATGTGGTTACCTCCCCCTCCATTCTTTCAGTCTCCTTGAGCCTGGCTAATGTTTCCTGTAGAACTGCTTCAGCATCCTGTAGAGGGGTTTTTGAAGCTGACCTTTCTATTCTCTCCCTCTAGGTAGTTGTCTTCAGGCTCCCCCGCTCATAAGTGACTGACACTTTGGAGGGGGACTTCTCCTTTGGCGAGGTAGGGGTGTCTTCAATGGTAATTGGGTCTTTGGATGGAGGTTGGGGCCTGCTGGTTTTAATTCTTACACTTCTCCTTGCTTTGAAATACAAAGGAGTCTCCCTCTTTCGTTTCTCCTTTGGCTTGGGAGAGGTACTTAGGGTGGCCAGCACAGCTGCTGCCTCCCTAGCAAGAATTTCGGCCATTTTCTCCTTCTGTTTTCCTTTCTTAGGACTTCCTGTAGAAAGCCCTATAGTGGCTGATTTCTGGCTTCCTGTAGAAGTCGTGCACGGGTTCGGGGGAGCGCTTTAGTGGTTCTGGCCCTTCTGTGCAGCAACAGGACGTTGGAACAGGCCGAGAACCCGAAGTAACAGCCTTCAGAAAATTTAGGATGCGTACTCGGCTTCAAAACGGTTGAGAATAAATGAGTGCAGTGCGCCATACGTGATCCAACCAATGGATTTGAATTTCTGCGGAATTCGTGGTGCGGGGGTGAGTTGTCCCCGTCAGCCCATTGGCCGACATCACCTGCTATCATTCCGCTGCATGTCTGCCTAACCGCCAAATCATTCCCTGTATATCTACTGCCGCCACTCCTGTTAGATCACCGCTTCTCTCCGACTGGACACTTCCCACGTGCCCATTTCCTATCTCGTCGACACAACCAAAGCTTTTCGGATCGGATGAGGCCGTCGGGTTGGTTGTGGTGGCCAGTTGAATGGCTACCTGACTTGTTCAATCCATTCATTTTCATATTTACACACATTTTAGAGCATCGTTCATGTAATTTGATGAAATAGGGTGAGGCACTTACCTGTGCGGCCGTGGACGTGATTTTTCTCATGCTTCAGGACGAGGGGTGACAGATCCGCTTGCTGCCGCTTCGTGCATAGGCACGGGAGCTCCTTTTCGTTGACTGCTACTGGTTACGAGACCGGTTTCCTGGCTGTGGATGGTGCATGCGTCGGCTTCATGAGTTGCAGGTATCTTCATGGTGTGTGCTCTAGCCGGATCAACTGCTACAGGATTCCTATAGGACATCCTGTAGCCGTTTCTCCTCCTAGGGTGCATGCCGAAATGGTGGAGTCACGTTCACAGGTGCAGGGTCCTCGGATCACCTTGACAGGTAGCGCATTGGGCCTCTGCATGCTTTATTTTCCATTTGAAAATTATTTCTTCTGAGAGTCCAACGTTCTGGTATGACTGTGCAGGTATTTCAATCGTATGGCAGCAATGGTGGTGGAAGGAGGCGACAGCAGTGGGTGATGGAGGGAAAAAAAATTGGTTGCACGCCTCCTTATTGGACTTCGGGCTTCAAATTCTTCTACATAGTCGGTCCTGGCCCGTCCAAAGATTCTACAGGAAGTTTCCTGTAGAAATACAGAACTTCCTGTAGAAAGTCTTGTAGCTTCCTGTAGAAGGCTAAACTATGACCAGATTGTGCCCAACCCTTGGAAGAGATGAGTGTTTATGGAGGTAATGCTGGTGACATCGCCTGGTAGTATGGTAGGGACCCTTGTTCTGGAGTTGAAAGGCCTCCTTTTTGCATGGAATACCTGCAACCTGCATTAATTTCCAAAGATTGAGCCTGTTTTTCTGTTTCTGCCTCCTTTTTTCCTTTTTTTTCTTTTCCTTTGTTTTTTTTTTAGGAGACAGCAGGGGCGCCTCAAGGAGGTTTTCACCCCTACTATCTGCCTTGGGCGCCTCAGAGAGGTTTTCACCCAAGGGTCTTTTTTATTCCAATTTTTTCAGAGAGACAGTAGGGGTGCCTCAATGAGGTTTTCACCCCTACCATCTGCCTTGGGAGCCTCAGAAAGGTTTTCACCCAAGAATCTTTTTATTATGAATTTTTTTTTCTTTTTTTTATGATGCTTAGGGTATGCCCAAAATAGAGGCAGAACCCTTCTCTATGACCAGCACTGATTTTTCCACAGTTTTGATGAACTCTTGCCTCGAAAGAGATTTCCTGTAGATCTTTAGTCGATGGCCATTGACGAGCATGGGGATGGCTACCTCATCAATGGTCCAAATAAGAACAGACCCATTATCATTACACTTCTCCACTGCATATGGTCCTAGCCATCTTGTCCTCAGCTTCCCCTTAAAATCCTTATGTCTAGAATCATACAGCAGCGCCCAATCTCCCGGTTGGAATTGCTTGTCATTGAGGTGCCGGTCATGCCATATCTTCCTCTGGAGTTGAACCACTTCTGAGTGTAGAAGGGCCTGCATTCGATGTTCATCTAGCCCATTCAGCTACAATAACCTTTCTTGTTGGGCATGGCTGAGATCTAGGTCCAGCTAAGCTGCCATCCTCAATGTGTTGTACTCGAACTCAATTGACAGCAAAGCTCTCTTCCCATAGACCAGTTCATAAGGTGTGAAGCCGGTTGTGGTCTTCCAAGTGGTGTTGTAAGCCCAAGTGGCCTCAACCAGGCGATCTGCCCAATCCTTTCTGCTGCTGCTCACCACCTTAGTCAAAATCCCTTCTAATGCTCTATTGGTGACTTCCACCTGCCCATTTGCTTGAGGATGATAGGGGGTGGAAGTCCTATGCTTGATCTTGTGATGAGCAAGCAAGTATTCAATTAAGTTGGAGGTGAACTAGCTTCCTTGATCGGTGACTAGCTCTCTTGGGTAGCCAAATTTGTAGAAGATGTTTTCTCTTAAAAACTCAGCCACCTTCTCTTCTGTCGCTGCTTTGATTGCCTTGGTTTCCGCCCACTTTGTCAGATAGTCTGTGCACACAATGATGTAAGACCTTTGCCTTGAAGGAGGATTGATAGGACCCACAAAATCCATACCCCACTTCTCAAATGGTTCAAGAGTCACTTGAGGTTGGAGAGGCATTTCGTCCCTTGGGGTCGGCTTCCCCATCCTTTGGCATCGGTCACATTGGCTGATATATCTCTTAACATATTGATGAAGCGTGGGCCAATAGTAGCCTGCTTGTAGAACTTTGAAGGCAGTCCTCTTGGCTGCAAAATGTCCTCCACAAGGCCCGTCATGACAGGTTAGGAGGATGTCAAAGACTTCCTCCTCCCTGACGCAACGCCTTAAGATCTGATCGGGGCCAAGTTTGAATAGGTTGTCCCCGATCCAAGTGAATGAGGCACTCTTCCTTACAATTCTGCTTTTCTCTTTTGAAGATAGATGCGGAGGGAACTGTGCTGAGACCAGGTAGTTTGCTATATCAACAAACCATGGAGAGAGTACTAAGATAGCAAACAGATGTTCATCTGGCATCTGGTCGTCCACTGTTCCATCTTCACCTGCAGGTAAATCCAGTCTAGACAAGAAGTCAGCAACAACATTTTCTTTACCTGGTTTGTCAACGATAGTCAAATCAAATTGCTGCAATAGAAATAACCATCTAATAATACAAGCATTCACATCTGGTTTATTCATTAAATATGTAATTGTAGCATGATCAGTATGTACAAATGTTTGATAGCCAGTGATGTAGTGGCAGAACTTGTTCAGGGCATGGACCACGGCCAAGAACTCTTTCTCAGTTACAGTATAATTCAGTTCTGCCTTGGATAAGTTTTTGCTGACAAAGTATATGGCATATGGGAGTTTTTGTTCAACCTGTCCTAAGGCTGCCCCTATGGCTTTGTTCGAGGCATCAGTGTGGATGTGGAAAGGTAGGGCCCAGTTTGGACCTCTCAATATCGAGGTGGACACCAACTTATCCTTTAATTCATTCAGAGCCCTTTGACAGTCGTCCGTCCATTTGAACTCAACATCCTTTGCTAAGAGGCCAAACAGTGGCGAGGCTAGCTTACTGAAGTCTTTAATAAATCTTCTATAATATCCTGCTAAGCCTAAGAAACTCCGAACATCTCTTACCTTCTGAGGAGGTGGAACATTTTTGATGAGAGCAATTTTATTAGGATCCACCTGCAATCCTTGGCAAGAAATGGTATGTCCTAGCACAGTCCCTTCAGTCATTAAGAATTCCGATTTTTCAGGACTAAGGGACAGGTTCATCTCAATGCACTTGGTTAGAACTTTTCCCAGATTGGACAATACTTCCTGAATGTTGGACCCATAAGGGGTGAATTCATCCATATAGATTTCCACCGAATCATGGACCAGCTCAGAAAAGATGCTCAATACTGCTCTTTGGAAAGTGGCAGGAGCGTTGCATAGCCCAAAGGGAAGGACTCGGTAAGCAAAGGTACCCCAAGGACAAGTGAAGGTGGTCTTATCTTGGTCTTCTAGGCTGATTTGGATCTGGTTATACCCACTGAACCCATCTAGGAAAGAGAAAAACTTCTTCCCCGCCAGTCCATCCAACACTTGATCTATGAAAGGCAGAGGAAAGTGGTCTTTCTTGGTGGCTTTGTTCAGTTCTCGGTAGTCCACACAGATTCTCCACTTTCCATTTTTCTTGGGTACCAACACCAGAGGGGACACCCACTCGCTATCCGAGATGGGGTAGATGAATCCTGCATCCAACAGTTTTTGCAACTCTTCTTTGACAATGTCCTTAAGGGCTGGATTCATTCTCCTTTGAGGTTGCCTGACCGGTTTACAATCTTCTTTGATGTAGATGTGATGGGTACAAACTGAAGGATGGACTCCTTTCATCTCCTTATAGTTCCAAGAGAAAGAATCTAGATGACTGGCCAACAGACTATACAACCCCTTTTCCTGGGAAGAAGATAGGGAGGAGCTAATCTTTAACGTTCTCTCGGGGCCAAACTCCGCATTTTTTACTCTGGGAGAGAGTGGATCGGTCACACAAAGGTCCACTAAGGTGCTGGCTTGAGTATCTTCCACCAATTTCTCTAAGGATAATGCACTGGGAGGCGGATTCTGAATCAAGGTCTCAATCAAATCATCCTCGGTTTGAGGACCTCCCCTGGTGGTTTCTAAGGTGCACAAGGGTACAGAGTACACCTCATCCTCTTCTCCTTCTTCCAACCAAAGTGGTAAGTCATGCTCTAATATAGGTTGGGCAGGAGGGTATAGGACTAGCTGCTTGGACATATGACCATTTTTTATGGTCATGTTTCCTGCTCGGCAGCTTATGTAAGCATCCGTAGTGGCTAACCAAGGTCTTCCCAAAATAAGGGGGTATCCAGTAAGCTTTGCCTTTGGTTGAAGAACCAAGAAGTCCGCAGGATACTCCCAAGAGCCAACAGAGACCAAGACATCCTCCACAATCCCTTCGGGAGTCACGGTGGAGCGATCTGCTAACTGCAGGACTGTCGAGGTCTTCCTTAAGGAACCTTGAAGGTTGAGTTTGAGCATGGTATCCCTAGTCATCACATTAATGGCAGCCCCTAAATCAATCAAAGTGTGGGGTATGATGGTGCCATTGATGTGGACATCAACTACAGGACTCCTAGGATCCAAATACTTTGGACAGATTACTTGCCCCAACATAAGATCAGACAGTTGTCCTATGACATTGATGGTTGAGGCATCTCTTTTTCACCTGCCTGGGTGCCTGAAACACTTTTCCTTAACCAATTTGTTGTATATCGGTACATCTTTGATGGCTTGGAGAAGTGGTATTCTCACACACAACTGTTTGTGTTCTCCCAAAAGCTCATTCTCCTCTGGGTCGGGTTGTGTGGTGACTGTTAGTCTCTCAGGAAAGGGTGGACTGGCCTTAGGTTGACTTTCCTATTTATCTTCCTCATCCTCTGGGGGAGGAGGTTGGCGATCCGGAAGAGTCTTCCCGGATCGCAGGTTGATCTCCTGGATCTCCACAGCATAGGTAGGGCATGTTGTTTCCCCGGTATATACCTGCTGGGTCTGTCGGTTGTTAGGGTTCAGGTTTGGTTGAGCAGGCATTTGGGGTTGTCTTGGAGGAGTAGGAGGCAATGGTTGTGGTTGAACTGGTGGTGGAGGAAAAATGGCAGGAGGAGTGTTGTATTGGGGCCTCCACCCCGGTTGAGGTGCATTCCACTGAGGTTGTGGCTGGACATGGGAGTGAAACAAATGAGTAGTGGGCTGAGTATGGTATTGAAGTGGGTAAGACCATGGAGGAGGCACAGACCAGGAAGGATGAGCAGGGGGACCCCAAGAAGGCATAGGAGCAGATTGGTTGGGGCTATAATAAGCTTGGGATGTCCCTTGCATCCCTTGCTAGTAAGGTCTAGGTCCATGCGGCCTCCTTTGGTTGAGGAAGTAGAGAGGTTCAGTGGGTGCCTCGGTTCCTTGGCACATGGCCTTGAACCCAGGTAAGGTTGGGCATTGGTTTGTGGGGTGATCCTCCTCACAAACGAAACATACCTCTACTGAGTGTAATGGACACTCGTTCTTAGGGTGCTTCCTTGTACACCTAGGACAGAAGATGGCCAAATCCCTCGCAGCTTCCTCTTTCTTTTGCTGGATTCAAAATGTATCAAGTTGCATGGCAATGGTCTATCTCACCTCACTTTTGAGGTCCTCTAGCTGATTAACAAACTCATGCTTGGAGAAAGTAGCACTAGCTGAAAGGGGGTTTCCCCTACCTCTTTTCCGGGCTGTGCTAGAGTGGTTTCTAAACACTGTCTTTATATCCTCATAAGGTAGTTGGTAAATATCTCCTCTAGCTAACATGTGAAGGGTATCTAAAAGGTCTTCAAGGACTCCTCGGAGCAGGACCAACTTGAGAGATTCAGGGTCAAGTGTGCACCTGGCCCGTTTATAGCTAAGTTGGAACCTTTCCTCATAATCTTCTAAAGACTCATCATTTCCCATGGTCATCTGAAAGATCTCTCCCTTAGCTTCCTTGGACCTAAAGTAGTCTCGGTATTTGGTATTGAAAGCTTGTTGCATCTGAGCCCAAGTGGTGATACTGTTTCCAGGTAAGCCCATGAGCCAGCGTAATGTTGCATCCTTGAGGGTAGAGGGAAAGAGTTTCAATTTTTGCTCATCTTCTGTATAGTCATAGGTTCGACAAAGGACATCAAACTCAAACAGGAAGGTATCAGGGTCTTCAGTACTCAATCCATGGAAGTGAGGTAAAGCGGAGGGGCTTATGTTTTTCATTTTCATGTCTCCATTGGTCTCTCAGATGGGAAAGGCACCTTCTATTCTCTCATCTTCTTTTCCATTCTCAGCCATGGCTTCAGGTGGAGTGGTTTCTAACTCTTCTTCTAGTATAGGATCTTCGTATATCTCAGGAGGCTCACCTATAGGTTCTTCTGGATCACTGTCACCAAAGAAGAGAGAAGGGTGACTCAGTGAAGTGGTGGGGGTGTTGGGTAAGAATTTGCCGGTTTTATCTCTGTTCCTACGAGGCATGAAATGGAAAGGCTTTTGATTGCTTTTTGCTTTTTCTGCTTGCACCTGCAAAACTAAAATAGATTGAACTGCAACTAGCTATCTTGCTGAAATGAAAATGCGGAATTGAAATGAAAGTAGGAAAGGACTAAGCTATGTTGCTAATCTACGCTTGTAGAAATGAAATGCTAGTCTACGCTTGCAGAATTGAAATTGCTAATCTACGCTTGCAGAATTGAAATTTCAGAATGGAAATGCTAATCTATGAAAGCAGGAAATATCTATTTTACTTTTGCGGAAATGAAATTGCAGAATGGAAATGAAATAAACTATTTAGCAGAAGGCGAGTGTAGGAAAATAGAAGAAAAGCAACAATCACCAATACTCTGACACTTCCCTGGCAACGGCACCAAAAAGATGGTGGGCCCCAGTATTGTAGCAATAATGCTGCAACTCCTAGAACTCCCTTCTTTAATTTTATCAATCCGGTAGTTCGTAACAAACTTGGAAGCGACGGTGCTGTATGCACAAGTACTAGCTCTTGCCACAGCTGTCACTTGGTCAGCTGGCACAAGTCTGCTAGGGCTCAAGCCAACTTCTATGAGCTCTTAGAAGAAGCTTTTTAACTGGTGGATGGAAGCTAACTCAGAGGAAGCTGATCTACTTGCAGAAAGAAACTGAAAGTCGAAAAGTAACATAAACCCTAGCAAACCCTAATTCTACCAGCTAGTCCTACCAATGTAGAGGACAAAATGCAAACTATTAGAAGAGATGCCATTACTTCTATGAAGGTAAAATGCACATGCCTAGGCTATCTCTATCTGAAGGAAACATCTTTTCGTGTTTTCAAATAAGTTATCGGAGTTATCATGCATGTGTTTTAACTGGCTTTTTACTGTGCAGGGGTGGATCAAGGAAGGGGAATGCTTGGAAAAGGTTGGGAAGGCTCAGAGAAGGTCTAAGGAGTCCCTAACACCCTTCTAGAGAGTTTCACAAAGTTTGGCTATCCAGCAACCTCACTTGTGAGCTTCTACAGGAAGTCTGCAGGGGTTCTACAGGATGTTTCAGGGATTTCTACAGGATGTTCAGGAATTTCTATAGGATGTTCTAAAATTGGATTTTGGAGGATGGGTGAGTGAAAGAGGATGCATGAATGGATAGAGAGGTAGGGTAGGGGTCTGAAATGACCCAGTGACTGATGGATGAAGTGATGGGAGGATGTGGAAAGCTAACTTGACTTAAGGAAGGCTAAGGCAATGGAAGAGCAAGAAGGTAGGGTTACGTGGGCAGAAGAGTAGTTGTGAGACGAGGAAGCTAACTAGGAGATGGAGCAGCTGGCCTGGACAAAGCTTAGATGGATGACAGAGAGATGGATATGCCCTGCACGGTGTGTACTTAACCGAATCAACCCAATCCTACACACAATCAAAATCTTAGCTAATCTATCATAACTGTCAACGAAACAAATGAACAACAGCTTTATTTCCAGAGAGAACCATGTATAGCACTTAATCAAAGAAACATCTAAAAAGGTCTGAACACATGACTAACTTCTACAAATGAAGACATTACACCAAAGATTGCATGGTCAAGCAAACTAGTGTTTTTGTTGGGCAGCACCGTTTCTGCAATTCCAGCCCCTGATCCAATAAGGGAGAGGTGAAACTGAGAGTGCAGGCAACCCCTTTTTTTGGAGCTTTATCAATTACTATCCTATCAATCTATTCTACACATCTGAAGTGATTCTATTCTTCAACAGTGACCTATTTAACCAACACAACTAAATCTTGCTCAACAAAACTTCATTTCAAATGCATAAAAGGAAAATCACAATGCTTAAAGGAAATATAACAATACAAAGAAGGAGGCCATAGGCTCTCAGGTTGGGCCCAACCCCGAGAGCTATGGCTCCTATAGAAAACTTAGAGAAGAGATCAGAATCAGAGATCGAGAGAGTTCCTTCATGGTTACCATCAAACCCTCCATGTAGTCAAGAGAAAGATTAGCAAAAAGAGGAAGATGAGAAGGTCATGATAGAAGGTGACATGAAGAATGATCCAGATCAACAAAAGGACCAAGGATATCAAAGCTATATTGAGATATGGTTTCAGACAGTCACTAAGTTGCAGCGATACTCTCTTCCTCAGCTATGTTTGATCCCTTCAAAGTCAGATCATTTGGTCTCTAAGATCCGGATACCTGTCAAAGCATGCATTTCGAGCCTTCACATCATTTTGTCTCTAATCTCGATGTGCACATGGCTCCATTGGAAGTATTCTTATACTTGAAAATGATTTTGTTTTTCAAGTAGGGTATGGTAGAAAAAAAAAAGAAAAAAAGAAAAAAATGAAAATAAGAGAAAAATAAAAATATAAGGTGAAAACCTCCTCGGAGGCGCCTTAGATTGGTTCATTGATTGAAAACCTCCATGAGGCGGTCAATGGGTTGGAAAGAAGAGAAAATAAAAAGGGAATAAGATCTCTGGGTGAAAACCCCCCTTGGAGGCACCCCTGCTTTCTCCCCAAAAAAAAAAAAAAAAAAAGGAAATTAAGGAAAAAAAGAGGCAGAAACAGAAAAACAGGCTCAATCTTTGGAAATTAATGCAGGTTGCAGGTATTCCATGCAAAAAGGAGGCCTCTCAACTCAAGAAAAAGGGTCCCTACCATGCTACCAGGTGACCTCACCAGCATTCCCTCCCTAAACACTCATCTCTTCCAAGGTTTGGGCACAATCTGGTCATAGTTTAGCCTTCTACAGGAAGCTACAGGACTTTCTACAGGAAGTTCTGTATTTCTACAGGAAACTTCCTGTAGAATCTTTGGACGGGCCAGGACCGACTATGTAGAAGAATTTGAAGCTCGAAGCCCAATAAGGAGGCATGCAACCAATGTTTTTCTCCATCACCCACTGTTGTCGCCTCCTTCCACCACCATTGTTGCCATACGATTGAAATACCTGCACAGTCATACCAGAACATTGGACTCTCAGAAGAAATAATTTTCAAATGGAAAATAAAGCATGCAGAGGCCCAATGCGCTACCTGTCAAGGCGATCCGAGGACCCTGCACCTGTGAACGTGACTCCACCATTTCGGCATGCACCCTAGGAGGAGAAACGACTATAGGATGTCCTACAGGAATCCTGTAGCAGTTGATCCGGCTAGAGCACACACCATGAAGATACCTGCAACTCATGAAGCCAGTGCATGCACCATCCACAGCCAGGAAACCGGTCTCGTAACCAGCAGCAGTCAACGAAAAGGAGCTCCCGTGCCTGTGCACGAAGCGACAGCAAGCGGATCTGTCACCCCTCGTCCTGAAGCATGAGAAAAATCACGTCCACGGCTGCACAGGTAAGTGCCTCACCTTGTTTCGTCAAATTACATGAACGATGCTCTAAAATCTGTGTAAATATGAAAATGAATGGATTGAACAAGTCGGGTAGCCATTCAACTGGCCACCACAACCAGCCCGACGGCCTCGTCCGATCCGAAAAGCTTTGGGTGTGTTGACGAGACAGGAAATGGACACGTGGGAAGCGTCCAGTCGGAGAGAAGTGGTGATCTAACAGGAGTGGCGACGGTAGATATATAGGGAATGATTCGGCGGTCAGGAAGACATGCAGCGGAATGATAGCAGGTGATGTCGGCCAATGGGCCGATGGGGACAGCTCACCCCCGCGCTACGAATTCCACAGAAATTCAAATCTGCCGGCTAGATCATGTATGGCGCACTGCACTCATTTATTCTCAACCGCTTTGCAGTCGAGTACGCATCCTAAATTTTCTGAAGGCTGTTACTTCGAGTTCTCGGCCTGTTCCAAAATCTTGTTGCTGCACAGAAGGCCCAGATCCACTGAAGCGCTCCCTAGCACCCGTGCGCGACTTCTACAGGAAGCTGCGCTACAGGAAGCTCAACGTTACGGAGGAAATTGAACTGTTCACATTGAAGGTGGCAATTCTGGAACGAGGTAAGCCTGAACATAGTCCTCCCATGCAAGTGGTTTGAAAGGTGGTGAAGTCGACGTGTTAAAGGGGTAGGAAACCGTGAATTACAGTCTGTGCATGAATTTGCAAGCGTCTTCTTATTGTTGCATGAGAATTGTCGTCGTAGTGTGTATGCGGGATTTTCTCCAGGGTTTCATTCATAATTGAGCCACTGTCAAGGCTCACTCGTAGATAGTCGTGAATTTTATAAACTGTGTGCATAACAGAGGCATAGCTCTGCGCTCTGTCTAAGAAAATCCCAAAGACCCACTTTTGTATATGAGCAGGCAGGCTCAGGCCAACATAGCAAGTGTTTACCATGCCGGGAGGGTTCATTAGAAGAGAGCCTATAGATTCAAAGAAGTTACGGGAAACCCCTGAGGTGGTGGACCTGTTTTCTCGTGCACGATGGATGTCATTATGTGACAAGCTTCAAGGTCACGATGATGAGGTTGCAGAAGAATTCCTGCGATCCTTGTAGCCAAAGTCAAAGACATTGGCCGTTGTCAACTTCAGAGCTTTGACCCTCAGACTCACCGCACAGTTCATTAGCAGAGTCACTAATCTACCGATGGGGGTACCTTGGGATAAGGAGGAGAGAAAACTGGGTCAGAAAGCTAAGAAGGAGTTCTTTTTGCCAGAGGAACAGTTCTCAGAAGACAAGAATGGAGTTTAAAGAACCAGCCTACAGCCGTTCTGGAGTGAGGTCACCCTCCAAATTATGAAGTATATCACGTGCGAGGGGCGATTTAGCATCGTGTATGGATATCATTTCCGGTTGCTCACAGAACTTAGGTACCAAATGGACCTACCCTCAGAGAAAAGTTGAGCATTCCTAACTTCCTCCTGTAGTCCATGACTGAGTGTACCACCAAATTGAGAGAGGGAACGCCAGACCAGATAGCCCATCATGGGCTCATTAAGCTCCTCGTGGAAGATGCACTCCACACGTACACCGTCCCTCTCTCCTGGGAAACCTTTCGAAATTTGACTAAGGATGATGACATCCGAGTGTTGGCTGAGGAGCTCACCTCCTCTAGCAGTGAGGAGAAGGAACCCATTCAAGCAGAGAAGAAAGGTAAAGGCCAAGAAACCATGGCCAAAACACCAAAGAAAGAACACAAGGGAAAACAAGAGAAAGACCAAGCTACCAAAACAGAGGGTGACAAAACTACACTAACACCCAAGGAGAAACAACTACAGAGAAGGGTGGAAAGGACTGAAAAAGTCCATGTTAGTGAGGGCACCTCTAAGGAAGCCTCAACAAAATTGAAAGAAAAAGAACCCTCAACCAAGCAGGCTAAAACGATGCCGTCTGTTTCTACAGGAAATTTAAAAACGACTTCTACAGGAAGCCAGAAATCAGCCACTATAGGGCTTTCTACAGGAAGTCCTGAGAAAGGAAAACAGAAGGAGAAAACAGCCGAAATTCTTGCTAGGGAGGCGGCAGCTGTGCTGGCCACCCTAAGTACCTCTACCAAGCCAAAGGAGAAACGAAAGAGGGAGACTCCTCTGTATTTCAAAGCGAGGAGATGTGTAAGAATTAAAACCGGCAGGCCCCAACCTCCATCCAAAGACCCAATTACCATTGAAGACACCCCTACCTCGCTAAAGGAGAAGTCCCCCTCCAAAGTATTAGTCACTTATGAGCGGGGGAGCCCGAAGACAACTACTTGGAGGGAGAGAATGGAAAGGTCAGCTTCAAAAACCCCTCTATAGGATGCTGAAGTAGTTCTACAAGAAACATTAGCCAGGCTCAAGGAGACTGAAAGAATGGAGGGGGAGGCAGCCACATCACCACAAAGGGAAGAAGAGGTAGAACACATTATGGAGCCTAGCCCCCAGCCCAGCTTGAGCTCTTATTATAACTTTTTGGAGGCTGGGAAAATTATTCCACAAAAATTCACAGTGCCGCTTTTCTTTGCGCTGGAGGAAGAAAGAGTGAGGACCCACACATGGATGAGGATAGCTAAATCTAAAGGAGTAGCAAATATAGCCCCCTTGGAGGAATAACTCAAGGATGCAAGAAGGGAATTAGCTATGGCAAAACACGTGGGAAACTACCAACGAGTATTTCTATAGGAAGAGAATGAGAAGCTCAAACTGCAGCTACAGCAACAGAGGAAAGAAAGGAGCACAGCATCAGAGGACACTACAACAGAACCTCAAGGAAAAGAAGGAATGCAAGCTGATCTTGAGGAACTAATCCAGCAACTACAGGAAATGGAATTGCAAGAAAATATAGAGATACAAGCTCTCAAATAGCAGTTTCAAGAAAAAGAGGCACAACTAGCCTGCATGGCCAGTTGGGCTATGGATGCTCTACAATGTAGGCAGCCAGCCAAATATTATGGCCTATACCTACGGGACCAGTGACTGCAATTCCAAATTAATGCATTAACATAGAGGGGTATCTCCCAGATCCAAAACCCCCAGCAGTTCACAGATTTATGCAACAGCAGCTCGACAGAGGACAAGGCCAAGCTATCAGAGTTCTACCTCCATAATTTGGCCCTTCCTAACGTAACTTCATAGGACCCCAACATAGTCGTGGGAGATATGCAGCTGATGGCATTTACCTCATAGTTAAACCACGAAGAAAAGAGAGTGACAGAGGTCAAAGATGTTATGAACCGAGAGTTACATGAACCACTGTTAATAAGAGCAGAGCCAGGGGACCCCACTGCATTGATGTCCGCCCACCAACACCTAGCAACCAACCCTCAGGCTTTAATAAAATACATGGATCAGCAGGCTCAGGCTATAGCACATTTCGAGGATATGGAGCGATTATTAGGGGACAATTGTGTTCATGCTTGCACCCGAAGGTGGAACACATTATCCCACAGCCTCAAAATCATGGAGTATCACAGTCCAACTAGAATGAGGGAGGGCCTAGTACGGGTACCTCTCTACAAGAAGTCCATGCAGAACCTCCAGGCCAGCTGGATCGGCCTCAAGCTAAGCCCACCTTTGCTTTTGGGATTGGTAGAAGGAAGCACAGAAAAAGAAGAGCATAAGCAGTGGGAAGAGGTGGAAAAGAAGGCTAGGTTCCATGACAGTGAGGAGGATACTACTTCAGAAGCCTGGGATGTGAGAGTGGCAATTAAAGCAATGAAAGACGAGGAGTTGGACTAGTTGCTCAAGGATGAGCAATCATTTTAGCACGGGGGTGATGATGAGCCCCAAATTTGGTAACATTTTGGGCGCATTTGGCCTAATTACCCTTGTTCAATCCTTCATTTTTCATAACTTATGCATTACTTTTTAGTATGTTTATGTCATTTGTACGAATAAGGGTAGTCACTTCCTAGGTGGCTAACACATGGTCATTTCAGGATTTTTTTGACACATGTTGGAGCAAAACTGAGCAGACATGGGCTAGGAGACAGCCAAGCTTGGGTTGAGGATTCGTAGGGGGGTTGTCTATGGCATTAAATAGCCTCCCTCAGGATCTTCACCCCCAACTCCGAGCTCCAAAGGCCACCAGAACTAGATCTAGAAGGCAACCAAATAGATTTCTTGGAAGGAGCTGTTCACTCACAGTTTGGGCAGCCAAGTCCCATAGATTTAGGAGGCCAGCTAGAGTCTCGTGGTGTATAAATGTTAAGGCCTCAGCCTTCGAAAAAGACTTTTTGAAAAACTCTTGGATATTCTGTACTACAATGCTGCTAGCTCTGTTTTGTTCTTTTGTAGCCATTGTTGGCATAACTTTTGACTTATGATTATTTTTTGATAATGGGAAGCAGTCAGATTTGATATCAGCTCTGAGTTTTCTATAGGAGCCATAGCTCTTGGGGTTGGGCCCAACCTGAGAGCCTAGGGCCTCCTTCTATGTATTGTTATCTTTCCTTTAAGCACTGTGATTTTCCTTTTATGCATTTGAAACGTGGTTTTGTTGAGCAAGATTTAGTTGTGTTGGTTAAATAGGTCATTTTTGAGGAATAGAATTGCTTCAGATGTGTAGAATAGATTGATAGGATAATAATTGATAAAGCTCCAGAAAAAGGGTTGCCTGCACTCTCAGTTTCACCTCTCCCTTATTGGATCAGGGGCTGGAATTGCATAAATAGTGATGCCCAACAAAAACACTAGTTTGCTTGACCATGCAATCTTTGGTGTAATGTCTTCATTTGTAGAAGTTAGTCATGCGTTCAGACCTTTTTAGATGTTTCTTTGATTAAGTGTTGTACATGGTTATCTTTGGAAATAAAGCTGCTGTTCATTTGTTTCGTTGACAGTTAGGATAGATTAACTAAGATTTTGATTGTGTGCAGGATTTGGTTGATTCGGTTAAGTACACACCGTGCAGGGCATATCCATCTCTCTCTCATCCACCTAAGCTTCGTCCAGGCCAGCTGCTTCATCTCCTAGTTAGCTTCCTCGTCTCACAGCTACTCTTCTGCCCACGTAACCCTACCTTCTTGCTCTTCCATTGCCTTAGCCTTCCATAAATCAAGTTAGCTTTCCACATCCTCTCATCACTTCATCCATCAGTCACTGGGTCATTTCAGACCCCTACCCTACCCCTCTATCCATTCATGCATCCTCTTTCGCTCACCCACATCCTGTAGAAATTCCTGAACATCCTGTAGAAATCCCTGAAACATCCTGTAGAACCCCTGCAGACTTCCTATAGAAGCTCACAAGTGAGGTTGCTGGATAGCCAAACTTTGTGAAACTCTCTAGAAGGGTGTTAGGGACTCCTTAGACCTTCTCTGAGCCTTCCCAAACTTTTCCAAGCATTCCCCTTCCTTGATCCACCCCTGCACAGTAAAGATCCAGTTAAAACACATGCATGATAATTCTGATAGCTTATTTGAAAACACAAAAAGATGTTTCCTTCAGATAGAGATAGCCTAGGCATGTGCATTTTACCTTCATAGAAGTAATGGCATCCCTTCTAATAGTTTGCATTCTCTCCTCTACATTAGTAGGGCTAGCTGGTAGAATTAGGGTTTGCTAGGGTTTATGTTACTTTTTGGCTTTCAGTTTCTTTCTGCAAGTAGATCAGCTTCCTCTTAGTTAGATTCCATCCATCAGTTAAAAAGCTTCTTCTAAGAGCTCATAGAAGTTGGCTTGAGCCCTAGCGGATTTGTGCTAGCTGACCAAGTGACAGCTGCGGCAAGAGCTAGTACTTGTGCATACAGCACCGTCGCTTCCAAGTTTGTTACGAACTACCGGGTTGATAAAATTAAATAAGGGAGTTCTAGGAGTTGCAGCATTATTGCTACAATACTGGGGCCCACCATCTTTTCTGGCGCTGTTGCCGGGGAAGCGTCAGAGTATTGGTGATTGCTGCAATACTGGGGCCCACCATCTTTTTCAGCAATAATGTTGCCCCAGTATTGCAACAATAATATTGCAACTCTTGGAAATCCCTTCTTTAATTTTATCAACCCGATAGTTTGTAACAAACTTGGAAGCGACGGTGCTGTATGCACAAGTACTAGCTCTTGCCGCAACTGTCACTTGGTTAGCTGGCACAAGTCCGCTAGGGCTCAAGCCAACTTCTATGAGCTCTTAGAAGAAGCTTTTTAATTGATGGATGGAAGCTAACTCAGAGGAAGTTGATCTACTTGCAGAAAGAAATTGAAAGCCGAAAAGTAACATAAACCCTAGCAAACCCTAATTCTACTAGCTAGTCCTACCAATGCAGAGGAGAGAATGAAAACTATTAGAAGAGATGCCATTACTTCTATGAAGGTAAAATGCACATGCCTAGGCTATCTCTATCTGAAGAAAACATCTTTTTGTGTTTTCAAATAAGTTATTGAAGTTATCATGCATGTGTTTTAACTGGATTTTTACTGTGCAGGGGTGGATCAAGGAAGTGGAATGCTTAGAAAAGGTTGGGAAGGCTCAGAGAAGGTCTAAGGAGTCCCTAACACCCTTCTAGAGAGTTTCACAAAGTTTGGCTATCCAGCAACCTCACTTGTGAGCTTCTACAGGAAGTCTACAGGGGTTCTACAGGATGTTTCAGGGATTTCTACAGGATGTTCAAGAATTTCTACAGGATGTTCTAAAATTGGATTTTGGAGGATGGGTGAGTGAAAGAGGATGCATGAATGGATAGAGAGGTAGGGTAGGGGTCTGAAATGACCCAGTGACTGATGGATGAAGTGATGGGAGGATGTGGAAAGCTAACTTGACTTAAGGAAGGCTAAGGCAATGGAAGAGAAAGAAGGTAGGGTTACGTGGGCAGAAGAGTAGTTTTGAGACGAGGAAGCTAACTAGGAGATGGAGCAGCTGGCCTGGACGAAGCTTAGGTGGATGGGAGAGATGGATATGCCCTGCACGGTGTGTACTTAACCGAATCAACCAAATCCTGCACACAATCAAAATCTTAGCTAATCTATCCTAACTATCAACGAAACAAATGAACAACAGCTTTATTTCCAGGGAGAACCATGTATAGCACTTAATCAAAGAAACATCCACAAAGGTCTGAATGCATGACTAACTTCTACAAATGAAGACATTACACCAAAGATTGCATGGTCAAGAAAACTAGTGTTTTTGTTGGGCAGCACTGTTTCTGCAATTCTAGCCCCTAATCCAATAAGGGAGAGGTGAAACTGAGAGTGCAGGCAACTCTTTTTCTGGAGCTTTATCAATTATTATCCTATCAATCTATTCTACACATATGAAGCAATTCTATTCCTCAACAATGACCTATTTAACCAACACAACTAAATCTTTCTCAACAAAACCACGTTTCAAATGCATAAAAGGAAAATCACAGTGCTTAAAGGAAAGATAACAATACAAAGAAGGAGGCCCTAGGCTCTCAGGTTGGGCCCAACCCCGAGAGCTATGGCTCCTATAGAAAACTCAGAGCTGATATCAAATCTAACTGCTTCCAATTATCAAAAAAATAATCATAAGTCTAGTACAGAATATGAAAGAGTTTTTCAAAAAAGTCCTTTTCGAAGGCTGAGGCCTTAACATTTATACACCACGAGGCCCTAGCTGGCCTCCTAAATCTATGGGACTTGGCTGCCCAAACTGTGAGTGAACAGCTCCTTCCAAGAAATCTGTTTGGCTGCCTTCTGGATCTGGTTTTGGTGGCCTTTGGAGCTTGGAGTTGGGGGTGAAGATCCCAAGGGAGGCTATTTAATGCCATAGACAACCCCCCTACGAATCCTCAACCCAAACTTGGCTGTCTCCTAGCCCATGTCTGCTCGGTTTTGCTCCAACATGTGTCAAAAAATCCTGAAATGAGCACATGTTAGCCACCTAGGAATAGTGACTACCCTTATTTGTACAAATGACATAAACATACTAAAAAGTAATGCATAAGTTATGAAAAATGAAGGATTGAACAAGGGTAATTAGGCCAAATGAGCCCAAAATGTTACCAAATTTGGGGCTCATCAACACTGACATGGTGAAATGGATTATAGATATCGCAGACGTATCTGATAGAGAATTCAATACAGCGAGCCAAGAAGTCATGGGGTCGTTTACTTTAGACAATTTGAGGCTTATGTACCACTTACTAGAACCCCAGGCCATCTACAACAAGCAATTTGTCGAGAAGTTTACCAAGGAGAATGAAGACTTGGCAGAATGCACGAAGCATTGGTCAAACAATGAGGAAAGACTCAAAAAAGATAAAAACGGTATGTATGCCACTGGTTCTCTTTGTTCCCCTTACTGTTTTGCCGCTTCTATGTTATGTAGACTATTTGGTAAACCAGACAACAACAAATTTTCATCAGAATGGTTACCACTAGTGGATGTGGGTATCAATGCCATAATAATGAATTGGGCTCAAATATTGTCAGATAATTTAGCCACTGCAATTTTAGAATACATAAGAAAGAGAAGCATTGCTTCGAGGGCTTACCCTCCATTTTTTATCAGCACCTATGTTATGGATGCTATTTGTTTTGTTTCCAAATTTCTTGTTATGGGATGGAAGTGGACGGTCCAAAATCCACTTCCCATTCAAATTTATCAAAAAATCATGTGGGAATCAAGTTTTGTGCCACATTTCTTCAAAATGTTTCACGGATTTATACTCCCGATCCATAAAAAGATCTACAACAGAGATGCCCCAAGGTTTTCCCAAGAAGCTGAGGTAGATATTCTCCCCATGGCGAGATGGTTTGGGGAAGAATTATTCACGTATATCAGAGTGTTTGGTAGCATTGCTTCACCCCATGTGCTACCTTTTTACGTCCCAGACAAACTGATGGCTAGGGAGATAGCCTATCAGACATGCGGTGAGGGAGGAATGAGAAAAATACTGAAAGATTCCAAGAAGGCCATTTGGCCTCAATTTCCTGTAATATGTGGAGCATTTGCATTGCATGACTTAGGTCATGCTTTCAAAGAAGTTAATAATGTATTATCTTTACAACTACCCAAGTTCCTGGGAAGGCAATATGATCCCTTTGGTGTTGTAAGTGATTTTAACACAATGGTTAAAATAAGAGTTTTTACTCATGAAAAAGATCCCTTTGATGATGTTTTCCTGCAGAAAAACACCTTCAAAGAGGTTCAGCATACAACACAAATTCTTTTTTACCAAGGTCTCCAAACTTTTGAGAATTGCAGAAAACAGATATTATCTAAGGTTCCTTTGGACCAATTACTCATCGAACCAATAAGAGATCCTACTCCCAGCATTAGCATAAGTGATGATTCAAAAGAAAAGTCCAAAACAAGTTCTGAAAAAGAATCAGTAGAAAAGTCTGGCAATTAGTCTAAGAATGAACACAGTAAGAATGAGGAGTCAATAAAAGACACAGCTCAATCTATAGTAGAGACTGATTAGCAGACTTTGTTAATAAAACAAGCTGAGGCCTCAACTCCCCTTACAAAGCAAACAAAGCCACTAGTAATTGATCTAGAAGGGGAATGGGAAAATTTTAATAAGATACTTAACACAGAAGAACAAAGCACAGAGCCACCAACAAATCCAAAAGAGACGACCACGGAAATGGTAATAGAAAGGGCTGTCAACACTCAGGAAATGGAGCACATTCCCATTGCTCCCTCATCTGAGATTGTACTAAGAATAGAGGAAATTCCTCCTCTAGATGTATTCTACAGCCCTCAACATAAAGTTATCGTCAGAAGGAAAAGAAAGAAAAGAAAGTTGGATTTTGTGCTCGCTCCCGAGGATGAACCTCTGGATGTTCTTTGGAAAGACCCCTCTATAGATCCATCGACAAATCTCACTAGGCTCTCACAGGTCACAGGTGCATACACTTCAGCAACTATTGATAAGGCAGCAGAGGTTCAATTGCTACTTAAAGAAAAAGAAGATAGGATTTTGTTTTTGGAACAACAGTTACAGCAAGTCAGCATCAATCAACAAGCGGAAACACAATTGGAAAAACTTCAGCAAGACTTTCAGCAGATGCAGTTGGCACATCAAAGCAGTTTAGCTAGCAAAGAAGAACAGTTACAGGGTATAATAGAACTGCATAAAGATGATCCCAAAATTGGGCAGTTTGTCACAGAGGCACTTGGTCTCAATTCCCAGCTCTTGCAATAGAAAGAACTACTATGCCAGAAGATTTCACAGTGGAATTCCCATTGCAAAATGAGCGATAATATTACAAATCAAGTCGTAGAATTGCGACTTGAATATGATTCAATTTTTAAGAAAGTCTCAGATTTCTTGAACTAGCAGAAATCTGAAGAATGGAAAACATTAGACATGCCCAAAATTGATGGATCACACAAAGAGATTTTATTTTCAAAATTGGATTCTAGGCTAAAGGAGGCAGAACAGGCAATGGAGGATGTGGTGGTAGTAGCGAACAATGTCATCGAATGCGTAAAGGAAAATCTACATAAGGTTAATTTGGTAGCAAAAAATACCCCTGGTTTTCTTCCAAAAGTACAATAACGTCAATCAGTATGGAAACAAGCATCGGAAGAAAGGGCAGAGGCAATTAAACAGGTAAACAGATTGAACTGGGAAGCATACTCGCAGCACCTATTGAAACCACACAGGCAATGGATGACCCTGAAGTGCCTGATGACTTCCACCAAGAAGATAGTGCCAGCTCTCACCAATGTCGTCTTTGCAGGATAGTCAAAAGCTGAATTCGGCCAACTGACACTCTTAAAACCAATGCTAGATATTTGCGATCTAAAGAATTAGATGCAGGATTAGTCATAGATATATTTTATTTTTGTTTTTGTTATTTTTTCTTAAAATGAGGCAGGTCATTTAAACCTCCTCATCTATTTTTGTAATATTTATTTTTTGGTTTCATAGATTAGTATTTAAACCCCTCTCATGCATTTAGAGAGGGTTCCAAAGTTTTATCAAAAACATTCTTCAGAACATGCATTTTGCCCCCCACTGAGGAGGTTTTGATAAAATTAATGGAATGAGATTTATTTTCTATTTGAGTTTGACATCTGCTACTAAAATTGCACTTTTGTACCCTTAGTTGACGTTAAGTGTTTTGAAGATAGATTGATATTGTTGCAGCTCATGAGTAGGATGTATTACAAATGGTACTTTTATCTCCTAATGCTTTATACTTATGTGTCAAGCAATAAATCATTTTCAATTATTTATGTATGAAAGTTTAAATGTTTAGTTATCATTATTGCACTTTTGTATGGTGATGACTTACTCTTTATGTTGAATATGTGGGTAACTCTTTATGCGATAAATTTCTCATATTGTTTCGGATAACTTTTTATATGAAACAATAATTCTTAAATGGATTCTCTTCTTATTGTGATTGAATGATCTTCATAATCAGTCGCTTTTAGAAATTATTTTAGATTGCATATGTAAACATTACTCCCGGGATAGTTTTAAACTTAGATGTTTTCTTTGATTATGATAGATTGCATATAATAGTTAGAAGATAGATTAGATTTAGAACAAGTATTCACCCCCTAAAACCCCAAAAAGAAAAACATCATCCCATTAGCACAAACATCATAAACAGAGTGGGAAACTGGTCCCATCATCCCCAATCGGAGCCACTATTCCAAACAGAAAAGGAGCTATCTTAAGGTCCGAACTGGGTGGTTATCCCCCTTGCTGGAGTCCTTATTTTTCAAGCCTTCAACATATTTGGTGCTAGAAGGAGGGCATGACTATGAATGGCAAGTAAATATACATCTTCACTCCATTCTAAGAGTAAAACTCCCTCACCATCACCCTCAACTTCTTGTTCACATTCCAAATCTTCCATCTCTAAACCAGAAGTTGAAAAGAAAAATACAGAGCACATTACTGAAATCCCAAACAAGCCAGATCATTCTTCTTCAGATCCCCTGAGTTACAAACTTTAATTCATAAGTTACAGGGGATTTCTATATCTCAAGAAGAATCTGAGTTATCCCAAGGTAGTGTCACTTCCCATCTGACCCCATCTCAATGACTGACTAGAGTACAAAGCAAAAAGCTAGGAATCCCACCAGTTGAGTTTCCTCTACCAAGTCGTAATAAAGCTAGGAAATCACCAGTCGAATCTCATAGTGAGGTTCTATCATCATTTTCGTCTACCATCCCATCCATATCATCACAAGGTCATTCATCCATCCCTCAACTCCAGATCATGGTTCATACAGGTACAGGAGTAACATCCTCCTCTACCCAATCACCTTCAACTACTGCCACACCTCCTCCTACTCATACTCTGATGATGGCAGGAAATCCACCACCAAGGCCATGGGCCAATCCAGGAGCTGTAAGAATGCCTGCACCTTTATCTCAATTACCAGCTCACCTTGAGAAATGGTTACCCAAATTTAATCCTGACAATGGCCTATCAGCCGAAGAACACATAAATAATTTTATGCTATCTATTAATTTAAATGGAGTAACAGAAGATGACGCAGTTGTAAGATTATTCCCCTATACTTTACAAGGAGTAGCAGGATCATGGTATTTTTCATTACCATCAGGCTCCATTAATAACTGGGATACATTTCAAGATCAGTTTTTAACAAAATTTGGAGATGATCAATCTACAGCAACCTTAATAAATGACCTCTCCAATTTAAAAGTTGAACCAAGGGAACCAATTAAGGATTTCAATTCTTGCTTCAATAAATTATTAAACAAAATACCAACAGCATTGAAGCCTAGCAACAAAGTCCAAAATGAATGGTATATTTCTGCTTTACCTTCAAATTCAGCCATCTTTGTAGATAGAGCTGCCAAGCCAACGTTAGCAGTAAATATGAAAGAGGAAATAGCTGTAGAGAAGCATATCCTAGCCGTAGAAAAGAAAAATATTGTAGATGAAAGAAAGTCTAAAAAAGTGTCTTTTAGAGATGACCCTAAGAAAAAAACAACCAAAGGACCCATTCGACCTAGAAGGGTTACAGAAAGTCTTGAAGACCATGTCCAACGAAATGGTTGATATAAAGAAACAAGTAGTAGAAACCTCTTCCAAGAAACCTTTTAAACCCTTTAAAAGGAATCCTCCAACCGATCTTAAACCGCCAAATGCTATAACAAACACAAAATCAGAAGGGGAAGAGGAAGAAGTTTCAAATGAGGAACAAACCGATGACGATGAAATCATAGAACTACAAGGGATGTGGGACTTCATTCTTCCAGAAGAGGAAGATCAAAATGTATTACCTGTTGCCACTAGAAGTAGAAATCAACTTGATCCTCCACAATCCAGTGCTAAACAAAAAAACCCAAGTCCGACTCTCAAGGATAAAATCGTAGGTAAGAAATCCTCACCAAATTCTACTCAGACAAACCCAGTCCAATCTGATTCAACAACTTCATCCAAAATGCTTATCATCTCAGATGAAATGGAATATAACATTGTTGAAGATATGAAGAAAACCAGAGAAAACATTACTCTTCATGAGCTCAACAATTTAAAGCATCAATAGAAATTACTCTTGAAAGAGCTAAATGCAGTACCTACTATGCCTCTCCTGCCGTTGTAATTTCACAAGCTACATATAAAATGGGAGGACCTCTGACTGGAATTTCAAATAAAGTCGACCCAACCGATATTGCTCTGATTGGGGGAAGATCAAAGTCCCATACTCCGCCATTTCCCTTTACTTTTGAAGTTTTCAATAAAAATTTGCATAATTGTCTAGTGGATTCTGGTGCATCATCTAACATTTTACCTAAGACAGTTTGCGCAAAGTTAAATGTCCAACCTTAGAAATCTACAGTACGAATAGTACAGCTAGATCGGTCTCAAGTAGAGGTCATCGGTGAACTTAATCAAGTGACCATAAGACTTTCGTCAAACCCAAAGGTATGTCAAGTTATTGATATACTTGTCGTAGACATCCCTGAATTTTATGGACTGATGCTCAGTAGGGATTGGTTAAAAAATCTTCACGGTTACATTGCAATTGACTGGTCTCATATGTGGCTCCCCTACAACGACAAACCAAATCAAATCAAGGTTGAACAAGAAAGACACCAAAAGTATATAGTGACAGAGTTAGAAGGAGAAAACGAGCCTGTAGTGTATAGCAACAACATAATTGGAAACTATTTTGTTGATTCATTCTTAGGGAATTTCAATGCTCATACTTTACCTTTGTTGGAAAATTCTATTTTATCTCAGATAGAAAATTTCTTTCAAACGGAAACTTTTAGATGCATCAGTTTTGTAGATAAACCTGTAAAGAAAACTTTGTTTTGGAAATTATTTTTTGATGGTTCTAAATCCAATGATGGAGCAGGAGCAGGTTGTATATTAGTTAGTCCTCAAGGAGAAAAAACCATGTTAGCATGTAGACTCGAGTTCAATTGCACAAACAACACTGCTGAATATGAAGCATTAGTTCAAGGATTATATAAAGCAATCGGGCTTAATATCAAATACCTGCAAGTATTTGGAGACTCTGAGATTGTCATTAAACAGGTAAGAAATACTATACATTGTTTGTCGGGACACTTGAAACACTATCAATCTTTAGTACAAGACCTGACCTCACACTTTACAACATTTAATATTTCATCCATTCCAAGACTCCAAAACGCTAGTGCCGATCTCCTTGCTAATGTAGCTTCCAAGCTTATTCCATCAGAGGACTATAGCCCAGACAGATTCTCAATTGAATTAATCTTTAGACCCTCTATTCCTGATAACATTACCAACTAGAGAGTTTTCAACAATGACCCTGATATTGTGAGTTTTCTGACATCAGAAGGCTCTTACAATAATCAGATAATTGATGAAGACCAACATGACAAACAACTGGAACAAGAAAACAACAATAATGCTATACCAAAATCCGTAGTCAAGTTAGAGGACCTATATGACTTAAAGGATAGATTTAAATGGTCCACCAATTCAAAACTTCAGAGTTCAACTCTGAGATATGAATTAGTAAATCTGGGAACAGACATGAAACCACAGAACATCAACCTAGGTCTTGGCCTAACATCCGAGGAAAAATCAGCTTTCATTCGATTGTTGAAACAATACAAGAGTGTCTTTGCTTGGAATTACGATGATCTTAAAACCTATGACACTTCTATTATACAACATATAATTCCTATGATTTCCGATGAAAAGCCTGTTCAGCAGAAATTGAGGAAAATACATCCTAATTTGGAAAGCCAGATTAAATCTGAGTTGAACAAATTATTAAAAGCCAAGATTATTTTTCCTGTTAGGCATTCCAGATGGGTCTCCAATCTGGTCCCAGTCAGAAAGAAAAATGGTGATATTCGGATTTGTATTGACTTTCGAAATCTCAATAAAGCTTGCCAAAAGGATAATTTTCCACTGCCCCCTATGGAACAGATATTACAATCAATCGCAGGGTCTGAATTAATGTCCTTTTTAGATGGATTTTCAGGGTATAATCAAATCTTAGTCCACCCCGATGATAAATTAAAAACTACATTTACAACCAAATGGGGCACTTATGCGTATCAAAAGATTCCATTTGGGCTAATCAATGTCGATGCCATGTTTCAGAGAGCCATGGAAATTGCATTTAAAGGGTTAGTAAACAAGTCAATGGTGATCTACTTGGATGACATAATAGTATATTCTAAAAAACGAAGTAATCATCTCAGGGACTTAAAACAAATCTTTCAACGTTTTCAAAAATATGGAATCTCGCTTAATCCAAAAAAATCCTTTTTTGCATTGAGTGAAGGAAAACTTCTTGGATTCATAGTATCCAAATCAGGAATCCATATTGACCCAGATAGGATCAAGGAAATTTCCAAGATATCCTTACCCCATAATAAAAAAGCAATGTAGTCTTTCCTTGGTCAGATCAATTTTGTTAAATATTTGTCCCTGACTTCTCAAGAATCGTGTCACCTCTCCAAGCCATGATAAAGAAAAACTCTCTCTTCAAATGGGGTCATGCAGAACATGAAGCGTTTAGCTTGATAAAACAAGCAATTATAAATGCCCCATCTCTAGCGACTCCAAACTTTTCTGATCCTTTCACTCTATATACATTCGCCTCCAAGAAATCGTATGCTACCATACTCACACAAGAAAATCAAGATAAAGTCGAGGCCCCAATTGCCTTCTTCAGTTCAAACTTGCAAGGAGCTGAATTAAATTACTCCGATGTTGAGAAACAAGCTTATGTTGTTTTCAAAGCAATCAAGCACTTCAGACCCTTCCTTCTCAAGACTCACACCAAAATAATAGTACCATTTCTAGTAGTAAGAAATCTTTTGGTACAAAAAGATGTGGGTGAAAAGAGGGCAAATTGGGTCACAGCCCTGCAAGAATATGACGCTGAAATTAAACCAGCAAATATTGTAAAAGGTCAAGGTTTTTGCAGGATGTTGGCAAGAGCATCGCACATATCAAAAATGTAGTCTCCAGATAGTGACATACAAATGTATGAGGTAAGCCTAAACGACTCTGAATCAAGGTATGTTGATATCATGTTGTATTTAAAAAATGGATATGCTCATCCACATTTGAATTACACAAAGAAAAGGGCCCTGAGGCTAAAAGCTAAACAATACCAAATTGTCAATGATATGCTCTTTAGGATGAATTATGATTATGTTCTCCTTAGATGCCTCGAGAAATCTGAAGCAGAAAAAGTACTGCAGGAACTTCATGATGGGCTAGCAGGTGGACACTATGCAAGAGATGCAACAGCACACAAAATCTTGCACGCTGGCTACTACTGGCCAACTTTATTTAAAGATGCACATAGCTATGTAAGGAGATGTCAGATTTTCCAGACTACTGCCAGAAGACAAAAGAAACCATCGTTACCATTACAGCCGGTCAACATCGATCAACCATTTGAACAATGGGGATTAGATATAATAGGTGAGATCATTCCTCATTCATCTAAACAGCATAAGTACATCCTTACAGCTACTAACTACTTTACAAAATGGGTAGAAGCAGTTCCACTCAAGATAGCCAACTCTAAGACTATCATCGAATTTATAGATCAATTCATAATCATCAGGTTTGGCTTACCTTCTGCTTTAATTTTTGATAATGCATCATATTTCTTAGGAAATGCTATGACCCAATTTGTGCTCAAAATAGGTTTTAAACTTAAATATTCTTCTACTTATTATCCACAAGGAAATGGGTTGGTGTTATAGACATTTTTGGGCACTGTAACCCCAAGCATAAAATGTCCATAAACTAAGGGCTCCTAAGTCCCTAAAAGTGTTGTTCCAACCCCTAAAGGAACAAGGTCAACTGATTACAGCTTCTACCAGAAGTTCTCCATGAAAAACTACTCAGAACTGGTCAAAACAGGATCATTTCACCTGCTCCATAGGCAAAGTGCGTTGCATGTCACCCAATTACACTCTGTGGGTGTGTTGCATTTCAAAAAGCCCTTCTATGGGGTGCGGTGGGTGAGAAGAGACAAATGGCAGTGTCAATCCGCGAGGTGGAGAGGCATGGAATCTTCCAGAAACTTCTCCTGACACTTGCCTCTCTGAATTTGACCAAGGATGAGTAAGAGATCATCAATATCCAAGTGGAAGAAAGAACTATTAGAGGGAAGACACTAATCAAATCACGAGCTGACTCATCTCCCTTACAGATATCTATATATGGATCCCTCATCCCAAAGATCCAGAGGCTGGAATTTTGCATCTTGTAAGGAATTGTTGTTGGTTTCTTGAGGCAACATCATAGTGTTGGGTGATCTAAGCTTTGCATGAGGTGAAGAAGGGCTTACTTGCTGAGAGGATGATGCTGGGTCAGAACAACTGGTTGTAACTCTCTTGGCTCTTTCTTGATTATCAATAAAGCTATTCAAGTTTTCCTCCATACTCTTGTGTAATCTATGTTTTTGTGCATTTGTATGGTCAATTTACATCTGATCCTAGATTGTTTATGATAATAGATCCATGTTCTCGTATAGTGTTATGCTGCTTTGATTCTACAGGTACTCTGTAAAGCTGGGTATACAAGGAAGCAAGTAGCAAAGGACTATCAGAAGAGAGAGGAATCGAGCAAGGAACGAAGTGCAAGACAGAGGTTGGTCTCCTTCATTCTTCTCTCATCTATATTTCATAAAGGAAAACGAAAGTAGTTTTACTTTGTTTGTTTCTAAGGTAGCTACCACACCTTAGTGGGATTAGCAGTTCTACATAGACACTTTTCCCTGTAACAAAATGGCGACCATACTGGGGAGCGACTAGGTTGTTTGTTTATCTACATTTGTTTACTTTATAAACTTACATACGGAGCCTAAAGTTGAGCCAGGTAGCTTTCGAACTGCATTTGCATAGTAGATAAATGCCGCTTCAGTCAATCTCCAGGTTTTGTTTATGAATTAAACAACTGATTTACAAACTCTCTAATTGCCCTTGTGGTGGCTCTAGTAACCTCCTTAGATCTACCCCTGTTGTTGATTTACTGATTATCACTTGCTTGTCCAAAATCCTTGAACTGAACTGCAAACTGTGACCCGAAACCCAAGCAAAGTCTCATCCCTGGCCCAGCACACTCTCTGTTCTGTGAATCTGAAATTCAGCGCACTTCCCGAGTGTAGTAGGTGCGCTGCATTTCAAATTCACTGTGTTATAGGTGCGCTGATCAGACTAGGCATTGTTCCTGAATCTTGGTTTTTGTTCACTCTTTTCAGATCTATTCAAGAATTTTGCTGCCTGTAGTTAGTACACCTCTGTTTGAAACCCCTTTCCTTACTGATATTCTGCCTCCATTGTGCAAAGAACTGTAAATGTTTTTGTGTATTTGTTGAGTCATTTTCAGTTCTCCTTTCCAAAAAAGTAACGTAATTGTACTGTCGTTTCTTGATTTGAAAGTGTCGCAAGTGTCGTTTTCAGTCATAGAAGAGAGTCTGATTGATCTTGATAGTCGATTACCCTGTTACTATTGTATTTGATCTGAATTAGTAGTTTTTCTAGTGTCGAAAGCAAGTCTTCATTTCCAAATCACAAGGTGTTGTCATTGCCTTCCTTTTGATTTTGAAAAGAAACTTGTTAGTAATTGTCACTTGAAAATTAATTCAGATTTGCGCATTAGCTTTCTTTTTATCATTCACATATTAAGAAGGCTGAAAACAAATACATGCATGTGCATTTGCATTTAGATTGTTTGATTGGTTTGATTTAGGATAGTGCATATAGTGTGTGCTCTTTGCTCTTTGTTGAAAGAATTCTGTCTTTCTTTCCTTAGTAGCTATGATTTTCATTGCACAAAGAAGATAAAATACTGTTTATCATCTTAGATTGCATTTTAGGAATTGTACATCTACATCACGCGGTGAACCTGAAAGGAAAATTTCTTAAGCAAGATCAACTATAAAATAAATTTAATGAATCTAACAACGCTTTGGAACCTAACACACAACATCTAGAAGTCTAGGCTAGAGACGTATTCCGGCGTCGTAAAGCCTGGTAACTGTTGTTCTCACTGTTGGTTGGGTGATTCCTCCACTTTGAGACAATAAGTGCTAGTACAGACTTGTGCTCCCACGTACCGTCAAGTATATTTTGGGAGACCACAATAGGCTTAATCCTTTATCCTTAGGAAGCCGTGTCTGATGCCCTATCGATCGCAATGCACTGAACATAGCATTCGGGAAGATTGACTGCCGTACCGTAAAAAGTATTCTGAAATTTTGCGATTGGTTTGGTAATCCCTCTGCCTAGATTTCCAGAGCAGTCCCTTTCGTTCCTTTTCAGACTCCTTAACGGAAAAGGTCCATCTGAGCACTTGTCACTTCAGGCTCATTAAAAATTGAAGGCGACTAGAGTCATCTTTTGTTTTTTCTCGACTCTTTAAAATTGAAAAAACAAGTTGTGTCAAAGCGTCTAAAATTTATTTTAAATGGAATAATCACCACCTTTCCTATGTTGGTCTTGGGTTGAGAGAATGGAGTCCACCAACCAAGGAGTTCCCCTTGGAGGAAATCCTAGTCCCTTCTCCTCTTGGGGAGATGTTGGTGCACCCCATATGGCCACATTGTCACTTCCAGGATTGACAATTGGCTTGCCCGTATGGCTTTTCTCAACCTCCGTCGTTCAGAACACCGCAATTCCTGAACAATCGAGTCAGCAACTAGACAATTCCAGAGTTACCCCCCAACCATCTACTTCGTCCAATTCTTCCTCTCCTCCTTCCTCTTTGCTTGATGGGGCTGGTAAAGCCAAAGATCAAGTATCTAAGAAGAAGACGGAAAATAAGAAGAAAGAGAAGAAGAAGAAGGAACCAAAGGGGAAAGGGGGCAACCAAGCATCGTCTAGCGAAAATCCACACACTGCACTGACCAGGCCTAAATCGCCATGTGTCATTTGCAAAGGAGACCACTATCATAGAGATTGTCCCTGCATCCCTCGGATCTTAAGGGACTAGTCTCCTCGTTTGCACAACCCGATGTCGTCAACCTCTGATGATCATGTTGAAAACACACCGTCGACTAGTGAAAGTGAAGTCCCTGGACAAAGAGGAAAGTGCAAATTTCCTTGTAAACTGTGTGAAGGTGATCACGCCATCCACCGTTGTCCCTTCTTAGACGAGGCTAAAAGAGTTTTGGATGATCGTCTGGTTTCACTGTTACGACTTCCTCCTGGATATAAGAAACTCTTGTCGAGTCCGTCGCTAGTTGAAAATTTGGCTGACCTACCTAGGTGGTCAGCCGAATCATCTATCATTGAAGATAAACCTTCTGAACCCATACCAGACGAAAGTCAAAAGGTCGAGGTGGCAGTTGACCCGATCTTGCCTTCAGGGGTTCCATCTTCAGATGATACAATCACTGAAGAGAACAAGGATGACACCATCCAAATTCTTTTCGTAAACACAGACTCCGATGAACATGGGGGCAATTTACCCATCCCTTTACCACAGGAAGGAAGTTTGTCAGAGTCGTACCTGGCCGTCTATTCGGTCCCACCTCCAAGCAACCTAGTTGTTTCCTTCGACTGGAATCAGCTAGGCAGACCCCGTTTACTGGCTAGTATACCATTTCGAATCATTGCTCAAGTATATAGAATGGTCATGGCCGGTACCATCATAGATGAAGGGGCTTCTGTGAGTATCTTTTCCTCGACTACTTGGAAAGCGCTTGGTTCGCCATCACTTTTGCCTGAGATGAGAAATCTAACAGGCTTTGACAAAGGAACCAGTCGACCGTTAGGGATCCTTCCCAATGTGCCCATAACATTGAGAGGGAAAACCGTTCATATGAACGTAATGGTAGTCCAAGGACCCCTGGATTATAATCTACTCCTTGGACGAGACTATATTTATTGCTTGGGAGCCATTGTCTCATCACTCTTTAGAGTAATGTGTTTTCCGCACGAAGGAAGAGTGGTCAAGCTCGTAGACCAGCTTTCATTCCCCGGTTCACACATAGCAAATAGTCATATACCATCCCTGAATGGTCTTTTCACACAAGTAATGTCTCATCAATCCCCAGTCCATCCACCTGATGAGCGCGAGTGATTCAGGGGACATGACTGAAACCCAGGGGGCATGCACCCTGGTCTGCTTCGGCAGGAAAACTTCAGATATAGGGTATGTTTCCGCGACGGATATATGACTAGTCTGATGCTCCCGTCCGTGATTAGAAAAGGGGCTTGGACTGGAATAAGATTCCCTTGTCAAATTTATGTGGGTGGAGGTGTCTGCGCCACTCGCCTTTGTCTATTTCGGTAGGCATCGCCGAAGAAGTGTTTTGTTTGTGGTCCAGATAAAACAATCTTTGGTAAACTGAAAGAGGTAAACCTTTCTTGATAAAACTAATGTCTTGTCAATAGAATAGAAGGTGACCTTGAAACTCTATTTTATACCTGGGGGCATGCAAACCTTTTGGCGTGCAAGCGAAGAGTGACCATTTATTTTTTTAAATTTGTAGGTCCTCTAACCCTTTAAACTTGTAGGATTGGTCGTTCCCTAACTTGCATAAAGAAAGGATGTGGGGCAAAGATTTGAAAAATTGTCGTTTTTATATATGAGACATCCTTATTATACGACTGGATATATCGAGCAGTTTTAACGCGGACTTCATGCTCGTTAAAAAATAAACATAAGCGATGAGCAAGTGTTTCCCCCAGCATTTAAGCTCAATAAAAAATGAACCAATTCCCAGTAAACAACCATCGTGAATGTAATCAGGCGATGTCTTTCCATGTTCGACTCCAGAACCTCTCTCACATGGATCGACTTGTACTTTGAGTGAAGATTGAACGAGACCCTGGATCTAGTTTCATCCATCCGGGCTGTGATATATATTCAGGAAAATAAAGACATCAAATGTACATAATTGCTGCACAGATAATCATCCAATCTATGGGATGATGGCTCTACCAGAATCATCAGTCTACACTCAGACGATTGTCTGTCCTATGTACATGAAAATGAATTTATAAAGCTGAGCATGAGAATGCCTGCCTCAGCTAGATCATGAAAATATTATGAAGATAATGTATTGTATTATATCTTATTACAGGTCTCCTCCCAGCTCGAAAGAACTTCGGATCCTCATGATAAAGCATTTCACCCGACATCAAAAAAGATCAACGACCTCATGCTTTAGGGGGCAACTATTATAGACATTTTTGGGCACTGCAACCCCAAGCATAAAATGTCCATAAACTAAGGGCTCCTAAGTCCCTAAAAGTGTTGTTCCAACCCCTAAAGGAACAAGGTCAACTGTTTACAGCTTCTCCAAGAAGTTCTCCATGAAAAACTACTCAGAACTAGTCAAAACAGGATCATTTCACCTGCTCCATAGGAAAAGTGCGTTGCATTTCAAAAAGCCCTTCTATGGGGTGCGATGGGTGAGAAGAGACAAATGGCAGTGTCAATTCGCGAGGTGGAGAGGCATGGAATCTTCCAGAAACTTCTCCTGTGACACTTGCCTCTCTGAATTCAACCAAGGATGAGTAAGAGATCATCAATCTCCAAGTGGAAGCAAGAACTATCAGAGGGAAGACACTAATCAAATCACAAGCTGACTCATCTCCCTTACAGATATCTATATATGGATCCCTCATCCCAAAGATCCAGAGGCTGGAATTTTGCATCTTGTAAGGAATTGTTGTTGGTTTCTTAAGGAAACATCATAGTGTTGGGTGATCTAAGCTTTGAATGAGGTGAAGAAGGGATTAATTGCTGAGAGGATGATGCTGGGTCAGAACAACTGGTTGTAACTCTCTTGGCTCTTTCTTGATTATCAATAAAGCTATTCAAGTTTTCCTCCATACTCTTATGTAATCTATGTTTTTGTGCATTTGTATGGTCAATTTACATCTGATCCTAGATTGTTTATGATAATAGATCCATGTTCTCGTATAGTGTTATGCTGCTTTGATTCTATAGGTACTCTGTAAAGCTGGGTATACAAGGAAGCAAGTAACAAAGGACTATCAGAAGAGAGAGGAATCGAGCAAGGAACCAAGCACAAGACAGAGGTTGGTCTCCTTCATTCTTCTCTCATCTATCTTTCATAAAGGAAAACAAAAGTAGTTTTACTTTGTTTGTTTCTAAGGTAGCTACCACACCTTAGTGGGATTACCAGTTCTGCATAGACACATTTCCCTGTAACAGTTGGCCGAATCAACAAACAAAAACCTTATTAGAATCATCAAATGGACTATTGATCAAAATCATAGGAACTGGCATAAGTCTTTAGTGTATGCTCTCTAGGAAGATCGAATAACTCAGAAAGCCTCCATTGGCACTTCTCCTTTTAATTTAGTTTATGGGAAAGAAGTGGTCTTACCAACAAATCTAGCTATTCCTTCTCTAGCCTTAGTTCAATTCATTGAAAAAACCCCTTCCTCATCCTTGCAATTAAGACAATTGCAGATTCTTAAACTTGAAGAGGAACGAGAAAAGGCCAAGATTACCCACGCGCATCATCAACAATTAGTCAAAGCTTCTTTTGATTCAAACTCAGTGTCTAGAAAAGATTTTCAACTTGGAGACTTATTATTAAAATGGGATAAAGCCCATGAAGAGAAAGACAAGCATACTAAATTCCAATAGATGTGGCTTGGACCATTCCAAATTGTTGAACTCATCGGTCCATCAACGTTCATGTTACAAGATTTAGTAGGGAAAAGGGAATCTTTACCTGTTAATGGACAGATCCTAAAGAAATATTTTCCATAGAAGATGATCTCTTCTATTTTTCTGTAAATTATAATTTTAGTTAAGTTTTCTTTTAACAATAAAACAAGTTGAGAGTGTTCACTTTTGGTTTCCATGAAAAGAATAGTGTCTCATTTCAATTTTGTTTTTTCTCTTGTATAAGTGGGAGTGATTATGAAAATTAATCTCCATTTATGAAACATATGGGTAAGTGCTATTATTTCAAAAATAATTGCCTATTCTTCTGTTTCAACTATCCAAGTTTTGGTTAGAAACAACCTTAGGAAGAAGTTTTCCTTACATCAGTCACAAAAGGTATCAATAACAAAACAAAGACTCTTTGTGGAAAAGCTATTTTTAAACTCTATAATTGTCATCCAGGAGAATTCTTAAGGAACCAATGACTTCCTCCCCACTCAAGGAATTTGCAAGATTCAAGGAGTAATCCAATTATACACCTTAAACTTAAAGAATAAGAGGTCTCATCAAGAGCTGGCTTATCATGATCATAAAGATTATAACTAACTAACATTGCCATACTGAATATCAAAATAGGGTAATGGCTCGAGATTGTTTTAATCAAAAGACAAATGGGTCTCATCACGAGCCAGCTTGTTCAGTTAAGTTATAATTCAAGTGAATCACACTGTCAATTTTGGCTACCAAACCAAGACATTGTTCTTTAAGAATTAAAAGAGAAATAAGAAAAGAAAAAGCAATAAGTGTATATGAGGATTTATCTTTGAAAATTGCATGCTTCTCAAGTGGGACACTGGATCATTGCTGGGTAACAGGTAACCCTGTCGAGGCTATGAACGCCTGCTGGCAGCAGAGGCTCTACCTACGACAAATGAGTACACCAAAACTGATCTAAAGAGATGCTTTTGTTTGTCTTTACAACCAAGTAATGACTCGTGTGAGTAAAATGACTAACTCTAAGAAGAAGACAATCGGAATAAAGATAGTTAGAACAAAATGTTTTTATTAATAAATAGCACTATTTGCCTTATATTTTGTACAATGAAGCTTCATTTTCAAAACCATCTCTATTTTGGAAGTTTTATAAAATTCAAAAAACCCTCAGAGATAACTGGTTCTTCCAAGTGAATCGCCAATTGTTGTGCTTATCAACAACCCCCATTTATTAGTGTTAGTAATAACATTAATAAATGAGGACCCTTCCAAAAAATCAAATCTTAGCATTTAAAGCATGCCTTTCTTGCTTTTAGAATAAAATAAGATGTCAAAGTGGAACTTGCTAAAACATGGAAATTTACCTTTCATACTTTAAGTGCATAAAACCTCACAAACCATAAGTTTCTTATAAAAAGTGCCACATAATCAAAAAACTTAAGAATAACTTGATAACCGAAAGTCACGAATATTAAATAAAACCTTTAAAAAGACCCGCTTTAAGACCATTATTCTCGCATCACAAAACAATTACGGTGGACTTCCTTTCTAAACATTACCCCTTGAAAATGCGATCTGCGAAAATGCGAGATCATAAAATTCTGTAACCTTATCGTATCGCAGTTTCAAACATGCTGTGCCACTTCACCAAGCATAAGAAAATATCGCAAAATGCGATAGCAACTCACAAATCACATATTGCAACAACTCATGTAGTGGTGGGTTTTAACAAAAACAAGTTTTGCGATATAGCGATCTGTGATATTGCGAAGCAAATCACTTTTATCACAAGTCAAAGGGCTCAGGGTTCTAGGAGAGTACTTCCCGACTTTCGATGTGAAGTTATGAGCATTAAAGTTAAGCATAATGGTTCATTAGTGATCATTTATTAAAAGAACGATTAGGATCAGTGTAAAGGACCATTTGACACAAGTTGATATCTTTTGATATGATTTAGAATTAAAGACCTTCTATCACCTTATTTTCATCTTTCTATTGGTTATTCCTGTATTCACTATCATTTTTATCATATCTTTCTCTCTGCTTGCAACTTTCAGGAAGAACACACAAAACACAACATACAAAGAAATGGGTAAGAAAGGAAAGGCACCCATGTCTGAGAAGTCAGAAATGACCCCATTGTTCACAGACACTACCTGTAATCGAGATGCAGGGACATCTACGTGGGAATCTATGTATCAGTTGTTGGAGGAGGAACAACTGAGAATTATGGAAGTAACAGTTACAGCAGATGGATGCGGCTCTTCTGATGCATCCCTAACTGAACTTGCATGCTCATTTCTACACCACATTGTTGCAAGGCCAAAGATACTCCCCTACACCGACATGGTGAAATGGATTATAGATGACGCAGACATATCTGACAGAGAATTCAAGATGGCAAGCCAAGAAGTCATGGGGTCATTTACTCCAGACAATTTGAGGCTTATGTACCACTTACCAGAACCCCAGGCCATCTACAACAAGCAATTTGTCGAGAAGTTCGCCAAGGAGAATGAAGACTTGGCAGAATGCACGAAGCACTGGTCAAACAATGAGGAAAGACTCAAAAAATATAAAAACAGTATGTACGCCACTGGTTCTCTTTGTTCCCCTTACTGTTTTTCCGCTGCTATGTTATGTAGACTGTTTGGTAAACTAGACAACACAAATTTTCATCAGAATGGTTACCACTAGTGGATGCGGCTATCAATGCCACAATAATGAATTGGGCCCAAATCTTGTCAGATAATTTAGCCACTGCAATTTTAGAATACAAAAGAAAGAGAAGCATTGCTTCGAGGGTTTACCCTCCATTTTTTATGAGCGCCTATGTTATGGACGCTATTTGTTTTGTTTCCAAATTTCCTGTTATGGGATGGAAGTGGATGGTCCAAAATCCACTTCCCATTCAAATTTATCACAAAATCATGTGGGAATCAAGTTTTGTGCCACATTTCTTCAAAATTTGTCACAAAGTTATACTCCCAATCCATAAAAATATCTACAATAGAGATGCCCCAAGGTTTTCCCAAGAAGCTGAGGTAGATATTCTCACCGTGGCGAGATGGTTTGGGGAAGAATTATTCACGTATATCAGAGTGTTTGATAGCATTGCTTCACCCCATGTGCTACCTTTTTACGTCCCAGACAAACTGATGGCTAGGGAGATAGCCTATCAGACATGCGGTGAGGGAGGAACGAGCAAAATACTGAAAGATTCCAAGAAGGCCATTTGGCCTCAATTTCTTGTAATATGTGGAGCATTTGCATTGCATGACTTAGGTCATGCTTTCAAAGAAGTTAATAATGTATTATCTTTACAACTACCCAAGTTCTTGGGAAGGCAATATGATCCCTTTGGTGTTGTAAGTGATTTTTACTCATGAAAAAGATCCCTTTGATGATGTTTTCCTGTAGAAAAACACCTTCAAAGAGGTTCAACATACAGCACGAATTCTTTTTGACCAAGAAGGTCTCCAAAATTTTGAGAATTACAGAAAATAGAGGTTATCTAAGGTCCCATTGGACCAATTACTCATTGAACCAATAAGAGATCCTACTCCTAGTGTTAGCATAAGTGATGATTCAAAAGAAAAGTCCAAAACAAGTTCTGAAAAAGAATCAGCAGAAAAGTCTGGCAATCAGTCTAAGAATGAACACAGTAAGAATGAGGAGTCAATAAAAGACACAACTCAGTCTACAGCAGAGTCTGATCAGCAAACTTCGTTAATAAAACAAGCTGAGGCCTCAACTCCCCTTACAAAGCAAACAAAGCCGCTAGTAATTGATCTAGAAGGGGAATGGGAAAATTTTAATAAGATACTTAACACAGAAGAACAAAGCGTAGAACCACCAACAAATCCAAAAGAGATGACCACAGAAATGGTAATAGAAAAGGCTTTCAACACTCAGGAAACGGAGCACATTCCCATTGCTCCCTCATCTGAGATTGTACTAAGAATAGAGGAAATTCCTCCTCTAGATGTATTCTACAGCCCTCAACATAAAGTTGTCGTTAGAAGGCAAAGAAAGAAAAGAAAGTTGGATTTTGTGCTCGCTCCTGAGGATGAACCTCTGGATGTTCTTTGGAAAGACCCCTCTACAAATCCATTGGCAAATCTCACTAGGCTCTCACAGGTCGCAGGTGCATACGCTTCAGCAACTATTGATAAGGCAGCAGAGGTTCAATTTCTACTTAAAGAAAAAGAAGATAGGATTTTGTTTTTGGAACAACAGTTACAGCAAGTCAACATCAATCAACAAGCGGAAACACAGTTGGAAAAACTTCAGCAAGACTTTCAACAGATGCAGTTGGCACATCAAAGCAGTTTAGCTAGCAAAGAAGAACAGTTATAGGGTATAATAGAACTGCATAAAAATGATCCCAAAATTGGACAGTTTGTCACAGAGGCACTTGGTCTCAATTCCCATCTCTTGCAACAGAAAGAACTACTATGCCAGAAGATTTCACAATGGAATTCCCATTGCGAAATGAGTGATAATATTACAAATCAAGTCATAGAATTGTGACTTGAATATGATTCAATTTTTAAGAAAGTCTCAGACTTCTTGAACTAGCAGAAATCCGAAGAAGGGAAAAGAGCAGACATGCCCAAAATTGATGAATCGCACAAAGAGATTTTATTTGCGAAATGAGATTCTTGGTTAAAGGAGGCAGAATAGGCAATAGAGGATGCGGCGGCAGTAGCGAACAATGTCATCGAATGCGTAAATGAAAATCTACATAAGGCTAATTTGGTAGCAGAAACTACCCCTGGTTTTCTTCCAAAAGCACAATAGCTTCAATCAGTATGGAAATAAGCATCGGAAGAAAGGGTAGGGGCAATTAAATAGGTGAACAAATTGAACTGGGAAGCATTCTGGCAGTACCTGGTGAAACCACATAGCCAATGGATGACCCTGAAGTGCCTGATGACTTCCGTCGAGAAGAAGTGTCAGCTTTCACTAATGTCGTCTTTGTAGGACAGTTAAAAGCTGAAGTCGGCCAACTGACACTCTTAAAACCAATGCTGGATATTCGCGATCTAAAGAATCAGATGCAAGATTAGTCATAGATATATTTTGTTTCTGTTTTTGTTATTTTTTCTTAAAATGAGGCAAGTCGTTTAAAACCTCCTCATCTATTTTTGTAATATTTATTTTTAGGTTTCATAGATTAGTATTTAAACCCCTCTCACGCATTTAGAGAGGGGTCCAGAGTTTTATCAAAAACATTCTTCAGAACATGCATTTTGCCCCCCACTGAGGAGGTTTTGATAAAATTAATGGAATGAGGTTTATTTTCTATTTGAGTTTGACATCTACTACTGAAATTGCACATTTTTAATCTTATTTGATGTTAAGTGATTTGCAGATAGATCGATATTGCTACAGCTCATGAGTAGGACGTATTACAAATGGTACTTTTATCTCCTAATTCTTTTTAATTGTGTGTCAAGCAATAAATCATTTTCAGTTATTTATGTATGAAAGTTTAAATGTTTAGTTATCATTATTGCACTTTTGTATGGTGATGACTTACTCTTTATGCTGAATATGTGAATGACTCTTTATGTGATATATTTCTCATATTGTTTTGGCTAACTTTTTATATGAAACAATCATTCTTAAATGGATTCTCTTCTTATTGTGATTGAATGATCTTCATTATCAGTCGCTTTCAGAAATTATTTTAGATCGCATATGTAAACATTACTCCCGGGATAGTTTTAAACTTAGATGTTTTCTTTGATTATGATAGATTGCATATAATAGTTAGAAGATAGATTAGATTTAGAACAAGTATTCACCCCATAAAACCCCAAAAAGAAAAACATCATCCCGTTAGCACAAACATCATAAACGTATTGGTAAATTGGTCCCATCATCCCCAGTCGGAGCCACTATTCCAAACGAAAAAGGAGTTGTCTTAAGGTCCGGACCGGGTGGTTATCCCCCTTGTTGGAGTCTCGATTTTTCGAGCCTTCAATAGGACTAAATCATGTCATATATGAAACCCCATTATTTTGGGTTGATGTAAAATTGGTTCGAATATGTAAACCCAATTTGTTGGGTGATTGATGTAATTATGGGAGCATAGAGTCACTAGTCACAGGAAAGGTCATATGTGTTTAAGCCTTGTACTTTATTGTATATCTTTAAAAGGTCCATCATATTCTCAGGGGAAGCATGATCATCATGCAGATATCATGACTCACATTCAGCAAATCAAACCTACAGTAATAAGCACTACAAGGGAATTACTTCATTTAGCCTGATTCATCCTTTACACTTAATGTCAAAAGGGGAGAGAGGACTTGGTGTTTGGAGAGAAGACTTGGTTTTTGGAGAAAATACTTGGTGTTTGCAAATTTGTTTTATAGATGGTTTCCAAACACCAAAGTGGTTACCATCAAGTACAAAGGGGGGGTTATTGGAATTATGCCTAATGTGTTGTCCTTGATGGAAATTTGCTTATAAAATATGTCCTTGATGTCAATTTCTTATAATATGAATATTATGGGACTAATGTTGATATAAAAATATTGTTACACATGTTACAAAGAATATGGAAAGAGAAATGGCAGTCCAGTGACAAATGGATCAAAAATGTGAAGTTTGAAAAGTATACATGACCCCTGTGAAGAAGAGTCATGTACATATGTAGGCCTTATGAGAAAATGTCATGTACATAGTATGAACCATGGAAATATAGATACCATGGGTCATTACCATGGTATTTTACCACAGTAACTGTAGTGGAAACATCTATCTAATCTCGTCAACAAATACAAACAAGATTACCAAGGGATTTACCTGAGGTATTGGCTAAGCTAAAATCTATATAATGAGATGGAGATCAAGGTGTCAAATGTGCAAGTAATGGATTTTTTATGCGTGATTTGATCTAGAACAAGTGTGCACTAGCAAGCATGGAGAAGACTCAGATATGAAAAATCTGAAGATATGTTGAAATATATGCTTGATTGATGTGCTTTCTTCAAATGTTTAGGTAACTAACAATGATGGACCTGTGGTTATAATGATGTTGAGATTTCATAAGTCTGTAGTTTTAACAGTGAAATTTGTAGAATGTGAGGTGTGTTTGCAACGAAGGTTTGATTCAATAATTTAAGATATGTAATAGGTTTTCTTCAAGATAGTCACATACATACGTGAATCTGTTTCTGTTAACTCACGTGTATATTTTGAGATTTGTACGTATATTTTTCACATGACAAGTGTGTATATATGAAAGTATTCTTAATAGTAGTCACGTATATATTCCATGTTAAATCTAGTCAGGGTTTGTAGTGCTGCTTGATGATAATAATTGATGAGTTCTATTATATTTAATATTGTCTATCAATGATGTTTATTTGTATTAGGAAATATTGATTGGATTGGTTGTGCATTTATTTTATCTGGTTGCAATGGTTGGTTGAGATTGGTTTTATTCAGTATTAAGTTTGTTTACAGTGCTTCAGTGATTCATATTTTGAGATTTTGTATTTCAGTGTGGTATTGAGCATAATGTTGGGTGTGGGTTCAGTTTCAAAATATGATGAAAGGTGGCCTACAGGTTTTGATGTTCTGAGGTATGTGGATCCAATGTGAAACATTATAAAACGTGGTCCAGAAGAGGTGCTAAGTATTGAAGCCTTTAGTAAGGGAGTTAGAGCTTCCTTCCAGTGGTAGCTGGTAAATTTGTTCAAGGGGTAGGTGGTCCCTTTCGATAGGAGTCAGTAAATGATATCAGGGGGTTGTAGCTCCCTTCCACTGGGTGTTGGAGAATGAGTGGAGGTTGTAGCCTCCAACAAGTGGTTTTTTGTGTGCTGGTAAGAGTTTGTACCAGTACAATCTGTAATAAAGTTTTTCTTTATACAATAAGAATCAAGACAAAGAGGATGGAAGTGGTGGGTTTCTCCCACATTGGGTTTCCACCTAAAATATTGGTGTTCTATGTGTGTTGCTTATGTGTTGTTATCTATTTGTTATTTATTTCATTATGGATGGTTAACGAATTAATAATGCAATGGTTAAGTTAACTCATTGATGAAACTATGATAAATTAAGTAGTCTGGATATACGCAGTTTGCATTCACTAGAGTCACATACACACACAGGTTACATGAAGAATAGTAGCATACAAAATTATGAATGTGAAACTGAAAGTTAAAGTGAATTAAAAAAATGAATCACCCCAATGCCCCGTGCCCTTCCTCCCCTCGCCCTCCAGTACTTTTTGTAACATGGTGTTTCATATGGTAGTGTTTCATGGATATATATCATTATTTATTTGACTAACAAATCACTATATAACTTATTGCAAACCATGGAAAAGAATAGGAAATTAACTGACTTATATAAATGTAACCCTATCATTATTAGCTACCCACGTTCTTCCGTTGGTTTAAATATAAAATAAATACTTTTATCGTGATAAAGTCACCAATTGTTGAGTGACACATGTCAAAGACAAAGTATTTACTACCATTCATTAGTTATGTCACTTCCTCACCTATTTAAAGATTACATGAAATAGGAAGCGCTACTTTTCATCTAAAATTTAAGAAATAAAGTTTAGTCAGTGTAATCAATTAAACTCAAGTATTCATGTTTTACATAAATAGTGTACAATGTCTGATAATTATTTATGAGACTTTGATGCAGGATTATCTTACCTCCAAGTCAAAATGTAATTTTTGACTAGACCTAGGGGTTTTCATTTACCAAGGGAGTTGGTTCCCTAATTGTGTGAATTATTTAAATTAATGTATTTTCCTAAGTTTTTAGAATAAATGTACATAATTGATTAGAGTGAGGAATTGATGTAATCATATCTTCTCTTAAGAGAGAGATCTCTAGAGTATTTTGGAGAGTTAGAGATATTTTATAGGTAGTTGGATTTATGAGGGGGTTTTGTGGATCTAGAGTCCTAGAATACTGAATTGTTGAATTTGTGGATCTGAACCTAAATTAGTGCAGAATCCTATTTTCTAAACTATGTAATTAAATTCACATGGAAGAGGTAGGAAAGAGATTGGAGAGAAGCTTGAGAAGCTTGAAGGATGAGAGGGATTTATTTTGTAAATCTAGCTGAGAGGGCCTTTTCTAAATATAATAAATGTGAATATTAATAAAGAAATCCCACCATTCGAGTGTTTATTGTGAGTGTAGAATATATATATATATATATATATATATGATATTTGTGATGCTCAAGAGGAAGAGCATGCGACAACACATGCTGGAGTGTATAATAGAAGAGTTGATTGAAGGGTGGATTATATCAGAGTAGCATAGTAGAAGCGTTCATCGATCACAAAGAAGTCAATCAAGTCTGATATGTAGTTCCAGGTGAAACAAATATGAGATCAGAGTCTTCTAGAGTGATTGAAAAAGTTTAAGAGAGATAAACATTTTTTGTTGATCAACAGTGGATCAACAATATGTTAACCGAAAGAGACAAAAGCAAGAGGAGGAGGCAAAATCATATTCATAGTAGAAACCCAAGAATAAGCCTAAAAAGGCCCAACACTTAGATAATTTTATCTTTAAGGAAACATGCATCAATTGTTCTCTCTCTCTCTCTCTCTCTCTCTCTCTCTCTCTCTCTCTCTCTCTCTATATATATATATATATATATATATATATATATATATATATATATATATATATATATATATATATATATATACATATACATATACTGCAGAAAGAGTGAAAGAAGTGGACCATCCCATAAGTGTAATAGAAGAGTGGTGTAGAGATAGGCTTCAAGTGGGTTTGGAGTACTCAAAATTTTGGGAAACGAGATTTCCAGTTAATATAGAAAAAGAGACAAGAAGAGTCAACCAACGGGCTCACGTGGCTAGACCAAGGAGAGAGCCAACAATTAAAGGGGAAAGGAGATAGTGTGGAGTGGACCATGCTTGGAAAATTTTCCCAAAATAAAATGCCTAAAATAATTTATAATAAATATCCAAGCTCCAGGTAAGTTATATATATAGAGTCATTCTTGGGAAAGCTTGGCTTTGGAGCTCTGATACCTTTGAACGAGCACAAATAGAAAAAAATGGACTACACTCATATTTTTGGCACATATTTGTATATAGAGTGATTTCTTGGCTTCAGGGGCTATTTAATAAGAAAGGAAAGGCTTATAATGACAGAAGAAATAAAAGCGTCAAGACCGTAAATGAGTTAGCTTGCACCCCGAGGTTATATATATGACTGGGACTAGAACTCGTTGGTTTTGGTATATCTCTTTTGACTCCTCCCACTATATTGTTAAATGGATTTATGGCCTGGTAAGTTGATTGGTAGGGTTGAAGGAAGTGCCTTATGCAGAGAAAGCTGATTGGGACTATGGGTTAGCAAACTCAAATTTATTTGGGCTTGCATCATGTGGTATAAGAGCAGCAATTTTGATGCTTGATTAGAAGACTTCTATAATGACGTAGAGCCAAAAAAGGCTTAAATTTATTGGAGAATAGAATTGGATAAGAATATAATGTTCTGAGAAGAAAGGAAATTGAATTAGAGCATAGTTAGAAGAGACCTGAGACTGCTAGAGAAGCAGTAAGGAAACATAGGAATTCATAAGGAATACATAGGTCAGCTGTAGAGACTTGAATATCTTGGATAAGAATCAAGAAAGAAGACATGTTTGAACGTTATTTTGTTCTAAATGATTGTATAAATAACCCTGATGTTATTTAAATGTATAATAAATTATTTTTTATTGCATTTGAGTAGGAAATTGTTTCTCCTGTAATAGGTTGGAGAAGATTGAAGTACTCTTACTTTGAGAAAGTATGCACAAAGGATTGTGTGTAGGAGGATAGTAAGAAAGGATGTGAAAGAAGAAGAGGAATTAATAAGGCTCTCATAAGCTAGAGGAAGTGTGTCAGAACCCAATGACAAGATGGATTGCTAAATAAAAGAGGAGGTGAGAACAACAAAGTTCTCAGAAGAAGTGAGAAGAGGAATTGTAATAGCCTGACAACTTTTGAAGATGAAGAGTAGGTGTGCTCTAGAGGAAGGAGAATAGGTTCCACTATAGAGAACCAAAAGAAGAAGGGTGACTTCCAACAACTAATAGTTGGGTATAAGTTGTCAGAGAGAAAGAGAGAGAGGAAGTTCCACAGTGAGTGTGAGGAGAATCACCAATAGCAAGTTCTAGAGGTGGAACCAATAATACCAAAATGTCGAGCTCAGAGGATGTTTGGTGAGGTATTGGTAGCAAGTATTGCTACAAGAAGGAAGAAAAGGCTTGTTTGAAACTCACAAGTGAATAAGGAAAGTTCACAAGAGAAGGTGGAAAGGTAAAGATGGCTACAAAGTCATGTGTTGGGTTCAGGATAAAATCACAAATACTGAGGCAAGATTAATGAGATAGCTGGAAAAAGGAGAATGAGTGAGGTAGAAAGAGAGAAGGATATAGTTGAAATTAAATTACATATAGAAGTTTTGGGAGGACTTCTATAAAAATATGAAGAAGACAACCATGACAAATAAATTCTTTGGAAGAGATTAAAGTGTAATTTGTTGCAGGTAAGGTTGATACAAAGATTAAATGCTCAGTTAATGGAGAAACTCACAAAGTTTGAACATAGGTTAAATGCCCATTTGGAGAGATAAATGGATCAACAACAAAGGATATATGCTGAGGATATTATTTATGCACCAAAACAAGGACCAGTTCTTGGAGAAACCGATGAAGAAGATGTTGATGATAGGCTAATTGAGAATCTCACAAATTATGGGGAGAATGAAGATCAACATGAAGAAATGATGAAAGAAGAATCAAATGAGACTAACGAGCCTTATGATTTTAAAATTAATGAATTATGTGGGAATGTAGGAGTTGTTGCAGATAAGGGACAAAGCATTGGTTATGCTTTGTACAGAGAGGAGGAACAATCACTAGGTATTTTTAAAGAAGTTGGAAACAAAACACATGTTTTGGAAGGATGGTGAATGGAAAGATGCTATAGTGAAAATATCAAGATCCAACAGTGAAGAAGATTTGATAAGTAACTTGAATATTCCAAGACTGTACAAAGGAAGGTTGTTGGAAGTACCTAAAAAAAATCAAGATTTCATATTTTTAAAACTAACAATTGGTTTCTAGTTGTATATAATGAGGACGTGTAGGAAATAGTAGGATGCCTTGGAGACACTTCAAGTAATGAAGTGAAATAACCCTTGGAAAAGGACTTGTAGGATTGCAACATGCAAAACATTGTAGTGGAAATTATTTTTTTAGAAGATTGGTTTGACAATCTGAGGACAGTGGATTGCAACAATTTAAGAGAGGAAGAGAATAAGTTTTCCATGGAGGAAATGAAACAACAATAATGGAGATGACACTTACTAGAATAAAATGCAGGAAATGATGAAGAAATTTTCGAGCAAATTGTACCCTGGTATGATATTGGATGAAAACAATAGAGGGTTTTAGCAAGGAAGTAGTGACTTAATCTAGCTAGAAGACAAGTTGGATGTAGAGATCGAAGAGATGAGGAAGTTGATCTTCAAGAAGCCTCAACAAAAGAAGTATACATGAGAGAGAAGAGTAAAGGAAAGTATATTGCAGATGATGGAGTGAGTTTACATCAATAAGGAAGGAGGAAAATTGAAACATAAATTATGGAAGCTTGGGAGGATGAGAAAGGTAACAACAGATAAATGACATGACAAAGAGAAGGACCATCTATAGCATGAAGTTTGGGATCTAGGAAGATTCACTTCATTAGCACGTGGTTAGGAGAACATTTTCACCTTTGGAGTGTGATGCAGGAGTGTTAGGTGAACAAATATCATCTTGTGAATAAGAAAAGATCTCCCTAGATTCAATGGTTGAATATAGTAACAAACAAACAAACTAGTAAATCTTTCACTAGGTTCATTCATATTGAATCATAAGCAAGAGTAATAGAATATGAAATCCATACCTTTCAAACAAAATTCTTGATGAAAATCCTCGTTATGGTTTGACGTAGCTTTCCAATGCTCAGAATCCAGACATGTAAACACAATAATAACAAAATATCAAAGGAATATGATAGATAAATGATTCAATAAAACACATACTAGTGATCAAGGAGACTAGTACCTAATATCATTATCAATGTAAAATTAGAATTAAACCCACAATACATCAGCTCCATTGAAAAATATAGTGATAAATAAACACTCTTTTGTATTATAATTGAATGAAAAGGAGAAATATGACCGTTGCAAACCTCCTTCCAATAGTCTCCAATCCTCCCTTAAGTGATAAGATTCTAGCCCCAATTTGACAAAATAAGTTTACATTTCAAAATCCCTTTTTTCCCTTTGGTCTATGTTGAATTTATAAGCCAAGTGGAGGAGGTTTCATATCCTCTTCTCAAGGGATGAGATCCATAAAGAGAGATATTAGGGTTCCACAAAGAGAGGGCTTTTGATCCATGAACCAAGGGATGGCACCCAAGTAAGCATAGGCTCGAGGTCTTCAATTGGGAAATATTCCTCCAACAAAGCTTCTAGAAATTGATTTGTATTCTCTACCTATGTTAAGATGCTTGTGAACTTTTTAGTGGATAACTAAGCGTAGGATTATGCAATAATAATGATCATAACTATGTTTACAGAGGTAGTGTCTAGGAAAAGTGCGCAAGTGATTGAAAATAGGTTTTTAAGCACTGTAATCCAGGATTCTTGTTATATTCTGGATTTCTTTGCTTCCAACATTGTAGGGGATTTCTTTGGAACACTTCATCGAATAGCGAGATCCAGATTGGCATTGATTTACCTAATGGTGACAAAATGACGTGTAACGGATTTCTTTCTAAAGTGCAAATTCAAAAAAGGTGTTTGAGGACTGAAGAATTTTATCATGCAAAAGTTTGGATTGAAGACCTGAAACAAACAATCAAGGATTATAATATAATATATTCATATAATCATCACTGAGGTAGGCATTCCCATACTCAGAGTACAGGTATCTGAAAGAAAAAGTATGGAAATGTGCAAAGATCAATGTCAACATTAGACATAGCATGGATGCAACCATCAAATATGGATCTATATTTACAATCATGAATATTTAAAACTCCGCCCATCCTGGATGGATTAAAATAGATCCATGGTCTTGGTATTCATCTCTATCAATCCTCAGTGTGAATCTAACCATGTGAATGAATGTTATGAAGTCGAACATGGTAGAAACCACCTGATTACCAGTCAATGATGTGGATCGCTAACGTGTGTGAGAGAAGCCACCATCAATGGCAATGACTCTCAAGGTACTCAAGTAAAATCTATGAAGTGTGAAAATATGTCCTGAATTCAAACACTCATAGAATCACCCGATTGAAGTTCAATGATGAGAACCTTTCGTTGAAAGTGAGCAACCTATCATTGAGGCATGCAAGTTTTAAGGTACTAAAGAGGGTTTCTAGATCAACTTCCTAGATATTGAACTAGAGTCGATAGGAAGTGATCCTTTGCAGGAGGTCCTATGACACAAAACTCATGTTAAGATTTGAAGACCAAATTTCAGAGTAATTTAGGACTGACTCAGGGATGACCAATGTGATTTAAGGCTATGTTTTAAAAGGTAATTTTGACTGAGGTTAAATTTCTCTTGAACATATTCGCGCCAATTCATTTTGAATTGGCAGAATTTGACTCAAAAATAAGACCAAAAATTAGTTTCAATACAGTTAATGAGGTATGATCAACTAAGAGGCAAATGGATTCTCCAACCCAGACACAAATGGTCACAGAGTGTCATGTTCAAGTGCAACATACTATATTTTCACAATACAAGAATAAATGTTTCTTTCCATTTTCCCCCACCATTACTAGAAAGTACCTCTTTGTTTTAATGAAATCTTAAGGAGGATAACATATACTTTTCTTATAACCTCATTCTTCGAATGAGTCCTTCAAAGTATTTTTAACAAACCCTAGGAAGGAGTGGTTCAATCTTAGCATGATTGACAAGTCCTACACTATTTACATTTTATGAGTTCAGGAAAGGGTAACTTGATGTCATTTTTATATTAAAATCATTTGAAAAGACACAAAAAGGAAACTCATACAACTCTTTCAATGTGAAGTTTTAACGAGCCCAGATAAAGTAAAGCTCGAAGTGTTTCATATTTAGGGAGTCAAGAGAAAAACATAAGTAAACTCCAAAATGTTCCTTTTTGTAAATTTAGTCTCTCAAGCTTGGAAAAACATAAAATAATGCAGGAGAGAGCTCTATTGACAATGATTAGTTAAAGTATACGTTTTTTGTAAATAGTCTACATGGTCCGTAAAAGGGGTAAACTTATACCATGTAGACATCCTTTCATTTACTTTAACAATTTCGAAAGAAACAAGTGTACTCGACAATATTTTCATATTTTGAGGGTCTGAAAAGAGATTAAAGAGACACTCCTTTTGGAGGAACAAGTGGTATAAAGGGTAGAAACTAGTTCCATTCATGATGGAACTACTCAAAACAAGTAATCATCAAGAGGTTGGCTAATAAGACCACTCATCACAGCATCTCCTCAGGAAAGGGAAAAATACCAAGTGAATGTGATTGATAGGCCAAGCAAATGGTGATGATGAAAACCAAGGCTCATCTTGCAGAAATAAGCTGATAAAAAGTGGAAATCATGAGGATAAAGTAAGAGTGGTTTCATTTTTACACAAGCTTGAAATAGAGGAAAATTATGCTTGAGATAGGTTTATTTTTACACAAACTTGAAACGGGAAAAAAATTGAGCTTGATAGTGGTTTCATTTTTACACAAGCCCGAAACAGAGAAAAATGTGTTTGAGATAGGTTTGATTTTTACAAAAGCATGAAACAGAGAAAAACCTATGCTTGAGATAAGTTTTAATGCCCCCTATGAATACCCTGTAGGGGCACATGCCTCCCAAGCTTCGTTTGATCTGTCTAGGTAGACTACTAGTTACTAATAGGCGGATGAAATGAGGGTTCATTTATGAGATCAGGTGAAAGACTCGACTTAACATTTACAAGAACTAGTCAAATATGCAACTCAATTAGGGGAGGATGTGTTTCATTTTTTAATGAGCTTGACACAGTAAAAGAACTATGCTCATGAAACCTTATTTCATTTTTTAACGAGTTTGACACAAGAAAAGGAACTATGCTCAAGGGAGTTGTTTCATTTTTAACAAGGTTGATACAGTAAAAGAACCATCCTCATAGGGATTTGTTTCATTTATTAACAAGGTTAACACAGTAAAACAACCATCCTCATAAAACTTGTTTCATTTTTTAACAAGGTTGACATAGTGAAAGAACCATCCTCATGAGGACCTTGTTATGGATTCCAAGAGGAAAATGATCTATAAGGAATACATTCCAAGGGACACATCTCGATCATGGCTTCCAATAGGTCTTTATCAGATGGAAGAATAGTTCTCTAGAAGGAACACATGTCAAGGGACTCAATAGGGATGAGAAAATTAGGTTTAAATTTGCCCATTGAATGGTTCAACATGTCACCTACCAGATCTCAGTTAAAAGAATATGAGAATACAGTGAGAGACTCATTTTTATCGGTAAGTGAATGCATGGGACTAGTTGCCACATAATTTTTTGGGTTTGATCCCTAGTATGGGAACCAATTTGTTAGGCAGACAAATCTCATCTTATGGACAAGACAAGATCTCCCTAGATTCAATGGTTGAATCTAGTAACAAACAAACAAACTAGTAAATATTCATCTAAGTTCATTCCTATTGAATCATAAGCAAGAGTACTAGAATATGAAATCCATACCTTTCAAATGAAATGCCTGATGAAGATCCTCGCTATGGTTTGATGCAACTTTAAAATGTTGAGAATACAAACCTACAAACACAATAATAACAAAATGTCAAAGGCATATGATAGATAAATTGAATTAATAAAACCCATACTAGTGATCAAGGTTACTAGTATCTAATATCAATATCAATGGAAAAATAGAAGTAAACACACAATACATGAACTCCATTGAACAATACAGTGATAAAGAAAAATTATTTTGTATTATAACTGAATGAAAAGGAGAAATACAACATTATCCTTGATGTTTCAAACTTCCTTCCAACAATCTCCAATCCTCCCTTAAGTGACAAGGTTCCAGCCTCAATTTGACAACATAAGTTTGCATTTCAAAGTCCCCCTTTCCCCTCTAGTTTGTGCTAAATTTATGGGCCAAGAGGAGGATGTTTGAGATCCTCTTCTCAAGGGATGAGATCCATAAAGATAGGCATTAGGGTTCCATAAAGAGAGGGATTTTGATCCATAAACCAAGGGATGAGGCCTAGGTAAGAAGGGGCTCGAGGCCTTTAGTTGTCAAATATTCCTCCAAGAAATCTTCTAGAAATTGCTTTTTTTTTTACCTACATTAATAGGATTGCACACTTTTCAATGGATAACAGAGCGCGGGATTGCACAAGCCACAATGATCATAATTGTGTTTGCACAGGTGATGACTAGGAATAAGGAACATTGTGAAAGTGCTTGAAAATATGTTTTTATGAAATGTAATCCAACATTCTTGTTATCGTTGGGATTGTTTTTCTTCCAACTGTAAGAGATTTGGTTGAAACACTTCATCGAATAGTGAGAGATCTAGATTTGCAGTCATTTTCCTAATGGTGACAAAATGATGTGTAACAAGGAACATCTTAGCTCCAAGTCAAAATGTAATTTTGATTATACCTAAGGGTTTTCATTTTCCAAGGGAGATGGTTCCCTAATTGTGTGAAATTGTTTAAGTTAATGTATTTTCCTAATATTTTAGAATAAATGTACATAATTTATTAGAGTGAGGAATTAAAGTGATCAAATATTTTCTTAAAGGAGACATCTCAAGAGTATTTTGGAGAGTTAGAGACATTTTAGAGGTAGCTGGATTTATGAGGGTGTTTTGTGAATCTAGAGTCCTAGAATAGGGAATTGTTGATGAATTTGTGGATTTGAACCTAAATTAATTCAGAAACCTATTTTATAAATTATGTAATTGAATTCATATGGAATAGGTAGGGAAGAGATCGGAGAGAAGCTTGAAACGCTTGAAGGACAAGAGAGGCCACAAGGCCGAGAGGGATTTATTTTGTAAATATGGCTGAGAGGGCCTTTTGTAAATATAATAAGTGTGCATATTAATAGAGAAATCCTTTCGTTCGAGTGTTTATTATGAGTTTTGAATCTGTACTTTTATATATGTTCATAGACAATATTGGTGATTGTAGGCATTAAACTTAGGAGGAAGAGTGTGTGAGAATGTGTGCCAGAGTGTATAACAAAAGAGTTGATTGAAGGGAGGATTATATCAGAGTGGTGTAGCAGAATTGTGATCGATCACAAAGAAGTCAATCAAGTCCAATATGTAGTCCCAAGTGAAAGAGAGATGAGATCAAAGTCTTCTAGGCTGATTGGAAAATCTCAGGAGAGATAAACATTGTTTGTTGATAGACAGTGGATCAACGATCTATTAACCAGAAGAGTTGAAAGCTGGAGGAGAAGGAGAAATTAGAGTCATGGAAAAACCCTGAGAATAAGCCCGAAAAGGACCAATACTTAGCCAATTTTATCTTTAAGGAAAATTTTGTTAATGGTTGGTGTAGGGGTCTTCGACAGATAAAATGCTATGCACTTGACCTACAAAAATAACAGAATTCCAAAAATACGAAACAATATTGCTAGAACACAGAAATGTCACATGAATTGAGACAAGTTGCAATGATATTTTATTATTTAGAAGCAGAATACAATGTTCACTTGCCTCTTCGAGGAGGAAACCTCCAATAGACCAGAGCTCAATTACAATAAAACTTGATGATTCTTCCCTTGCTATATAAGACTATTTATAGCTTTATGACATTTATAACCCTAACTACTATTGTTCCCTTACATAATATGGGTTAACCACATTCTTTAATAACTATGGCCCATTTATAACTATTTGTGGTCCCTTTTCTAATGTGGGTCAACCACTTACAATTATTATTAATGTGGATAATCGTTCAGGGTCTTTATTGACTCAACTAATTAACTAGGACTCTGACTAGGTCCCTTGGGCTTATTACATATATAAAGGGGTTAGGGTTGGATCCTAACATGCCCTCCCCCATCAAAAGTAGCCTCGTACTCAAGGCTAAAACTGGGGAAACTACTAAACAATAGTGGTTGGTTCCCATGTGACATCTTATGGAGAGATGTCTTTCCACTTAATGAGGACTTCCTTGATCGTGTGGCTACAAATATGTCTTTCATAAGTATTAAGGAAATGTTCAGGTCAGAGCTAAAGTGAACCATATTTATCCAATTCTAGAAGACTTGTTTGAACCTTACAATTGTTCCCCATAACTATCTTGAGGTAGGATACATGGAAGACTAGGTGGATTTTTGAAGTAGTTGGCATGGAAGGTTTGTAAGCGACTTCTCTTATATGTTGAAGTACCTGATAAGGCCAATAGAATTTTGGTGCTAATTTTTGGTATCCTTTATCATTGAGATATGTTTTCTTATAAGGCTAGATTCGTAGGAATACCTAGTCACCTACTTGAATTGACCTCTCTGAATGGTGTTTGTCGACTTGTTGCTTCATTCTATTATGAGTTTGATGTAGATTATCTTTGAGATGAGCGATCATGGCGGCACGGTTCTACAGGAGTTTATCAACTACCTATACTTTGGAAGATCCTGAGATATAAGAAGATGGTGAAGGTATGGATTTGGCCATACATTACCCCATATTACATCATCTTGCTGGCTTCATGGCACTTACTATTTTACCACCATTAAGTTAAAGGCAACCATTGTACCCATGGATGCTGCTTGTCTGAAGTGAAGCACCATAGATAGGTCTCCAAACATTTGTTGACTGCTTCTGTTTGACCATTAGTATGGGGATGATAAGTTGTACTAAATTGGTGATGTGTTCCCTGTAGCTTGAAAAGTTCCTGTGAAAAATTTCTTTTGAAAGTGGGGTCTCGATCAAACATAATGGAATTCGGCATGCCTTGCAGTTTGAAGATTTGGTTCATGAAAACTTGAGGCACCAATGTTGGGGTAAATGGGTGTGGTATACTGCAAAAATGAGCATATTTGGAAATTCAATCAACAACCACCATGATAATTAATTTGTTTCTTGACTTTGGGAGACCTAAAATGAAGTCCATGGAACATTTGTTAAGACGAAAATAGGGAGTGGAAAAGTTTGTAAGGTTCCCAGTAGCTTGATGATTTCCCCTTTGTTACACTGGCATACATCACATTCAGCTACAAGTGTAAGAATGTCATTCTTCATGTCAGTCCAAAAGAAAGAGCAGTGTGCTCATGGATAAGTGTTATAAAATACCGAATGTTCTACAAATGGAGAGGAGTGTAGCTCTTCCAAGGTGTGAGTTTTTAGGGTGGAATTCATGGATATAACTACCCGATCCTTATAGCAAAGAACCTCATCATCCAAAAGAGTAGTCCTTTGAGGAATTAGGATATGCTTGTAATCAATTAATGAGCTAGGACATAGAGGAGTGGGAGAATTATCCATGACGAGCTTCTTCAATCCAATCTGGTATGGGTAGAGAGAGGGATAAAAGGGTTCCCTCATCCTCAAATTGGTATGATAAGGCATCATCTACTACATTATCACACCCCTTCTTGTAAATTATTTCATAATCATATCCCAAAATTTTTGTGAGCCATTTATTTTGATGTGGAAATTATAGACATTTCCCAAGGAAATATTTTAGACTAAGATGGTCAATGTGGATTTGGAAATGATCCCCCAATAAGTATGGTTGCCAAGTGTATACTGCGTGTAAGATGAACTCATTTATTTCCCATATATAGATTGACCAATATGCTTGCCACTGAGTTGTTGAATTTTTAAAGACAATGGTCTACCTTCCTGCATTAAGACTGCACCAATTCTCGTACCTAAAGCATCATATTCAATCACAAACAATTTTGTAAATTTTGGTAGGAACAATACTAGAGTGGATAACATGGCCTTTTTGAGAGCCAAGAAGGCTTTTTGAGCGGCGTAACTCAAGAGAAATAAATTTTTCTTAATAATATTAGTGAGGGGTCAAGTAATGTTTCCATAATTATGGACCAATTTGTGATAATATCTCTTGAGACCCAAGAATACTCTCAAACTCTTCAAGGTTTTTGGTTGGGGCCAATCTCACATTTCCTAAATATTTTACAGATGAACCCTCACTCCTTCATGACCCATAATACAGTGTCCCAAATACTTTACTTCTTCCATGCCAAAGGGACACTTCGATAATTTGATAAATATTTTATGATCTTGGACCAATTGCAGTACCTAGTTAACATGCTAAAGGTGAGTGTCCCATGTTACATTGTACATGAGAATATCATCAAAAAAGACTAGGACAATTTTTTTGAGATATGGTTTTAGAAGGTGGTTCATGAGGCTCTGAAAATTGGATGAGGCATTATAGAGACCAGATGACATGACCAGGAATTCATAATGGCTTTCATGAGTTTAGAAGGTTTTCTTGGGAATGTTGACTTCCTTCATCCATATTTGGTGATAGCCAGAGTGGAGGTCCATGGTAAACAATTTGGCACCATGAAGTTCAACAAGTAGATAGTCAATTACTGGGATAGGACACATGCACCATTCATTGTATTTCTTTAGAACCATGACCACTGGAGATGAATAAGGGTTGGTGTTGGGGTGAATAATATCGCTTTGAGGATTTATTTGATGATTTTTTCAATTTCATTATTGTGTATAAAAGGATATCAATAGGGGTGGACATTTGGTGGCTAGATACCCAATATAAAATGGATGTTATGATCATGTTCACCCCTAGAGGGCAGGGGATCCTTAGTTTTTCAATTACTCACCGATGGCGATCTATTACTTGTTGCATATTAGGATGAGTGTGAGGAGGAGTGGATTCAAAGGCATGGATGGTATAAAATTGTGCTACTATCCCATGATCACCCTTTTTTAAAAGCTTCCCCATTTGATGCAAGTTGATGATAGTAGGAGCACCTACCTAGAGTCCCCACAATGTATAGGTATCTCTTTTGCTTAAAGCTCATATATAACTCCTGGAATTCCATTGTGATAAGGCCCAATGTGAGGAGCCATTCAACACCAAGGACAATGTCACAAACACACATTTCATTGGAAAACATGTTGGTTTTGAGGTGATAATCCCCCATTTGAAGTTTAATATTTTAACAGTGTCCTTCCAATTTCATGATCCCCCCATCAATGATAAGGACATGGAAATTTGATACCACCCTGACAAAATAGTGAAAGACTTATGCTACTCTCCTATGAGCAAAGTTATGCATGTTGCCACTATCAATCAACACCACTATTGGATGATGTTTAATAAAACCTCATATTTTGAGAGTTTGGGGAGAAGAAATGTCAACGAGTGCATGGAGTGAGATGATCAACTCATTTGGCATAGTTTTAGTATCAGTGTCTAGGGTTGTTAGGGGTTCACCCTCTTCCTCCTCAAGCACTTCAGTGGATGGAACTTCATCGACAAAGTTTTTTTAGTAGCATCGATTTGAAAGAATTTTGGTTCCTTGCATTTATGTCCCAGGGACAATTTGTCATCATACTAGTAGCAAAGTCCTTGTTTCCTTCTTTTAACCATTTCTTTCAGTGACACCTTTTTAACCTTAAGTTTTTGGGTGGGGCCCATAGACAGGCTAGCACATGCCCGTGCGATGAAATTCAAACAATTGGATTGGGCATTTAAAGTGAATTCTGCATCTAAGGCTTTGTGACATGCTTCCAACCAAGTAGTTGGGTGATGCATTCATACATGGGTTTGGATGGCTTCCTTTAGGCCATTGATGAAACATTCTAAGTAAAAGGAATCTCTTAGTCCCTCGGTCTGGATGGCCAATTTTCGAAGGTTGAAATGTAGTCTCGTACTATACCCATTTTCCTTAGCTTAATGAAATGACCAAAAAAGTGAGAACCCTGATCAAAGCGGTTACAAATGGATTTAGAGAACATGGTCAAATTTGGTGTCCCTGGATAGAATTCTTGATGCCACTGCCATCACTCTTGGTCCAAGTAAAGAGCTCCAACATGTATTTTAGTTTCTGTTATAGCACCATTAACCACCCTTGGTAGATTTGATGCTATGTGTTATGGCTTAGGGAAACCCTTCCTTTCTAGACTTGGTCCAAATTCTAAAATATAGTGTTTTAGTTCCCATACGCCATTTTTCCCTGTATAAAAAGCATGTACATGTGGGTCAGTCTATATCCAACCTGTGTATATGTGTTAAAACACTAAAAATATATATAATCTCCTTAAATTCAAGAAGAGTTTACGGGTTTTACTTGTTACTCACCTACTATAGCCTGTGGCCCAACTGTTTCCCAACTGAAAAAATTAATTTGGAAAAGTATAAATAAACCTCCATGGGAAGGCCTAAGGAGGAGAGATGAGATATTGATATTATAGTTGAGTACATCCCTAATCAAGTCTAAAGAAATCCATGTGTGCCTGCACTCCCAAGTTATAGGAAACATTTGTTTCCTTCTTTGAGGTGTCCATCATCTGTGTATGACATCCTAGTGTCCCTTTACGGAGGAGGACTATTGACGCCTGGGAAGGACGAATCTGGAGGACAGTTCCACTTGGAGCTGGAGGAAGATTGAGGTTGTAGTTTTCCACATTTCATTAAGATTACATCAATAAAGAAATTTTGTTATGTTCCTGATATTTATTATGTTTATGCATTAATCTATGTTGTGATTTACATATGAAATCTTATGTTAATGCTAATTTGTTCACAAGCTTATATGATTTAACACCTATATCATGAACATGCTTTCTATTACTGTTGTTGTATATGATTTGCTTGGATAAGTTGTAGGTTCTAAAGGCATTGGAAGGAGTAGAGGGTTTGGACCCCACGGGATCCACCTCAAACGTAGGACCTCTAGGTAATACCTCTTCTTCCTACTTCAGTAGTTTCAGAATTTAGATTGCTTGTCTACGTGTTTCTTTATGATGTATTTCCTCCGCTCTGTTGTGGTTTTCAACCCTAGGGTGTTTCCATCCACAACAGTTTCATCAAACCAAATACTATTAAGGTGGAAATATTTCTCCATTTATGCCACCCATACTACTCGGTTAGAGCCATCAAATTTGTACATGTCCAATTTGGGTGTCTAGTGGCTTGAATAATGATGACCTTCATGGAAATGAATGTGATGGCTTGATTCTCCTTCTACATGTGCCTCCACATTTTGTTCTTCCCCCAAGGGTTCATGAGATTTGGTTAGGGTATGCAATACTTGTGAGACATTATCGATTTTGTCTTCAAAGGATGTCTGGAATTCACTGAATTTCTTCTCGAAGGTGTCGACTCTTTCCGAAGCCATAACTTGAGACTGGGTATCATACATACACTAGCTCTGGTCAAATTTTGAGCTTACTTAATAGTAGTATGGTTTCAAAGAGGGCAAGCTTAGGATTCTAGTGATGTGGGTCACTTGAAACCACATTAGGACAAAATTGGGACCACATGAAAATTGGGGGCTTATAGGTGAATGGTACCACTGTGCCATTGTCCTAAATCTAATGGTCTAGGTATCTTGCAAGAATCTCGTGATGACCCCTTATTCTTTTATTTCTATTTTTAATTTTCTTACTCTGAATGGAGTTTTACTCCTAGCTTATCAATATTGTGACGCCCGAAGTCTAAAATGCTTGATACTACCAAATATCCTACGAAAATCGGGGTTGGACTATAGTAGAAGAAACCCAAAGGTCTTGGCACCGTAAAATGTGTTGCGACAATCTCATATGGACTATGGTGACCCAAAACCCTCACTACACAAAGAGTTTGATCTGTATTGTGAAAACCCTAACTGCTGAATCTAATCTATATGGTGGTGGGAGAACCATAACTATTGGATCTAATTTGTATGGTGGTAGTCGAACCCCAACTGTTGAATCTGATCTGAACAAAAATAAGTGGGTGAATAGCTTCATATAGTTGAGGGAACTATGGTCACAAGGAGTGTCAGGTGCTATAGATTGCAATATACGCAGGGGTCCAACAATAGTACTTGGCCTAATATTTTAGAGCGCTAACTAAGGAGGATTGATCATACCCTTGGTTGTCTTACCCTATTTTAAGTTTGATTAATCTCCCTGAGTTATGTTCTCAGTGTACTATAGCAACAAGACGACCAATGACTTATCTAAGGTTAGGTTTCAAGTTACCCTAGGGGGGCTTCCGATATACCGAAGGGTATGTGGAAGTTTAGTATGTGTGTGGTTCTGTCTAATGCGCTACTACTCAAAGGGGTACACATATGGGTTACAAGGGATTCCAACAAGCATGACCACCTCTTGTAGTTCCTGCATGCATGCCTCCCCAAATCTGTAGTTTTACACACTCAACGATAAATCCCATGGTTTAAAGATGTTGGAACACGTCTCTAGCCTAAAATAAAAAATTATGCCCAAAATTGGAGGTATAACTGGCCCTAGAAAGTGCTTTGTTACCACTTTCTATGCACTTGACCTATGAAAATAAGATAATGCTAGAGATAAGAAACAATATTTCCATAAACATGAAAATATCACATGAATTGAGACAAGCGGCAATGAAATTTTATTATTCAGAAGCATAATACAATTTTCACTTGCCTCTTCGAGAGGGAACCTCCAACAAAGAAAAGCTCAATTACACTAAAAATCAATGATTCTCCCCTTGTTATATAAGACTATTTATAGATTTATGACATCTAAAACCCTAGCTACTAGTGGTCCCTTGCATAACACAGGTTAACCACTTTATTTATTAACTATGGCCCATTTATAACTAATTGTGGTCCCTTTTCTATAATGTGGGTTAACCACTTACAATTATTATTAATGTGGATAACCATTTACAAGATTTATTGACTCAAATAACTAATTGTGACTCTGACTAGGACCCTTGGGCTTATTGCATAGATAAAGGGGTTAGGTTTGGACCCTAACACAAAATTTTAGGACATAATTTTTCCCTATAGGTCAAAACCCTGGAACCTCGTAACATTTTATAAATTTGATTTTTGAAAAGTGTCAAGAACCAAGTATCATTAGTTAACATCTCTAGGAGATAGAACTATCATTAAATAACATTGGGTCAGAGGATTTACTACTTAGCATGTTTAAAGTTCTGACGGAATTCTGTCATTTGACAATGTCGGGATATGACACTTGAAAAAACTAGGAGACAAGACTCATAGCACTAGGTCGGAAGGTCGGAAGCTCATAAGGCTTTCAAATAGTTTATTTTAAAAAATTGTCAAACACCAGGGATCGTTTATTGATAGAGCAGTAGTTAACTGAAATCTTTCCGTCACCCGGGTTTGTCAAAGCTAGAACGTTATTTGAGAAAAACATCAGGTGTTGTAGTTGGCCATAGGCAGAAGCGTAATATAGTCACAACAGGTGGATACATCACATTGATAGTGGAAGGTGGGACCCATGCCCAAAAACCCTGCAAGCCTGGAAAGTTTTGGAAAGTGTTGTTAAAAATAGTCAGGCATCTGAGCTCTGGGCTCCCCTCTACACACACACACACACACACACACACACATATTGCAACAGGAGTGCGAGAAGCGTACCAAACTAAAAATATAATAGAAGAGTGGTGTAGCAACAAGTTGCAGGTAGGTTTGGAATACTCAAAATATTAGATAACGATACTTCCAGTTAATATAGTGGAAGAGACAAGAATAGTCTACCAACGGGCTCACGTGGCTAGACTAAGGTGAGAACCATTCATTAAAAGGGAAAGGAGATAGTGTGGAGTGGGCCATTCTCAGGAACAGTTTCTTGGAATTAAATTCTCAAAAGAATTTATAATAAAGAACCAAGCTCCAGGTAAGTTATATATATAGAGTCATTGTTGGGAAAGCTTGGCTCTAGGGCTCTAATACCTTTGAAAGATGACATGAGAAAGAGGGAAAGAAAGAGAGAATGTACTACACTCATATTTGTGGCACATATATAAAGATTGAGTTCTTAGCTTTGGTGGCCATTTAATAAGAAAGTAAATTCTTAGGATGACAGAAGAAATAAAAGCGTTAATACTATAAATGAGTTGGCTTGCACACCAAGGCTATATATATAACTGGGACTTGACTTGGTGGTTTTATAATTCTCTCCCGGCTCCTCCCACAGTATTATTATGGGTATTTATATCCTGATAAGCTGATATGCAGGGTCAATGAAAGTGCCTTATGCAGAGAAGGCCAACTAGGACTCTGGGTTAGTGGGCTCAAGTTTATTTGGGCTTGCATCAAATTTTGATTGAATATATAAATGTTTTTAATTAAATATACTTCATGTACTTTTATTTTTTTTGCTAAGGCAAGAGTGGATCCTTCTATTCAATTAAAAAGAGAAATATTGTACAAAGGTGACCGCGGCGGTGAGGCCCGCCAATATGACAAGCCAACCCCAATACAAGGTCACAAAATGACAAAGCAAACCCAAGGACGCGGGCTTGCCAAAACAAACCTACAGTCCAAAACTGACCTTTGGATCTTAAACAGATGATCCAGCGGATTAGAAATATATCGGGTGGCCAATAAGTGCACCTTATAACAAATGAATCGGACCCGATGAACCAAATAGACCATAATCTATAATCTTATCAAGTCCATTTTTTAATTAACCTTCGATCACTTTAACCCTCTCAAATCCACCATTGCACGTGATCCCGGAGAGGTCTTGTGAACAGCTCAAAACATGACCCCTGATGTGGACCCACCAACCTGCACGCAAAATCCTAGCCGTAGATTATCCCCACTAGATCCAATGGTTACCGATCATATCGTGCAGGCTAAGAGCACCGATAGTTAGCGCACGATGAAGGTGGTAATTCCACCCCACCCTGTTATAGACATTTTTGGGCACTGCAACCCCAAACATAAATGTCCATAAACCAAGGGCTCTTAAGTCCCTAAAAGTGTTGTTCCAACCTCTAAAAGAACATGGTCAACTGATTACATCTTCTCCCAGAAGTTCTCCATGAAAAACTGCTAAGAACTGGTCAGAACTAGACCATCTCACCTGCTCCATGGTCAAAGTGCGATGCATCTCACCTAAACACTCACGGGAGGTGCGATGCATCTTGAAAAGCCCTTCTATGGGGAGCGATGGGCGAGAGTGGACAAATGGCAGGGTCAATCTGCGAGGTGGAGGAGGAAGGAATCTTCTAGAAACTTCTCCTGTGACACTTGCCTCTCTGCATTCGCCCAGGGATGAGTAAGAGATCATCAATCTCCAAGTGGTTTCAAGAACTATCAGAGAGAGGACACTAATCAAATCTCAAAAGCTGACTCACCCCCCTTGCAAACATCTATATATGGATCCCTCATCCCAGAGATCCAGGGGCTAGAATTTTGTATCTTGTAAGGAAGTGCTGCTAGTTTCTTGGTGCAATATCATAGTGTTGGGTGATCTAAGCTTTTCATGAGGTGAAGAAGGACTTTCTTGCTGAGAGGATGATGCTGGTTCAGAACAATTGGTTGTAATCCTTTTTGCTCTTTCTTGATTATCAATAAATCTATTCAAGTTTTCCTCCACATTCTTGTATGATTGATGTTATGTGCATTTGTGTGGTCAATATATATCTGGTCCTATATTGTTTATGGTAATAGATATATGTTCTTGGATAGTGTTATGCTGGTTTGATTCTACAGGTCCTCTGTGAAGCTGGCTAGACAAGGAAGCGAGTAGCAAAGATCTATCAGAAGGGAGAGGAATTGAGAAAGGAACCAAGCGCAAGACAGAGGTTGGTCTCCTTATTCCCCTCTTATCTATTTCTCATAAAGGAAAATGAAAGTAGTTTTAGTTTGTTTGTTTCTAAGGTAGCTACCAGCCTTAGTGGGACTAGCAGCTCTGCATAGACACTAGTTTTCCTGATAACAAAATGGTGACTCCACTAGGGAGAAAATAGACTATTTGTTTATCTGCATTTGTTTACTTTATAAACTTACAGATGGAGCCTGAAGTTAAGCCAGCTAGCCTTCGAACTGCATTTGCTATGCAAGTGCAAAGTAGATCAATGCTGCTTCAGTCTATCTCTGGGTTTTGTTTATGAACTGAAAAATTGATTTACAAACTCTCTAATTGCCCTTGTGGTGGCTCTAATAACCTCTTTAGATCTACCCCTGTGATTGATTTACTGATTACCACTTGCTCGGCCTAAATCCCTAAACTGGGTTGCAAACTGTGACCCAGAACCCAGTTAAAGTCTCATCCCTGGTCCAGCGCACTGTCTCTTCTGTGAATTCTAGATGCATCGCACTTCCCAAGTGTAGTAGGTGTGCTGCATCTCCAGTTCACTATGTTACAGGTGCGCTGCATCTCCAGTTCACTGTGTTACAGGTGCGCTGATCAGACAAGGCCTTTCCTGCTCCTAGATTTGGTTTCTGTGTTCACTCTTTTCAGCTCTATTCAAGAGTTTTGTTGCCTGTAGTCAGTACACCTCTGTTGAAACCCCCTTCCTTGCCATTATTCTGCCTCTATTGTGCAAAGGACTGTAAATGTTTTTATGTATTTTGAGCCATTTTCAGTTCTCTTTTACAAAGAAGTAGTGTAATCATACTGTCGTTTCTTGATTTGAAAGTGTCGCAAGTGTCGTTTTCAGTCATAGAAGAGAATCTAATTGTTCTTGATAGTCGATTACACTGTTACTCTTGTATTTGATTTGAATTAGTAGTTTTTCAAGTGTCGAAAGCAAGTTTTCATTTCCAAATCACAAAGTGTCGTCATTGTCCTCATTTTGTCTTGAAAAGAAACTTGTTAGTAATGTCGCTTTGAAAAATAATTTAGATTTGCGCTTAGCCTTCTTTTTATCATTCACACATTAAGAAGGCTGAAAACAAATACATGCACGTGCATTTGCATTTAGACTGTTTGTTGGTTTGATTTAGGACAGTGCATATAGTGTGCGCTCTCTGCTCTATGTTGAAAGAACGCCATCTCTCTTTCCTCAGTAGCTAGGATTTTCATTGCAAAAAGAAGATTAAATGACTGTTTATCATCTTAGGTTGCATTTTAGGAATTTTACATCTACATTACGCGGTGAACCTGAAAGGAAAATTTCTTAAGCAAGATCAACTGTAAAATAAATTTAATGAATCTAAAAATGCTTTGGAACCTAACACACAACATCTAGAAGTCTAGGCTAGAGATGTATTTCGGCATCGTTAAGCCTGGTAACTATTGTTCTCATTGTTGGTTGGGTGATTCCTCCACCTTGAGATGATAAGTGCCAGTACGGACTTGTGCTCCCACGTACCGTCAAATATATATTGGGAGACCACAATAGGCTTTATCCTTTATCCATAGGAAGCTGTGTCTACCGCCCTATCGATCGCAATGCACTGAACACAACATTCGGGAAGATTGACTGTCGTACCGTAAAAAGTATTCTGCAGTTTTTCGATTGGTTTGGTAATCCCTTTGTCTAGATTTCCAGAGTAGTCCCTTTCGTTCCTTTTTAGACTCCTTAAAGGAAAAGGTCCATCTGAGCACTTGTCACTTCAGGCTCATTAAAAATCGAAGGCGACTAGAGTCATCTTTTGTTTTTTCTCGACTCTTAAAAAATTGAAAAAACAAGTTGTGTCAAAGCGTCTAAAATTCATCTAATTCGGAAACATACTTCCCCTTGATTTTTAGTTGATCGAGTAATCCGCAATCATGGAAGAAAGTCAATTGAAACCCCATCATTCATGGAGGCTTACGAGTCAACCGTCTTTGTCCCCAGAATCGAAACTGTTATGGACAAAGCGAACTCATTTAACCGGTTCCAAATCCCCTGGTAAAGTTAGAACAAGTGTTCCAACACCATCAGAGACTTTGGTTACTCCAAACATTTCTGGTATCCTTGCCTTAACAGAAGAAGTTCAGTAGCCACCAAAGGACAGTAGAATTGATCCTAGTGTGAAGGTAAACACTTGTATTACTGAACCAGCTCCATCTACAGCTGATTCAGAAGGTGTTATTCCCCAAACATCTGTTGCTGCAGATTCTATACCTTCTTCGGCACCAGAAATATTCTACAGACCTGATAGTCTACCTCTTCCACCTGGTTTAATTGCTACAGAAGAGATTGTGGAGGATCCTCCATATAGTACTCCAACGCAGTTTGGAGTCGGGATCACCCTATATCCTTCTTCATCAAAAATTAGTCTACTATTATCGGAAGCTCCTGTAGAATCGCTAGGCAATCTTTTGGATAGACTAGAAATGTCTGAACAACCGTCGACATCTAGGACTGTGTCATCCAACACAGCGACGGCAGAACTTCCTGCTGTCACTCCAACAATGTTCGCTGGCATACCATCTATCCCAACTAGCTCTCAATCACTAGAAGGGGCCCACTTAGGGGCTATTTCGACAGTATGGTCCGTTCCTATTTTTTCATCCGGAATAGTATCCGGGAACTCTTATGTTGAGTCTTATGTTGTATGCCAACCTCAGGTTTCTTAGGTTGTAATGCAATAGCCTCTTGTCCCTGCGACTCAACCACAATCGCCAACTAACGGAATGACACAGGCTCAAACAGGTACAATTACCCCTCATCTTGGTCAAATGGTCAGTATTGGACAACAGCACATGGCTTCGCAACCATGGCTGGTGCAATACCAACAACCACAATTCCAACAAGTATACCAAGGATCTGAGCAAAAAATATTTGCAAATAGTGGGCAGCCGTATATTCAAAATGGTCAAAATCAACCATTCTATAATGGTTATGCCCATCAACCTTACCAAAGTTACCAGCATCAAATGCATTATGCTGGTATGCAAAGACCAACTGCTCAGGAAATTCCGTCATATCCTGGGTATGCTTCACCAAACCTGAATCAACAGTTACCCTTCGTGGCAACTTTAGAGTTACCAGATCTAAATCGGCTAACAAACGATCCAATTGCTTACGCCCCTTGGTGGTCAGCGATTCCGCATAAACTCCCGTCAGATATTCCTAAATTTAATGGAAATCCGAGTGAAGACCCGTCAAATCATGTGATGACGTTTCATCTGTGGTGTTCATCAAACACCCTAAACAATGATTCGATTAGACTTCGCCTTTTTCAGAGGACGTTAATTGGTCCGGCAGCAAAGTGGTATATCGAGTTACCCAGAGCTTCATTTGACAACTTCAGTGCCCTAGCCACAACCTTTTTAACCCATTTTCAGTTACCGATAAGGTACAAAATGGGAACATAACTTCTTACCAATTTCAAGCAAACAACGGCCACTCACATATCCGATCATATTCATGAGTAGCGACGTCGTCATAGAATGGTAAAAACGTATGTTCCTGATCAACTTTTAGCTGAATGGTTTATTAAGTCATTAGTACCTTCCATTACAGAAGATGTGGCAAAAGGAGGAGTCGTCACTGAAGAGCAGGTTATTGCTCATGTGCAATATTTAGACATGATTTATACTCAGTCTGGCACGCTCTACTACAAAATCCGTGACGCTCCCAGACCAGAATTTTCCGTCCCTCCTCCTCCTAAATCGAACAATGAATCTCATGACGGCGATGGCGTGATTGGTTCGACAGACACGAAATCGACAAAGGCTACATCTAAAAATGCCCGTAAGATTTCCAGTCAAAATTTAAAAGAAGAACTTCTCGTCTCAGAAGTAAATGTCGTCTCGACCGACAAAGGCAAAGAAACCAAGCAACTAGGAGGCAAGAAGAAAAACAAAGGGAAGAAGAAGAAACAGGAGGAATCATCACCTGAAAATTATTCTGCAAACTCTCCTGGAGATAGGAAACCAAAAAATCCATGCTTAATATGTGATGTGGATCATTAGACAAAAGATTGTCCACATAAAGCTGAGCTTAAAATATTCTTCAAGAATTCAAAAACCTCGGCAGTATTGACTGATCCGTTTCCTAATCGAAGAATAAATCTGGTTGCTAGTAAGAATGCTTCCCCGTCCCAAGTGCTGATGTTGTCGGTTTTGAAACAGCAAAATGATGCTTTGATATCGACAAGGAATAAAGATTACGGGAATCCACAGCTGTCGAACAACAAGGATAAAGATCAACCTAGTAGTTTGACAACAACTTCGACCAAAGTTGCGCCGCCCATCGTTACGGAGCTAACAATAAAACTACCAAAGGGAGTAGTACACAAGTCGACATTTAATCCTCGTGCCAAAGCAGCACAGCATTATAACATAGTGGAAGATCTGGCCCAATCGCCATCTGCTATGTCGACACTTGAAGTACTACAAAATTGCCCATCCCAAATGCAGGCTTTATTATCAGCTATAGGTGGGATAGACCCAAAGGATTCTAATCTTGTGTCCTTTAATCACAAAGGATACGATCCTCAGTTACCAGCTCAACTAGATTTCCTCATTCAGGTGAAAGCCCTCAACAAAACTATTCATCGAACAATTATTGATGAGGGAGCATCTACATGTATTATGTCGATGAATTGCTGGAAAACTTTAGGATCTCCAACCTTGTCGCGATCTTTGATGACATTAAAATCATTTGACGGATGAACATATACCCCGTATGGTATTCTAAGTAACTTGCAAGTCGAACTAGGGGGAAAAACAGTAGAAATAGATGTCGAAGTAATCAACGGAAAGCTTGATTACAACATCCTACTAGGAAGACCATGGATATATGCTATGGCTGCGGTTGTGTCGACCTACTTTAGAAAGATTGCATTTCCTTTTCAAGGAGGAATTACAATCGTCGACCAACAAACATTTCTCCCCAATAGTTCCCAAGTTACGGGAAGCATTCCGATGATCCATGGAAGCCCCCATTCGCTTCAAAATATTGGAGTAGGCCTACTAAAATACCCTATATTAATGGGGACTTTTTCCCTCCCGCCTCCAATCAATCTGGCGGAAGTGGCGATGGTAGGAACCTGCAATATGATATCTTCGACTCAAAAGATCTCAGAAAATGATATTAACATGGATCATCCACAGGTATTGCCTCCAAGCCCAATAGAAATATTGTAGCATTCAATGTTTTTGGCATGGGAGGCAAACCCAAATCAACGCTTATTGAGCGTTTGGATAGATAGGTCTAAGGAATATGGCACCCCTTCAGATCCTTGGTCGCAAGTGCATTACACTGATGAAGGAATTGTTCAATCAATGACAATTGAAGGGGCGCCATGGGGAGATTACCACCATCGTTCCATCTTCAGCATTGTCAAGAAGATACTCCTGATAACCTTCATCATCCTTCAGTTTTTGATTTCCTATCAAATACTGTAAACACGGTGGATTCCGAGAAAAACTTGTCCAATATTGAAGAGACTATCGCCATAAATGTCACGACAGTTGTTGGGGGGCAAATATTCGAAATGGATAGCAATTCTCCAAGAGTTTGATCTGGAATTCGTAAAATCCAAATCAAAGAAATCCTTGGTTTTCGTGGAATTAGTATGCGATCTCCCATCGTCATCCAACGATGAAACATCCGAAGAAACCATCGTGGATGAATCATTGTTTCTGATATCTTCAAGCAATCCGTGGTATGGAGATATAATCATCTATCTCCAAACCCAAAAATATAGGTCTAATACCTCTCGCTCAGAACAAAAATGTATTCGATACCAATCAAAAGACTACATGATCGTCGGTGATACACTTTACCGTCGTGGTGTTGATATAGTTCTAAGGAGGTGCCTCACCCATGAGGAGGCCGAAAAAGTTCTGCATGATTTCCATTCAGGCGCGTGTGGGGGGCATCAATCTGGTTACGCTACAGTGAAATTTTTTTTTACGAGCAGGATACTTCTGGCCAACAATGTTCAAAGATTGCATAACTGCAGTCAGAAGTTGTCATGCATGTCAAATTTTCGATAGCAAAACTAGAAAACCACTCGCACCTCTGCAACCGATAGTTGTTGTTGGGCCATTCACCATATGGGGCATTGATTTCATGACATGTAACCCCACCTCGATCGGGGGGCATGGGTACATCATAGTCGCCGTAGACTATTTTACCAAATGGGCCAAGGCAATGCCTACATTAGATAACACTGGTGAAATAGCTGCCCTTTTCTTTTTCAATCATGTAGTCGCCAGATTTGGCGTTCCATAGGCTATAGTCACAGATCATGGATCGCATTTTCGCAATCACATGATGGTTGAATTGGCTGCCAAATTAGGGTTGTCCCATGACAGCTCTACTCCATATTACCCGCAGGCCAATGGACAAGTTGAAGCAATCAACAATGTCCTAAAGCGGATGCTGCAAAGGATGATTGGAGTCCATAAAAGGAGTTGGCACCTAATCCTGTACTCAGCCTTGTGGGCATACCGAACATCGGTAAGAAATGCAACCGGTTTTACACCTTTTCAACTGGTGTATGTCCTAGAAGCAATCTTACCAGTTCAGTGTGAAATCTCGTCCCTCAAACTCGCAGTCAACCTTCTCCCCAGAACTTCAGAAGAGGAGGCTCATTTCTTGGAACTAATCCAATTAGATGAAACCCATCATGATGCCGCTTTGGCTAATGAAGCCCATAAGAAATGAGTCAAGGCGCAATTCGACAAGAATGTCAAACCCCGTGTCTTCTCAGAAGGTGACCTGGTCTTACTTTATGACCAGGAATCTGCTAAATTGGGAGCAGGTAAGTTCAAGTCTTTATGGATGGGCCCCTATATTGTTAAGCGAGTGTTAGCAAAAGGAGCCTACGATTTAATGGATTATGACGGGATTCCACTAGCGCAACCCCGTAACGGGTTGTACCTTAAGCGTTACTACGCATGATTCAGTGTGGTAACCTATGTGCTTTTGTTACATTTTTGTTTTCGCTAAGAGTAATTGTTTTGGTCAAGTAATCCACTTTTTACATTTGTCGCAGATGTCGAACCCATTGGAATCTTTCGTTGGATATGCCGACGGAGCGAGTCGTAGTTCGCGGAACCTATCTTCTGTGGCCTGGGCCATTTTTGATCCAAGCGGCGAGTTAGTAAGTTTCAGAGGGGTATGTATTGGTCGGTCAACAAATAACATCGCTGAATATAGCGCGTTGATAGAAATTCTCTCTGATGCCATCACACATGGCATAAGCCGACTTGTCGTCAGGCTAGACTCACAGCTTGTCATACTACAACTCACTGGTATCTACTCCGTCCGAAATCCAACTATCTATCGTATGTTCCTAAGGGTCAAGATTTTGGAAAGACAATTTGATTTCATTCAATATCAACATATTTCCATAAACTTAAACACATTAACAGACTCATTGGCAAATTATGTGTTAGACAGACATTTGCAACATTTATAAAAAGAAGCATTTCATCAGTATTTGCATTAGGATCATATGACTTAACCAAAATAAAACTCCTAAAATCAAAAATATTTATAACTGTTTATGGTTTACACATAATGCTCTGTAACCAAGAAAAAATTGGTCAAATGACCCAAAACTCAAAATGCTAGGGGGCACCCTAGTCTAATGATGCTGGTGATAACAAATCACCGCCTGTGTAATCATGCGTAAAAGCCTAGTCCACCGACTCGGCACACCAGTGGTATGTCGCTGCAACCTTAGGGGTAGCTCGTCGGTCCTCACATCCGGAATACCAAGAGTAAGGCCCTCGACCTGATCCTGCAATGCTGAAAGAGTCTCGACCATGTCAACGTCGTGAAGGATAGCCCTTAACACACCCTCTCCTGCTGGAGTGGCAACTGGCACTCTCAGGCGTACTACTGGTCGAACTGGTCCAACATCTGCATAAGCACATGAGTTTTGATTAGTCTTGATAGGAAAAAGCACAAGAACATTATAAAGAGAAACGATAAACAAAAATATGGTTAGAGAATTTACCAATGACACCCCACTGCTCGCCAGCAGGCAGTACCAAATCCGGATCACCCCAGAAGTCCATACCAGCATATGGATACTCAGAAAAAACCAGCTGCTGACAGTTGAACCACTCGAAAAAGGTATCAGAGAAAGAAATCTGGGACTGACCAGCATGTCTGGCCATAAGGTCGACCCATCTCTGCATCCGTGGCTCAGTCGGTGGAGGTAAACCAAGTGAAACATACTGCGGCTGCATCAGCAGGATCTTTTCCAAGGCGAAAGCTGTCAAAATAGAACCATATCCAAAATTCTTCAATCTTCCATTTTTCACCTTGGTCAGTTGTTCTTTCATCACAGAGAGTACTGCATCACACCAGTTGAACACCTTTGGTTCAAGGCATTCCAAGGCGTACTGCATATAAGACCTATTGGCCACGTGAAGTGCCGCACTACCAGCCAGTCTAGCAAAAGTGAACAGAATGGTCCTCAGGGACCTGTCAGTGACATCTCAGATAATGATCTTGTCGTCCTTACTCGGCTGAGATCCCTCTCTGCAATACCTGCAAATGTAATCTCTCACAGATTCACCCCCACGGGCCAAACTTGATAATGAGATAGGGGCACCCCGCCTCGACAAGCCAGTCAAAAAATAGATGTCCACGACAGTCAAGGGGATGGACTTGCCCCTAATCTAGAACACCTGGGTGGTAGGATCCCATGCATCAAGAGAATACTACAACAAATTGATTTGTTGCCTCATGCAAGAGATGCAGAAAAACTTGAATAGGCCACAGTTCCGCAGTGCATTTACCGTAACCGGATCATGTAAGTAAGCATGTCCTCTTCTTCATGCTCACATTCTCACCATGTAACAGGAATTTTTCTCCAAGGAATCTCTGAAACAAACAAGAGAAGAGTCAAGGTCTTGATTTGGTGAGAAACAGGAAAAAATTTCCATGAAAAACTGTGCATAAATGTTCGTCTTTGCGCCCATCGCACCCCCAGCAGTGTTCTAGGTGGGATGCATGCTGACTGGCCAATGGCCAAGCCAGCATGCATCGCACCTTTCAATGTAGAAGAGGTGCAATGGAGCCAGGGAGAGTTTTTCAAACCTCAGAGGCTCAGAAAAACCAGAAAACATGCTCAGAATGCAAAATGGAAAGGATGAAATTAAAGAGCTAAAGGATGAAATTAAAGAGCTTAGGTTTAGCTCCTACCTGGTCCAAATGGCGCCGAGAAAATAAAGGGGGAAAGCACCTCCAAAGCTCCAACAAACCAAAGTTCAAATGAAATGGTAAAATGAGAGGCAGTATAACCTTTGAAAAAACAAAGTTGTCGATGGTAAAATCAAGACAATCAATGACCATTATAATCGAGCAGTTTTAACGCGGAATTCAAGCTCGTTAAAAAATAAACATAAGCAATGAGCAAATGTTCCCCCAGAGTTTAAGCTCATTAAAAAATGAACCATTCTCTGGTAAATAACCATTGTGAATGTATTACCATCAGCCTTTGAAGCCTTGGTCGTGTTCTCATCATCACCTCCACTTTGTTTTAGCCAATCATTCACCTTCATTTGATTGTTTACCCTTTTTGAGGAATAGCTACGAAGAGTGATCCTGCTAGCCATCCTTGTGACACTACCATGACTGGAAAATTCCAAATCTTACCTGGAATCAACTGCTACCCGAATTTATCCCTCGTTCCTCTAAAAAGGAGTCTCCTTTAAGCTCTTTTCAACTGACTCGTAAAATATGAAAAGATTTCTGAGCGATTGGCCTCTCCAGCTCGTTAAAGGGACCGGAAGTGCTATCCCTCCTTTAGATTTCAATCTTTTTGGACTTGAGGGATTATTACACAAAAAGATCGAGCGCTTGTTTTGTTCGGCTCGTTAAAAGTACCGAAGATTCATCCCTTTTGTATTGTTTTATACTTTTTCAGACTTAAGGGATTATATGACGAAAAAGGATCATTGGAGTTTTCTTTATGTCCCTTTTTCAGACTCTCTAAAATTGAAAAGGACCGAGTTATCCTTGTCGTTAAACTTGTTAAAATCGAATAGCGACAAACGTGTCCATAACAGACAAGAACGAGTTTCACTATCGCTAGGATCGTTAAAACATAGCAATGGGTTTGCCCAAAGGGCAAATTATAGAACAAGCATATGTTATCCTCCTCAAGCTTGACAAAAATAAAGAGGTACTAGTCGGCAATGACTGGGGAAAAATTGGGAAGAAAACTTGAAGAAACTTTATCAGTAGCAAGTCGCTCTTGAACATGACACTTTCACTCCGCATCCGAGTCGAGTTGGGTTGTTCCATTCACTGGTCACATCACCATGGTTCTGTCACACCATCCATATTTGGGATTAATGCTACCAATCCATCATGTCAGTGTTGCCGATATGTTCAAGAGAAGTCGCTCAGAGAACTCACCTGTGTCTCACCCACTACAATACATTCATGCTCCATTCTTTCATGACCGCCACCCTGAACCTTATATCACCAAATCGTTTTCACCTCCATTAAAATCATTTACTCCATTCCGTGTCATTGATGTGGGATTCATTAAGGCCCTCCTATGATGGATCGCTTCTTGTCAACATCAGCTCATTATCCAAGAAGTCGATCTAGGAACAACCCTTTCAGTACTTTGAAGCTTGCATGCCTCAATGGCAAGTTTCTCACTTCCGGCGACAGGTTTACATCAATGGCCTTCAACCGAAAGATTTTGCGTGGTGTTCGATGCCAAGTCCCTTATTCACACCACGTGAATTGTACTGCAGTACCTTGAGGGTCATCATCATTATCGGCGATTCCTCTCGCGCCTGTTAACAGCTTACATCATTGGCTGGTAATCAGGCGATGTCTTTCCATGTTCGACTCCAGAACCTCTCTCACATGGATCGACTTGTACTTTGAGTGAAGATTGAACGAGACCCTGGATTTAATTTCATCCATCCAGGCTGTGATATATATTCAGGAAAATAAAGACATCAAATGTACATCATTACTGCACAAATAATCATCCAATCTAAGGGATGATGGCTCTACCAGAATCATCAGTCTACACTCAGACGATTGTCTGTCTTATGTACATGAGAATGAATTTATAAGGCTGAGCATGGGAATGCCTGCCTCAGCTAGATCATGAAAATATTATGAAGATAATGTATTTTATTGTATCTTATTACAAGTCACCTTCCAGCTTGAAAGAACTTCAGATCCTCATGATAAAGCATTTCACTCGACATCAATAGATTAACAACCTCATGCTTTAGGGGGAAACTGTTATAGACATTTTTGGGCACTGCAACCCCAAACATAAATGTCCATAAACCAAGGGCTCTTAAGTCCCTAAAAGTGTTGTTCCAACCTCTAAAAGAACAAGGTCAACTGATTACATCTTCTCCCAGAAGTTCTCCATGAAAAACTGCTCAGAACTGGTCAAAACTGGACCATCTCACCTGCTCCATGGTCAAAGTGTGTTGCATCCCACCTAAATACTCACGGGAGGTGCGATGCATCTTGAAAATCCCTTCTATGGGGAGCGATGGGCGAGAGTGGACAAATGGCAGGGTCAATCTACGAGGTGGAGGAGCAAGGAATCTTCTAGAAACTTCTCCTATGACACTTGCCTCTCTGCATTCGCCCAGGGATGAGTAAGAGATCATCAATCTCCAAGTGGTTTCAAGAACTATCAGAGAGAGGACACTAATCAAATCTCAAAAGATGACTCACCCCCCTTGCAAACATCTATATATGGATCCCTCATCCCAGAGATCTAGGGGCTGGAATTTTGTATCTTGTAAGGAAGTGCTGCTGGTTTCTTGGTACAATATCATAGTGTTGGGTGATCTAAGCTTTTCATGAGGTGAAGAAGGGCTTTCTTGCTGAGAGGATGATGCTGGGTCAGAACAATTGGTTGTAATCCTCTTTACTCTTTCTTGATTATCAATAAAGCTATTCAAGTTTTCCTCCACATTCTTGTATGAATGATGTTATGTGCATTTGTGTGGTCAATTTATATCTAGTCCTATATTGTTTATGGTAATAGATCTATGTTCTTGGATAGTGTTATGCTGCTTTGATTCTACACGTGCTTTGTGAAGCTGGCTAGACAAGGAAGCGAGTAGCAAAGATCTATCAGAATGGAGAGGAATCGAGCAAGGAACCAAGCGCAAGATAGAGGTTGGTCTCCTTATTCCCCTCTTATCTATTTCTCATAAAGGAATACGAAAGTAGTTTTAGTTTGTTTGTTTCTAAGGTAGCTACCAGCCTTAGTGGACTAGCAGCTCTACATAGACACTAGTTTTCCCGATAACACACACCTAGCCATGTGTCACGTCGTGAGTGGAATCGCTCGCAAATGAGAAAAACCACTTCCTACTTGATGAGCTTGCGAAATACCAGAGACCACCACAAGGGTAGTAAAGCTGTTCACCGGAATAAAAGTTGGGGTTTTGCGATTATCGAGAAAATCTAGGTTCCAGCTCATGGGCCAAAGGGAGATGAAGATCCCTCTATCCAGTCGTCCCCCTAAGATGTTTGGATTTCCATTACCCACGTTAATGAGGCCGACGTAGACCTTCCACCTAAAAGGGATCACACTTATGTCAAAACACTTCATGATGAAACCAGAATAACTGTACCCCATTACTGTGGCTCTGTGTCAGCAAATACAGTCTCTTGATTTTCCTGATGCTGCTGTCGGTCGCTAAGGGCTCTAGATGAACATCCCTCCTTCAACCTGTCATCTGTTATCTCCTCCCACCAGCAACAGAGATCGATATGCTTATTTCGTACCCCCTCATTGGCAAGCCAATCCGCCACTTTGTTGGCTTCCCCATAAACATGCACCAACCTTGACGCAAGTCTACCCTGCATAAACCCAGAATATCCCCCAATAGTGTAAATATAAATGTTTCTCCAAATCTCTGAAATTGAAGATTCCAATCTGGAAATTTCACAACCATCACAATGGTTCAATAAAGTGGAAGCTAGTCAAACATATGGTTCAATAACCACAAGCCCAACATATATTGCGTCCAACTCCCAAAAGTTTAACAATTAACATTGCTCCCATTTAGTATGTACGCCTTACTTTTTTCTGAACTCGACATTGTTTATTCAACCCAACCTTTCTGCAAATCATTTTAAAATGACATTGGCCCACACACCATTACACGTTGATTGTTGTATTTAACCATGCAACATTCCTCATTCAGTCAACACAATAATATGCCATAGGTTTTTTTTTAATACAAATACGCTTACCTCATGAACGCCTCTGCAAATTCAAGTGTGCCTACTCCAATGCTCTCCCACTTCAATTATCGTTATGCCGTGTACAAAATTTGATCAAAGTCAAATATCAACTAATTCGATATAACTATTGACTTAACCATGGTCGATTTCACCAACAATGCCAGAGTGTTTCAATTCTCCATTCGACCTTCGCAATTTACAAAACTCAGGCTTAAAAAACAAGTGTTGGGCCCACAGTTAAACGGTCAACTTCATTCAACTCTTTTGCCAAAGTCTTTCACCTTATTCAATGCTGTTAAACAATCTTTGCACATTCATACCAAACAAGATTTCATATATGAACAAATTACGGCAATAGAACTGGTTCAACATAAAACGACAGCCACCATGCCATTTATATTCAATTCCATCCAACAGCATTTTCCATTAATCGAATTCTGTTTCATTTGTCAATTGACAGGACATAAGATTAGATTCAATTATAAACTTCTGCGTACGTTCCAGAAGATGCAGAATGCCGAGTTAGACTTTGTCATAACTGACATCACTCCAAGGAAATAGAGTTCCCCACGCTTCACCTAATTTAACATACCTTCAGTTCATCACCGCGGCATATAGAGCATGAATCCAGCAACTCATTCATAAGTCGACATTAAAATCAATTCTTCGCAGAAATACCATTAAAATTCATGCACTCCATACAACGATTCATTCATATCTCTACTTTAAGTAATTGCGCTATGCAAATTGAATTCCATTCAATGTGTAGATCGATTTTAATTGAAATCGACCTTTCCTCCTCCTATGCTTTACACAGAAATTCAAGCATCTCATTCACATTCCATGCGCTGAGAACACAAACTCAACTACATTGACCAGTGCTGTAGATCGATTTCTAGCTGCTTCAAGTTATCGCTCCAATTTCACTGTAGTGTAAGAATTTACAAACACTATACACATGCATCCAATGTCAAATTCTAACTGAAGGTCGATCTCAATATTTTCTCCCCACTATCAACTATTCCAGCATCGATTATTCAGAACGATTTTCCATTACTCTGTAAAATTTGACTCATTTCATGGCATCAAACTCAAACAACGATTTCACCACCAGATTATATAAAATGTGCATTCTCAATTTAAACTCAGTTACAGAAAATATACACCACTCCAGAAATCGAACCACACAACTCTGAGAACACTTTTCACATTAATAATAAAAATACTTACAGACTTTGTCTTTGCCGGATATTCAACATTAACGGCCTTACAATTGCCCGGAGGCTTTCAAGCTTTGGCTGTCCAAGCTTCACTTTCTCCTCTCTATTCTATTCTACCTGATCTATATTTTTCCTTTGAAGCTCATTAATCTATATAAATTGAATTGAACCAATTTGGGTTCAAATCCCTTTAATCACTCAACAAAGTCCTCAAATATCTCAACAAAATCCTAAAATCATTCTTGAATCCCTAAGGATCCTCTCTCACCCAAAATTAATGAAACTAATTTCTAAATTAAAATCTCTCATCCCTTTACATCCTCAACTGACCAAATTCTCTCATATTTGAGAATTATTTACAAAATCCTCACTTTTAGAATTTATCTCTTAAAATACCAAATTAATTAATAAAACAATTAAAATGTCACACCCCCCTTTATTACATAAATAAAAAATGAAAGTTGGCCTTGATGCTACTGCATCAAACCTGAGGGTTCTCAACATTCTTAGGTGCGCTTGGATTCTTTGGTAGACTTGTAGAAGCTGCCAATGTTCTGAGATTTTCTCAGGAGCAGCGCCAGCATTTATCCTTTTTACTGAGTTAATGACTAGTTCTGAATCAGCCTCAATGATGACATTTTGAATGTTGTATTTTAGCAGTATTTCCAAGCATGATTCCATTTCCATGAGTTCAGCCATATTGTTAGTAGCTTTGACAAGATAACTGTCAAATATGACCTGTATGTTTCCTTCCTCATCCCTCAGAACCCCTCCATAACCTGCTTCTCCCGGATTCCCTTTTGAAGCCCCGTCTATGTTGAATTTTAAAAAACCATGAGAAGGGGGTTGCCAAGAAGACTTTTCTGTTGAGGTTTTCTTGATAATCTGCATAGAACCCTGAGGGGGAATAACCTTGAGCTCTAATTTCTTCAATATTCTTGCCTCTCTTTGTTCAATAGGTTTACTTGTAGCTTCTCCTCCCAGGATATGTATAGTTTCTTTGAGTTGTTTAAGGACCAGTTTGAGGATGTTACTCACCGAACTCACTTTCTCCTTGAAAATCCTATTGTTACGCTCCTTCCAGACATTCTAGATTAAGAATCCTGGGGTCAGCATCCAGGCAGAGTTTATGATCTCATTATCTGAGAAATTTTTCCTCCAGTTCTTCAGAGTGGTGATGATGTCATTAGCATCTATGTCTGTCTGCTCAAAGACTTCACCAACCCAATTCCAAAGAGTTGTGGTGAAAGTGCATCTATTCAAGAGATTATTTGTAGTTTCTTCCTGTTGTCTACATAAGTGACATCTTGAGGGGCCAACAAAGCCTCTTTTTCTTAGGTTATTCCATGTCAAAATCTTGCGCTGTTGAACCAGCTACTTGAACAGTTTTACTTTCATCCAATGAGGATTTTCCTAGATTTCTTTCAATGTCTTATCAGTGTTGGGATGGTTTAGCCCTGCATCTATTCTTTTGGATTCCTTAATGTTGAAGAGACCTGTCTTGTTCTTTCCCCATATTAGTTGATCATTAAAGTTTGAGTTCAAGATTTGTCTCTTGTCTAAAAGACCTTGAAGGGTTGTAGCTTGAGTATGCAACATGCCCATTCCACTATAATCTGGAAGTTTCCAAGTTCTCCATTTCTTATCATTCCTTGCTTGGTCCCAATAGTCACTTACCCACTTTAGTCCTTTGTTGATGGTATCAGTGTGAATGTCTGCTAATTCTTCACTTCGGAGATTGTCCTCCTACTACCAATTGTCCTCCCAAAACCAAGCCAGGTTCCCATTTCTAATCTCCCAGAAACTATGGTTTTGGACTAGGGCTCTATTCTCCCATGCCCTATTCCAAATTGCAAAACCTTTTACCTATCCTGTCATTCTGATTAGATTTTCGTCCTACCATTCACTAACATATTTTTTCTTCCAGAGTTTTGCCCAAGGGGCTTGAATTTCTTTCAGCCATCTCCACCAGATTTTGGCACCAAGAACTCTATTTAGAATTCCTAGGTCATGAAGACCCAAGCCACCATGGGACTTAGGTTTGCATACTCTGTCCCATGCCACAAGGGCCCATTTCTTCTTTCATTCACCTTTCCCCCATAAAGTCTCTCTGAATGTTTCTTATATATTGTTCATTACACCGGCTAGTGTTGGAATGGTAGATAGCATATAGGTAGGGATACTTTGTAGGAAAACCTTAGTGAGAACTAGTCTCCTGCTAGATTTAGTGCTCTGTTTGTCCATTTGTTGATCTTATCTTTTCGCTTATTAAGAACAGGCTCCCAGATATCCTTGTGAAGCGGTTTGTCAGTGAGAGGAACTCCCAGGTACTTCACAGGCAGTGTCTCCCTTTGAAAGCCCAAAATTCTGGAAAGATTTCTTTGAATGGAAATATCTGTATTGAAAAAGAAGATTTTTGATTTAGTGAGACTTACCTCAGTGCGTTGTTGAGAATGCAACAAGATGATGGAGCTTAGTGGAAAGAAGTCGCCTTCACTAAGTGGGCCCACAGGCTATTTTTGGCGCAAAGTCTATTTTTACACATATGGATCATGGTCTATGAGTTGCAGGATGCTATTTTTGGATGATTGGTCATGTTGGTAAAAATAGATGGACTTCTATTTTTAGACATATGGTTGGTTTCTATTTTTAGACTGCCAGGATAAAAATAGAACAGTCGAATATTATTAGCTCATAATAATATTTGGACTATAAACATTATCTTATCCTCTTGGAGCACTTCAGTTTGAGCTATAGATGTGGCACATGCAGCTGTTAGAAGGAAATATGCTTTTCTTGTGAGTCAGTTGAGCTATTGCATGGTGGACTTCAGTTAGAACTCATGTGGTTGAGTTTTGGTGGAGTTGATTGTGGAGTTGATGGAGTTGTGTTCAGTTTGACTTGGTTAAACTAGTTGTATTTAGTTTAACTGCAGAATACACTAGTGATAAGTGATGTGAATTAATTTCTAATTAATTCACTAATTATTAACTCATAAAGCAACTAAAGAATACATCAGTTAACTCAGTGCATGGACAATTCAGTGGAGACAGGTGTTAGAGGTTGAGATTGTTATCATTTGTGACCATAGTTGTGCATGAGATCTTGCACAATCAATGGGATTGAGTAATGCCAATGAGGATTGCGTGGTTCAGCCTAGGAAATATGATTTTGGTTCAGCCATTCATCATTATTCTCATGCAGGATTGCGCAGTGGAGGCAGGCAAACGGTGGAGGAGATTTGAGGCATCAGATCTGAGCTAGTTTGTGTGTAACAGGTGGAGATAGTACTGAGTACTTATGAGCAGTATTGTACTATGTATTGTTACATGTTCTCAATCATTATAATATACAGATAGTGTGGGGTTTTCAACTGTAAGATTTCCCCAGGTTACATACTGTGTTAATGTGTGCATGCGATTGATGTTTCATTGTTTTTAATGCTGCTAAATTGATGATCAACGTAGAGGGGGTTATGTATTATGCATGTATTCCGCAATAGTGTATAATCGGGATAATATCTGTGAATAAGTGTCATATTATTCAAAATTTCTACATGGTATCAGAGTTGTTGATCATCAGATCTATTATTCAAAAAGTGTTTACATTTTATTTCTTCAGGCAGAGTCTGTAATCAAGCCAGGTAGCCTCTGGATTCATCCTTCGTTTGGAAGGTGAGATATCTGGTAAAAGCCCATACAGTGAATCTCTGTATGAGAAATACTTTGTTCTCACAAATTTTAGATCAGAGGCGGTTAAGTTTTTGAGCTGGTGGAATTCGAATTTGCAGCAGTGTTTTCTTGGTGTCAAAATTGAAATGTCTTTCAACGAATTGCGATTGGAGTATGCCCTTGAGGGCAGCTCGAATTATATTGAATGGAAAGACATGATGGAGGCGGTGTTAGATGATAATGGGCTGAAGGCGTTCATAGAGGCTGAGGTCCTAAAGCCTACTAATACCGCGTAAGTTGAGGCTTGGCAAAAGAAGACAGCAAAGTGTCGAAGGATTCTGTTGGAGGGCGTGAAGGATCACTTTGTGTCTAGCCTGAATGGAAAGGCTTCTCCATACTTGATGTGGAAAGCATTGACAGATCTATTCCAAAGCAAGAGTGACCAGAGGAAGTTGGCACTCAAGGATAAACTCAAAAACATTAAGTGCGAGAAGGGAGACAGTATGCCCAAGTATCTCACGAAGTTCACTCAGTGTAGGGATGAGCTGGGAAGTGTGGGGGTGACTGTCGATGATGAGGAATTGGTGAGCTTGGCTCTCCTTGGTCTTCCGAAGAGTTTGCATTCCTATCAGGACTCTGTCAATGGTCGGGAGAAATTACCAGGATGGGAGAGACTTTGGTCAGATCTTGTGTAGGAGGAGATCAGGTGGAATACCAGGGACGGATCTTCATCAAAGGTACTTGATGAAGAAAATTGCAATTTGGCTGCCAAAGAAAAGAAGGGGAAGAACAAGAAAGCTTCTCATTCCGGTGCGAAAGGCAAGAAGCAGGACATGTCCAAGGTGAAGTGCTTTCATTGTCACCAACACTGACACGATGCCATAAATTGTCCACAGAAGAAGAAGAATAAGCAAGCTGCTGGATCTGCAGCGGGAGAGGCCTTAGCGTCACAGTTTGAGCTTGATTTTTCATTGATCGCATGCTTGGTATCAAGTGTGATGGGATCGGTATGGTTCTTGGACAGTGGTGCGTATTTTCATATGGCAGGAGATCAAGATTTGTTTTCTGATCTGGAGGAGAAATATCTTGGAGTGCACATCGAGATGGGTGATGATGGTAGATATAGTGCGACCAATATCAGTACCATTTCCTTTGAGAGGGAGTCTGGTAAACCCTTCGTATTGAAGGAAGTGATACATGTTCCAGGATTGAAGAAGAATCTTATCTATGTGGTGATGTTAGAAGACAAGGGATATGATGTTGTTTTCAGTGAGGGAAAGGCTTTCCTGCGCAGTAAGACAAATGGAGAAACTTGGAAGATAGGGGTTCACATCAGGAACCTTTATCAGTTGCATGTAGATGGCTACACAGCAATGGCATGCACGACAGAAGGATTGGTGAGCTGGGATGATGGCGAGTTGTGGCACAGGAGATTGGGTCACCTTCACCATGGAGCCTTGAAGATACTACAGCAGATTACTACAGGGCTTCCTAAAGGCACTCTTGCGCAGTCAAATCAGTGCAAGGGGTGTACTTTGGTAAAGTTTATGAAAGCCACCTTTCACAAGAAGGATAGTCGTGCCACGATGATCCTTGAGAGAATTCACACAGACGTGTGTGGACCTTTCTCAGTAGCTTCGACAGCAAATCACAGGTATTATGTGATCTTTGTTGATGATTTCTCTCGAAAGTGCTAGATCTTCTTCATGCAGAAGAAGAGCGAGACATACTCAAAGTTTTGTGAGTTCAAAGCACTGGTCAAGAAGGAGTCGGGGAGGAAGGTGAAGGCTCTTAGGAGCGACAATGGTGGTGAATTCATCTCTGGTGAGTTCAAGGATTTGTGCAGCGCAGAAGGGATTCAAAGAGAGCTCATAGCTCCCCATAACCCATAGCAGAACGGGGTTGTTGAGCAGAAGAACAGAACGATCGTGGGTGCTGCACGGGCGATGTTGCATGATCAGGGCCTACCCCTTCAATTGTGGGTAGAAGCATGAAATACTGCAGTATATGTACAGAACCTTTGTCCTCATAGGATACTTGGCATGAGTACACCCGAGGAGGCTTATTCTGGTAAGAGGCATGATATTTCTCGTTTGAGGATTTTTGGTTCTAACGTTTACATGTATGTGACGAAGGATGCCAGGAAGAAGCTGGAGCTGACCGCAGAGGTTGGGATATTTTTGGGGTACACTGATACACCCCACAACTATCGTGTGTATTTGTCAAACAGTGGCAAGACTGTTGTGTGAAGCGATATAAAATTTCAGGAGGAGAAAGCCATGAAGTGTTATCTTGAGAGGGAGCCACACTTTCATGTAGATGAGGAGCTATTAGTTCCTAAGGATGAGCTTCAAGACGTGGATCAGCCACAGGACGAAGTTCATGGAGTGGAAGAGACCACTCATGCAGCGCCAACCATCAGAGGGCGAAATCGCTTGACAAAAGCTGAGTGACTGGCTCAAGATGTAGAGAAGGTTGTAGGACCACCTACAGCTCAACGTAGACAGAGACAGTCACCTGATCGGTACACTAGATACATGGCTCTTGTGAGAAAATGTGTTGTGACTGAGCCATCCTCTTTCGAGGAAGCTGTGGAGGATCCCGCATGGGTAGATGCCATGGTGGAAGAGTATGATTCGATTGTCATAAACAGTGCATGGGATATTGTCCCAAGACCAGAAGGGAAATTAGTGGTGGGTTCGAGATGGATCTACAAAGTGAAGCAGGCAGCTGACGAGAGTGTGGAGAAGTACAAGGCAAGATTTGTTGCCAGAGGCTTTTCACAGATAGAGGGGATCGATTATGAGGAGACCTTTGCACCTGTCACAAGGTATTCTTCCATACGAACGATTCTTGCTCTCTCAGCACAGATGGGGTGGCACATTCATCAAATGGATGTGAAGACTGCGTTCCTCAACGGAGTCATTGAGGAGGAGGTGTACATAGAGTAGCCTGAAGGTTTTGAGATCTTCAATAGTGATTCGCATCTGTGCAGGCTCAAGAGAGCGTTGTATGGGTTGAAATAAGCACCACGTGCTTGGTACACACAGATAGACAGTTATTTCACCGGACTTGGATTCTCTAAGATTGAGGCGGATCCTAACCTATACCAGATTGTGGTGGAGGGTAAGTTGCTTATCATTGTACTTTATGTAGATGATTTGATTCTAATAGGTGATGAGCTGTTGATACTTTCATGCAAGGATGATCTTGCTAAGGAGTTTGAGATGAAGGACTTGGGCCTCCTTCATTATTTCCTGGGATTGGAAATTTGGCAGCGCAGTGATGGACTATTTGTTTCTCAGGGTAAGTATGCTCAGGAGATACTGGAGAAGTTCAACATGCATGGCTACAAGCCTGTTGATACTCCTCTTCCTGGAGGTTGGAGGAAGGAGGATGCTACTTCAGCAGAAGTAGTGGATGCCACTGTTTATCGACAGTTGGTGGGGTCGCTTATGTATCTGGTCAATACACGACCCGATATATGCTATGCTGTTAACCAGCTTTCACAAGCTATGGTTAAGCCAAACAAGCTCTTCTGGAAGGCAGGCAAGCACGTATTGCATTATCTCAGAGGCACATTAGGATATGGATTATGGTACAGACAGGAGGATGAGGTGAAGCTATGTGGCTTCACAGATGCAGATTGGGCAGGGAGCCCAACAGACAGAAAGAGCACATCTGGAGGGGTCTTCAATATCGGGTCGACAGTAGTTTCTTGGTACAGCAGGAAGCAGATATCCGTGGCACTCAGTTCAGCAGAGGCCGAGTATATGGCAGCAAGTTTGGCTGCATGCGAGGCTATATGGATGAGGAAGATCTTGGTCGGGTTGTTCGGTTCATACTTAGAGCCTACTTCGATTTATTGTGATAACCAGAGTTGCATTAAACTCTCGGCTAATCTAGTATTTCATGATAGATCTAAGCACATTGACGTCAGGTACCATCATATCAAAGATTGTGTGCAGTGGAGAATCATGTTACTTTCATACATTCCAATGGAGGATCAGGATGCTGATATCTTGACGAAGGTGCTCACCAGGAGAAAATTCAAATACCACCGAGGCAGGATAGGGGTTGCTGACAATCCATATCTTGTTGAGAGGGAGTGTTGAGAATGCAATAAGATGATGGAGCTTAGTGGAAAGAAGTCGCCTTCACTAAGTGGGCCCACAGGCTATTTTTGGCGCAAAGTCTATTTTTAGACATATGGATCATGGTCTATGAGTTGCAGGATTCTATTTGTGGATGATTGGTCATGTTGGTAAAAATAGATGGACTTCTATTTTTAGACATATGGGCAGTTTCTATTTTTAGACTGCCAGGCTAAAAATAGAACAGTCGAATATTACTAGCTCATAATAATATTTGGACTATAAACATTATCTTATCCTCTTGGAGCACTTCAGTTTGAGCTACAGATGTGGAACATGCAGCTGTCAGAAGGAAATTATGCTTTTCTTGTGAGTTAGTTGAGCTATTGCATGGTGGACTTCAGTTAGAACTCATGTGGTTGAGTTTTGGTGGAGTTGATTATGGAGTTGATGGAGTTGTGTTTAGTTTGACTTGGTTAAACTAGTTGTATTTAGTCTAACTGCAGAATACATTAGTGATGAGTGATGTGAATTAATTGTTAATTAATTCACTAATTATTAACTCATAAAGCAACTAAAGAATACATCAGTTAACTCAATGCATGGACAGTTCAGTGGAGACAGGTGTTAGAGGTTGAGATTGCTATCAGTTGTGACTATAGTTGTGCATGAGATCTTGCACAATCAATGGGATTGACTAATGCCAATGAGGATTGCGTGGTTCAGCCAAGGAAATACGTGTTTGGTTCAGCCATTCATCATTATTCTCGTGCAGGATTGCGCAGTGGAGGCAGGCAAACAGTGGAGGCGATTTGAGGCATTAGATCTGAGGTAGTTTGTGTGTAACAGGTGGAGATAGTACTGAGTACTTGTGAGGAGTATTGTACTGTGTATTGTTACATGTTCTCAATAATTATAATATACAGATAGTGTGGGGTTTTCAATTGTAAGCTTTCCCCGGGTTACATACTGTGTTAATGTGTGCATGCGATTGATGTTTCATTGTTTTTAATGCTGCTAAATTGATGATCAACGTAGAGAAGGTTATGTATTATGCATGTATTCCGCAATAGTGTATAATCGAGATAATCTCTGTGAATAAGTGTCATATTATTCAAAATTTCTACATGCTTGCTGCCCTAGCAAACTCACTCAGAATCTGTTTGAATGCTTTGGCTTCCTTAACAGTGGGAGTGCCTTGAAGCATAGTATCATCCACAAATTGCTGATGTGTCACCGTGTCCCCACCATGAGTGAGTCTCAGACCCTGAATTTTCCCTTCCTCCTTAGCAGCTCTGATAGCTCTTCCTAACCCTTCCATCACTAGAATGAAGACGAAAGGAGAAAGAAGATCTCCTTGCCTGAGACCTCTAAAAGGCTTGAAGGTTTTGGAAGGAGCACCATTGAGAACAATTGAACAACTGGTTGTGTTAACTAGCGCCATAACTCATTTTATCCAATCATGATCAAAGCCATAGGCTTTTAAAATTGCTCTTATATATGACCAACTAAGTTTGTCATAGGCCTTTGCTATGTCCAGCTACATTATCATTCCAGCCTGTTTGTTGGTAATGAGTGAATGAACCGTTTCATGTGCTTGTATTATATTATCTAGAATTTGTCTTCCTTCCACATAGCCTATTTGTTCCTCTGACACTAGGGTTGGGAGGAGAGGTTTGAGACGGTTGGCAATGACTTTGGATATAATTTTGTAGATCACATTGCATAATGCTATAGGTCGAAATCTGTCTGGAGAGGTGGCCTTCTCCTGTTTGGGGATTAAGGCTATGAAAGATTCATTGAGCGCCTTTAAGACTTTCTTAAATCTTCGAGAGTCTTCCACTACCTCCAGGATGTCTTGTTTCACTATCTTCCAACAAGCTTTGAAAAAGTCCACATTGAAGCCATCTAGGCCTGGTGCTTTCCCATTTTTCATCTCTTTCACTGCTTCCTCAATTTCTTCCACTGTTACTGGTCTATTGAGATTGAAATTATCTTCTCTGGTGACCAATTTAGGGATGTACTGAGTGAATTTTTTTGTAAAATGGTATCTATCTTCCGAGGTTTCCTCAACAATTTTTTGAAAATGTTGGAGTAGAACTTTCTCCATCTCTTCATGAGTGTTTCTCTCTACACCATGCTGATCTGTAAGTTTCACAATTCTATTGTTGTTTCGGTGAGCTATGGTGGATTTGTGAAAGAATTTGGTGTTTCTCTCCCCTTCTTTGATCCATTGTACTCTGGATTTCTGTCTCCAAAGTATTTCCTCTTGAAGGCATCTGTTGTCCCACTCCTGCTGGAGTAACTCTGCCATCTCTTTCCTTTCATCTATGTATCCTTCTGTGATAAGAATCTGGTTTATTTCCTTTAGTTTCTTTTCCACCTCTCCTTTAGCTTTGAAAATGTTACCAAATTCCTTTTTGTTCCACTCTTTGAGTCTGCCTTTAATGTGCTTGAGCTTGCAGTGAAGCAGGAACATCTTTGTACCTTGAAGGTGAAGATCTTCCTTCCACCATTGTTCAATATTTGTGAGGAAATTTGAATGTGTGAGCCAAGCATTCTCAAACCTGAAGGGAGTGTTCCTTGGTTTGCCAAAAAAGGAGGATTCCAATTGGATATACCAGTGATCTGAACCCCCAAAAGGTAATATGAGTGTAGTAATGCTGCTTCCCCTAAGAAGAAGTTCCTCTGAAACCATAAATCTGTCCAATTTTGAGGCCACTTGGGTAGGACCTCCTCTTTTGTTGTTCCAAGTGAAGATTCCATTGCTTGTTTCCATATCAACCAATTTCATATTGGTGATGAAGTTTTGGAAGGCAATTGAATCTCTCCCAAGTATTCTAGTTCCTCCTTTCTTCTCCATGAGTGATTTTGTTATGTTAAAATCACCTCCAAGAATCCATGGTAGAGTTGGGTATCTCTTCTTCATATCCTCCAGTGTTGTGAGGAGTCGAAGTTTGTCCTCCATTGGTTGTGGACCATAGACATTGGTGATCATGTAACATTGCTTGTCTCCCACCGGTTGGAAAATCATAGAAAGGTGATGTCTGGATGCCTCCGCATCAATCACACCAAATTTATGTGGATCCCAGAGAGTGAGAATACCACCAGCAGATTTATTTGCCTTAACTTCAAGGTATTCATATCTATTTACCCATTTGCTATGTTTTTCACGGATCCTCTCCACTGAGCATTTTGTTTTCTATATGAATACTATGTCAGGTTTTCCCTCTCTAATTCTTTTACCAAGATTCCTTTGTCTTCTTCTGCTCCCAAGTCCTCTAATGTTCCAGGTTGTAATTTTCATTGAGGTGGGGTTATAAAGGAGTAACTAGAAAGGTCTTTCATCATTCCTGAATCAATCATGAGCTTGCCACACTCCAGTAGTAATTCCTTCTGTCTTTTTCTACCCCTCCTTTTGCCTAGATTCTTTGTTAATTTTCCGGTTATTAATCCTATTGAGGAGGTTCCTTTGTTTTCTTGGTTGTCATGTCCTCTTTTGACTCCTGCAGCTATTTGATCTGCCTTGTTAAGGAATATTTGTTGGACTTTATCACGTCCTCCAACTTCATGTACTTTTCTAATATAGTTGGAATTTAAAATCTCAACATCAATATCCATAGTGGTTGAGTTCTAGTGAAGAATCACTTAAACAAATACAAGCATGAGATAAGTAGCCCACTCTAAGAAACAAATTGCATCTTGTTTCATATGGCAGATTTCATAGACATAGCTCATTATTGTTTTCACTAACAAATCACTATATAATCTATTACAAGCCATTGGAAAAGCACAGGAAATTAAATAACTTATAAATTATCTAACCTATCTAAATATAACTCTTTCATTAATGGCTACCCACATTCTTCTAATGGTTTAAAGATAAAATAAATACTCTTGTCAAGAAAAAGTTAGTAATGGTTGAGTTACACATGTGGGAGACAATCATTTACTACAACTCATTAATGATGTCAATCCTTCACTTAATAGAGTGAGCTTCGCTAATACAATGGATAAATCTTTTATTGTTTTTTGGTATTTTTCTTTAAATATTAAATGAAATAGCAAGTGATACTTTTCATTTCCAATTTGAGAAATAGAGCTTGGTTAGTGTAATCAATTCAATTTAAGTATTCATGTTTTATATAAATAGCGTACACATTCTCATAAATAGGTACAGAATTTTAATTAAATATATAAATCATTTTAATTAAGTATATTTCATGTACATTTAAAATATGGTTGAAATTTAAAAGATCACAACATCAATAACCATATTGGTTGAATTCTAGTGACGAATGACTTAAATAAATACAAGCATTAGATAAGTAACCCACTCTAAAAAAACACACTACATGTTGTTTTATATGGCAATAGCTCATGGATATACCTCATTATTGCTTTGAGTAACAAATCACTATATAACTTATTAAAATCCATAAAAAAAAATCATATGAAATTAAATAACTTATCATTATCTGACTTATCAAAATATAACTCTATCATTATTAGCTACCCATAGTTTCCTAATAATTTAAAGATAAAATAAATACACTTACCGGTGAAAGAGTCGCTAGTTGTTGAGTGACACATTTTAGAGACCAGTATTTACTACCATTCATTAATTAGGTCACTTTCTTACCTTATAGAATTTATTGTTTTTTTGTATTTTTCTTTAATGATTAGATGAAATATGAAGTATTACTTTTCATTTATAATTTAAGAAATAAAGTTTAGTAAGTATAATCAATTCAACTCAGGTATTCATGTTTTAAATAAATAGTGTACAGTGTCTTATGATTATGCATGAAATTTCAATTGAATCTATAAATGATTTTAATTACATATATTTTATGTATCTTTCAAATGTAATTGAAATTAAAATCTTAGCATCAATATCCATAGTATTTTAGTTCTAATGAAGAATTATTTAAACAAATACAACTATTAGATAAGTAACTTACTTTAAACAACACACTGCATGTTGTCTCATATGGTAGTAGTTCATGGATATACATCGATATTGCTTTGAATAAAAATCAATATAGCATATTTCAAGCCGTGGAAAAGAATGGGAAATTAAATAAACTATCACTATGTAACTTATTTAAATGTAACTATGTCGTTATTAACTACCCACATTCTTTGTCGTTAGGGTTAGCTCAATTGGTGGAGGTCTCATTGCTAAAGCATCTTTCCATTGGGAGGTCACGGGTTCTATTCTCCTCAAAACTCTTAGGGCTAGGCTTAGATTAGATTAGTCAGGGTTGTGGTCCCTTCGGGTGGACCTACCCTGATTTTCTAGAGGTAAAAAAATGAAAAAAACTACCCACATTCTTCTCACGGTTTAAAGATAAAATAAATATGCTTATCATGAAAAACTCATTAGTTGTTGACTGACACATGTGGGAGATAAGTATTATTATCTGTCATTAATTATGTCACTCCCTCTCCTAATAAAGTGAACTTCAATAATATACTGAAGAATATTGTTTTCTCTTTTGGTATTTTTCTTTAAAGATTAAATGAAATATGAAATTCTACTTTTCATTTACAATTTGAAAAATATAGTTTAGTCACCATAATCAATTCAATTAAAATACTCATGTTTTACATAAATAGTGTACAATGTCTCATAATCATGTATGAAATTTTGAATGAATACATACATTTTTTTAATTAAATATATTTCATGTACTTTT